>CM055123.1:106880250-107480250 GCA_029206835.1 Rana muscosa
TCGAACATCGGCTGTTCGATCGTTCGACGAAGATCGAACGATTTGGGCCGTTCGCGCCAAATTCGAGTGACGCGAACGGCCCACAATGCACTACGCCATCGCAGTGTCATCCAGGCGCTGTGATTGGCCAAGCATGCACTGTGACCCCGCATGCTTGGCCAATCACAGCGCCGGCAGCGAGGAGAGCAATGATTGGCCACAGGCAGGATGCCTGTGGCCAATTATTGCTGAGGGTGTTTAGTACACGCCCCACACTATAAAAGGCCGCCAGCACGGCGGCCTAGTGTAGTGTGTTCCGGAGCAGGGAAAGACAAGCATAGGCAGGGACAGTGACTTTTATTTCTTTCTTGCTTAACCTGGATTCCTTTAGTTTAGGGAAAGAGAAGGATAGGTAGGGAGAGTGTCAGTGTGTTTTGTGCTTGTGCTATAGTGTGCTTAAAAAAAACATTTTTTCTAGGGACAGAAAACTGTAGGTAGGGAGAGTGTCAGTTTCTTTCACTGTCAAAGTCCTTGTTTCCAGGGACCTGGAAGGACAGTGAGTGAATTCTCCTTGTGCTATATTGTGCTTAAAAAAAACATTTTTTCTAGGGACAGAAAACTGTAGGTAGGGAGAGTGTCAGTTTCTTTCACTGTGCAAGTCCTTGTTTCTAGGGACCTGGAAGGACAGTGAGTGAATTCTCCTTGTGCTATATTGTGCTTAAAAAAAACATTTTTTCTAGGGACAGAAAACTGTAGGTAGGGAGAGTGTCAGTTTCTTTCACTGTGTAAGTCCTTGTTTCTAGGGACCTGGAAGGACAGTGAGTGAATTCTCCTTGTGCTATATTGTGCTTAAAAAAAACATTTTTTCTAGGGACAGAAAACTGTAGGTAGGGAGAGTGTCAGTTTCTTTCACTGTGTAAGTCCTTGTTTCTAGGGACCTGGAAGGACAGTGAGTGAATTCTCCTTGTGCTATATTGTGCTTAAAAAAAACATTTTTTCTAGGGACAGAAAACTGTAGGTAGGGAGAGTGTCAGTTTCTTTCACTGTGCAAGTCCTTGTTTCCAGGGACCTGGAAGGACAGTGAGTGAATTCTCCTTGTGCTATATTGTGCTTAAAAAAAACATTTTTTCTAGGGACAGAAAACTGTAGGTAGGGAGAGTGTCAGTTTCTTTCACTGTGCAAGTCCTTGTTTCTAGGGACTGGGAAGGACAGTGAGTGAATTCTCCTTGTGCTATAGTGTGCTTAAAAAAAAACATTTTTTCTAGGGACAGAAAACTGTAGGTAGGGAGAGTGTCAGTTTCTTTCACTGTGCAAGTCCTTGTTTCTAGGGACCTGGAAGGACAGTGAGTGAATTCTCCTTGTGCTATATTGTGCTTAAAAAAAACATTTTTTCTAGGGACAGAAAACTGTAGGTAGGGAGAGTGTCAGTTTCTTTCACTGTGCAAGTCCTTGTTTCTAGGGACCTGGAAGGACAGTGAGTGAATTCTCCTTGTGCTATATTGTGCTTAAAAAAAACATTTTTTCTAGGGACAGAAAACTGTAGGTAGGGAGAGTGTCAGTTTCTTTCACTGTGTAAGTCCTTGTTTCTAGGGACCTGGAAGGACAGTGAGTGAATTCTCCTTGTGCTATATTGTGCTTAAAAAAAACATTTTTTCTAGGGACAGAAAACTGTAGGTAGGGAGAGTGTCAGTTTCTTTCACTGTGCAAGTCCTTGTTTCTAGGGACCTGGAAGGACAGTGAGTGAATTCTCCTTGTGCTATATTGTGCTTAAAAAAAACATTTTTTCTAGGGACAGAAAACTGTAGGTAGGGAGAGTGTCAGTTTCTTTCACTGTGTAAGTCCTTGTTTCTAGGGACCTGGAAGGACAGTGAGTGAATTCTCCTTGTGCTTTATTGTGCTTAAAAAAAACATTTTTTCTAGGGACAGAAAACTGTAGGTAGGGAGAGTGTCAGTTTCTTTCACTGTGCAAGTCCTTGTTTCCAGGGACCTGGAAGGACAGTGAGTGAATTCTCCTTGTGCTATATTGTGCTTAAAAAAAACATTTTTTCTAGGGACAGAAAACTGTAGGTAGGGAGAGTGTCAGTTTCTTTCACTGTGTAAGTCCTTGTTTCTAGGGACCTGGAAGGACAGTGAGTGAATTCTCCTTGTGCTATATTGTGCTTAAAAAAAACATTTTTTCTAGGGACAGAAAACTGTAGGTAGGGAGAGTGTCAGTTTCTTTCACTGTGCAAGTCCTTGTTTCTAGGGACCTGGAAGGACAGTGAGTGAATTCTCCTTGTGCTATATTGTGCTTAAAAAAAACATTTTTTCTAGGGACAGAAAACTGTAGGTAGGGAGAGTGTCAGTTTCTTTCACTGTGTAAGTCCTTGTTTCTAGGGACCTGGAAGGACAGTGAGTGAATTCTCCTTGTGCTATATTGTGCTTAAAAAAACATTTTTTCTAGGGACAGAAAACTGTAGGTAGGGAGAGTGTCAGTTTCTTTCACTGTGCAAGTCCTTGTTTCTAGGGACCTGGAAGGACAGTGAGTGAATTCTCCTTGTGCTATATTGTGCTTAAAAAAAACATTTTTTCTAGGGACAGAAAACTGTAGGTAGGGAGAGTGTCAGTTTCTTTCACTGTGCAAGTCCTTGTTTCAAGGGACAGAGAAGGACACCTGAAGGTAGCCCTTATTGCTTTTTTCCCATCTCCCTGCAGGCCATCTATTAGAATGTCTGGAAGGCAAACAAGGAGAGGCAGACAGTCAGGAGGCAATAAAAGAGGGCAAGCAGGCTCTGTGTCTGGGGGCAACAGTGCTGGTCGTGGACGCGGTGCATTGTCATCAGCACATGGCCATGGGACACGCTTGTCCTTCTTTTCCGCAGCTGGACATGTTGAGCCACATCATGCCGAAGACTTGGTAGAGTGGATGACCAAGCCCTCCTCCTCCTCATCCTCTCTCACCCAGGCTCAGGGTACTGGCAAAGCAGCTGCCAAAGCGTCCTCTTCCCTGGTATCAATGTCAGACTCATCATCAGTCACTCCTTCCCTAGACCCACCATGTCCTCCTCCTGAGGAGTCCCCCGAACTGTTTGAGCACAGTGTTGGGTACATGCTCCAGGAGGATGCCCAGCGTTTCGAAGGGTCTGATGATGAAACCCAGCTACAGGAAGGCAGTAGGGTGAGAGCAGACAGAGGGGATGCTCAAGAAGGACACCAATCTGGCAGTCATGTTCCAGCAGCTGCAGCATACTGCCAGATTGGCTCCAGTGATGAGGAGGGAGGGGATGATGAGGTCACTGACTCCACGTGGGTGCCTAATAGGAGAGAGGAGGAGGAGGATGAGGAGGAGGCACATCTCCAACGAGACAGGATGCCCTTTGGTGGCCAGCGTAAGGGCAGTACACCGACGGAATCACACCGCAGAGCTCCGCCTGTGCAGGGCGCTGCCTCTGCCCGTCATTCAAAAAGTTCCTTGGTGTGGGCCTTTTTTGAGGCTAGTGCATCAGATCGCACAGCTGCTGTTTGCAACATATGTCTCAAGCGTATATCGCGTGGCCAAAACATCAGCCGCTTGGGTACCACATGCCTGACCAGACATATGTTGACCTGCCATGCAGCTCGTTGGCAAGCCTACCTCAAAGACCCACACCAAAGAACAAAGCGGACCTCTCCTTGCACCGCATCAGCTGGGATTTCCAACCCCACTATAACTTCAGTCCTCTCTGAAACATGCACTGAGAGGAATGAAGGTGTAGAATTAGGTGTGTCACAGCCAAGTACTTGCGGCCACTCTGCTAGCAGTACACCGACGTCCGATTCTAGCAGGCAAATTTCCCTGCCCCAGCTGCTGGACCATCGAAAGAAGTTCACTCCCAGCCATCCACATGCCCAGCGGTTGAATGCTAGCTTGGCTAAATTGCTAGCGCTTCAACTGCTGCCTTTTCAGTTGGTAGACTCGGCCCCCTTCCGTGAGTTTGTGCAATGTGCGGTTCCTCAGTGGCAGGTTCCCAAACGCCACTTTTTCTCACGGAAGGCTATTCCGGCTCTCTACCGGCATGTGGAAGGCAATGTCTTGGCCTCGCTGGACAGGGCGGTCAGCGGTAAGGTGCATATTACCGCTGACTCATGGTCCAGCAGGCATGGACAGGGACGTTACCTTTCTTTCACGGCCCATTGGGTCACTCTTTTGGCAGCTGGGAAGGATGCAGGACAAGGTGCAGTAGTGTTGGAGGTTGTCCCACCGCCACGCCTCCAAAATGCTACTACTGGTTGTGACACACCTCTCTCCTCCACCCCCTCCTCTTCTTCTTCCTCCATGGCCTCTTCCTGTGGTTTGTCCTATGAACCAGCGGTGCTCCGTAGCCGTTCACGGGGCTACGCAAGTACGCAGGCAAAAAGATGCCATGCCGTGCTTGCGCTGGTGTGTTTGGGGGACAGAAGCCACACTGGGGCAGAGGTCCTGTCTGCTCTGCAGGGCCAGGCCGAGAGGTGGTTGACGCCACGCCAGCTTATGCCAGGAATGGTGGTTTGCGACAATGGCACCAACCTCCTCTCCGCCCTCCGACAGGGACAACTGACCCATGTGCCCTGTGTGGCTCACGTCCTTAACCTGGTGGTGCAGCGGTTCTTGGGCAGGTACCCGGGCTTACAGGATGTCCTGAGGCAGGCCAGGAAAGTCTGTGTGCATTTCCGCAGATCTTATAATGCCAGTGCTCGCCTGGCTGAGCTGCAAAAGGAGTTGAACCTGCCCAAGAACCGCCTTATATGTGACATGCCCACCAGGTGGAACTCAACGTTGGCCATGCTGCAGCGGCTGCACACGCAGCAGAGGGCCATCAATGAGTACCTGTGCGACTACGGCACCAGGACAGGGTCAGGGGAGCTTGGTTTTTTTTCTCCACGCCAGTGGGGCATGATCAGGGATGCATGCACTGTCCTGGCACCATTTGAGGAGGCCACGAGGATGGTGAGCAGTGACAGTGCATGCATCAGTGACACTGTACCTCTTGTCCACCTGTTGGAGCACACGCTGCGTGGAATAATGGACAGGGCACTTGAGGCAGAACAGAGGCAGGAAGAGGAGGACTTCCTTGCCTCTCAAGGCCCCCTTTACCCAGACAGTGTTCCTTCTGTCCCACCCATCGCACAGGAAGAGGAAGAGGAGGAGGAGGAGGAGGAGGATTGTGTCAGCATGGAGGTGGAGGCTGCCACTCAGCATCATCAGCAGCAGTCTTTTAGGGATGATTTACAGTCCCAAGAAACCAGTGGACTTGTACGTGGCTGGGAGGAGGTGACTGCGGATCATGTCGTCCTTAGTGACCCAGAGGACTCCGGAGCGAATGCCTCAGCAAACCTACGCTGCATGGCCTCCCTGATCCTGCAAAGTCTGCGGAAGGATCCTCGTATTCTTCGGATCAAGGAGAGGGACCATTACTGGCTGGCCACTCTCCTTGATCCACGGTACAAGGGTAAGGTTGCGGACCTTATGTTACCGTCGCAGAGGGAGCAGAGGATGAGACAACTCCGGGAGGCCTTGCAGAAAGGTCTGTGCAACGCGTTCCCAGAGACTGGGAGGTTACAAACTCCTGGTCCAGGACAACGAGTTGCTGAGGCTTCGGCCAGTCAAAGAAGGAGCGGTGGGGAAGGTGGCCGTCTGACCGATGCGTTCAGACAATTCTTTAGTCCGCAGCCCCAAAGTATGATTGGTTCCAGCAACCATCGCCAGCGTCTGATAAACATGGTGCAGGAATATCTAGGGGCAAGGTCAGACTTGGACACCTTCCCCACCGAAAATCCTCTGGCTTACTGGGTCTTGAGGATGGATCACTGGCCAGAGCTTGCACAGTATGCAATTGAGCTACTGGCCTGTCCTGCATCCAGCGTTCTTTCGGAACGCACATTCAGTGCTGCTGGAGGATTTGTCACGGATCACAGGGTGCGCCTGTCCACCGACTCGGTTGATCGACTGACTTTCATCAAGATGAACCAGTCTTGGATCACCACCAGCTACCACACACCTGATGCTGATATAACAGACTAATTGATTTTAACATGTCACATCCCTTCAAGACTGATGCTGATGCTGAGTGTCTGTGCTGTTATGTTGACTGGCTATCCTCCTCCTCCGAGTCCTCAATGATACGATTGATGATGATAGCTTGGAAGATCATTTTTGTTTATGGGTGCCGCCACCAGTGGCTAAGGCCCAATTTTTCAGCCCCTGTTTTACAGGGGCGTGTAATTACAATTTTTTTTGCAATAATTTGCCATAGGGCTCATTGCTGTGCTCCAAGTACAGTATCTGTGAGGGGTTGGAGTGTTGTGGCACCAGTGCCTAAGGCCCAATTTTTCAGCCCCTGTTTAACAGGGGCGTGTCATTACAATTTTTGAAGCAATACTTTGCAACAGGGCTCATTGCTGTGCTCCAAGTACAGTATCTGTGAGGGGTTGTAGTGTTGTGCCACCAGTGCCTAAGGCCCAATTTTTCAGCCCCTGTTCAACAGGGGCATGTAATTACAATTCTTGATCTAATAATTCACAGCAGGGCCCATTCCTGCACCCACCAAGAGTAACTCTGAGGGCTTACAGTGTTGTGTCAACACCACCACCACCACCAAAGGCCCAATTTTTCAGCCCCTGTTCAACAGGGGCATGCAATTACAATTCTTGATCTAATAATTCACAGCAGGGCCCATTGCTGCACCCACCAAGAGTAACTGTCAGGGCTTACAGTGTTGTGGCACCAGCACCACCATCAAAGGCCCAATTTTTACTACCACTGTTCAACAATTATATGTAATTACAATTCCTGATATAATAGTTGACAGCAGGGCGTTCCAGCACCAACCAAGAGTAACTGTGAGTGCTTACAGTGTTGTGCCAACACCAACAACTAAGGGGCCTATTTCTGCAGAGTATCTACGGCAGGTCCCTACTTTCAAACATCCAACTTACAAACGACTCCTACTTGCAAACGCAAGAAGACAACAGGAAGTGAGAGGAAATCTACCCCTAGGAAGGAAAATTCTCTCCTGTAAGAATTAATATGGGAGAAAGGTGTCTCCTCTGTACTGATGCTTTATCAGCAATCCTTGTTTCAAGAAAAACACCACATTTCAAAAACAGTTGTCATTGGGACGGAAAGTGAGGTGAAATGTTCTGAACAGGGGCACAGACAGCAAAACAAATGTTACAGGGGTGATAACCCTTACCTATGTTTTCCAAAAAGTTTAAAAATAGATTTTTGGGCTGGAGCTACACTTAAACAATGTACCTGTTCAAAATTACAAACAGATTCTACATAAGAACAAACCTACAGTCCCTGTCTTGTATGCACCGCCTGTATACGGCTGTTCAGAGTATATAGGGCCTTTTTTATTTTATGTGCGGGGTTCCCCTTAATATCCATACAAGACCCAAAGGGGCTGGTAATGGGCTGGGGTAGGGGGGGGGGGGGGGTCATGGGGTAGCTATGCCATTTTTCTTAAAGATTTTCATCCATATTACCGGGACCAGACATTACATTAAAGCCGCAAGCAGTTTTAAATGGCTTTTTTTTCCTTTAGAAGTGTCATTTTGTGCAGGGACAGTTCTAAACACGGGAAACACATGGCACTTCACAGGCATACTTTAGACACCCCCCAGGTACGATATTTAAAGGAATATTTGACTTTTTTTTTTTCACTTTATGCATCATTAAAATGACTGCTCCCGAAAAACTACCGTTTTTAAAACTTCTTTTTGCATTGATACATGTCCCCTGGTGCAGAACCCGGGTTCCCAAACCCTTTTTAGGACAATAACATGCATAATAGTTGTTATAATTAGCACTTTAGAATTCGAACGTTCACATCCATTGTATTTAATAGGGTTCTAATGTTCGTACGAACTTTCGGTCCGTTCGCGGGTTCTGGTGCGAACCGAACCCGGGGGTGTTCGGCTCATCACTAAGCATGAGTATAGCGGCTCCACAAAAGAGAAGAAGGAGGAGGATTATGGCAGTTGTGGAGGCATTGAAGCAGAGGATGACATACGTCAATCTTTAAGAGATTGTTTTCAGTCCCCAGAAACCTTGGGAGTAGTTAGTGGCTGGGAGGAGGCAGTTCCAGATAGTGTAATCCTCAGTGACCCTGAGGACTCTGATTCTCATGCCTCCACAAACTTGTGGTGCATGGGCTCTCTTATTCATCAAAAGGACCTGAGAATTCATGGCATCAAGGAGAAGGATCATTATTAGTTGGCAACCCTCCTTGACCACCATTACAAGGTGAAAGTCTCGGAACTCATCCTGCCCTCGCAGAGGGAGCACAGGATGAAATATCTTGAGGCTTTTAAGAGGAGTTTATGTAACACCTTTCCAGATTCTGGTAGTTTACAGTCTAATGGAAAATGTATTTTTGATGCTTCTAATGGTCAAAGGTGGAGCGGTGGAGAAGGGGGCCAACTAAGTGATGCATTTAAAAACTTTTTTAGTCCTCAATGCAGAGGGCTGTCAGCTTCAAAATCCCATTGGCAGCGTCTGCATCATATGGTGGAAGATTATCTAGGGGCGAAAACAGAGGATGGAGAGCTTTCCAGTAGACGATCCACTGGGTTACTGGGTCATGAGAATAGACCATTGGCCAGAACTTGCCCAGTATACAATTGAGCTGCTGGGCTACACTGCTTCCAGCGTGCTTTCCAAATGGACATTCAGTGCCACCGGAGTTTTCGTGACAGATAAAAGAGTGCGTTTGTCCACAGACTCGGTTGACTGGCTGACATTTCCCAAAATGAATCAGTCCTGGATTAGCAGCAGCTATCAAGCCCTTGATGCTGATGTTGCTAATTAAATTTGTTGGGGATCTGGAATCTCTGCAAGACTGTCTAGACTGGCTAGCATTGTGGGTGTTTATTTTCTTTAAATAATTTTTTGGTATAGTTTTGATGGGCGCAATTAACACCCAAGGCCAAATCTTTCTGCACCTGTGTGACAAGGGCACAAAATTTTAATTTCTTTACATCAGGGTCCAGTCCTGCGCTCCCCAAGAGTAACTGTGAGGAGTTACAATGTGCAGGCACTGCCAACATTTAAGGCCCAATTTTTCCGCATTTGTGTGACATCCAGGTGCATATAATTTGATTTTTTTGCAGCAGGGTCCAGTCCTGCGCCCTTGAAGAGTAACTGTGAGGAGTTACAGTGTGTGACATAATTTTTAAGAGCAGAGACCAATCCTGGGTTTGCCAAGAATAACTGTGAAGGGTTATGGTGTGAAGGCACCACCAATACCCAAGGCCCAATTTTTCTGCACCTGTTACTTCTATCCAAAGTCTGCGAAAGAGACACCAGACTTTATCTAAAAAAAATCATTAATCTTGGCCTGAGTATACTATAATTTGGCTTCTTCACATAAAGCTGTGGTGCAAAACTGTGGTGCAAAACTTTGTTTTCCATTTAAAGTCTGCCAGACACCAGAATTTATCCAAAGAAATCTCTAATCTTGTTCCGAGTGCACTAAAATGTGGCCTCATCCTACAGACTGGCTCTCCAAGCCGTTGTTTAAAAAATAAAGAAAGCTTGCAGGAAAAATCTATTTAAATGTCATTTTTTTTACCTTTATATATGTCAGTATTGCTGCAGCAAGTTCTATACATGGTACAGATGGGCCACTTTACCGGCAGACTAAGGGTCCACCCCAGGCACAATATTTAAAGGAGTTTTTCATTTTTATTGTTTCACTTTAAGCATCATTAAAAATCACTGCTCATTTAACCACTTCAATACAGAGCACTTTCACCCCCTTCCTGCTCAGGCAAATTTTCAGGTTTCAGCGCTGTCGCATTTGGAATGATAACTGCGCGGTCATGCAACACTGTACTCTAACAAAAAAATATCTTTTTTTTTCCACGAATAGAGCTTTCTTTTAGTGCTATTTTATCACCACTGGGTTTTTTTTTTTGCACTGCAAATAAAAAAAGACAGAAAATTTTGAAAAAAAAGTATGTTTTTCTTTGTTTCTGTTATAAAACATTGTAAATAAATACGTTTTTGCCTTTACTGACAAGGCAGCACTGATGAGGAGGCACTGATGAGGTGGCACTGATGGCCACTGATAATGAGGCACTTATATATAGCACTGATGGGCGCTGATAGGCGGCACTAATAATCATCACTGATGGGCACTGATCGGGGGCACTGATATGCAGCACTGATGGGCACTGATCGGGAGCACTGATATGCAGCACTGATGGGCCCTCATAAGTGGCACTGATGGGCACTCATAGATGGCACTGTTGGGCACTGATAGGTGGCAATGATGGGCACTGATAGGCAGCACTGGTGGGCACTTTTAGGTGGCACTGATGGGCACTGATTGGCAGCACTGATTAGAAGGCACTGACAGACATCATTGATGGACACAGATTGGCATTTCTAATGGTCACTGATTGGCATCCCTAGTAGTCTCTAGTGGGCATCCCTGGTGGGCTCTAGTGGGCACCCTCGATGGGTCTACAATGATAATCAATGCACCGATTGGCTCTCCTCTACGTCATCGCTAGTAGAGGAAAAGCTGATAAACGGCACTTCCTGGTTACCATGTGATCAGCTGTGATTGGACACAGCTGATCATTTGGTAAAAAAGCTTACGTCACAGGCTCTTTACTAGGTTTGGCGGGCGCACACTAGCACCTTGCTCTGCTGGACGTCATATGACGCCCAGTCAGGATAATACAACCACTTTCTGGCCATCATTCTGCTAAATGGCGGGTGGGAAGTGGTTAAAAATGATATTTTTAAAACTTTTTTTCTGCATTGATACATGTCCCCCAGGGCAGTAATCGGGCCCCAATACCATTTTTATGGACAATAAATGACATATGTAAGCCTTAAAAATGGGGACTTTTGATTTTTAGAGTTCTGATCCCATAGACTTTATTAGGGTTCCGGTTTCTGGTCAGAAGTTTTGGTGTAGAACAGAACCCGGGGGTGTTCTGCCCATCACTACTGTCTGGAATTCCGTTTTTAAATGCATTTGTATTTATGGCATGACTTTTTTTGGATAGGGTGGGGAATGGTAATCCCTTGTTTCTTTTTGTTTGTTTGTTTGTTTTTTCTTCTGTATTCTATTAGGGATATTTCTATGTACTTCCTGTCCCAGAAACACAACAAAAGGAGGAAACCCCTATACATTTTAGTAAACAAATAAAACCAATTAATGAACTGCTGACCCATCCTGAAAATATTGCACCTTTGCTGATAAATAACCTCAATCTGAGTTCTAAAGCAGTGCAGCTTTTATAAAGGTTTTCATACGAGTTTTATATACATTTTAAGACAATTAGCCACTGATCTATAGAGAATAAACTGAATGAATGAAAGCAATCAAGTGAAGGTGGATGCTGATTCTGTAAATTCACCTCTTTCTCCCCAATACTCCAGAATGGTGGGTGCCCTCTCATGTTTATTCACTCTCTCTCATCTCTCTTACAGATGCCCTGTATTCAGTAACTCAGTTGTGCATTAGGGAAAAAATAAAAAGCTAAAACCTTTGTTTAGGGAGATCACTAAATATTGTTAACTTTTAAAAACGTACTGTTCCCTGTAATTGTATATTACCATTAGCATGTCTTTTGTAGCATTAGATATGGCTTAAAATGTATTTTATTTTCCCCCATTAAGCGGTGACGGACTCCAAGATTTGGGTTTTGGATAGACAGGTTTTCCAGAATATTATGATGAGTTCAGCACAAGCTCAACATCAGGAATACTTCAGCTTTCTTCGCAGGTAAAAAAAAACTATTTCCTACTAAGATGTTGAATTCAGGGAAGCATGACATACCAGTTGATTGTATTTTCATTTCTTGTGAATATCTAACCAGCCTAATAGCTAACTTTGATATATGGAGGTAAAAGAAACATTTCAGTAAGTGGAATTTTCATAAATTATATGCACTGGCTTTGGTGGCCAGGAGTTGCAAGTATGTTTGTTTTTTTTGGGCTGAGGAGAAGACACGAAAATCTTCCTAAAATGTCTAGACCAATGCATCATAAAAAACATCTTTATTGTGCATGTAGCACATAGACAATTATAAAGATAAACCATAGAGCCCAAACCACCCTGTCAATATTGCACAGTGATTTCACATTCTCATTCATCCTTGAACTTGAAAATTGTCTACAGACGTATCCTGGTTACTGTAATATTGGCTGGGAGCAGCAGGGATGTACAGAAAGTCCCCTAATATGATCCTTCAGGAAGACCAGGAATGATAATATATCTTCCAGTTGTATCAGTAGCTGGAAACTAATATATGGATGCAAGAGTTCCCTCCGATTGAGTGTTATATCTCATGCATAATCAAGTGTGCATTCCAACTTCTGGGCAACAAGATATGAGAACAGAACATATGTGGCTGGGTATAGAGCCCTGGACAGGAGTAACAGGCAACAATTGATGAAAAGTCCATAGAACTTTTTTCCACAGTGTGGTCTAGAGGAGAACTCTTCTGTAGATTTTAGTTTGACATGCCTACTTTACATTTCCGTTTATAAAATATAGATGTAAGAAAAAATGGAAAGGTAAGGTTGAAGCAAAGAAATCATTAATGTAATCTCTTGAAAATTTAAATTGCTGAATTGCATATTGAAATTTCTAGTCAAGCAAACTAAAAAGAGCAATACATAACAGAGCAATGGGAAATATAGGATTTAACAGTAATCTGGTATAAAATCAAAAAAAAAAGGGAGAGAGATTTGCTGCTATACCATAAACTGTAGATAATTTTATTTTTAGCAGAGGTTCCCTGAGACCTGAAAATGTTTTTAAGGGTTCCTATGGGTTAAAAAAGGTTGAGAAAGGCTGATCGCTATGATGTCTACGTCTTTTTTTAAATATTTCACTGTTTATTGTTGCCTGTTCATCTCTTAATGAGTTACTATGTTTAGGTCCTTTCCTGTGCGCACATTACTGCATTTCATGGATGCCATTATTGATAAAATGTCAGATGCGATATTAATGACACCGCCAGTTTAAGGGATTAATGGCAAATATGTAATGGTTGTTCCATTACTACAACAGAGATGCAAACCTAAGCAGCACTTGCAAGCTTTTTCAATAAGAGTGTAAGGTGCTAAGTGCCTAAATTGTTAACCCGTAACCGCCAATCAGTATTCTTTTTTCACAGGCCTTGCTTTAGTACCAAACATCCCAAGTCTCCCACGAGGTGAGGGAGTCTCTTGCATCTGGTAGTGGGCTCCCGGACACCCGCGAGTGCCCTGCGATCTCCCGGCTGCAGGGCTAATCCTGGGCAGCAGTGGTGTCATCCATGTGTCCCCCTCCATTCTCCCCTGGCCCGCTGTCCTCCTCCTCCGGCCCACTGTCCTCTTCTCCGCCCCCATCCCCCTTCCCATCCCTCGTCCCCTGCAGCCGGCTTCCTTCCTCACCTCTCCCGTGGGCTGCGGGGGCATGTGTCTGGATGGAGAGCAGAGAAAGGAGCCGGTAAATATGTCATTTACCGGCCCATTCCTTTTCTTAATTGGACACAGTGAGCTATCGCTCCTGTGTCCTGTGATAACTGAGCAGAGTAAACTGTGATTACTCTGCTTCAGTTTATGAATGGACGGGAGACTATGATTTTCTGTTCATTCATCGTCAGTGCTGAGAAAGGGACTGGGGAATCTGTGTCCTCAGTCCTTTTCTCTGTCGCAAAGGGGAGATGTCAGGGGTCTGTTTAGACTCCTGATATCTCACTAAATCCCCCCATCAGGGCTAATAAGAAAAAAACAAAAAACAAAAAAAATATCAAAAAATAAATTATAAAAACAATTGTAAAAAATCTAATTGTAAAATAAAAAATATATAAAATAAAAAATTACTGAAACCACTCCCCCTGTCCTACGCTACCAACACTGTCTACTGCCCTAACCTCCTCCCAAAAGCATTGTGAAAAAAAAAAATGTAATTGTAAAAAAATCTGTTTGTAAAAAAAAACAACTACTGACACCATACACTGCATTACTGACACCGTCCACTGCCCTACTGGCACTGCCCACTGCCACATACCCTACCCCCTTCCCCAGAAGCACTGTGAATTTTTATTTTTATAATTATTTGAAAAAATAATAAACAATAAAACTGTAAAAAATAATAAAAACAAAAAAACACTGGCACCGTCCAATTCTCTCCTGACACTGTCCACTACCCCCTCCCCCACCCCCAATCATTGTGAAAAACAAAAATCCAAAAATTAATTGTAAAAATTAATAAAAAAATAAAATTGTAAAAAATTGAAAAAAAAATCTGACTCCATCCACTGCTCTATTGACAACGTTCACTGGCCCCAAAAAAAGCATTTTGAAAAAAAAAAAAAAATGAAATTGTAAAAAAATAAAGTACTACTGACACCGTCCACTGCTCTACTGACACCATCCTGCACATACTACCCACCGCTGTACACTCCTCACTCCTCACCTCCACAATATACCCATCTACATACACTCTGCACTTCTCTTCTGCACATACTACCCACCACCAGACACTCCGCACTGTACATTCCCTATTTAACATTACTGCATGTAAGTCATCTCATACTTTTAAGCCACGCCCAATATGTAGCGCAATTCAAGCCACGCCCATATTTCGCCACAGGGGTGGGGGTGCGGGGCGCCACCCCCTGAAATTATTTTTTTCAGGTTGGGTAGTACAACAAGGTTTGCACGTCTGTAGTACATTGATTCTGATTGTTGTAGCCTTATTTCACTTTGCACTCTGGTCTTTTCTGCTCACACTGTTTAATAGATAACCCCACTGATATTGGAATAGAATTTTCAGCAAGCTGCAAGTCATTTACTTAAATGACCCCTGCAGGCAGGATGAACTAGTCCCAAAAACTCCATTCAGACTATTTCAAGGCACTGAACCAAAAAGGACATGCTGAGCAGGGAGAGACTATAGATAATCATTATGTATCTGGGACAGAGGAAACCTTTGCCTATCACATTTAAAAAGTCATGTGCCACTGAAATATAAAACAGTTGCTCATAGTCAGCTACACTGAATCTCAGGAAGTCATTAAGAAGTGTGGGAAACTTCCAATACTAGTAAGGAGTGGGAGAAAATCTATATTAACAGAGACAAGAAGTGGCAAATGTATTACAGACCTGTCAAAGTAAATTTGAAATGCTATTTCCAGGAATATAACTCCTTTTTCCAATTTCTTCTGCAGTGTTTCACTACTGAAAGATTTACCGGAAGAGAAGCTGTCAAAGATTGTAGATTGCCTGGAAGTTGTATGTATCTCTGCTTAGATTGTGGATATTTCAGCATGATATTGAATAGATAACAAAACATCTATGTACAGTGTTAAACTAAAAAAATATTTGCCTTTAAGCTTTGGCTTTAGGTTTTTCTGGCCAAGATCTGCATATTCCAATTTTTAAATATGAATTGATTCCTAAAGGACTCTTAAACCGAAAGCTTTCTGTAAGAACTTCTAAAACATTAATACATTTTTATAAGAAAATACCCCAAAAATCTTAGCAGAAAATTTGATATTTGTCAAGAAAAAGCTGTCAATGCAGTCTGTTTAATGATAGCAAACAATTGTCGGCTAAATGAGGCTTGCAGGTTGCAGCATTGTTCTAGAGGTAAAACAAATAGGGTTTAATAATAATAAAAAGTGCTTTCTTTAAAAATGCATATGTACGGAAGTGAATGCCATTGATAATGTGAGGAGCACTGGTAAACATTTTTAAGTAAAATTCCAAGTAAAAAGCTAAATACGCAACCAAATTTATATGTGAACGTTATCTGTGAAAGTACTTGTTTCATATTTGTGGCACATGGCTAGGGATGAGCCGAACACCCCCCCGGTTCGGTGCACCAGAACCTGCGAACGGACCGAAAGTTTGCACGAACTTTAGAACCCTGTTAAAGTCTATGGGACTCGAACGTTCGAAATCAAAAGTGCTAATTATAAAGGCTAATATGCAAGTTATTGTCCTAAAAAGGGTTTGGGGACCCGGGTCCTGCCCCAGGGGACATGTATCAATGCAAAAAAAAGTTGTAAAAACGGACGTTTTTTCGGGAGCAGTGATTTTAATGATGCTTAAAGTGAAAAAAAAGTGAAATATTCCTTTAAATATCGTACCTGGGGGGTGTCTATAATATGCCTGTGAAGTGGCACGTGTTTCCCGTGTTTAGAACTGTCCCTGCACAAAATGAAATTTCTAAAGGAAAAAAAGTAATTTACCCCCCCCCCAGCTCATTACCAGCCCCTTTGGGTCTTGTATGGATATTAAGGGGAATCCCGCACCCAAATTAAAAAAGGAAAGGCGTGGGGCCCCCAAACAAGACAGGGACTGTAGGTTTGTTGTTAAGTAGAATCTGTTTGTAATTTTGAACTGGTACATTTTTAAAGTGTAGCTCCAGCCAAAAAATCTATTTTTAAGCTTTTTGGAAAACATAGGGAAGGGTTATCACCTCTGTAACATTTGCTTTGCTGTCTGTGGACCTCTTCAGAACATTTCACCTCACTTTCTGTCCCAGTGAAATTTTTTTTTTTTAAATTTGGGATTTTTAGTGAAACAAGGATTGGTTAAAAAGCATCAGTGGAGAGGGGACACGTTTTTCCCATATTAACTCTTACAGGAGAGAATTTCCCTTCCTAGGGGTAGATTTCCTCTCACTTCCTGTTGTCTCCTTCCGTTTGCAAGTAGGAGTCGTTTGTAAGTAGGGATGAGCCGAACACCCCCCATTTAGGTTTGCACCAGAACTTGCGAACAGGCAATAAATTTGTTCCAACATCCGAACACCGTTAAAGTCTATGGGACTCGAACATGAAAAATCTGAAGTGCTAATTTTAAAGGCTTATATGCAAGTTATTGTCATAAAAAGTGTTTGGGGACCCGGGTCCTGCCCCAGGGGAAATGTATCAATGCAAAAAAAATGTAACGCAGGTTTCCGTTGCATCAGAGCGGGCGGGGTCACCCGCACGTCACTGGGGAAGCCCGGGTGTCCCCTTACGTCAGAGGGGGACGGGGTCACATGACGGGTGGCCCCGCCCTCAGCTACATAAGAGACCTGTCAGGCTGCCAGGATTCCCGGGGTGTCTCCGGTGGAGACAGGATGCTTGCTGTTCCTCGCTGTGCTGGACATCATCGTTGGAGCCTGGACCTGGAGAGGAGAGATCATCCATCGCTGGACCCCGGAGAGGAGAGATCATCTATCGCTGGACCCCGGAGAGGAGATCACCCATCGCAGGATACCGAAAGTGGATTACCACCGCTGGAATCTTTTTTTTTTTTTTTTAATAAAGGACTTTTTCCAACGGTGTCTGTGTGTTTTTTTTACAAATTTTTACACTTTCTTTGTGAAATGGTAGGGGTACAATGTACCCCTTACCAATTCACATAGGGGGGGCTGGGGGTCCCCTTTGTTAAAGGGGTCTTCCACAATCCGATAAGCCCCCCCGCCTGCAGACCCCCACAACCACCGGGCAAGGGTTGTGGGGATGAGGCCCTTGTCCCCATCAACATGGGGACATGGTGCTTTGAGGGGTCACAGACCCAAAAGCATCCTCCCCATGTTGAGGGCATGTGGCCTGGTACGGTTCAGGAGGGGGCACTCTCTCGTCCCCCCCTCTTTTCCTGCGGCCTGCCAGGTTGCATGCTTGGATAAAGGATCTGGTATGAATTTTTGGGGGGAACTCCACGCCATTTTTTAAAAAATTTGGCATGGAGTTCCCCTTAAAATCCATACCAGACCTGAAGGGTCTGGTATGGATATTTGGGGGCAACCCCACGTAATTTTATTTTTTTATTTAACGCAGGGTTCCCCTTAAGATTCATACCAGACCTGAAGGGCCTGGTAATTGAATTTGGGGGACCCCCACGCATTTTTTTATTTTTATCAATGACTTTTCTGTGTATTGCCGGGAGCCGACAATTCATTATAGCCGCGAGTGCTTTTAAATCCTTTTTTTCCTTCAGAAATTACACTTTGTGCAGGGACAGTTCTAAACACGGGAAACAAGCGCTACTTTACAGGCATACTATACACACCCCATAGGTACGAAATTTAAAGGAATATTTCACTGTTATTGTTTCACTTTAAGCATTATTAAAATCACTGCTCCCGAAAAAACTGGCGTTTTTAAAACTTTTTTTTTGCATTGATACATGTCACCTGGGGCAGGACCCGGGTCCCAAACACTTTTTATGACAATAACTTGCATATAAGCCTTTAAAATTAGCACTTTAGATTTCTCCCATAGACTTTTACAGGGTGTTCCGCGGCTTTTCGAATTTGCCACGAACACCCCAAATTGTTCGCTGTTCGGCGAACGGGCGAACAGGCAATGTTTGAGTCGAACATGAGTTCGACTCAAACTCGAAGCTCATCCCTATTTGTAAGTTGGATGTTTGAAAGTAGGAGCCTGCCGTATATACTCTGCAGAAATTTGTCCCTTAGGTGTTAGTGTTGCCACAACACTGTAAGCTCTCACAGTTACTCTTGGTGGGCGCTGGAACGGGCCCTGCTGTGAACTATTATATCAAGAATTGTAATTACATGCCATTGTTGAACAGTGGTAGAAAAATTGGGCCTTTGGCGGTGGTGGTGGTGGTGGTGTTGCCACAACACTGTAAGCCCTCACAGTTACTCTTGGTGGGCGCAGGAATATTAGATCAAGAATTGTAATTACATGCCCCTGTTGAACAGGGGCAGAAAAATTGGGCCACAGCACTGCAACACCTCACAGATACTCTAGTTGGAGCGCAGGAATGAGCCCTGCTGCAAAATATTGCATCAAAATTGTAATTACACCCCCCTGTTAAACAGGGGCTGAAAAATTGGGCCTTAGGCACTGGTGCTGGTACCACAACACTGCAACCCCTCACAGATACTCTAGTTGGAGTGAGGAATAAGCCATGCTGCAAATTATTGTGTAAAAAATTGTAATTACACGCCCCTGTTAAACAGGGGCTGAAAATTTGGGCCTTAGACACTGGTGGCAGTGCCCAGAACCAAAAATGTTCTTACAAGCTATCAGCATGATCATTGAGGAGGAAGAGGATAGTCACTCAGCATAACAGGATAGTCACTCAGCATCAGCATAGGCAGTCTTGAAGGGATCTGACATTTAAAAAAAAAATTACTCGGTTACATCAGCATCAGGGGCTTGGTAGCTGGTGGTGATCCAAGACTGATTCATTTTTATGAAGCTCAGTCGATCGACAGAGTCGGTGGACAGGCGCACCCTGTGATCGGTTACAAAGCCTCCAGCAGCACTGAATGTGCGGTCCGAAAGAACGCTGGATGCAGGACAGGCCAGTAACTCAATTGCATACTGTGCAAGCTCTGGTCAGTGATCCATCCTCAAGACCCAGTAACCCAGAGGATTTTCGGTGGGAAAGGTGTCCAAGTCTGATCTTGCCCCTAGGTATTCCTGCACCATGTAAAACAGATGGTGCCGATGGTTGCTGGAACCGATCATACCTTGCGGCTGCGGACTAAAAAATTGTCTGAATGCATCGGTCAGACGGCCACCTTCTCCACCGCTCCTTCTTTGACTGACCGAAGCCTCAGCAACACGTTGTCCAGGACCAGGAGTTTGTAACCTCCCAGTCTCTGGAAACGTGTTGCACAGACCTTTATGCAAGGCCTCCCGAAGATGTTTCATCCTCTGCTCCCTCTGCGATGCCAAGATAAGGTCCACAACCTTTCCCTTGTAACGTGGATCAAGGAGGGTTGCCAGCCAGTAATGATCCCTCTCCTTGATAACACGAATACAAGGATCCTTCCGCAGGCTTTGCAGGATCAGGGAGGCCATGCAGCGTAGGTTTGCTGAGGCATTCGGTCCGGAGTCCTCTGGGTCACTCAGGACGAAATGATCCGCAGCCACCTCCTCCCAGCCACGTTCAAGTCCATGGGTTTCTTGAGACTGTAATTGATCCCTTGCAGACTGCTGCTGATGCTGAGTGCTAGGCTCCACCTCCATGCTGACACAATCCTCCTCCTCCTCCTCCTTGTCCTCTTCCTGTGTGATAGGCGGGCCAGCAGGAACACTGTCTGGATAAAGGGGGCCTTGAGAGGTAAGGAAGTCCTCCTCTTCCTCCCTCTGTTCTGCCTCAAGTGCCCTGTCCATTATTCCACGCAGCGTGTGCTCCAACATGTGGACAAGAGGGACAGTGTCACTGATGCATGCACTGTCACTGCTCACCATCCTCGTGGCCTGCTCAAATGGTGACTAGGGATGAGCCGAACACCCCCGGGTTCGGTTCGCACCAGAACCTTCGAACGGACCGAAAGTTCGCGCGAATTTTCGAACCCTATTCGTTATAATGGACGCGAACGTTCGAAATCAAAATTGCTAATTACAACGGCCAATATGCATGTTAATGTCATAAAACAGGTTTGGGGACCCGGGTCCTGCCCCAGGGGACATATATCAATGCAAAAAGAAATTTTAAAAACTAAAGTTTTTTCGGGAGCAGTCATTTTAATGATGCATAAAGTGAAAAAAAAAAAAGTGAAATTTTCCTTTAAATATGGTACCTGGGGGGTGTCTAAAGTATGCCTGGGAAGTGGCATGTGTTTCCCGTGTTTAGAACTGTCCTTGCACAAAATGACATTTGTAAAGGAAAAAAAGAAGCCATTTAAAACCACTTGCGGCTTTAATGTCATGTCTTGTCCTGGCCGCCATATGGCTGAAAATTCTTGAGAAAAATGGCATGGCTACCCCATCACCCCCCCCCCCACCCCAGCCCCTTTGGGTCTTGTATGGATACTAAGGGGGACCCCGCACCCAAAATAAAACCCTATACCTACAACCCTATATACTCTGAACAGCAGTATATAGGTGGTGCAAACAAGACATGGACTGTAGGTTTGTTCTTAAGTAGAATCTGAACATGTACATTATGAAGTGTAGCTACATCCCAAAAAAATCAATTTTTAAGCTTTTTGGAGAACATAGGGAGGGGTTATCACCCCTGTAACATTTGCTGTCTTTGCACATCTGTTCAGAACATGTCACCTCACTTTCCGTCCCAATGACAAATGTTTTTGGAAAAGTGGGGTTTTAATTGAAACAAGGATTGGTGATAAAGCATCAGTAGAGAGGAGATACCTTTTTCCCAAATTAAATCTAACAGGATAGAATTTTCCTTCCTAGGGGTAGATTTCCTCTCACTTCCTGTTTTCTCTTGCCGTTTGCAAGTAGGAGTCGTTTGTAAGTTGGATGTTTGAAAGTAGGGGCCTGCCGTATATACTCTGCAGAAATTTGCCCTATTAGATGTTGGTGTAGCCACAAGACTGGTGGGCACAGGAATGGGCCCTGCTGTGAGTTAATAGATCAAGATTTGTACTTGCATGCACCTGTTGAACCGGGCAGAAAAATTGGGCCTTTGGTGGTGGTGGTGGTGGTGGTGGACGGTGTTGCCACAAGACTGTAAGCCCTCACAGTTACTCTTGGTGGGTGCAGGAATGGGCCCTGCTGTGAGTTATTAGATCAAGATTTGTAATTGCATGCACCTGTTGAACAGGGCAGAAAAATTGGGCCTTTGGTGGTGGTGGTGGTGGTGGACGGTGTTGCCACAAGACTGTAGGCCCTCATAGTTACTCTTGGTGGGCGCAGGAATGGGCCCTACTGTGAACTATTAGATCAAGATTTGTAATTACACGCCCCTGTTAAACAGGGGCTGAAGAATTGTGCCTTAGGCATTGGTGCTGGTGCCACAACACTGCAACCCCTCACAGATACTGTACTTGGAGCACAGCAGTCACACCTGTTGCGAAGCATCTTTTTAAAAAATTGTAATTACACGCCCCTGTTATACAGGGGCTGAAAAATTGTGCCTTAGGCACTGGTGCTGGTGCCACAACACTACAACCCCTCACAGATACTGTACTCTGAGCACAGCAATGAGACCTGTTGCAAAGCATTGCCTAAAAATTGTAATTACACGCCCCAACAGGGGCTGAAAAATTGTGCCTTAGGCACTGGTGCTGGTGCCACAACACTGCAACCCCTCACAGATACTGTACTCTGAGCACAGCAGTCACACCTGTTGCGAAGCATCTTTTTAAAAAATTGTAATTACACGCCCCTGTTATACAGGGGCTGAAAAATTGTGCCTTAGGCACTGGTGTGGTGGCATGGATCATTGAGGAGGAGGAAGAGGATAGACAGTGAACATAACAGGACAGTCACTCAGCATCAGCATAGGCAGTCTTGAAGGGATGTGACATTATAAATTATTCCGTTATATCCGCTTCAGGTGTCTGGTAGCTGGTGGTGATCCAAGACTGATTCATTTTTATGAAGGTCAGTCGATCAACCGAGTCGGTGGACAGGCGCACCCTATGATCGGTGACAAATCCTCCAGCAGCACTGAATGTGCGTTCGGAAAGAACGCTGGATGCAGGACAGGCCAGTAGCTCAATTGCATACTGTGCAAGCTCTGGCCAGTGATCCATCCTCAGGACCCAGTAAGCCAGAGGATTTTCGGTGGGAAAGGTGTCCAAGTCTGACCTTGCCCCTAGGTATTCCTGCACCATGTATATCAGACGCTGGCGATGGTTGCTGGAACCGATCATACCTTGGGGCTGCGGACTAAAAAATTGTCTGAACGCATCGGTCAGACGTCCACCTTCCCCACCGCTCCTTCTGCTACTGACCGAAGCCTCAGCAACTCGTCGTCCAGGACCAGGAGTTTGTAACCTCCCAGTTTCTGGGAACGCGTTGCACAGACCTTTCTGCAAGGCCTCCCTGAGATGTCTCATCCTCTGCTCCCTCTGCGACGGCAAGATAAGGTCCGCAACCTTACCCTTGTACCGTGGATCAAGGAGAGTGGCCAGCCAGTAATGGTCACTCTCCTTGATCCGAAGAACACGAGGATCCTTCCGCAGGCTTTGCAGGATCAGGGAGGCCATGCAGCGTAGGTTAGCTGAGGCATTCGGTCCGGAGTCTTCTGGGTCACTGAGGATGACATGATCGCCAGCCACCTCCTCCCAGCCACGTACAAGTCCACTGGTTTGTTGGGACTGTACATCATCCCTAAAAGACTGCTGCTGCTGAGTGCCAGGCTCCACCTCCATGCTCACACAATCCTCCTCCTCCTCCTCCTCCTCTTCCTGTGTGATGGGTGGGACAGAAGGAACATTGTCTGGATAAAGGGGGCCTTGAGAGACAAGGAAGTCCTCCTCTTCCTGCCTCTGTTCTGCCTCAAGTGCCCTGTCCATTATCCCACGCAGCGTATGCTCCAACAGGTGGACAAGAGGTACAGTGTCACTGATGCATGCACTGTCACTGCTCACCATCCTCGTGGCCTCCTCAAATGGTGAGAGGACAGTGCATGCATCCCTGATCATGCTCCACTGGCGTGAGGAAAAAAAGCCAAGCTCCCCTGACCCTGTCCTGGTGCCGTAGTCGCAAAGGTACTCATTGATGGCCCTCTGCTGCGTGTGCAGTCGCTGCAGCATGGCCAACGTTGAGTTCCACCTGGTGGGCATGTCACATATTAGGCGGTTCTTGGGCAGGTTCAGCTCCTTTTGCAGCTCAGTCAGCCGAGCACTGGCATTATAAGATCGGCGGAAATGCACACAGACTTTCCTGGCCTGCCTCAGGACATCCTGTAAGCCTGGGAACCTGCCCAAGAACCGCTGCACCACCAGGTTGAGGACGTGAGCCATACAGGGCACATGGGTGAGCTGCCCCTGTCGCAGGGCGGAGAGGAGGTTGGTGCCATTATCAGAAACGACCATTCCTGGCTTAAGCTGGCGTGGCGTCAACCACCTCTCGGCCTGCCCCTGCAGAGCTGCCAGAACCTCTGGCCCAGTGTGGCTCCTGTCCCCCAAACACACCAGCGCAAGCACGGCATGGCATCTTTTTGCCTGCGTACTCGCGTAGCCCCTTGTACGCCTACGGAGCACCGCTGGTTCCGAGGACAGAGCACTCGAAGAGGACATGGAGGAAGAAGAAGAGGAGGGGGTGGAGGAGAGAGGTGTGTCACAACCAGTAGTAGCATTTTGGAGGCGTGGTGGCGGAACAACCTCCAACACTACTGCACCTTGTCCTGCATCCCTCCCAGCTGCCAATAGAGTGACCCAATGGGCCGTGAAAGAAAGATAACGTCCCTGTCCATGCCTGCTGGACCATGAGTCAGCGGTAATATGCACCTTACCGCTGACCGCCCTGTCCAGCGAGGCATGGACATTGCCTTCCACATGCCAGTAGAGAGACGGAATCGCCTTCCGTGAGAAAAAGTGGCGTTTGGGAACCTGCCACTGAGGAACCGCACATTGAACAAACTCACGGAAGGGGGCCGAGTCTATCAACTGAAAAGGCAGCAGTTGAAGTGCTAGCAATTTAGCCAAGCTAGCATTCAACCGCTGGGCATGTGGATGGCTGGGAGTATACTTCTTTCGACGGTCCAGCAGCTGGGGCAGGGAAATTTGCCTGCTACAATCGGACGTCGGTGTACTGCAAGTACTTGGTTGTGACACACCTAATTCTACACCTTCAGTCCTCTCAGAGCAGCTTTCAGAGAGGACTGAAGATATAGTGGGGATGGAGATCCCAGCTGATGAGGAGCAAGGAGAGGTCCGCTTTGTTCTTTGGTGTGGGTCTTTTATGTGTGCTTGCCAACGAGCTGCATGGCAGGTCGACATATGTCTGCTCATGCTTGTGGTGCCCAAGCGGCTGATGTTTTGGCCACGCGAGATACGCTTGAGACAAATATTGCAAATAGCAGTGGTGCGATCTGATGCACTCGTCTCAAAAAAGGCCCACACCAAAGAACTTTTGTGATAACGTGCAGAGGCAGCGCCCTGCACAGGCGGAGCTCTGCGGTGTGGTACAGTTGCTGTGCTGGCCTCTAGCTGGCCTCCAGGGGGCATCCTGCCTCATTGGACATGTGACGCTGCATCCTCCTCCTCCTCCTCCTCTCTCCCTTCAGGCACCCACGTGGAGTCAGTGACCTCATCATCCCCTCCCTCTTCACCACTAGAGCAAACCTGGCAGTAAGCTGCAGCTGGTGGAACACTACTGCCAGATTGCTGTCCTTCAGCATCCCCTCTCTCTGCGCGCACACTACTGACTTCCTCAAGCTGGGTATCATCATCCGAGCCTTCGAATCGTTGGGCATCCTCCTGGAGCATGTACCCAACACTGTGCTCAAACAGTTCGGGGGACTCCTCAGGAGGACATGGTGGGTCTAGGGAAGGGGTGGCTGATGATGCCATTGAGTACGCGTTGGCAGCTGCTCTGCCAGTACCCTGAGCCTGGGTGAGAGAGGATGAGGAGGATGAGGAGGGCTTGGTCATCCATTCTACCAAGCCTTCGGCATGATGCGGCTCCACATGTCCAGCTGCCGAAAACAAAGACAAGCGTGTCCCATGGCCACGTGCTGATGACGATGCACGACCACGTCCACGGCCAGCACTGTTGTCTCTAGAAACAGAGCCTGCCTGCCCTGTGTTCTTGCCTCGGCACGCTCTGCCTCTCCTTGGCGGTCTTCCAGCCATTGTAGTCGGTAGTGTATATAGTATAAAAAATAGAACTCCTATGTGTGCTCACAACACACTGTAGGTCCTATGGGTGCTGACACTAACACACTATAGGTACTATGTGTGCTGCTGACAAGAAAATATAGGAGCTCTGTTTGCTGCCACTAACACACTAGAAGTCCTATTGGTGCTTCTGAGATGAAAATATAGGAGCTCTGTGTGATGCCACTAACACACTAGAAGTCCTATGGGTGCTGCTGAGAAGAAAATATAGGAGCTCTGTGTGATGCCACTAACACACTAGAAGTCCTATGGGTGCTGCTGAGAAGAAAATATAGGAGCTCTGTTTGCTGCCACTAACACACTAGAAGTCCTATGGGTGCTGCTGAGAAGAAAATATAGGAGCTCTGTGTGATGCCACTAACACACTAGAAGTCCTATGGGTGCTTCTGAGATGAAAATATAGGAGCTCTGTGTGATGCCACTAACACACTAGAAGTCCTATGGGTGCTGCTGAGAAGAAAATATAGGAGCTCTGTGTGATGCCACTAACACACTAGAAGTCCTATGGGTGCTTCTGAGATGAAAATATAGGAACTCTGTGTGATGCCACTAACACACTAGAAGTCCTATTGGTGCTGCTGAGAAGAAAATATAGGAGCTCTGTTTGCTGCCACTAACACACTAGAAGTCCTATGGGTGCTTCTGAGAAGAAAATATAGGAGCTCTGTGTGATGCCACTAACACACTAGAAGTCCTATGGGTGCTTCTGAGATGAAAATATAGGAACTCTGTGTGATGCCACTAACACATTAGAAGTCCTATGGGTGCTGCTAAGAAGAAAATATAGGAGCTCTGTTTGCTGCCACTAACACACTAGAAGTCCTATGGGTGCTTCTGAGAAGAAAATATAGGAGCTCTGTGTGATGCCACTAACACACTAGAAGTCCTATGGGTGCTTCTGAGATGAAAATATAGGAACTCTGTGTGATGCCACTAACACATTAGAAGTCCTATGGGTGCTGCTGAGAAGAAAATATAGGAGCTCTGTTTGCTGCCACTAACACACTAGAAGTCCTATGGGTGCTGCTGAGAAGAAAATATAGGAGCTCTGTGTGATGCCACTAACACACTAGAAGTCCTATGGGTGCTTCTGAGATGAAAATATAGGAGCTCTGTGTGATGCCACTAACACACTAGAAGTCCTATGGGTGCTGCTGAGAAGAAAATATAGGAGCTCTGTTTGCTGCCACTAACACACTAGAAGTCCTATGGGTGCTTCTGAGAAGAAAATATAGGAGCTCTGTGTGATGCCACTAACACACTAGAAGTCCTATGGGTGCTGCTGAGAAGAAAATATAGGAGCTCTGTGTGATGCCACTAACACACTAGAAGTCCTATGGGTGCTGCTGAGAAGAAAATATAGGAGCTCTGTTTGCTGCCACTAACACACTAGAAGTCCTATGGGTGCTGCTGAGAAGAAAATATAGGAGCTCTGTGTGATGCCACTAACACACTAGAAGTCCTATGGGTGCTGCTGAGAAGAAAATATAGGAGCTCTGTGTGATGCCACTAACACACTAGAAGTCCTATGGGCGCTGCTGAGAAGAAAATATAGGAGCTCTGTTTGCTGCCACTAACACACTAGAAGTCATATGGGTGCTGCTGAGAAGAAAATATAGGAGCTCTGTGTGATGCCACTAACACACTAGAAGTCCTATGGGTGCTTCTGAGATGAAAATATAGGAACTCTGTGTGATGCCACTAACACACTAGAAGTCCTATGGGTGCTGCTGAGAAGAAAATATAGGAGCTCTGTTTGCTGCCACTAACACACTAGAAGTCCTATGGGTGCTTCTGAGATGAAAATATAGGAGCTCTGTGTGATGCCACTAACACACTAGAAGTCCTATGGGTGCTGCTGAGAAGAAAATATAGGAGCTCTGTTTGCTGCCACTAACACACTAGAAGTCCTATGGGTGCTGCTGAGAAGAAAATATAGGAGCTCTGTGTGATGCCACTAACACACTAGAAGTCCTATGGGTGCTTCTGAGAAGAAAATATAGGAACTCTGTGTGATGCCACTAACACACTAGAAGTCCTATGGGTGCTGCTGAGAAGAAAATATAGGAGCTCTGTTTGCTGCCACTAACACACTAGAAGTCCTATGGGTGCTTCTGAGAAGAAAATATAGGAGCTCTGTGTGATGCCACTAACACACTAGAAGTCCTATGGGTGCTTCTGAGATGAAAATATAGGAACTCTGTGTGATGCCACTAACACATTAGAAGTCCTATGGGTGCTGCTAAGAAGAAAATATAGGAGCTCTGTTTGCTGCCACTAACACACTAGAAGTCCTATGGGTGCTTCTGAGAAGAAAATATAGGAGCTCTGTGTGATGCCACTAACACACTAGAAGTCCTATGGGTGCTTCTGAGAAGAAAATATAGGAGCTCTGTTTGCTGCCACTAACACACTAGAAGTCCTATGGGTGCTGCTGAGAAGAAAATATAGGAGCTCTGTTTGCTGCCACTAACACACTAGAAGTCCTATGGGTGCTTCTGAGAAGAAAATATAGGAGCTCTGTGTGATGCCACTAACACACTAGAAGTCCTATGGGTGCTTCTGAGATGAAAATATAGGAACTCTGTGTGATGCCACTAACACATTAGAAGTCCTATGGGTGCTGCTAAGAAGAAAATATAGGAGCTCTGTTTGCTGCCACTAACACACTAGAAGTCCTATGGGTGCTTCTGAGAAGAAAATATAGGAGCTCTGTGTGATGCCACTAACACACTAGAAGTCCTATGGGTGCTTCTGAGATGAAAATATAGGAACTCTGTGTGATGCCACTAACACATTAGAAGTCCTATGGGTGCTGCTGAGAAGAAAATATAGGAGCTCTGTTTGCTGCCACTAACACACTAGAAGTCCTATGGGTGCTGCTGAGAAGAAAATATAGGAGCTCTGTGTGATGCCACTAACACACTAGAAGTCCTATGGGTGCTGCTGAGAAGAAAATATAGGAGCTCTGTTTGCTGCCACTAACACACTAGAAGTCCTATGGGTGCTGCTGAGAAGAAAATATAGGAGCTCTGTTTGCTGCCACTAACACACTAGAAGTCCTATGGGTGCTGCTGAGAAGAAAATATAGGAGCTCTGTGTGATGCCACTAACACACTAGAAGTCCTATGGGTGCTGCTGAGAAGAAAATATAGGAGCTCTGTTTGCTGCCACTAACACACTAGAAGTCCTATGGGTGCTGCTGAGAAGAAAATATAGGAGCTCTGTTTGCTGCCACTAACACACTAGAAGTCCTATGGGTGCTGTTGGGGTGCAATGCTGTGCTAACAGCACTGCGGTTGGTACTACTGCAATACTGTACTAACAGTAAGCACGCACCAGACTAATCCCCAGCAGCAGCTAATAACACGCTAACTGTGCAATCAGCAGCAATGAACGATCAATGACTTAGGTAGCAATGGTTTAGCAAAGAAATAGCCAATGGTTTAGCAAAGAAGAGCAAATCTTTCAGTATCAAGCAAAGACAGAATCAGCAGACTGATCTCTCCTAAAGCCGGAACTCATGTGACCGGGGCCGATGGCGTGGCGGCCTTTTAAATGGTGGGGCATGTACTAAAGCCCCTGAGCTGTAATTGGCTACAGGCGTCCTGCCTGTAGCCAATTATTGCTCTCCGAGTTTCGGGCGCTGTGATTGGCCAAGCATGCGGGGTCACAGTGCATGCTTGGCCAATCATCAGCCAGCAATGCACTGCGCCGGCCGCGCCGGCCGCAATGCATTGCGGGGCCGCTCGCATCACACGAATGTGATGCGAACGGCCCAAATAGTTCTGGGCTCGACGAGCGAGCGAACGCCCGGTGCTCGATTCGAACATGGGTTCGAATCGAGCACCGGGCCCATCCCTAATGGTGACAGGACAGTGCATGCATCCCTGATCATGGGGAAAAAAATCAAGCTCATTGATGGCCCTTTGCTGCGTGTGCAGCCGCTGCAGCATGGCCAACGTAGAGTTGCACCTGGTGGGCATGTCACATATTAGGCGGTTCTTGGGCAGGTTGTATTCCTTTTGGAGGTCAGCCAGCCTAGCACTGGCATTATATGACTGGCGGAAATGCCCACAGAGTTTCCTGGCCTGCTTCAGGACATCCTGTAAGCCCGGGTACCTGCCCAAGAACCGCTGCACCACCAAGTTAAGGACGTGAGCCAAACAGGGCACATGTGTCAGTTGTCCCTGTCGGAGGGCGGAGAGGAGGTTGGTGCCATTGTCGCAAACCACCTTTTCTGGCTTAAGCTGGCGTGGCTTCAACCACCTCTGAGCCTGCCCCTGCAGAGCTGACATAATCTCTGCCCCATTGTGGCTCCTGTCCTCCAAGCACACCAGCTCAAGCACTGCATGGCATCTTTTGGCCTGCGTACTTGCGTAGCCCCTTGAACGCCTATAGAGCACCGCTGGTTCCTAGGACAAAGCACAGGAAGAGGCCATGGAGGAAGAAGAAGAGGAGGGTGTGGAGGAGAGAGGTGTGTCAGAATCACCAGTAGTAGCATTTTGGAGGCGTAGTGGCGGAACAACCTCCAACACTACTGCACCTTGTCCTGCATCCTTCCCAGCTGACATCAGAGTCACCCAATGCACCGTGAAAGATAGGTAACATCCCTGTCCATGCCTGCTGAACCATGGGTCAGCGGTAATATGCACCTTACCGCTGACCGTCCTGTCCAGCGAGGCCAAGACATTGCCTTCCACATGGTGAAAAAAAATGATAAAATTCTGCGCCAAATAATATTCTAAATAATTACTTAAAACATACAACAAATGTGATGAAATAATATAAAGCTGCTCCCCTGCAAAAAAGAAGTGTTTCTTCCAATTGAATAAGTGATTTGATTAATAGAGGGTGCTACTAATTGTGATAATAACCATTACGCAATTAACATATATATATAGTTATAAACAATACTACATAAAAATAAAATATAATTAGTTCCGTGTCTGTGATCATTCACCAATACGTGAAGTGAATTAACAAACAAAAAATAGTCCCAACATATAATGGATTACAGTTCCAATCAATCAATCATGTCACAGATTTGCTTGTTGAAAACGACAATCTACCTTATGTGAATATATCCTTCACCACACACTATGCAATATTGTCACCCGAAGTGCACAGATAAGGGATGTGCTTACCAGATGGCTATGACCTCTTTATTTAAAAAGATGGTCAAATGAGCTTTAGCAGGATTGTGCCTGCACACACAGCAATATGACAGGAGTAGATCCAATTAACCTCTTCCCGGAGTTATAGGTGAGATATGCAAATGAAAATAGAAAAGCCTATCGCATAATACTTTTTATTAAAAAATGTGGAGATAAAAAAGGGGGCGCCAATTGGCCTCTTACTTTAAAATGTGCCCACCGGGCACTGGGGCTGCAAGCTTATCTGTGAGCACCGCTCCGCTGTCACCCCCGTGTTGGCGTGTATGGGAACCACGATACTGCAGCCAGAGCGCCCGAGTGGCATCAGCATAAAACACACGTGACCAGGTACCGCCGCTCATTTGACCATCTTTTTAAATAAAGAGGTCATAGCCATCTGGTAAGCACATCCTTTATCTGTGCACTTCGGGTGACAATATTGCATAGTGTGTGGTGAAGGATATATTCACATAAGGTAGATTGTCGTTTTCAACAAGCAAATCTGTGACATGATTGATTGATTGGAACTGTAATCCATTATATGTTGGGACTATTTTTTGTTTGTTAATTCACTTTACATATTGGTGAATGATCACAGACAAGGAACTAATTATATTATATTTTTATGTAGTATTGTTTATAACTATATATATATATGTTAATTGCGTAATGGTTATTATCACAATTAGTAGCGCCCTCTATTAATCAAATCATTGCCTTCCACATGCCGGTGGAGAGCCGGAATCGCCTTCCGTGAGAAAAAGTGGCGTTTGGGAACCTGCCACTAAGGAACCGCACATTCCACAAACTCACAGAAGGGGGCAAAGTCTACCAACTGAAAAGGCAGCAGTTGAAGTGCTAGCAATTTAGCCAAACTAGCATTCAACTGCTGGGCATGTGGATGGCTGGGAGCGAACTTCTTTCGGCGGTGCAGCAGCTGGGGCAGGGAAATTTGCCTGGTACAATCTGACGTCGGTGTACCGATAGCAGATTGCCTGCAAGTACTTGGCTGTGACACACCTAATTCTACACCTTCATTCCTCTCAGTGCAGGTTTCAGAGAGGACTGAATGTATACTGGGGTTGGAGATTCCAGCTGATGAGGAGCAAGGAGAGGTCTGCTTTGTTCTTTGGTGTGGGTCTTTTAGGTGTGCTTGCCAATGAACTGCATGGCAGGTCGACATATGTCTGATCAAGCATGTGGTGCCCAAGCGGGTGATGTTTTGGCCACGCGAGATACGCCTGAGACATATGTTGTAAATAGCAGTGCTGCGATCTGATGCACTCATCTCAAAAAAGGCCCACACCAAAGAACTTTTGGAATAACGCGCAGAGACAGAAGCTCCCTGCACATGCGGAGCTCTGCGGTGTAATGCAGTCAGTGTGCTGCCCTTAAGCTGGCCCCTGAAGGGCATCCTGCCTCGTTGGAGATGTGCCTCTTCCTCCTCCTCCTCTCTCCTATCAGCACCCACATGGAGTCAGTGACCTCATCATCCCCTCCCTCCTCATTACTGGAGCAAACCTGGCAGTATGCTGCAGCTGGCGGAACATGACTGCCAGATTGCTGTCCTTGTTGGGCACCCCCTCTCTCTGGGCTCACGTTACTACCCCCTCTCTCTGGGCTCATGTTACTGCCTTCCTCTAGCTGGGTTCCATCATTGGAGCCTTCAAAACGCTGGGCATCCTCCTGGAGCATGTACCCAACACTGTGGTCAAATAGTTTGGGGTACTGCTCAGGAGGACATGGTGGGGCTAGGGAAGGAGTAACTGATGCCATTGAGCCGAGGGAAGAGGCCACGTTGGCAGCTGCTTTGCCAGACAAAGTACCCTGAGCCTGGGTGAGAGAGGATGAGGAGGATGAGGACGGCTTGGTCATCCACTCTACCAAGTCTTCAACATGTTGCGGCTCAATATGGCTAGCTGCCGAAAAGAAGGACAAGCGTGTCCCACGGCCACGTGCTGATGAGGATGCACCGTGTGCACAACCAGCACTGTTGCTTCTAGACACAGAGCCTGCTTGCCCTCTTTTATTGGCTCGTGACTGTCTGCCTCTCCTTGTTTGCCTTCCAAACATACTGATGGCCTGCAGTGAGATGTAGCTGCACAAAGGTGGGATGTATATATATATATCTATACTGATTATACTGCAGCTAGCAGAATCAACTGCCTGCTGTGGTATTAGTATGAGAACACCACCAATTGTATTCAGGTACCTTTAGGTGCACGCTGTGCAAAGGACACAGTACACTAAGTGGAAATAAAGCAGCTCCCTGCCTGTGGTATTGGTATGAGAACACCACCAATTGTATTCAGGTACCTTTAGGTGCACGCTGTGCAAAGGACACAGTACACTAAGTGAAAATAAAGCAGCTCCCTGCCTGTGGTATTGGTATGAGAACACCACCAATTGTATTCAGGTACCTTTAGGTGCACGCTGTGCAAAGGACACAGTACACTATGTGAAAATAAAGCAGCTCCCTGCCTGTGGTATTGGTATGAGAACACCACCAATTGTATTCAGGTACCTTTAGGTTCACGCTGTGCAAAGGACACAGTACACTAAGTGAAAATAATGCAGCTAGCACAATCACCTGCCTGCCTGTCAGTATAGAGAATAACAGGAACGGATCTAGCTAAACTGAATACAGTGTGTAAATATATATACAACACCTAGGATGCATATATATCCTCTACACACTGTAACTGCAGCTAACTGACTCGCCTGCCTGCTCTATCTAACTCAAATCAAATTACACTGTCTCTCTCTCTCTCTTTCTTTTAACAATCGCCGCAACACACTACACAAGGCCGCAGGAACACTGCAAACTCATAAACCTTTTCAAATCCTTTTCAAAGTGCAGTGTTTTCACGTTATAGAAACAAAAATGATAATGATGATCATTTCAAAAGGCTGAGAACCCCTGCCCTAGAATAAAAAAGACATAGTAGTATCAACATTTCCTGTGTATAATAGTTACTTAAAACATAGCAGCAACTGTAAAACTGTAAATGTACAGTAAATGCTGCATATATTAAGTATCTAGGTTCTTTTATGAAGTAGATGAAGACACCCACAGTCATCTGTAATCTTTAAACCATTAGCTCTTCAAGAAAGAAGTAGAGTGTTTAAAATTCTAGTGGGTGTAGTGAGAAGAAGTAAAGTTTTGCTGACATGGCACTATGTCGCTGAAGTCCTCATTAAGAATAAAAACAGCAATCACAATTTAGTAGTTGGTGAGAGCAGTGTTGCTTGACTAATTGTTTGTCCCTTGCTGAGCAAATTACTTATTTTCTATGAGACACTTGCGAATAATCAAGTGAATGGGATGCTTATCTGAATATTTCATAGTCTTCAACCCTCGGGCTGGACTAATTTGTTCTTTTAAATAGGGTGTTTTTTTAGCATTTTATTTTGGAAGCATTCCAGAATACTTCTAGATGCAATAGTAACTCCCGGATCAAATATGATACATGATCAAATCATAAGGGCACAAGGCTATAAACAGATAAACGGGTATCAGATAGTTGGGCCCCTATCTGTTCTTGGTAAAACATGCCTATCTGAATAACCATGTCCTATTTTTTTGTATATCAGGCACACTGATTTGTGTCTAATGTTGAATTAATATTATGTTGGTGCTTTTCATCTATACTATTGCATATATTAACCAGGCTACACTGTTTGCTGACTTTGTGTTCTAGATTTTACGCTTTTGTTTTACCTTCCTGCATGCAGTTTAACCAATGTAGTGCTACCCCCGTAGGAACCATTGATTAGGATGAGTCTTCTCTTTGCCACAACCCTTTCAAGAACCTCAGCTCCTCTAAAACACCAGGTTGAGTGTACAAACTCACAATATCACAGGAAATCACTGAAAGTAATATTTAGTACCCAGTAGTAGTGCTATATAAAAAAACAAAAAAAAAAACAGGCATCAAACCATATAGTAAAGGCAAACACAGGGCCGGCCCTACCATGGGACCCGATGGTACCATTGTACCAGGCGGCACAATCAGGGGGGCGGCAAATTGCCGCCTGCCCGCTCCTCTCCCCCACTCCACCTATCACTGTGAAACAGCAGTAGCGGCATTGTAAAGAATACACTGTGCCTGCGGCTGCGGTGTGTGTTTGGGATTCAAAGCTCCTTTCTGTCTCTCCCCCCTCCCTCCAGTCTCGTGCCGTGCGGGGTCCCTGTTATCTCCGACTCAACCTCCCCCCCTCCAATCACCAGTGCGGAGTGTTGAGAGAACTGGGGGGCGGAGCTCACTGGATCTCCTGTCAGGCTGGCCAGAGGAAGGGGGGAGGTGAGCTGACTTTTTCTGGGAGAAGTTTTCTAGGGTGGATAGTAGTTGCTTTCAAAGTGTTTTTTTCTTCAGGAGATGCAGTGAAGGGTTAAGTTGACAGAAGAATCGGAGGAGATAGTGAGTTTGAGTGTGGGGGGAGGGGAGGGGTCTGCACCAGCCCGATTACATTTAACAGATCACTTCTAAGCATGAACAGTCTGTGCAAACATCCTCCAATCCAATTGTTCAGACTTGATAATGTGAAGTCATTTATAACCATTCATGTAACCTGTATATATGTGGTGAGTTCACACCTCTGATTGTCCAGACTCAGAGCCTGGATACCACAGGGTTACATGAATGGTCATACATTACCTTCACATTATCTGGGTATACAGAGTGCTAGGAGCTGGATTTGTAGTACTGTTGTATGATTTATTGTTGTATGTTTTTAGTGGATGAGTTTTTTTTTTTATTATATACATCGCGACCTGACCACTTCTCAACTCCCCCCAGCTGGCATCACCCCCCCCCCCAGACCACTTCATACAGATGTGACTCTGAGCTGCTTCCCACCCCCCCCCCCCAGCTGAGGGACATCATTTCATGGTCACTTTTCTTCCCCTATCTTCCCAACATCACTCCCTGGTCACCCCATAGACACCGCAAGAAATCCCTCCCCATTCTGCCACCGCCATACACTCCGAAGTCCTCTCCTGTACCAACTGCACCCATCATACCCTCCGAACTCCTCTCCTGTACCAACTGCACCCATCATACCCTCCGAACTCCTCTCCTGTACTAACTGCACCCATCATACCCTCCAAACTCCTCCCCTGTACTAACTGCACCCATCATACCCTCCAAACTCCTCTCCTGTACTAACTGCACCCATCATACCCTCCACACTCCTCTCCTGTACTAACTGCACCCATCATACCCTCCGAACTCCTCTCCTGTATTAACTGCACCCATCATACCCTCCACACTCCTCTCCTGTACATACTGCCCCCATCATACCCTCTACACTCCTCTCCTGTACATACCGCCCCATCATCCCTTCCGCATTCCTCTCCTGTACATACTGTCCCCCATCATCCCCTCCACACTCCTCTCCTGTACAAACCGCCCCCCTCATACCCTCCCAACTCCTCTTCTATACATACTGCTCCATCATACCCTCCACACTTCTCTCCTATGCATACTGCCCCCATCATACCCTCTGCACTCCTCTCCTGTACATACTGCCCCCATCTTACCCTCTGCACTTCTCTTCTGCAGAACCCTGTGCATTCAGATGTAAAGGGGAACTCTGCAGATTCAGATCTAAAGGAGAACTCTGTTGACTCTGATATAAAGGGGGACTCTTGTGATTAACTCCATATGATTAGAAATTTTATTTAATCACAAAAATATATGTACAGTGTATACTAAATAAAAAAAAATTAGCTGTGCATTGCTTTGTACAGTGGTAATGAATTTAATGTACTACAAAAAAATATATATATTGGCGTGCGCTGCTAATGTGTTCGGGTTTGGCTTGACGAAAAGGTGGCAACCCTACGCTGCACTGTGAGGAAAATTGTCGCCAACCCGTTCCGCCCGCTCCACGCTCCACTGTGAGGCAAATTGGATGCCCGCCCGCCGGCCAGAAAGGCTCCGCTCCCCGCGCGCTCCATTCACCTGGGCTTTGGGCCCAGGTGAATGGAGCGTGCGGGCAGAACAGGGGAACAGTCAGCGGGCGGGACAGTCAGCAGGTGAGCGGGCTTGCTGGCCAAACAGCGGGCGGGGGAGCAGAGAGATGACATCATCTCTCACTGCCCGCCCTGCATCACTGCAGTTCCGCCCCCACTGTGCGGGCAGCAGAGAGACTACATTATCTCTCTGCTGCCTGCCTTTACTCTGGGACACAGCAAGTGGCAAGTGACAATCTGCAACGTGTGGCAGGTGACGTTGTGGCAAGTGACAATCCGCAATGTGTGGCAGGTGGCGTTGTGGCAAGTGACAATCTGCAACGTGTGGCAGGTGACGTCGTGGCAAGTGACAATCCGCAATGTGTGGCAGGTGGCGTTGTGGCAAGTGACAATCTGCAACGTGTGGCAGGTGACGTCGTGGCAAGTGACAATCCGCAATGTGTGACAGGTGACGTCGTGGCAAGTGACAATCCACTACGTGTGGCCGGTGACATCGCGGCCGCCGGCCACGCACAGGTCCTTTTATACTCCTATATACATGTATAGAGCCATGACAGGTCCTCTTTATACTCCTACATACATGTATAGAGCCATGACAGGTCCTCTTTATACTCCTACATACATGTATAGAGCCATGACAGGTCCTCTTTATATTTCTATATACCGTATTTTTCCGTGTATAAGACGCTTTTTTTTCCTAAAATAATAGCCTGTAAATCGAACAGCGTCTTATACACAGTCAGTCAGCCTGGGAGACAGCCGCGCAGGTGCGTCGCGGCCCATAGCTTGTCAAGCGGCTTCCTCCAATCACGAGCCGTATGTTACTGACATCAGCTAGAGCTGGGGGTGGAGGTGGAGAGTGATCAGATGCAATCCTGTTGGAAGTGGAGATGCACAGATGCAACAGGGACCGGAGTGTTCTGGGACCAAGATGTCAGAAAATAATAAAAGTAAGTGATTGTCTTACTCTGCCAAATCAAACCAAATGTAGCCAGCTACGCAAAAAAAGAGCGTGGGAATAGAGCTGCAGAGAAACAGTTTGGACTTGCCTCCGCAGAGTGTATGATAGACAGTGGAGAAAACAGGAAGAACAACCCCTGCATAATATACTAGTATTTAAACGTTACCTGCGGTAATTACTAAATAAAAATGTGTTCTGTTTTACCTATGTGTAAAATATTGATTTCTTAATTTTGGGTTGGAAAAATCTTGTACATGGGGGCGTCTTATAGACGGGAAAAATACGGTACATGTATAGAGCCATGACAGGTCCTCATTATACTTCTATATACACGTATAATGCCATGACCTCTTTATACTCCTGTATACATGAATAGAGCCATAACAGGTCCTTTTTATAGAGCCATGACAGGTCCACTTTAGTTATCATGATATAAAATGATGGATGTGGGGGCATTTTGGTGGGCGTGATTTTTTTTTTGGGGGGGGGGGCAGCATTTCATTCTTGGTACCAGGCAGCACAATGTCTTGGGCCGGCACTGGGCAAACATAATATATTGCCTCCCAATATGGTTGGTAACAAGGCAAACATAAAATTAATCAACAATGATAATAACACAATTTAGCATACAAAGTGATTAACAGTAAGGACTAGGCATAGGGTGATCTACTGAGTGCTGCAACTATACTGCCAGAGCACAATTATGGCGACAATTCTAGACCACCTGGATATGCATTGTCCAAAAGAAAATGAGAATGGTCAAGAATGGGGCTGGGAACAAAGAGGACTTGCAGAATAACTATTATGGGAGGTTCTTCAGCTGGCTAATGTTGGAGCCCTTTGAGAGTTTTAAAACGAATGATAAGTGATCCTCTGCGCTACTATAGGAAAAAATTAATAATCAAATATGCTTGTGGAGAATTGCTGCAATACCTAATGAATTCACAACTTCACAAGCATATATAATAATAAAGTGATATTGCGCTATTCCGTAAGTGTGAAATAAAAAATTGAAGAAAATCACAAACAACATTGATAATTGTGAATGTGAAAATAAAGTGTTCACAATAAACTTGAAATTCAGGTGTTCAAAATAATTGATAAAGTAGTCCTTTGATATGAAAATAATCCCAAAGAGTCTTTCTGCTTCCACCAACACCTCAGTGCTCACAGAACTCTCACCTCAAGGGTACATAACATGAGCCTTGGAACAGCCTCCAATATGGGGAAACGGTCCATCCTTTCAGGGAGTCCTCAGCTTATCCTCAGATATAGATCAAGACTCCCATATAAGGATGAAGTAGACAAAGAGCCTCCAATTGTGTATTACCATTAAAAAAGACCATTTATTAAAACAATATCTGCTTACATCTAAATTCAGCAAGCTGCGCTTCAAACAGATAAAAACATCCTCGTATTCCACCTCTTACGTCACTTCCGGCCTGCTGTGTACTCTGGCCACGCCCTACACATTACGTCAGGTGACTTCTTCAGGGCAGAGTTTTGGTGCGCTTAACGACCCAGTTAACCCAGTTAACCTGCATTCACTATAGGTACAGAATAGGTACGGTACAGTCTCAGCACAGGTGCAACGTAGATGTGGTTCAGATGCTGTAAACTGTTCAGTATAATGCAATATAGAGTTGGTATAGGTGCAGTCTAGGTTTGGAATAAGTGTATTATAGAGAGAAGTATGAGTGCGGTATGGATTGCAAATACATGGTGTCCTGCTCTCAGTGGCTCAGTCCCTGCTAGCAGTATCAGAAGTGGGTGACTATCCCTCTCACCAGTCTCCGGTATGCTGCAGTGACCTCTCTCTGTAGAAGGGGGACCCCTCAGTCTCTACACAGAATGCCTCCGGTGGCATGTCTACCAGTGCAGATGTGGTCTAAGTGGTCTGTGCTGCACTGCCCTGGGTGTCTCCACCCCAGGTCTCAGTCTCTGGCTCCGGTCACTTGCCCCATGGATAATCCGTGAGCACCAGAACTGATGTGCACACCTCAGCTCCTGCGCTGCAAAGAGGAAGAGGTTTCCAATGCAGTTTGGTAAAAGCTGTTCCACCACTCCCATTCCTCCTCAATGTACTATGGGAACTGTATTGTAAAGGTCCATAAGTCTCATTCTGAGATTGATGTTTCAGACTACAATTCCCATGATCTTCAGCATTGTGCATAGACATCCATAGACTTTCCTGGCTATAGTTCTCCCTCTGCTGACTGGAAGGGATAGTGCAGCACAACATTCAGCATAACAGTTGAAAGTGAAAGTAAACTGATTCTAAAGCGCAAAATGTCTACTTGTCCATGTTTCTGTAGTCCAGCACCTGGCTACACTATACAAACATAAATTGGCCAGTATTGTGTAGGCTCTGGTCTGTTTATTTGCCTGCTGCTTGATTTTAAGAGTTTGGATTCTGGTTCTGCCATCAAATATGACACGTGGAAAGCCCACACAAGTTTGTGACACTGCTGGTTTGATAGAAAAATCAAGCAGGTTTAACAGCTATGTAGAGAAAGTTCGTTCTGCCAGGGTCTCATGCACCATTAATGCTGAACTCCGGGGAAAACCAGATATCTCCCTTGCTGGGGGTGTGCCTCTTCACTACAGGGGTTAAAAGCTCCTTTAGGTATAGGGTACTGGAAAAAAGCAGTGTATTTGCCCAATTTTTCTTTTCTTATGGGCATCCTCCAGGCTGCTGGACCAGTCCCCGCAGCCTCTTCTCATATTCTCACTGGAGTCCTCTTCCACTCCTCCATGACGACATCACGGAGCTGGTGGATGTTAGAGACCTTGCACTCCTCCACCTTCCCTTTGAGGATGCCCCACAGATACTCAATAGGGTTTAGGTCTGGAGAAATGTTTGGCCAGTCCATCACCTTTACCCTAAGCTTCTTTAGCAAGGCAGTGGTCATCTTGGAGGTGTGTTTGGGGTTGTTATCGTGTTGGAATACTGCCCTGCGGCCCAGTCTCCGAAGGGAGGGGATCATGCTCTGCTTCAGTATGTCACAGTACATGTTGGCATTCATGGTTCCCTCAATGAACTGTAGCTCCCCAGTGCTGGCAGCACTCATGCAGCCCTAGACCATGACACTCCCACCACCATGCTTGACTGTAGGCAAGACACGCTTGTCTTTGTACTACTCACCTGTTGCCGCCACACACGACTGACACATCTGAACCAAAGGAGTTATCTTGGTCTTATCAGACTGCAGGATATGGTTCCAGTGATCTATGTCCTTAGTCTGCTTGTCTTCAGCAAACTGTTTGCAGGCTTTCTTGTGCATCATCTTTAGAAGAGGCTTCCTTCTGGGATGACAGCCATGCAGACTAATTTGATGCAGTGTGCGGCACATGGTCTGAGCACTGACAGGCTGACCCCTTTAACCTCTGCAGCAATGCTGGCAGCACTCATACATCTATTTCCCAAAGACAGCCTCTACATATGACACTGAGCATGTGCACTCAACCTCTTTGGTCGACCATGGCGAGGCCTGTTCTGAGTGAAACCTGTCCTCTTAAACCGCTGTATGGTCTTGGCCACCGTGCTGCAACTCAGTTTCAGGGTCTTGGCAATCTTCTTATAGCCTAGGCCATCTTTATGTAGAGAAACAAAATTTTTTTCAGATCCTCAGAGAGTTCTTTGCCATGAGGTGCCATGTTGAACTTCCAGTGACCAGTATGAGAGTGTGAGAGCATTTAATACACCTGCTCCCCATTCACACCTGAGACCTTGTAACACCAACGAGTCACATGACACCGGGGAAGGAGAATGGATAATTGGGCCCAATTTGGACATTTTCACTTAGGGGTGTACTAACTTTTGTTGCCAGCAGTTTAGACATTAATGGCTGTGTGTTGAGTTTTGAGGGGACAGCAAATTTATACAAACTGTACACTTACTACTTTACATTGTAGCAAAGTGTCATTTCTTCAGTGTTGTCACATGAAAAGATATAATAAAATATTTACAAAAATGTGAGGGGTGTACTCACGTTTGTGAGATACTGTATATATATATATATATATATATATATATATATTATATATTATACTTCATTACACTCTGTTAAAATCCACTGACAGAGATATTTGCAGTAACAAAGCAAAATGTAAACTGAAAATAGTAAGTTCAATGATGTTAAATGGTACTAATAAGTATCAAGTGGTAGTGATTGACAGCTTATTCCATGGACCGGGACTTCCAATGCATTTCAAATTTTTACGTTGTTTATTTCTTCGTCAGGGATAAAGTACCGCTCTGCAATACAAGATAATACAATTAAAGACATACTGTTTTTCCAACAAATGTGTTTATGATTCAAGTCTTTCCTTTAGTATGGCATTTACAGTAACATATGAGATTCAAAAACTTTCCTAGATATAACACTTACAACAACACCATGAGACCAAACGTCTTTCCATGTCAAAACATGAGAGCCAACCATCCCAGAGGGCGAATCACAAGCATACAAGGACTGCACAGGCCCATGTACTGTGCTGCCAGAAAATGTAAAAAAGAAGAAAGAAAAATATGTATATGTTTATATACAGTAGATGTCTGTGCAATCCCACCAGACCATAAATATAAACCCTAGGTATGAACTAAAATAGATGGGGAATAATACAGAGTATTAGTGTATATCCCAGACATAAACTCCAAAAATGAGGAATGATAAACATGACAGTGGGGATGATCTTTGCTGTGCCGCGATGCAAAGCATCGCGGCATATGTACTCCCCCCTCTGGTGCTTTTGTGGAAAAGTGGGGAGAGGTTGGGGTCATTCAAAAAAGTAGCTCAGCTGTGCATTTATAATGTCCCCCAAACACAAACAAGGCCTTAGAATTCAACACTGACATAGGTTCTTGCAATGGTCGACTTTTATTCATTTATGTAAAACATTTCTTACAAATGGAAAAACTGCTTTTGCTGTAATTGTTAAGTGTTAGCTGGAGTTCTAATTCAACCCTCTCCCCAGATTGACAATGCTGCTGTTCAAATGTGTCTCTGTTGCCACTGCAGTGGAATGGAGACACCCCAAAAAAAGTGTGATACTGGCTAAATCACCAGGTGAAAATAAAGGGAAAAATTCAAAAAATGCAGCCACATTTAAGTATTGGTAAACTGCAACATACTATATTTTTTAGGGTTGCACCGATACTAGTATCGGTATCGGTGCCGATGCCGAGTATTTGCACAAGAATCAGTACTCGTGCAAATGCACGATACCTAAAACCAATACTTTCAGGCACGGTTCTTTGAGCTGTCAGTGGGTCTCCCCTGTTGACAGCTAAAGTGTTAAAGAAGTCCGGTAATTGGAGCTGTCATAAAAAAAAAAGCAGTCGGCAATGTTTATTAACAACATTTTCCTGCTATTTTTTTTAAAACGATAAACAATTAAAAAAAAATTTGTTTGCTTTGTTAGTAAATATTTTTACACATATATATATTAACATATATTTACACATTTCACATTTCACAAAAAGTGCAAAATGAAAAAAAAAAAAAAAATTTATTTCATTTGTAAATAACTTGTCAATGCTTTTTACCATTGCTGACAGCTGAAGTAAAAATAAAACAGTTGCAGTAGGTATCAGTAATTGGTATTGGCGAGTACTAAAAAAAAAAGTATCGGTACTCGTACTCATTGTAAAAAAAATAATTTATCTGTGCATTCCTAATATTTTTGTTCTTTTTTGGTTAAAGGGGTTGTAAAGGTAATTTTTTATTTTTAAAAAAAATAACAAACATGTTATACTTACCTCCACTGTGCAGCTCGTTTTGCACAGAGTGGCCCCGATCCTGGTCTTCTGGGGTCCCTCGGCAGCTGTCTCGGCTCCTCCCCGCAAGAATTCACCACCTTCATGTGAGCGAGCTCGCATGGTGGTGAGTTCTTACGGGCGCGCTCCCGTGATACTGACGGCGGCTATAGCCGCTCACTGTATCAATCGGCCCCCGCCCCCCGGTGCGCCGCATCGACAGCAGCGCGAGTTAATGGCTGCGCTGCTTTCAATCAACCGATGAATGAGCCGAGAAGCCCGGCCGAGAAGCCAGCGCGTACAGGGGACTTTCGAGGGGTCAGGTAAGTAAACGGGGGGCTGAGGGGCCACTAATCCTCAGATGTTTTTTCACCTTAATGCATAGAATGCATTAAGATGAAAAAACGTGTACCTTTACAACCCCTTTAAAGCGGAGTTCCACCCTTTTTTTATGTTTATTAAAAGTCAGCAGCTACAAAAAGTGTAGCTGCTGGCTTTTAATAAACATACACTTACCTGCTCCACTGTCCAGCGACGCGCCGCCTGGAGCTCCGCTCCTCTCCCCCCTCCTCCGCCGGCGCGTCCATTCACAGTATGGGCACCCGGCCGTGACAGCTTTCGGCTTCACAGCCGGGCACTCACTGCGCATGCGCGAACGGCGCAGCGCTCTGTGAGTGGACAGGCGATCGCCTGGGACCTGTCACGTCCCAGGTGATCGCCTACAGGGAGGAGCCGCCACAAGGCGATATGACGTATCGCCTAGGCGGCTCCAGGGCGGAAGGAGGAAGTGGGACAGGAAGTCCCACTCCTACTGAAGCCCCCACTCCCCCCCAAAAAAAATTACATGCCAAATGTGGCATGTAAGGGGGTGAGGAGTGGAATAAAAAAAAAGGAAAAAAATTGGGTGGAACTCCACTTTAAGTACTGTTTTAAGCAACTGAGTTAATTTGTAACTTGTCTGGATTATTTTGCGGAAAGGAGCAGGAGTAAAGTCAGGTCCCTTTCAGCATTTTCCTACTCATCTCTGTTCACTTAGAATCTGTACTTTGAAATGTTTCCTTTGCTCAGAATTGTAATCAAGATAATTATTACATGCAGTGACTGGTTAAGGCACGTGACACAAAATAACCACTAAAGAGTTCCTGCCAAGAACTCTGATACTGGACAGTCTCGGGCAAAAGGTCTTCAGTATAATGACAATTAAGGATGATACATTTCACTGATTATCTCCCACACATTGTACATGATTGCAGCTTTCTGAATCAAACCTTTTCATTCTTGTTCCACAGGACTTCTATGACAAAGGGGATTATATCATCAGAGAAGGAGAAGAGGGCAACACATTTTTTATTATCGCTAAAGGAAAGGTAGGAGCTAATTACTTGGAAACAAAGTGTCTCGTGAGAATAGCTTGATCTACCTTGTCTCTGTTTTCCTTTTACTCTTCTACTGCCGGCTCGGTGTAAATCTGGGTAAGATAGGTAGGCAGAAAGTATTGAGACAATCGATTCTGTATGCTGTTGAGCTCCTAGGTGGTTAAGAAATCAATGTGATGCTCAATTGGATTCTATGTTGAATTAATCATAGTTTGTCATAAAATACCTCAATGCAGACACAAAGTCATTTTGGATATATTATATTTATCTCATTTATCCTGTTGCCAGGGCACATTTTACCTTCCCAGCCCTCTTGTTAAAATTGTATGACTGCTCATGGCTTACTTTTTAAACAATGGACAAGTTAAAATGCAGAGCTACACTAGTCCAAATGTGATTTGCAAATTAGTCAATGGGACCCTGACCGACAATGAGCAAGTTTCCTTCTACCCCTACTGTACAGGATCAGCATAGCATTTACATAAGCTCCAGGATGGATGGTGGTGTGTGTCAAGTTAGTTCATTGCAAACTATTGGCTATCATGGCACAAACCTAGTCCCCTACAGACATTCCTGTGTGGTGCCCAGCACTTGTGGATGCTAGGAAGCTAAAGCTGATACTCTACAAGCACCATTGAGACCAGGTTGTGTGGAGGGGAACTTATCAATTGTACAGGGTCCCAATGACTTATTTGCAGGTTGCATAGAGTGTATTACAGCCCTATATCTTATCTTCGAATTGTGCATCTCCTTAAAGGGTAACATCTTCGACAAAATGTTTTGACTAACAAATTCACATTCTATGCCAGGGCAGCTGATCCAACTTTGTAAATCGCATTTAAGCTGGATCTGGTGATGATAATATGTCTATAGCATAGGCGTGCACACAGGGTGTGCCGGGTGTGCCCAGGCACACCCTAATCATTCTGTGCAGCACAGATTCCCCCTACCACCCTCACTCCCCACTCCTTCCCTCTGCAGCACCACCGGCTTCCCTCCTCTCCTGCCGGGTGTTGCTGTGGAGATGTTTTAGGATGAGTGAGGGAAGGGGCTGGTAAATATGTATTTATCAGCCCCTTCCCTTTCTGAATGAACATAGTGAGTGATCGGTAGTATGTGTTTCAGCTTTGGGGTGCACACCCTAATGTAATAGGCTGAACACACCTATGGTCTATAGGAAGCTCCTTATCCTGCCAGCCGGTAATAGATATTCATGTAGGTTAGTAAACCTACCTCAGTCTCCATTTTTCTCTAATAGGACCAGTGCCAGCAGCATTTACTTCTACCTCCATCCATCTCCACATCTGGAATGTGAGCAGTGACTATGTTTGTGCACACAAGCCTGACTCTATTCCCTGAGAGCAGTGACACAGTTCCTATACATCTGACAGCCCTTGCAGGGCTATAGGAAAGAACTTGTATTAAAAAGTGCATATAAACCTGTTTATATGCCGTCAAATGTCTCATGTTGTACTTTTCCTGGATCTGCAGACATTTCTAGAATCTGACTGATTTGATTCTTTTGACATTTCAATTACAATGTAAGAAGGCTATTATATTCTATTGGAATCTTCTGATGACAGATTGAAATGACACTTTAGGCATTAGCTATGTGGAGGTGTAGAGTGTAGCACTCACTTTGGGTCCAGCAGGCCGTTACTGCGTTTCCCTTTTTTTTAGCAGTTGTGTGTTCTCAGACCTTTCTGTACACATCAATGCAACATTTTCTTTCGTCTTTCATCCCTTTTTTCACTCTGTTATCTGATGCTTGAGCATCTGTTGGGATTATTGAAAACTACCAGACTGTAACCCCCTTTTATTTAACTCATGAGCACGATCACCTTCGAACTTTAGATACCCAGGGCAAACATTTAATGCTTGGTATACTAAAGAACGTTTTTTTTTTTTTTTTGGCAACTCAATAGGTCCATAGCTGATCTGTGTAAATTGTTATAGTCTATAAGGGGGTAAAGAGGTGGTAGTACTAAAGTGGTTAACTGTAACTGTAATAAATGTAACCTTTTAGCCAATATACTGTAACTTAAAAATGATCTTTTATTCCCTGTGCTGTGAGCTGTCCTGAGTAAATATTGCTTTGTTTACATCCAGTATGTATGCAGTGACCTACATTATTCTGTGAGCAGTGTAGAGCAGTGTTTCTCAACTCCAGTCCTCAAGGCGCCCTAACAGGTCATGTTTTCAGGATTTCCCTCAGATGAAACAGCTGTGGGAATTACTAAAGCATTTAAACTGATCAAATAACCTGTGCAAAACAATGGAGAGCCTGAAAACATGACCTGTTGGGGCGCCTTGAGGACTGGAGTTGAGAAACACTGGTGTAGAGAGTGGCATATCTCAGAAGAAGAAATGAGAATATGGATAGATGCCCTTTTAGATGTACATTCTTTTCTGCACAGTGGCCTGTCTGGAATCATATCAATGGGGATTGGCATTGATTACCTGGGTGAAGTGCAGTATATAAATGAGAAGATATTAAATCAAACTGAATGTAAATAAAACAATGCTTACAGTTAGTTGGACAGCACTCAAAGCACACAAAAAAAATCAAGAGTAAAAGGTTGTATTTGCATAGCTTCTTAAGCCCAACTTTGGGAAACTTAAAACAATTCTTCCTTGCAGTGGGGCTGCACCCCAACTGCAATGGTTACCCAATTTCTCCACTCCTTTACCCTGGTAGACCAGTCCCTGCAGCTTCTTTCCCTGCATTGAACAGGATGTCGCCAAGGGACAGTCCACTGCCAGAGTGCAGGGAAGCTCTGCTGGGGGAGTAAAGAATTGGATAAGTAAACGTGCTTTTACTTTCCCCCAGACCTAAACAAGCAGCTAACTCTATCAGTGCAGGCGCAGCCCCACTAGCCTCACAGAATTCCTGGAGTTTGGCTTTAAACTTCTTGGATATATTATCAGAGCATAAAGCTGTCACATACACTGTTATGCTGCGTACACACGACCGGTTTTAATGACGAGAAAAAATTAAATTTTTTAAAATGGTCATTAAAAATGATCGTGTGTGGGCTTCAGAGCATTTTTCACGACGTGAAAAACGGGCATGAAAAAATTGGAACATGCTCTAACTTTGCACGTCGTTTTTTACATCGTCGTTTTTCCCGTCATGAAAAACGGCTGTGTGTAGGTTTGAACGACGTGAAAAAAAATGTGCATGCTCAGAATCAAGTATGAGACGGGAGCGCTCGTTCTGGTAAAACTAGCGTTCGTAATGGAGATAGCACATTCGTCACGCTGTAACGGACTGAAAAGCACAAGGCTGAAAAGCGCAAATCGTCTCTCAACAAACTTTACCAACATGAAGGGTGGTGGCATCCGAATGGAACTTTCCCTTTATAGTGCCGTCGTACGCGTTGTACGTCACCGCGCTTTGCTCAAGCATTTTTTTCCACGATAGTGTGTAGGCAAGGCAGGCTTGAGAAGAATCACGTCGAGAAAAATGCAGTTTTTTTCAATGACATGAAAAACGGTCGTCTGTACGTGGCATTAGACTTGATGACATTTTGTTAATGGGTAGTTTCATTGTCAGGTGGAAATCTACAGTTTTATGGTTGTCAATGGAACAAGAAGCTAGGGAAAACCTGCTAATTTGACAAAAAGAAAAAAAAAACTGAAAGATTTTAACCAGTTGCAACTGTAAACATTTTTTGTTGCAGTGCTTACTATTTTTTTTTTGTGATCTGTGATCTTCTGGTAATATTAAGAAATTTAACTTTCTGGCTTGTCTTGGTGAAATCTTGTCAATGGAAATGTCATTGTCAAGTGGAAATCTAGAGTTGTATGGTTGTCATAGGAAGTGAAGGGGAACCTTCTAATTTGACAAAAAGAAAAAACGGAAAGGTTTTATCCAATTGCAACCTTAAACATTTATTGTTGCAGTGCGTAATTTGTATAAACTTCAGTATAAATTATAGGTTTTTCACATCTGCCCTATAAATGGGAATGTAAATGCTCTGGATTCAGAAGCAACATGATGCCATTTGTGAGAGTTGCTGCTTGTTTACAAAAAGAATGCTCTGGCTGTGTACATCATTACAATGGATGAGAAAGCAATCTCCTTTGTTGGCATTAATGGAAACTGGAGCTAACGTTATAAACTGCTCATATAGTTACATAGCCCCTTCTGGTGTTGACATAAATTAAATGTGGTTGGCTTACACACTTGCCAAAGATCTGCCAGTTCTTCATTTAAACAATTAGGAGTTGGGTTGTATCTGATGAGGTTTTGTAAATTAAAATAATAGATTCTAGTAGGCACGAACAAACATGTGAGTAGTACCACGGGATCACTTGCAAACAATATGTTCTTGACTCATCTAGCAAATTTTTAACGTTCAAATTTAAAAGCTGTTCATTAAAGAAGCAAAAACAACCTTCTTTTTTTTTTCACATGGCACAATCAAGCTAAATTACTTGTTAATGGTGTTTTTGAACATGTCCTCCTGAGTCCTGAGCTTTCCAGTAACACCAGAGATCAGTGCATAGCCTCCGTCCTGTGGGCTGACTCAGTGTCATCAGCAGCATTCATTTAGGCTTTAGCCTTGCAATCAAACTGCTATTCAGAGACTTATTGTAAAGAACAAAAAGATCTGCCCTTATTCAGTGGTTTTAAAGAACTCCTGACAAATAATACCTTAAGGGCTTCACATAGTTCAGGATATTGGAACAGGCAATGGTACTGATTCATCAGTTAAATCTTACTGAACTCATTATTTGCAGAAATCCCCCAAAAAACATGGATGTTTGTGACCCTTAAAAACTTGTGCTATGTAAATAGTTATAAAATACAGTCATAAAAGAACTTATGTCAAAAGTTCAGAATAAAACTGCAGCAGCGCTACGGACAAATGTTCATATGTGCGTCTTCTATATAATTGATCATATAGGTGGTGTGGATAGTGAACGGTGAGTCTGGTTGTAATTGGTTCAAATCCTACTTCCAGTTCTTCTTTCACCAAGGTGTGATTCACCACGTGGGGGGTAAAAAAGTCCCCCTATGGGGATGCACTCACCAGATGTTTGATCAATATGGGCATAGATAAACCATCCTCCTTCAGTGTAACTGTCGTCTTTTACCACAATCCTATGTCTATGGTGCCGCTGGCATATGTGAGGGAAAAGAACAAATCCACATAGGGCAGTATTGTTTGGAAAATTTATTTTGCAACAATCCCCATAATACCCCCTTTACAAATGTGCGTACCATAAAACATAAAAAATAGGCATTTGTATAATGAGCGCTTTGAGCGCTTAAAACTTGCCCCTGATGAGAGCCACTGGCGTCTTCCTGGTTCTGCAAGTCCTGGAGCGCAAAAAGCGTCACTTCCGGTTTGCTTGGTGTGCTGGTCATGTAAATAGTTGTTGGCTTTTATTTGTCTTGTTACTGTATTTACATAGCAGCAATATATTACACAGCAATGTAAAGAGTACATAGAACCCTAGGTCCTGTTGCCCAACAAAGGCTACAATCTAATACCCCTACCACAGTTACACATTCACTAAGGGTTATTAGGTAATCTAACGGTATGTTACAAATTGAGCAAATTCAGAGGCTCTAGAGAAAACCAACAGCAATATAAGCAGAATTTGCATAATGTTTTGGTTGGAATGCAAATTGCAGACCCAAAGCTGCAACATGCCAAAAGTGCTAACCACCCGCTCATCTTACTGCAAGTGTCTCATTGTAGGTTGTTTTGTTTAGCAAATAACATGCTTTTTTTTACTGGTTTGGTATGTAGGGGGACACACTAAAAACATTATATTTATACCAGATTTACTGTGTTAATAGTATTTTATTTTGGGTGTTGGTAATTCTCTTTTAATTTTGGGTGTTGTTTTTTCTTCTAGAACTTACCAAAAAAAATGTATGTGAAATACCCAGGATATATATTTATTGGAGATTTTCTTAACTAACACTTTTCTGTTATACTCTCTTGATGGTTTTGTGCTTTCTCTTTATAGGTGTGTGTAACGCAGGCTGTGGAAGGGTCTCAGGAACCACATGAAATAAAAAAACTAGGAGTTGGAGATTATTTTGGGGAAAAAGCCCTAATCAGGTAAAATTTTCTACTGTAAAGTGATATTCATAAATCTCCATTAGAGAGCAGGTCTGCAGGCCAAGCATATTGCTGGAGCAAGGTTTTCTTTGGTGCAAAAAAGATGATATGAACATATCTTTAAATATACACATTTCTTTAAAGCAGAACTGCTAGCATTAGTAAATAGGTAGGAATGTATATCATATTTACTTGTTTTAAACATTTTTTTTACATGTCTACAGGAGGGTTGGAGGGGTTTTGTCAGCTAAGCACACCCTCTTGCCTCCATGCCTAAGCCAAGGGCAGATGGATTCCTGGAAGTAAATGCTACATGAATCATCTGCTCTTATATAAGATGGCAACAGCCAGAAATGCTAGGGTGTGTTTTTCCAAATGATTTCTCAGCAAAATAAAGTGCAGAGACATGAATAGATGGGGGAGTTTGCTTTGAATCTTATAAATTAATTAACCACTTAATGACCGCCTCCAGTAGATATACGTTGGCAGAATGGCACGGACAGGCACATCAACGTACCTGTACGTCCCCTTTAACTGCCCGACGTGTGGGTCGCACGCGTGCCGCTGGCGGCGCGGTCGCGACCCCGCTACCTTCCCCGTGAGTAGGATGGGGCCCATACATGATCGGTTTGTCCGATGAAAAAAGTCCATCGGACTGTTTTCATCTGTAAAACCGATCGTGTGTACAGGGCTTTAGAATCTCCCTTGTAGAGTCTGTATTGCTTTTATTTTTAAGTAGAAAGCTGAAAAGTAACCTATAATGGTATGGTGTCATTCTTAATGGCTACAAAACTGATATTCTTTTTTTTTTTTTCATTCTTTTTATAAATGTTTTGTTTTACAGGCAAGTAGTTATAAGAACACAGCAGAAACTGTTGAATGTGATGCCGCGTACACACGGCCATTTTTCTCGTCGAGAAAAACAACATTTTTCCCATTCGACGAGAAAAACGATAGTCTGTGGGCTTTCTGTCGTTTTTTTCGACGAGAAAAACGGCATTAAAAACGACAAGAAAAATTAGAACATGTTCTAATTTTTCTCGTCGTTTTTTTCGACATGTTTTCCTCAGCAGTGTTTCCCATAGGGAAACACTGCCGCGGAGCCCACAGACGGTCGTTTTTCTCGACAAGAGAAAAAACGACGTGAAAAATGACCGTGTGTGGGGAACAAGCTGTTCCCTCGTTTTTAATGACATTATTCAGGGCGGTTTTTTAACCGCTGTGAATAATGATCGTGTGTACGCGGCATTAGACTCACTGTTACTGAAACTCTGTGAAGTCACGTCTGTACTGACTAGTTTAGTTGTGTTTACATTCCAGCTTGAGCTTTTGAGCTCTGTGATAATATTTTTTTTTTATAGCAAAACAGCTAAGTATAGACAAGATTGGAAAAATAAACATTTAATAGGGAGTCCTGAGCTCAAACTGCTGACTGGACACATAAATACATTATATTTATTTGCAATATTTCATAATTATCTCGCTAAAAAAGAGAAAAACTTTTACCCTAAGCAAATACAGGTGGTTGGAAGACACCAAATGTAACATGCTATTCATCATATGAGAAATGACTGATAAAATGTATGTATAACCCTGCCAGTTTACTTTTTGCTGTTGTGTCCCATTGTGGAGATTTTCCTTTAATTCCTTTCCCAGAGACACAACAGGAAGTAAGAGGACATTTCTACAAAGTGATTAGAATTTCCTACTAGTCAGTTGTCACCTACCTCCCCTTACCGTTGTTCTGCTGACAGTGGTAAAATGTTGGATTTCTCAACACTTTCTGTTTTGGTGAAAATGATCACCAGAAGTAATAGAGAGGGCAAATCTCTTCAGCAGGGACACAGACAGGGTTGGAAGTGTACAAGGTTTGTGGTGTACATCTAAATATATTACATGAAACAAAAGTTTTTCATATTTTTTTTTTATAATTCCTTTAAAACGTTTTTCATATTTTTACTTTCTGAGAGTTTCATCTTTTCTTCCCAGTAATTAGAATTTCCATACTGTGCCCTTGTAAATATTTATAATATTAGATCTAGATGTTACATTTATTTTAAATAATTATGCCTGCACCATCTAAATACCCACCAGTAACTGGTTAACTGTAAAATATATACCATGGCTGTTTAAATTGGTCTTTATTGTGCTCTTGATGTGACCCCCATAAACATTGATTTAAATAATGATCTAACCGACTCAATAGTGTAATGACAAGGGCATTCATAGCACATTGCTTCATTGTACAGTCATGTAGTTTGTTTGGCCATCAGTTTATTGATTGCATGTTTGCATTTGTTCACTGACAAAAATTAGTATTTCCCTGGACAGTGGTGCTTTGATAACTAAAAGGAAATACTAAATAGTATTTCTGTTTCCAATTGGAAATTAAGCAAATAAGTTCAGGTTTGCTCTTCATTACCATAGTCACAGTATTGTAATAATTATAGTGGTATCTGCCTGGATGAAGCCTGGTTTTAGCATGTTCTTTATAAAAATTGGAGGTTTTTTTTTCCCCCACGGTCAAATATTAAGTTCAAAGCAAGTCTGAAGCCAAGAGGCATTGGTAGGCTTTTAAAAGACCTACAACAGATAGAACGGGGCTGGTGGCATAACATAATGAAACATGGGTGAGGCTGTTTCTTGTCCTTCCTATTATATCTTCTGCCTCCTTTTTCTTTGATGCCTTTCCTTTGCTTGGTCTCTGTCCTTTTAGAGGGGAACCATGCCAGAGAACCCTAGCTAAGACTAACATTGTGTTATTTGATCATTTCTTATACCAACTTGATCAGTCCTAAACATTCAGAACTATCATTTCATAACTATGGCAACATGACTTGAATTATAGATCAAAAGTATCACCATTGCTTAAAAATTTAATAACAATAAATTAATCAAAAGGTATGTAAACTGCCAGATGTTCCTAAAGCATAAAGCTAAAACTTAATTTCAAGTAAGAAGTTAAATAAAACAGATGAAATACATATAAAAGAACTGTTTTACCTGCCAGTGTTTTTGTTTGTCTATCTAGTCCAGACTGTTTAACACCTAATTTGCAATATTGCAGTCAAGGATTACAGTGGTCTTCCCTCTACCCCTAGCCTGCTGATTAGTCAGTGTAAAAATAGAAGCCTGATGACATAATCTATCTGCTCACTTATCTGATCCTTGTCAGTACATTTGCAGGCAGCACACCTGATTGGCCTCCAGTGTTGCCCCTCCCTTTCTCACTTTTGTGCTGCTGTACAGGGGATTGCAGGAAGCAGATATCAAGTTTATGTTTCAATGATGTTTATTAAAGATTTTCTAAACAATACAAAAGTATCTCAGCGCATTCTCGTACAGTAATAAAAAATCCTGAGGGGAGCTTGCCATTGATCATAGCATAACATAGTCCACTCCTGCCTTATAAACATTAACCAATAATTTCCCATTATGGGCACCAGTAATACAAATCAGGTCAACCGGCCATGTACAAGTCTCCCATGACATGGGCCCACTAGTTGCCATATATAGCACCGGCCCATCCAGTGAACCACCCCCCGGGGAGTGCCCACACCCCATCCAACTATCAGGGGGGCCGCCCCTCATCTCTTGTGAGCGAATCCCCAGAGGGCCAAACCGTCCATGGTCCACAACGTGTGAGCCCATAAAACGACATATACTGTAACATTGACTTAATCACTCGAACGTGAGAACATAAGGGGGGGGAGGAGACATAGGAGAGAAGAAAATAAAAACATGAAAAGAAGATAAGGAAGAAAAGGAGAAAATAAAAATGAAATAAAATGGGAGTTGGGAGGGGAGGATCGGGGTGAGGGGACGTGGAGGAGCTGCGGTCCAGCGCCCAATTGCCCAGTATATGAGAGAGCAACTAGGTAGCAAGCGTCCTCGGGTCATTGGTAAGATAATCCAGCCATGGATCCCAAACTTTGTGAAATAACTTCATCTTGTCCTGGACCAGGGCCGTCAACCTTTCATTCAACATTAGCCAGGATAATTTACATTTAAGCTGGCTTAATGGCAGGGCGGCGGATCTCCAATTCCTGGCTATAGTTATTCTAGCCGATACAAATATGAAATTTAGTATCCTCCTTTGGGATCTAGAGATTTCCACCACCCAGAAGGGCTTGTTTGGCTGATTTTGTTAAATTAATCTGGGTAAGGGTATAAATAAAATTGTAGACCCTGATCCAGAACCTCCTAACCTTAGGGCATGACCACCATATATGATAGGTGGTTCCCACCTGACCACACCCTCTAAAACACTTGGAGGTAGTCCCCTGTACAAAGGTGGCCAGTCTGGCCGGTACCATATACCAACGCAACAAAACCTTATAGTTCGCCTCTATGATTGAGGTATTGAGGAGTGATCGAGACGCTGTATCCGATATTGCCAACCAATTCTCCAGGTCTAGAGTTTCCTGGAAATCATTTTCCCATTGAAGCATATATTTCAGTTTAGTCGAAACACTCATCAATATTATATATATAGTAGATAATAGATATAAATCCCCTAAGTTTATCATAATGCTTACACAAGTGTTCCATGGGGGTCAATATCGCTAGGTCACTCTTACGAGCTAGAGCTTGAACAAAATTATGTATTTGACAGATATCAAGTTTAAGTAAAGTATTTACACTAGCTGCATGAAAAAAAAATATTTTAATGAAGTATTAATACATTGCATTCGTTTTTGCCTTTTATATTTGTCTGGTATTCAGATTTAATGAGAATGATTTTACGAAGTTGAAGAGAAATAGGTTTTGCCAAGTCCAGTCAAAATTATAAACCCAGCGATTCATTTGAAGCCTACATGTTCTGTAGTTATCTAGATTTTATACCTGCCAAAAATTCTGTTGACCAGTGAAAAAGGAAAAATGTATTCACTGTTGGAGGTGTGAAAACATGTGTACCAATTATAAATACTTCTGGCTACCAAATTTCAGTAAACACTGACATATGCATGTCATACTTGAAAAGATGGTAAAGGTTCCTCCATAGAGGACCTGATCACTCAGTAGGAGAGCTGGGACACATATCCCAAGATCACGCAAAACTGCAGCTGATTGATAGCTGAGGTCTAGCAATTTCCGTTCTTTGTAAAAACACAATGATACAAAAGGGTACTAAAGGTCTCAGCATGCCTGATTGAAGATCCACAGCTTCCAGTGTATTCTAAGTCTGCTGTTGGGCCTCCTCCAAATTGGATGAGTCTGGAACAGTTCTCAATGGAGCCCTCCAGGAGGCATCCATATATGGAGCCTAAATCATCTGAGCTGACTTGTATAATTTTAAACCCATTACAGTAATCTCAGTGGACAAGGAAACATATGGAGTATGGAAAAATTAAATGTTTTATTCCTTTGCTATAAACTGTCAAATTCTCCCTGGGTGTGGGATTCTTCAAAAGCGTTACATACATTCCACCAGTGTTTCTTACAGTAATCTATGTCTTAATAGGGAAGCTGGTAAGAATCTTGGCTTGTTACAGTATGTCCATATAAAGAGCCACCTGCTCTGCACTTGGCAATTCTTTCTTCTCAAATGTCACAAGCAAGGAGACTTGGACTCCTAATGGATTCAAATTTGAGAGCTTAAAAAAATAAAAAATAATATTAATAATACATAACTATTTCAACAACTTGTAAATTAAATTGATTAGCTTGATTTGGTATGTAACTGTCACATTACAGTATTCACAGTAAATGTGTAAAAATACAACTCTCTACTTAATATATGTATGCATACATGCTTTTTTTTTTTTCTTGTTCAATATTTTTATTAAGTATTTTAACAAGAATACATATCACAGGTATAATACAGATGATGCGAGAGTGAGATATACAACGTAACCTTAATGGAAGATATGTTTGTAGAGTTTAATGCTCAAAAAAAAAAAAAAAGGGAAAAGATCATTTTTATCCTTGAAATAATAAAGAGAAGAAAATAGAGAGCAATAACAATTGTCATGTATATTGGACTCGTAAAATAAAGAAAAAAAAACTATACCTTACATCAGGTACATGCTTTTATGTAAGAGCCAGAATGTTTCATGCCTATGAAATAAAACATGATCAAAATTCACACTAGACATTACATTGCCAAGTGACTGGAAATCCTTAGTGGCCTCAGCAGCAGTTTGCGTTTGCGTAATTACAGCTAAACAGAAGTGACTTCTATGTGATCCCATAACACAATGGGGCAAGCAGTCTAATAATGATCGCTAAAACAAAAACACAACGTGCTTGGTAAAAATATCTGCTAAAATAATTGATAGGTGATGTAACATAAATAAAATGATAGAGATGCTTCCACACATTAAAGAAATTTGCTGTAGCTGCATAAGCAATAGTGACCCCCAATTCTAGTCTTTTGGCTTGTACTTTTAAACAATACACCAAAAGTACTTTGATATTCAGTTCTCTGTCCTTGTAGAATCTGTCTATGAAGAACGGTGATTTCTGTGGTGAAGCACATAGCATGAAGTATATATTAATTACTTGCTTACTGGGCACTTAAACCCCCTTCCTGCCCAGGCCAATTTTCAGCTTTCAGCACTGTCATGCTTTAATAGACAATTGCACGGTCGTGCGACGTGGCTCCCAAACAAAATTGACGTCCTTTTTTCCCACAAATAGAGCTTTCTTTTGGTGGTATTTGATTATCTCTGTGGTGTTTATTTTTTGCGCTATCAGGCCGGGTTCACACCGGGGCGACAAAAGCTCCGACATTGAGAGCTCATGACGCATGACGTGTGAAAATCAATGTTTCCCTATGGGAGCCGTCTTAACTGGTCCGACACATGTCGGTCCGACTTTGAGAATGCTCCCTCTACTACTTTGGTCCGACTTTGATCCGACTTCAGCCCATTGACTATCATTGAAGTCGGATCAAAGTCGGACCGCAGTCTTGCATGATCCGACTTTGGCATGCGACTTGTGCTGTGCTGCTCTTGAGGGGGAACTCCAGGCCAAATTTTAAATAAAAAACCGGCATGGGTTCCCCCTTCAGGAGCATATCAGGCCCTTGGGTCTGGTCTGGATTTGAAGGGGAACCCCTACGCCGAAAAAACGGCGTGGGGTCCCCCCCAAAATCCAAACCAGACCCTTATCCGAGCACGCAACCTGGCAGGCCGCAGGGGAAGAGGGGGGGACAAGAGAGCGGCCCCCCCTCCCTCCTGAACCGTACCAGGCCGCATGCCCTCAACATGGGGGGTTTGGTGCTCTGGGGCAGGGGGGCGACCTGCAGTCCCCCCACCCCAAAGCACCCTGCCCCCATGTTGATGAGGACAGGGCCTCTTCCCGACAACCCTGGCCATTGGTTGTCGGGGTCTGCGGGCGGGGGGCTTATTGGAATCCGGGAGCCCCCCTTAAATAAGGGGGCCCCCAGATCCCGGCTTCCCCACCCTATGTGAATGAGTATGGGGTACATCGTACCCCTACCCATTCACCTGGTGGAAAAAAATGTCAATAAAAAACACACACAGCTTTTTAAAGTAATTTATTGCACAGCTCCGGGGGTCTCCGGTGTCGTCTCCGCGCTCTCCGGTTCTTTCTTCTGCCGGGCCTCCGCTATCTTCTTCCAGCTCTTTTGCTAGCGGGGCCCGGTCTTCTCCGTCGCCTTCTTCTTCTCCCGCTCTCCGGTTCTTCTCTCGCTCTCCGGTTCTTTCTTCCGCCAGGCCTCCGCTATCTTCTTCCAGCTCTTTTGCTAGCCGAGAGGCCCGGTCTTCCCGTCGTCTCGTCCGGCTCTCCATTGTCCTTCTGCCGGCCCCTCCACTATCTTCTTCCAGCTCTTTTGCTAGTGGAGGGGCTGGTCTTCCCGTCGCCGTCGCCATCTTCTTCTCTCTTCTCCTCCTTAATGTTGACTCGTTGCTTCCTTCCGCTGTAATGCTGGCTGTTCGCTCCACTCCAAATTAATATAGGCTTCTCATGACGTCACAGTCACATGCTCCGGGTGGCCCTATGCTCCTGAAGGGGGAACCCATGCCGGTTTTTTATTTAAAATTTGGCCTGGAGTTCCCCCTCAAGATTCATACCAAACACAGTGCCTGCTATTGGCCGGGATCCAAGTCGGATCCCCGTTCATTGAAATTCGGACATATGTCGGCTTCATGTCGCGGGGCAAAGTCGGATCCAAAGTAGGACTGCTGTCGTGTCGCACTAGTGTGAACCCAGCCTCAACAAAAAAAGAAGAGCGACAATTTTGAAAAAAAACACAATATTATTTACTTTTTGCTATTTACTTTTTCTCAGTTTATGCCGATACGTATTCTTCTACATATTTTTGGTAAAAAAAATCGCAATAAGCGTTTATTGATTGGTTTGCGCAAAAGTTATAGCGTCTACAAAATAGGGCATAGTTTTATAGCATTTTTATTAATATTTTTTTTTTTACTAGTAATGGCGGCGATCAGCGATTTTTATTGCGACTGCGACATTATGGCGGACACATCGGACACTTTTGACACCATTTTGGGACCATTGTCATTTTTACAGCAATCAGTGCACTCTATAAAAATGCACTGGTTACTGTAAAAATGACACTGGCAGTGAAGGGGTTAGCCACTAGGGGCGCTGAAGGGGTTAAGTGTACCTAAGGGAGTGATTCTTACTGTGGGGGGAGGGGACTGACTGGGGGAGGTGACCGATGATTGTCCCTATGTACAAGGGACACACCATCGGTCTCCTCTCCCTGACAGGACGTGGATCTCTGTGTTTACACACAGAGATCCACGTCCCTGTCTCTGTAAATGCCGATCACGGGTACCTGGCGGACATCGCGGCCGCCAGGCACGCGCATCGGCACCCGCGTGACGCGGCGGGCACAGAAGTTCCCCGATGCATGCTCGGGAGCACGCGCGGGGAACGAGGAATCAATAGACGTCCTCCCGGCATTCTAGGTCCGCGCTGTAGCAGTCATTCGGCTATAGCGCGGGCCTCTACTGGTTAATAACCCAACCATGAAAACAATATATTACCAGTTTGCCACACATAAAATGTTAATTCCAGTAAAACTATTTTTTACATTTTTGTTTAGATTGGGGGTAGAGATACAATCACTTGTAGGTGTTTACTGCTGTCGGTGCCCTCTTTGTATAGATTCCCCACTTCCTATTTTAGGAGCAGTGATCAAAAGAACAGGAATTGATGTTAAATACCAACAAAAACACTTTTGTAGGATATGGAAAGTTTTGGATCTCTTTTTTTATCTGTGGCTCCCTGCTAGGGTGACCACATTTCCAACTTACCATTCAGGGACACCCCCCCCTTCCTAAAAATCAGCTTGTGCTGTAACGAATCACAGCACAGTGTTCGGACACAAGAGGCGGGATTTATAATTTCTCCAATCACAAGAAGGGGGCGGGGATTGTGCTCCTCCAGGCATTCCCGGCCAGGACAAGTACTGTCAGTGAGTAAAGCGGTGATGTGGCAGCCTTTTATGGGGGCATCAGATTGGCCCATGGGTAGCTGTGTCAGCTTCATTCCAGGACACTGTATTGTCCTGGAATGAAGGTGCCCGGGACAGACTTGCAAAATGCGGGACTGTCCCGGGCAATCCGGGACACGTGGTCACCCTACTCCCTGCCCTTTTCTTTTTTGATGCCAAAAGAATAGAAAGTGAGGGACAATCACACAGACTGCAATAAAAACCTGTTAGAAGCCAAATTTTTCCCAGTCTGCTCAGCTGGATAGTAAAAATGGGTACAATGAGCAACATATGATACTGTGACTCTTCCCCTGCAGTGACAGGTGCTGGTAGTTGTGGTCAATATTACTGTAGGTTGATGTTTTCTGCCATGAGTACTGAGTTTCTTTTTTAAACATAATTAACATTGTATTTTTCTGGGCAAGGAAAGAAACACAGGTAATATTTAGTAGTTTTGGTTATGGATATGTTTTTATTATGACCAGAACTGAAAAATTTCAAAGAAAAAAAAACTTTTAGGCTGGAGCATAAAAAATATTGCAATATGAGTATGTTATATTTATCCAGTAGGTGGCACACTAAGCTTTATTACACATGTTTTATATTCATTCTATGCTCTGTTTAATAAAAAGCTCATTAGCTGAAGCTGAAGCTAATAAACTCCAATGAATGAGCCAGTGCAGTGACCCTTCCACCTCTCTCCCCCTCCCTTCACATTGTTTCATGCAAGTTTTCAATCAGAAGCAGAGTTTCTAATCGGAAAATACTTCTGCTGGAGCCCTAAGATTGCATTGTCATGGGTGCACTCTTAATTGTAATACAAAGACTGTATGTATGTGTGTTAAACATATGAAACAAGTTAAACATTGTACAGTATAAACTTGAAAAAGACAAATCCCCAAAACACTCCTTTTAAATCTATGAGGTGTTCTAAGGGGGATGCGAGCAACTGTTACCTGATTGCTGAAGATTTTCTGTATTCAGTTAGCGTACATATAAGACAACACGTTTACATCCCACACATTTACTGTCATTTATAAATACCAGAACAATGTGGTTATGCACTGTATTTCTTAATGCACCAATACTTCTAGTTATCCGTACTGTATATAATTAGGTACACACCCACTTCCTTCTCTTCCCGACACCCTTAGTGCACAAAGTGCATTCACACATAATCTATCAACTTTTTTTCTTTAAACTCCTTAGTTATTGCATTTTAGCATACAAAAATAAAAAGTGCAAGTAAAGTACGGAAGGATCAGAAATGGAAGAGGTAAATGATAATTGCTCTATGTTTAATATTAGGGTGACAAATGTTTATTTTTTATAATGGGAATGCGATAACCAAAATGTTTTTTTTTTAGTGTTGGATTATGTGGAGTAGTTAGAACCTCTGTCAGGTTTTAATGCTGCTGTGTCACTGGTGCGTAATTTAATCTACCTGTTTCTCCTGGTGGCTACTGTAGTCTAGATAGAAATAATAAGAAATCCCAAATTGTGCAGCTGTCACCAGAATAAGGGGTAGTTAAGTCTTCATATTGAGGCACTTTCTCCAGTTACAACTGTCTACTGGAACTCGTGTTGAGATTTCCTCTCACTTCCTGTTGCATTTCTGGAATAGTTATTAGAGGTAAATCTCCCTTTTTCCCTGGTTCACACTGGTGCATATTGACATGCGATTTGGCATGTCAAATCAGCGATATTTGCCGCAAATTGTTGGCAAGGGCACCATCCTAATCGGTGCGACGCCGCATCTGCGGCACTGCACCGATTTCAAAAAGTCGTTTCTGTACTACTTTTTGTGATTTCAGGCCACGATTTACATTGACATCTGTGTCAGATGTCTTTGTAATCGCGGCTGAAATCGGGACTGCCAGCGAGAGTGAAATCGTGTGAGTTCAGCTGAACTCGGACGGCTTCACTCTCGCAGCCCGGTGTGAACCTGGGCTTTCTCTGAGACAGAGAAAGCACAAGGTTAACCCTTACCTTCTCTATCAAATGAAAGGTTTTAGCTATATATACGTGTAGCGATACCTCCACTTAAGAAGGCCGCAAATTTAGTTTGGGCCCTGAAAACAGCTCCGCCAACCCCCCGGCAATGTACTCGACCCCCTACTGGCACAGTTAGTATTGGCAGCAATATCTCTATCCTTATACTGTATGAGTAACCCAGACACCAAGACAATAATAGTAAAAAAGGTATAAGATTTACTTAAGCTTTTGATAAGAAAGAGGGTTAACAGTGGTAACAGTTCACAGATAATAAATTGCAGAGCCCTGCAGCAATAACACACTATGCATATAGAATGAACAGTAACAAGTGCGCCACGGGGGCAACCGTTAACTAGGCGTCCTGTGGCGCAGTAAGCAAATGAATTAACTAGCTGACCAGGCCTGGCTCAGATATCTACAACTTAGTCTATAGGGGATGATGGTTTTCTTCACCGGTAGGTCTTTAACGGTGATGCACATTAACAGAATACCATTTGTAATCCAATGGGAAGGTAGAGATGGAATAAACACTTTGCTATGTAAAGTGTGAGTTCAGCTCCTTTGAGGTCCTCTAATGAGAGTATCAGAAACAACTTGTGGGCCACGGCAGTCTATAGGCCCATTAGCAACAACAGTATGTGGTCTGGGCATACGCCCTCTCACCCGTCCGGACGCGGTCCCAGTCCGGGGAACTTCCACCGACTGTGTCACACACACACACAGTGTCTCCAGCGATCGGGTCCCCGATCCGGTCAAGGCTGTAGACAAGCGAAGTCAGGTGCCACCCAGGCTCGCAGTGGGGTGGAAGGCTCTTTGGTGCCGCACAAGGTCTCAGGCTTCAGGCCTTGCACTCCGACACATCCGCACAGGAGGATCAGTCTCTGAAGTCTCGTGTCCCAAAGAGACCGAGCGCAGCTGCGCCTCCTCCTTATATAACCCCTCCCATGAGTCTCTGCGGTAAACACTGACGAATGGGGTTCTGGGTAATGTAGTCTCTCTGCATTAAAGGGGAACACCCCGCTACATACACTTTAACCACTTCAGCCCCGGAAGATTTGGCTGCTCAATGACTGAGCCATTTTTTGCGATACGGCACTGCGTCGCTTTAACTGACAATTGCGCGGTCCTGCGACGTGGCTCCCAAACAAATTTGACGTCCTTTTTTTCCTACAAATAGAGCTTTCTTTTGGTGGCGTTTGATCACCTTTGCGGTTTTTATTTTTTGCGCTATAAACAAAAGAACAGCGACAATTTTGAAAAAAACTCAATATCTTTTACTTTTTGCTATAGTAATTATCCCAATTTTTTAAAAACAAAAACAAATTCTATCCTCAGTTTATGTATTCTTCTACATATTTTTGGTAAAAAAAATCGCAATAAGCCTATATAGATTGATTTGCGCAAAAGTTATCGCGTCTACAAACTATGGGAAAGATTTATGGCTTTTATATGGCATTTTTATTATTATTTTTAATTTTTTACTAGTAATGGCAGTGATCTGCGATTTTTAGCGGTATTGCAATATTGCGATGGACAGGTCTGACACTTTTGCCACATTTTTGGGACCATTTACATTTACAGAGTGATCAGTGCTATTAATATACACTGATTACTATGTAAATGTCACTGGCAGGGAAGGGGTTAACACTAGGAGGCGATCAAGGGGTTAACTGTGTTCCCTATTGTGTTTTCTAACTGTGGGGGGATGGGACTAACTAGGAGAGCTGACAGATCGCTGTTTCTACTTTTGTAGAAACACACGATCCGTCTTCTCTCCTCTGACAGCATCAGGTTCCCCGCTGTGCAGCAGGCGCGTGCGCGTGCCTCCGGCAGCACTCGGGCGCCCTTTGGTGGCTCTCCTGGGCAAAGCCGTATATGTATGGGATTTCGCCCAGGAGAGACATTCTGCTGCAGTAAATCTGGGTGAGTCAGTCGGGAACCGGTTAAAATCATTTTAAACTAAATTGATTTTATATAATCATGGTTTATTCACAAAGTGAATTCTTTTTCATAACTAGATATTTACAGTATGGCTGCCCAGCACCCGATCTCTTGTTTTAATCGACTGTTGGCAATGGCAACAGGATTTTTTTTCCCAAGGCCTTGTGATTGATTATTAGCAAATCGTAAAACAGTGATAAAAATTATTTTTCATATGATACTTGGAAAATATGGGTTACATTTGTGGAATAATAAAAAAATAAATAAATACTGAAAGTACTTGTAAAAATGTCCTTGCTAATGCCCAATTCATCCACCATCAATCGTAGAGTCAGTCCCCGATCTCGCACCAGCATTTATCACACTCGCTCGATCATGTCTGGGGTTCTGCTTGTCAACGGCCGACCCAAACGTGGCTCATCTTCAGTCATTTCCTTCCCGTCGCTAAAGTGTTTAAACACATTTTCTGCTCATGGTTTTCGTCCTGTATAATTGCACCAACATTTCATGCGTCTCTGATGCCGTTTTTCACAATTCATAGCAGAACTTGATGTTTACTCATTGCTTCATTGCACTGTGACCCTACCTCACACTGACTACTGTACGTTAGACTGCCCACAGCGGGTTTACCCTGACGGTCACATGTATTCCATGTTGGGAGCCCTTCTTGACGTGTCTCTAGACATGCGTGCGCACCTGGCCCATGTTGCCGTTGGCGGACCTTTCACCAAATTTTTTAGACCCACCTAATACTACTACCACTTGAATAGAATGGATAGTCCTCCCAAGGAGACTGAGCTGTGTATTGTATTGTCTTGTCTGTATGAAGTTTATTATATGGGAGTTAGACCCCCATTCCTGGCACTGGTTGGACTCCAGCAATTTATATAGATGTAGTGGGTGGTCATATTTAGGGGAGGCATCTGAGTGGTATCAGGCTCAGATGCAACAATTGTTAGGATTCCTGGATCAATTTATGTCAGTGGAGGATATCAATGGTGTCTAGTTCCCTGCGGCCTATGGGTGGCACTGTTGCCATGGGCTGGGGTTGAGCCACCATTGGAGGGCTGTGCCCTTTGTGTACTCTCACGGCAGTAGTACAGCGGGGGACCCACTGTGCATGCTGGGAGAGGATATAAAGGGGGCAGACATCTTCTGCACAAGGTCCGCGCCCAGGCACCTTTGGCCTTGGTGCATGTGCGTGGAGTCTCCGGGTGCCCTAGGCCCGGGGACGGAGTTGCGGTTCCACCTCAGACACCTTTAGTCTGGGGTGAGGTACTTTCTGGAGGCCTGGGGCCCAGTACCTTCGACTGGGTCCTGCAAGGGATCGAGGGCTCCTAGGGTGTCCTCCGGTGTTGGACACCCGAATCTGGGATGAGGAGGCCAGGGAGGTGACCCTTCCGAAGACCCAGTTCAGCATTTGCTGGTGACGGCGGGGCCTCTGGTAACTGTCCGGATGGATGTCCTCTCTCTGACCGGGGCCATTTCCTATATAAGGTAGTCCACGTTCTCATGGTCTGTGGCAGGGACCCATCGTGAATCAGGTCGGTGGCAGAGACCCAACAACCAGGTCTGTGGCAGAGGCCTTATTCATCTGGTCTGTGGCAGAGACCCCCTCACGGTCGGTGGCAGCGACTGTGCACCAAGCCTGTTCGCGCTATAACGGAACAGGAGAAAACTCAAGTTCAAGTTTGTGCCTGGACCTCCTCTTCACTGTGTTTTGTTCTATGTCTGACCAGTTGCTCTTAAAGGACTATTTATTGCTCTGAAGAATAAATAAGTGTTGGACTTTCAGTGGTGTGGAACTTGACTTTCTGGGAGTTAAAGGGTCATCTCAAGGGAAGTTTTGGCTCTGGACAGGGGCACAGGCCCGAAGGTAAAAGGTTATAGCTCACACCTCTGCACACAAGAGGATACGAGCTGGTGGTGCGCCACACTCTCCTCCCTGGTCCCCTAGACGAGAGCCATTGATCGAGAAGAGAAGGAGGGAGTGAGAGGTGAGGTCGCTACATAGATATAAATATATATGTATACAATATCTTGGTAGTGATTCCACTTATGTGTGAGCCTATTAAAAAGCACAGTTAGTTTTTAGCGCTTTAGAGCTGGTTCATACTGTGTGTGGTGACCTGCATTTTTTTGCACTGAATACTGTGAATGCAGGTCACTGCTAGGGCACATAGAAAACAATTGTTTTCTATGTCCCTGCTCACACTAGTGTGATGTGCGGTACAGTGCAGTGTGGATAAATGCAACATTTTTGCATTATTCCGCACTGGACTTCACCACATGCCACTGCACGGCAGCACAAGGCACCATGCTGTTGTCCAGTGACATGAATGAAGTGTCATTATGGGGTTGATTTATAAAAACGGCAGAGTGTAAAATCTGGTGCAGTTCTGCATAGAAACCAATGAGCATCCGTGTTATATTGTCAAAGCTTAATTGAACAAGCTGAAGTTAGAAGCTGGTTGGCTACCATGCACAGCTGCACCTGATTTTGCACTCTCCAGTTTTAATAAATCAACCCCAATGTGACAGTTCGAATAAAGTTAACAATAGAAAAGCAACCAGTGTGATGTGCTGAAATGTGCATTGCGATAATTCCTGTCGGAGCTGGCGCTGCACTAATCTGCACAGTTAAATGTTGTGTTTTACCTGGCAGGCTTGTGTGAACGTAGATAAAAATAAATTGTACTGCAATTCACTTACAACATTCTACAATCAATTAAATATGTTCTAAAAATCTAAAAGTAAAATTACAATAATCCCACTCATATAAAACAAAAATGTTCATGTGATGTTATAAAAACATCAATTAAAGTCCATTAACTGCTTGACGACCGGCTCACGCTGATCAGGGTTGCCAAATTTCAGTAAATATACAAACAGTTGGTAAAATCCGTACTTTTTGCATCTGTCCATGAATGTCCATTACAGACATGTAGGCTGCATGTCCGTAACTGACATTCATGGACAGATGCAACAATTATGGATTTTACAAACTGTTTGTAAATTTACTGAAAGTTGGCAACCCTGACGTCGATATACGCCAGCAGAATGGCACGTACAGGCAGATTAACGTACCTGTACGTCGCCTTTAAGATGCGGCATTGTGGGCGCGCGCCCGCCGCAAGCTCAGTGAGTCTGACCACGGATCCCGTCTCACGGAGAGGAAGAACGGGGAAATGCTAATGTAAACAAGCATTTCCCCATTCTTCCCAGTGACAGGACACTGATCACAGCTCCCTGTAATCGGGAGCGGTGATCAGTGTCATGTCACACGTAGCCCACCCCCCCTACAGTTAGAACACATCCATAGGACACACTTAACCCATTCAGCGTCCCCTCCTGGTTAACCCCTTCACTGACAGTCACATTTACACAGTAATACGTGCATATTTATAGCACTGATCGCTGTGTAAATGTGAATGGTCCCAAAATAGCGCCAAAAGTGTCCGCCATAATGTTGAAGTCACGATAAAAAACGCTGATCGCCACCATTACTAGTATAAAAAAAAATATTAATAAAAATGCCACAAAACTATCCCCTATTTTGTAGACGCTATAACTTTTGAGCAAAACAATCAATAAACGCTTATTGCAATATTTTTTTTACCAAAAATATGTAGAAGGATACGTATTGGGCAAAACTGAGGAAAAAAATAAAAAGATAAAGATATTTATTATAGCAAAAAGTAAAAAATATTGTTTTTTTTTCAAAATTGTCGCTCTATTTTTGTTTATAGCGCAAAAAATAAAAACCACAGAGGTGATCAAATACCACCAAAAGAAAGCTCTATTTGTGGGAAAAAAAGGACGCCAATTTTGTTTGGGAGCCACGTCGCACGACCGCGCAATTGTCAGTTAAAGCGACGCAGTGCCGAATCGTAAAAATAGGATTTTTATAACAGCTTACCTGTAAAATCCTTTTCTTGGAGTACATCACGGGACACAGAGCGACATAGTCATTACTAATGGGTTATATAGATACCGTCAGGTGCTGGCACTGGCAACTTCCAAAACCGGAAGTACCCTCCCCTATATAAGCCCCTCCCATCCGGGAGCACCTCAGTTTTGTAGCAAAGCAATAAGTGTCCCCAAAGAGGGGCGGTAGCTCTGTGTCCCGTGATGTACTCCAAGAAAAGGATTTTACAGGTAAGCTGTTATAAAAATCCTATTTTCTTTCTCGTACATCACGGGACACAGAGCGACATAGTCATTACTAATGGGATGTCCTAAAGCAATGCCCAATGAGGGGGGGGATACACCATATATAAGCTGAGCGCTATCAGACATGAGGATCTTTTGCGGCCTGCAACACACTGCGCCCAAAGGCGACATCCTCCTGACTTCTAACGTCCACCTGGTAGAACCTAGTAAACGTGTGAACTGAAGACCATGTTGCGGCCTTACAGATTTGAGCCAGGGAGGCCTGGTGATGCACTGCCCATGAAGTTCCAATTGCTCTCGTGGAGTGCGCTCTAACTTTGAACGGAGGCGGTCTCCTTCTCAAGCCATAGGCTTGTATTATGACCTGTCGAATCCACTTGGCTAAAGTAGATTTTGACGCTGCCTGACTCTTTCTGGGGCCTTCCGGCAGAATAAACAAAGTATCCGTTCTGCGAATCTGAGCAGTGGCTTTTAGATAAGCTTTAACTGCTCTTACTACATCCAAAGAATGCAATAACTTTTCCTCTACCGAAGTAGGTTTGGGGAAAAAAGAAGGAAGAACCACATCTTGGTTCAAATGAAACCTCGATACCACCTTAGGAAGAAAGGCTGGATGAGGACGTAACACTACTCTATCCTTATGGATAACCAGATATGGCTCCTTACAGGACATAGCTGCTAATTCCGACACTCTTTTAGCCGAACAAATGGCTACTAGAAAAATCAATTTCCTGGTGAGAAGCACCAAAGAAATATGATGTAATGGTTCAAATGGTTGTTTCTGTAGAACCGACAGAACCAAGTTTAGATCCCATGGACATATGGGAATATTAACCGGAGGACTAATACGCATCACTCCTTGTATAAAGGCTTTGACTAGTGAATGCGAAGCCAAGGGCCTTTGAAAAAATATTGACAAGGCCGAAATCTGACCCTTGATAGTACTCAAGGCAAGCTTCCTATCTACAGCCCATTGTAGGAAGTCCAGAATCCTACCTATTACGTATTTACGTGGATGCCATTTCTTGGCCTCACACCAGGCGATGTACGCCTTCCAGATTCTATAGTAGATCTGCCTGGATACCGGCTTCCTGGCATTGATCATGGTAGATACCACAGCATTAGAGAGCCCTCTCTTTTTTAGAATGTGGGCTTCAATAGCCAGGCCGTCAAACCTAGGGCTGGTAAGGAAGGGTGGTATATCGGTCCTTGCGAAAGCAGGTCCGGACGACGTGGGAGAGTCCAAGGACTCCCCACTGACATTTTACAATCTCCGCGTACCACGCTCTTCGGGGCCACGCTGGAGCCACCAGAATCACTGGTTTCTTTTCTACCCTGATTCTGCGGAGTAATCGAGGAAACCATTGTGGCGGTGTGAATGCATATATCAGCTTGAACTGATCCCAAGGGAACACTAGGGAATCCGAGCCGCAAGCTAGGGGATCCCTTGACCGAGAGACAAACCTGTCCACCTTTGCGTTGAATCTGGATGCTAGAAGATCTACATCCGATGTTCCCCACCGCTGACATATTGTCCAGAAAACCTCGGGGTGAAGGGACCCTTCCTCTGGGCATAATTGCTGGCGACTTAGAAAGTCCGCCTTCCAATTCTCCACTCCTGGAATGAATACCGCAGATATGGCTGGGACATATCTTTCTGCCCATTTCAGGATGTAATTTACTTCCCTCTGGGCTGCACGACTCCTGGTGCCCCCCTGATGATTGATATATGCCACTGCTGTGGCATTGTCTGATTGAATTCTGACAGGGGACCCTTGGAGTTTGGATGTCCATGCTACTAGGGCATACCGGGCTACTCGTATCTCTAAGAGATTGATGGGCAGGGCCTTTTCTGCATCCGACCATCTGTCCTGGAGAGACTATTGCTCCAGTACAGCTCCCCAGCCTATAAGGCTGGCATCTGTAGTGACCACCTTCCAAGAAATCGGACTGAAGGATTTCCCTTTTTCCAGATTCTGGGGAACCAACCACCAACGGAGGCTCTTGCGAACGGAAGGGGACAAGGACATTGTAAGTCTAGGGCCTGAACTTTTTTGTTCCAGGCTGACAGTATGGCCCCTTGCAAATTCCTTGAATGGAATTGACCGTAGGGTACTGCTTCGAATGATGCCACCATTTTTCCCAGCAGCCTCATGCACAGGTGTATGGACGGCTGTCTTTTTTGTACCCACTAAGTGGATCAAATCTTTCAAAGACAACACCTTTCCTCGAGGCAAGAATATTTTTCTCTGGCCTGAATCCAACCTTAGCCCCAAGTATTCCAGACTTTTGACTGGTTTTTAGGGCTAACTTGTCTCGGTTGATAATCCAACCGTGAGATTCCAGATACTTGATTGTCTTGTGAACGACCACGTCTAGTTTTTTCACTGAGTGGACTATCAGCAACAAGTCATCTAGATATGCCATTATCATTACACCTTGTGTTCTTAGATTGGCCAATAAAGGGCCAGAATTTTTGTAAACACTCGTGGTGCTGTGGCCAAACCGAAGGGTAAGGCTCTGAACTGAAAATGGCGCCCTTCTACTGCAAAGCGTAGAAATTTTTGGTGGACTGGAAAGATGGGAATGTGCAAATAAGCATCTTTGATGTCGATCGCGGCTAACCAATCCTCCCCTTGTAGGGCAGTGGCCACCGATCGGATCGACTCCATCGGAAAGTCCTGATATACAGGAATTTGTATAGCCCTTTTAGAATTAATATGGGCCTCCCGTCCGCGTTTGCTTCGGGACTGTAAAGAGGTTTGAGTAAAACCCGAACCCTCATTCTTCCAGGGGAACCTCCATAATTACTCCTTGGAGCAATAGTTGTTCTAGTGCCAACAGGAGGGACTCTCTCTTCCGGGGATCCCTTGGCACGTTTGACCTCAAAAATGGGAAGGAGGAGAGTCTTTTAACTCCAAACTGTATCCCAAACATACTGCGGAGAGCACCTATCTGTCTTGATCGTGTCCCTCCAGGTCTCTTGCGAACAACTGGAGTCCTCCCCCCACCCGACTGAGTGGGGGCTTCAATGAATTTAACTTTGGGGGAGGTTTTGTACCTCCCCTGACCCAGGGTTTCTCATTACCCTGCTATTGTCCCTGTTTTTTACCCCCGGGAATTGACCGAGGAGGCCGTCGGAACTGTTACACAGCCGATGCCCCAGGGACTGGAGAAGCAGGCCTCTTAAAGAGGGACCTCTAACTCTGTTTTTAACCGGCAAGAGCGTATTTTTACCGCTGGAAATTTTCTGGATATATTTGTCCAGGTTTTCCCTGAATAAGCGTTCACCATGAAATGGGACGCTAACCAGCCATTCTTTACAGGGAGCTTCAGCAGACCAGTTTTTGAGCCATAGGAGCCTACGCATATGTACTATAGACAGCGTAAGGCGGGAGGCCTGATGGACTGAATCCTTTATGGCGTCAACCGCAAAGCCTAAGGCTCTAGGTAGATCAGCTAGGGCAAAGCCTGCTGATCTGTCAAGTCCCTCAAGACCTGTTTCAACTGATCCTTCACTGCTTAGCAGACCCCAATAGCTGCTACTGCTGGTTGTGTCACCAAGCTTGCTGTAGAAAGAAGCAGATTTTCATAAGGACTCCAATCTTTTATCTATTGGGTTCTTGAACATTTGGACATTATCCACTGGACATGTGAGTGATTTATACATACAAGAGATGGCTGCGTCCACTGTAGGGACCTTCCATTTTTTTGATGAACTTATCCTCCATGGGATAGACCACCGGAAATCTCTTGGGGGAATAAATTTTTTCTCAGGACGTTCCCAATCCTGGTAAATAAGCCCTTTCAGTAAAGGGTGAAGTGGAAAAGAACAGACAGTCTGGGGGCTTCTAGCGACCCCAACGAGGATACAGTAGTGGTTGATGGTTCCGCAAGGTGCATTTTTAAATGCTGATCGGACCATGTTAGTCAGAGACTGAACCCATAATCTTTCAGCTTGAGATGCTGAGAAAAGGTTCCCCCACTGTTGATTCCTCTATAACAGAATCAACCTCATCCTGATCCCCTTCAGGCAGGTCGATCCCTGTATGGGACTGTTGCTCTGCTAACAGGCACTCTGAAGGAGGAGACGGAGATCGGGTGTGCTTTCCCTGACAGGGAGGCAGCGATCAATGTTGACAATCTCTCTCTAATCCTCCCAGAGCTGAGGAAAAAACCTCCTCTGTTACATACACAGGAGCAGGTGAACTGAGGACAGCCACAGTACCAAGTACCCCTGCGGGGTCTCTACGGTCACTTACCTCTGAACTTCAGGGGAGACTGGTGCAGCAGAAGTATGCCCAAGATCCTCAGAGCCCGATGAGACCCCCTTCGCTTCCTGGAAGATTCAGTTCCGGAGCTTCTGGACGGCATATTCCTAAGCCTAAAGCTGAGGTATTCCAGCCGTAATACACCACTTTTACTGAGAATAGTCTAGCACAATTGCTGCTATATCACAGTTGGTGTCTACTAAAGTGCCTTTCTAGGGGATGCCTGCATCAACCGCCTCTGTGTGCCTTTATATTGTTGCTAGCTCTGTCTGTGCACTTCAACAGCCAGCTATAATGTGCTTTAAAACACGCTGGACGCCCGCACATGCGCAGTAGCGCCGCGGCGCACACCTGAGCGTCATCCACCCCGCTCCGCCCCTTTTTCCAGATCGCCTCTATGAATAGAGGCGCGTGCACGCGCACGCGCGCGGGCACGTGCGCCTTCGGCGCCTTTTTTGAAAACAACAAGGAGCTAGATGGGAGCCAGGGTCCCTTTGCCGCAGGGCCCGGGGATGGATGAGCGCAGCAACAGGGCAGAGGAGACAGCTTCCCAGGAGAGAACATACCAACTGCCTGGATTTGATTCTGGAAGAAAAAAATCCACATTACAAGAAAAAGAACCATAGCGGCCTCTAGTGTCTAACACATGTACCGCGGTCTTACATTTTTTTTTTTTTTTTTCTTGCCTACTATTAAAATTTTTACATTTTCTCAGTAGTAACAGGCATACACAGAATATTAGCGGGAATACCTTAGGTAACAGGCAGAAAGACAAAATAGGCTTGGGGGTCCCTCAATAGAACCAAGTTCCCGAGGGCCCCCACTTACCTTTTCCTCGCCGCAGGACTCTGTTTGGTCCACAGAAGCCCAAACTTCACCTATCACGGCAGGCATTGTAATCAAACCTTCAGGGACCGGGTTCCCAAGGATTCCACTCCCCTGGACCTGTATAGCACCCTGCACAGAAAACATCTTGGTTGTGGGTATGACCAGAGCTCTGGATCCCAGGGTCCAGCTCTCCTAAGAGAAGCATTACAGGCAAAACCTTGCTCTTCTCTGCAAGGCCCGGGTACCGACCGTTTAGCTATGAAGCTTTTTTGGTCGGATCCGGAATAGCTTACTGAGGCCCAAAAGAACCTGTACGCAAGCTCAGTGAAAAACACATGTTTCTTCTTGGCCAACACCTTAGACACTGGCAAAAAACTAAGGTGCTCCCGGATGGGAGGGGCTTATATAGGGGAGGGTACTTCCGGTTTTGGAAGTTGCCAGTGCCAGCACCTGACGGTATCTATATAACCCATTAGTAATGACTATGTCGCTCTGTGTCCCGTGATGTACGAGAAAGAAAAGTGCTCTGGTCTTTGGCCAGCCAAATGGTCCGGGGCTTAAGTGGTTAAACACAAATTCTTTGTTATGATCATCAAACAATACATGGATGAAGATAAAGGAGAAATAATGTTGAGATTATGTTCACCCACCAACACTTCACCTTTATCTCCATCCGTGTATAGTTTGATTATTCTCACAAAGAAGATATGTCTAATGGCAGTGGCGGCCCGTCCATTAGGGGCACCCGGGCGCCGCCCCCTCTCTCCACCCCACCCCCCTATATGCAATGGATAGATTCATGCGTAGAATGAATCTATCCACGGCCGCCCCCTATTCATGCATCTGGTCCCTTTCAGGACACCAGGCGTATAAATTACAGCGGCCAGGGTTTTTTTTTTAAGCACCTGATTAGAGCCAGAGGCTCTAATAGGCTTCAGAAAAGGGTGGGCTCGGGACGCAGAGAAAGCGCTTCGATCCCACCCAGGTGTGATACAATAGCGAATGAAATATGTCTAATGGACTGTTATAACATCACAGGTGTATATATTTTTTTTACTTGACGGGGAATATTGTAATTTAACTTTTTGATTTTTAGCACATAATTCATTGATTCGATATTAGGCCCCTTTCGCACATGCCTTCAGTTTGTTTCATCAGTTCCGTCACGTTTTTTCAAAGAACATCAGTTTTCACTTAACATCAGTTTTTCATCAGTTTTTCACATCCACTTAACTACTTGAGTCAAATTTTTGGTTTACATTAGAGCTGCACGATTCTGGATAAAATGAGAATCACAATTTTTTGGTTTAGAATATAGATCATGATTCTCTCACGATTCTCGCAGCGTAAAAACATCATCTTTCACATTATACAAACAAATTTGGCTAACTTTACTGTTTAGTTTTTTTTCAATTCATGGAAGTGTATTTTTTCCCCAAAAATTGTGTTTGAAAGACCGCTGCGCAAATACCGCGTGACATAAAATATTGCAACAACCGCCATTTTATTTTTCTAGGGTCTCTGCTAAAAAAAAATATATATATATATATATAACGTTTGGCAGTTCTAAGTAATTTTCTAGCAAAAAATACTGATTTTAACTTGTAACCAACAAGTGTCAGAAAAAGGTTTAGTCTTTAAGTGGTTAAACTGACCTCATCTACAGACCGAAGTTCATTCCTTTGATCTAAGAACAGAGAGATACATTATCTCTCTGTGCTGAGTAGGAATAAGCTTTAGGTTTGAGTCGAACATGAGTTTGAGTCGAACATTGGCTGTTCGCCCATTCAGCGAACAATTTGGGGTGTTTGCGGCTAATTCGAAAAGCCGCGGAACACCCTTTAAAAGTCTATGGGAGAAATCAAAAGTGTTTTAAAGGTTAATATGTAAAGTAGCGCAGGTTTCCCGTGCTTAGAACTGTCCCTGCACAAAATTTAATTTCTAAAGTGTGAGGGGGTTAGCTCGGCAGCGGGTGTGTGTGACCCCCGGGATGGGCTCCCCACACAAAACAGGCCCAGCAAACGGAGGTTGTGGTTTTCAAAATCAAAAAGGTGCGGTTTATTTTCTATTTACAGTGACAAAACACAGCAAAGCAAAAGAAACATAACCAAAATAAATCCTGGTCAAGTTGACCTCTGACTAAACATACAGGTTTCCTAACTAACAACTGGGATCAGCCTAGTGCTGTCCTAGTCCCTAAGTCCCTGGTTTAGTAAAAGTCCAAACAAATAGCCACACAGGCTTTGCCTCACCGCACAGGGGTTCACTCTCCCTAGACAGTCCACACAGGTCTGGTTCCAGGCATGAGCTAACATCTAATGAAGCTGGGAGTTCTTATAGAGGCCTAAATGAGCTGACAAGGTTCAGCTGGTCTCCTCATCTCTGTCTGCACGACGCCCCACACTCTCCCTAGAGGTATGAGTCATCCATGAGCCCACTAGCCTTAGCTGGGCCTATACAACTCTCCACCTAGTTGTATAAGTCAGCGTAAAGCCTGAATCTGGGCGAAATATATCTACCCCCCTGGATGCAACCAGGTGACTTTACCTTCCTGCTGTCACATACCCCCCCCTCTTGTTTTAACCTCGGGGTTGGAACACCAGCAATCAGGCATTCATGTACTCGAGACAAAGCATCCACATTCCCCATTTGAACGCCAGGGCGATGCTTTACTGTGAAGTTGAATTCCTGGAGGGCCAGGAACCACCTATTCACTCTTCTATTTGTTTCCTTGTTTTGAGCCATCCACTTTAACGGAGCGTGATCCGTAACCATGTCAAAGTGCCTACCTAGCAGGTAGTACCGAAGGGAATCTAGAGCCCACTTCACCGCTAAACACTCCTTTTCAACGGTGGCGTAATTTACCTCATGGGACTTCAATTTCCTGCTGAGGTAAATGACTGGGTGCTCTTCCCCGTTCCAGACCTGGGACAATACTGCTCCTAACCCCACATCTGACGCATCACTTTGTACGACAAAGTCTTTAGAGAAGTCGGGTGAGTACAACACTGGCTGGCTACATAAGGCTTGTTTCAAGAATTGGAATGCTGCCTCAGCCTCGGGGGTCCATTTAATCATGACCGACCCTTTCCCCTTCGTCAGGTTGGTTAGGGGCACAGCCTTAGAAGCAAAGTGGGGAATGAATCGCCGATAATACCCAGCGATTCCCAGAAAGGCTCGTACCTGCTTCTTGCTGTTGGGACGTGGCCAACTCTGGATGGCCTCGACTTTGTTGAGTTGGGGTTTTATTACTCCCCTCCCAATGGTGTACCCAAGATATTTGGCCTCCTCCTGCCCAATGGTACACTTCTTGGGGTTAGCCGTAAACCCCGCTTCCCGAACAGAGTCCAGGACAGCTTGCACTTTTGGCAGATGTGAGGCCCAATCTGTGCTATGGACAATTACGTCATCCAGGTAAGCCGCAGCATACTTCCGATGGGGCCTCAGCATCTGGTCCATTTTCCGCTGGAATGTGGCCGGCGCATTCTGTAACCCGAACGGCATTCTTTTATATTGGAACGCCCCGTCTGGGGTTACAAATGCGGTTTTCTCTTTGGCCGACTTGGCCAGGGGGATTTGCCAATACCCTTTTGTGAGGTCAAGATTCGTCATGTATCGGGCTGTTCCCAGCCGGTCGATCAACTCATCTATACGTGGCATGGGGTAGGTGTCAAATTTTGTAACTTTGTTCAACTGACGAAAATCGTTACAAAATCGCCAGCTCCCATCCGGTTTAGGCACCAACACGATGGGACTAGACGAATCACTTTGGGACTCCTCTATCACCCCTAAGTTCAGCATTTTCTGTACTTCCTCCCGTATTGCCTCCCGTCGAGCCTCTGGGATCCGATAGGGTTTTAACTTCACCCTTTCACCGGGCGGGGTAATGATGTCATGCTCTACCCCAGATGTTTGTCCCGGCAGCTCAGAGAACACCTCCTTGTTGCGAAGCACAAACTCCTTAACCTCCTGTTGTTGGGGTTGTGACAAGGTGGCTGCTATACCAACCTCAGGAATCACGCAACCAGTTTGAGCTGGTGACCAAGTGTCTGCGACTAGGGACTCTCTATCCCTCCAGGCTTTCAACAGATTAACGTGATAGATCTGTTCGGGCTTTCGCCTTCCTGGTTGTCTGACCTTGTAATTCACTTCGCTCACTTTTTCCATTATCTCGTAGGGGCCTTGCCATTTGGCAAGGAATTTACTTTCAACCGTAGGGACAAGTACCAATATCCTATCCCCCGGGGAAAAGGTACGGGTCTTGGCTCCACGGTTGTACACTCTCTGCTGTGCCAACTGCGCTTGGGCCAAATGTTCCTTCACGATGGGCATTACCTGTGCAATTCGATCTTGCATCAGGGCGACATGCTCAATCACACTCCTGTGGGGAGAACTCTCACTTTCCCAAGTTTCCTTGGCAATATCCAACAGCCCTCTTGGGTGTCTCCCATACAGTAACTCAAAGGGGGAGAATCCCGTAGAGGATTGGGGCACCTCCCTAATAGCAAACATCAAATAAGGAAGTAAACAGTCCCAATCCTTTCCATCTCTATCCACCACTTTCTTCAACATTTGTTTTAGGGTTTTGTTGAATCTTTCAACCAGCCCATCGGTTTGGGGGTGATACACAGATGTACGCAATTGCGTCACTTTGAACAATTTACACAGCTCTTTCATAACCCGGGACATAAAGGGTGTACCTTGGTCCGTAAGCAGTTCTTTACAAATACCCACCCGGCTAAAAACAAGAGATAGCTCTTTGGCTATGGTTTTGGCCGAGGTATTTCGGAGAGGGATCGCTTCTGGATAACGGGTGGCATAGTCCATTATAACTAATATGTACTGGTGCCCCCTAGCGGACTTGATTATAGGACCTACCAAATCCATGGCGATCCTCTCAAACGGGACCTCAATGATGGGTAGAGGGACCAGCGGGCTACGGAAATGTGGCATCGGGGCCAACCTCTGACACACAGGGCAGGAGGAACAATAATTTTCTACGTCCTTCATCACCCCCGGCCAATAGAATCTCTGTAATACCCTCTCTCGGGTTTTCTCTGTCCCCAGATGACCTCCAAGAATGTGCCCATGGGCCAACTCCAACACCAACTTCCTGTAAGGTTTGGGCACCACCAGCTGCTCAACGGTTTCTTCTGCCCTTTTTGCCACCCGATACAGTAGGTCCTTCTCTACGCTGAAGTATGGGTAAGTGCAGGTATTATCTGGGTTCACTAACTCGCCATCTATTTTCACTACGTTTTCCCGTGCCTTTATTAGGGCGGGGTCTTTCAACTGTTCTGTGGCAAAGTTTTCCCTGTGAACCTCAAGATCAGAAAACTCCACAGACGGTAGGTTTTCGTCTGAGGAGGTGGGCTCCTCTCCAGTTTCTTGAGTCTCCCCTGCCAATACTGATAAGGGAAATTCCGGAGAGTCCTCACCACTCTCAGGGGAGTTCTGGCTATCACATTCCTGGTACATAGGGGCACCAGTGAGGGGCTCAGGATCATCCCACAGTTCCCAGAACTTCGGAAAATCCCTTCCCACAATGGCGTCATGCGGTAACTGAGATACTAAGCCCACTGGATGAGAGAGGGTACCTTTGGGGGTCTCGAAACACACTGTAGTCACTGGATACTCTCGGGTGTCCCCATGCACACAAATAACAGCTACCTTGCTATTCCCAGAGACCTCTGTTTTAACTAACTCAGCCTTTATCAGGGTCACAAGGCTACCTGAATCCAGCAATACCACAACATTTCTACCATTAACACACATTTTGCATAAATGTTTCTCAGTTCCTCGAATGGCAGTGCATGCGACTGTCGCACACAGCGACTGACGTCTGCCCGTCAGAAAGTCACACTGCATGGGTTCCTCCACAACCGGGCAATTGGCTGCAATATGTCCCGCTTGCCGGCAGCGGTAGCAAACGATCCTTCTTGCCGCCTCTTGAGCCGCTGATTTCCCAGGCTGTTCTCGCCAAACTTGGGGTAGAGCTCCCACCCTCTCACTCTCTCCACCCTCACCCCTTGGAATCCTCTTATCCGCCCCTGGGGATGGTCTGGTCTTAGGGTGGAAAGTCCGAGTGTCTCTGGAAGAGGCCGTCAGGTTCTCTGTAGCCAAGTATTTCTCCACACGATCCACAAGACCATCGGCCGTCTCTGGGTCTCCATGGCTTACCCACTTTTGGATGGCAGTAGGAAGAGCTCTCAAAAACCGATCCATTACAACACGTTCCACAATCTTTGGTGCGGACAAAGTCTCTGGCTGTAGCCACTTTCTGCTCAGGTGAATGAGATCATACATTTGAGACCTGGGGGGTTTTCCAAGCTGGAAAGTCCAGTTATGCACACGCTGAGCCCGGACAGCCTGGGTGACACCCAGCCTTGCCAATATTTCAGCTTTTAGCATCACATAGTCTTTTGCTTGGTTAGGCTCTAGGTCATAGTAAGCTTTCTGCGATTCACCAGTTAACAGAGGAGCCACCAGTCCAGCCCACTGCTCCTCAGGCCACTTTTCTCTTTCAGCGGTCCTTTCAAATGTGGTCAAAAATACCTCTGGATCATCCTCTCCAGTCATTTTTGTCAATAAACGACTCACCCCAAAGGACGCGGTATTAGTGGGACGGCTTTCCTCACTGGTCTGCGGACGTTGCTGCATTACTGCTTCCATCTGTTGTTGTAGTCTCTGCTCTTGCTTCTGCAACAGGTCTATGAAGCGGGCCTCAGATTGCTGCTGGGCTCGTTGCTGAGCCTCCAGACTCTGTTGCAAAGTTGCGTTTGTCTGCTGCTGGGCTGCAAGGCTCTGTTGTTGAGCTGCAAGGCTCTTTTGCAAACCTGCATTTGTCTGCTGTTGATTGGCATTTGCTAGAGCCAGCTGCTTCAGTATCTCCTCCATGCTGGCTTAAAAAAAACTGCCACTGGTTCTCCACCAACTGTGAGGGGGTTAGCTCGGCAGCGGGTGTGTGTGACCCCCGGGATGGGCTCCCCACACAAAAGAGGCCCAGCAAACGGAGGTTGTGGTTTTCAAAATCAAAAAGGTGCGGTTTATTTTCTATTTACAGTGACAAAACACAGCAAAGCAAAAGAAACATAACCAAAATAAATCCTGGTCAAGTTGACCTCTGACTAAACATACAGGTTTCCTAACTAACAACTGGGATCAGCCTAGTGCTGTCCTAGTCCCTAAGTCCCTGGTTTAGTAAAAGTCCAAACAAATAGCCACACAGGCTTTGCCTCACCGCACAGGGGTTCACTCTCCCTAGACAGTCCACACAGGTCTGGTTCCAGGCATGAGCTAACATCTAATGAAGCTGGGAGTTCTTATAGAGGCCTAAATGAGCTGACAAGGTTCAGCTGGTCTCCTCATCTCTGTCTGCACGACGCCCCACACTCTCCCTAGAGGTATGAGTCATCCATGAGCCCACTAGCCTTAGCTGGGCCTATACAACTCTCCACCTAGTTGTATAAGTCAGCGTAAAGCCTGAATCTGGGCGAAATATATCTACCCCCCTGGATGCAACCAGGAGACTTTACCTTCCTGCTGTCACAAAAGGAAAAAACTTTTAAAACTGATCTCCAGCGAGGAACGACACACATCTTCCCTGCATCGGAGCCTCCCGGCTAATGACACGCAAGCAGTGTTTGACAGTTATTTTATAACCGAGATTGGGGACACCTTGACACGTTAGAGGGGGCGGGGTTACCCATCCCACCCCCTCTAACGCATCACGGGAAACCCCCGTGACCCGTTAGAGGGGGCGGGGTTACCTGTCATGTCCCGGGTAGCCCCGACCTCTGTTATAAAAGAACTGTCAAACACTGCTTGCGTGTCATTAGCCGGGAGGCTCCGATGCAGGGGAGATGTGCGTCGTTCCTCGCTGGAGACTCGCCGCATTGCTGGAGATTCATGGATCATCTCTGGACAGACTGCATTACATCGCTGGAATGGCTTTTTTTATGTTTTATTTTTTTATTTTTAATAAAGGACTTTTCACAACTGTGTCTGTGTGGTTTTTAACATGTTTGACACTTTCTTTTGTGAAATGGTAAGGGTACAATGTACCCCGTTACCAATTCACATGGGGGGGTCGGAATCTGGGGGTCCCCTTTGTTAAAGGGGGCTTCCAGATTCCGATAAGCCCCTCGCCCTCAGACCCCCACAACCACCGGGCAAGGGTTGTGGGGATGAGGCCCTTGTCCCCTTCCCCCCCATGTTGAGGGCACGTGGCCTGGTACGGTTCAGGAGGGGGGCGCTCTCTCGTCCCCCCTCTTTTCCTGCGGCCTGCCAGGTTGCGTGCTCGGATAAGGGTCTGGTATGGATTTTTGGGGGGACCCCAAGCCATTTTTTTTTTAATTTTGGTGAGGGGTTCCCCTTAAAATCCATACCAGACCTGAGGGGTCTAGTATGGATTTTTGGGGGGACCGCACGCCATTTAAAAAAAAAAAATCTGGTACGGGGTTCCCCTTAATTATCCATACCAGACCTGAAGGGCCCTGAAATGGAATTTGGGGGGGAACCCCGTACTTTTTTTTTGGTTCGGGGTTCCCCTTAATATTCATACCATACTATATTGCCAGGACCCGATAATTCATTATAGCCACAATCAGTTTTAAATGACTTTTTTCCTTTAGAAATGACATTTTGTGCAGGGACAGTTCTAAGCACAGGAAACCTGCGCTACTTTACAGGCATACTATACACACCCCCAGGTACGAAATTTAAAGGAATATTTCACTTTTATTGTTTCACTTTAAGCATTATTAAAATCACTGCTCCTGAAAAAATAGGATTTTTTACTCACCGTAAAATCCTTTTCTCTGAGTCCATGGACCGACACAGCTTCTCTATTGACAAAGTGGGTATTATCCGTTAATTAGGAGTGACTAGGCAGAAAAACTTGTAAAAAGTGTTGCATCACACCTTCTACAGTACCGCCCAGGGGGCGGACCCTCTGGGTATACCCTCTCAGTCTGCACATCGCAGATCAGTTCGTCAAAAAGCAGTACAAACTTAAAAGGAGGGGTGGGTGCTGTGTCGGTCCATGGACTCAGAGAAAAGGATTTTACGGTGAGTAAAAAATCCTATTTACTCTTTCGTCCATGGACCGACACAGCTTCTCTATTGACAAAGTGGGACGTCCCAAAGCAGTGTCAGAGAAAAAACGAGGGGTGGTAACAGCATAAAAACAAACTTCACCCCAAAACACAAAACAGCACTCCTCCAACGGAGGAGTTGCAACTCTAAACAGCCGCCTGCAAAACCTTGCGGCCGAAAGAGGCATCCGAAGATGCACCTACATCAATTTTGTAGAATTTTGTGAAAGTGTGAGCGGACGACCAAGTCGCCGCTTTACATAGTTGGGAAACAGACGCTTGATGTCGGAAAGCCCAAGAGGCACCTATTGCCCTGGTCGAATGCGCCGTGACAGGAAAGGGGGGCGCCTGACCCTTTAAGGCGTAAGCCTGGATTACTATCTGTCGGATCCACCTAGAGATGGTGGCCGATGAGACTGCTTGGCCCTTCTTGGGACCAGCCACCGAAACAAACAGTGAGTCTGACTTCCGGAACAGGGAAGTAGCAGATATGTATACTCTCAAAGCTCGGACAACGTCCAAGGAATGCAACGCCGACTCCTTAGGATTCGACGGCTGAGGAAACAAGGATGGAAGTACAATGTCTTCGTTGAGATGAAAAGCCGAAACGACTTTCGGAAGAAAGGAAGGCTGCGGCCGCAGCACCACCTTATCCTTGTGGAAAATCAAATAGGGAGCCTTGCAGGACAAGGCTGCCAGCTCAGAGACTCATCTAACTGACGTAACAGCCACCAAAAAGACCACCTTCTGAGAAAGTGTCAACAGGGGAATATCTCTAATATTCTCAAACGGTGCCGTCTGAAGCACCGAGAGGACCAGGTTCAAGTCCCACGGAGGTAATGGGGGGCGGACCGGAGGGGCCACATGTCGAACCCCCTGCCCAAATGTACTCACGAGCGAGTGAGTCACCAGGGGTCGCTGAAAAAAGACAGCCAGGGCAGATATCTGTCCCTTAATCGTACTTAGGGCAAGCCTTTGGTCTACCCCATGCTGTAAAAACAGCAGGATTCTGGAAACCAAATAGGTACGCGGATGCCATTTCATTTCCTCACATATGGAGATGTAGGCCCTCCAAGTGCGGTGATAGACCTTCCTAGAGGACGGTTTCCGAGCACTTCTCATAGTAGAGATTACTGAGTCTGACAGGCCCCGATCTCTCAGTACCTGGTTCTCAACAGCCATGCCGTTAAAGCCAATGACTGTAAAGCAGGATGGAATATGGGACCTTGCGATAGCAGGTCCTTCCGTAGTGGTAGGCGCCAGGGGACGTCTGCTACCAGACGTACTAGATCGGCGTGCCAAGGACACTGAGGCCAATCTGGAGCGATTAGGATCATTGGAATTCCCTCTGCCTCCACTCTGCGGAGCAGAAGAGGAAGAAGCCTTAAGGGAGGGAAGGCATAGATTAGCCGATACTGACCCCACGATGCTACCAACGCGTCCGTTGCGTCTGCCATGGGTCTCCTGACCGGGCCACAAACCTCAATACCTTTCGATTGAGTCGGGAAGCCAGAAGATCTACGTCTGGTGTGCCCCATCTTTGACAGAGGAGTTGGAACACCTCCGGGTGTAAGGACCATTCTCCCTGGTCCAGCATCTGGCGGCTCAGGTAGTCCGCCTGCCAGTTTTCCACACCCGGAATGTACACGGCCGACAGTGCCGGTACGCTCCTCTCTGCCCACTTCAGGATGCGAGCGATCTCCGATGCTGCAGCTGAGCTTCTTGTTCCTCCTTGATGATTGACATATGCCACTGCTGTGGCGTTGTCTGACTGGATCCTGACTGGACGCCCTTGCAGTCTCTGAGACCATTTGAAGAGGCACAGCTTGATCGCCCGGATCTCCAGGACATTGATCGGCAGGAGGGCTTCCTCGGGGGTCCAGCGACCTTGCGCCGACTGGACACCCCAGACTCCCCCCCAACCTGTAAGGCTGGCGTCCGTCGTGATCACTATCCAGTAAACCGGAAGAAATGACTTCCCGGCCATTAGAGCCGGTGCTGTCAGCCACCATACCAGGGATCTCCTGACTAGGTGGCTCACTCGGATTTGATAATCCAGAGATGAAGGGCATCTGTTCCATCTGGACAGAACTTCCTTCTGTAACACTCGAGTGTGGAATTGAGCATATGGGACCGCCTCGAATGAGGCTACCATGAGGCCCAACACTCGCATGCAAAAACGGAGTGACGACCAATTCCTGGAAGTCAGCTGCCGTACTGCAGCCCGGAGGGTCTGCAACTTCTCCACAGGGAGGAATACCCTTGCCTCTGAGGAATCCAGAATCAACCCCAGGTACACTAGGCGTTGAGTGGGCACCAATACTGACTTTTGCGTGTTTAGTATCCAACCACAGTCTCGAAGAGTCTGACAGGTAATGGACACGCTTACCTCTAATTCTGAGCTTGAAGGGGCCTTCAGCAGAAGGTCGTCCAAGTAACCTGTGATAGCGATACCCCGCTGTCTTAGAAGTGCCAGAATCGGAGCGAGCACCTTGGTGAACGTCCTGGGTGCTGAGGCAAGGCCAAACGGGAGGGCCACAAACTGGTAGTGGTTCTTCCCGATAGCAAATCGCAGAAACCTCTGGTGTCTGGAGTATATGGGGACATGCAGGTATGCATCCTTGATGTCCAAGGAGGCCAGAAAGTCCCCCGGATGGAGAGCCGTGACTACGGATCGAACCGACTTCATCCGAAATCTTTGTACCTTCACAAAGCAATTGAGGGCTCTGAGATCCAAGATTGGACGAACCCCCTCCTTCTTTGGCACAATGAACAGATTTGAGTAAAAACCCTGACCCCGTTCCTGTTCTGGAACTGGAATAACTACCCCGCGTTCCAGTAGACCCTGGACCGCCCCATACAGGGCCTCCCGACGGGTCGGTAGTAGCTGGAGATTGGAGGTGATGAATTTGTCTGGTGGACAAGAGAGAAATTCTATCTTGTAGCCTGAAGAGATTACTTCGCAAACCCACCTGTCGGAGACTAGAGCAGTCCACTGAGTCGCGAATTCGCGAAGACGTCCCCCCACCCGAGAGCTGGGTGGGGGCGGACCTTCATGTGGACGCAGATTTGTCCGCAGGCTTGTTGGGTCTGCGGGACCAAGGACGCTTTTGTCCTTGGGCAGGCGCTTTATCGGCCTGGGGTCTTTTCCCTGTCGCCCTAGGGGGACGAAAAAACCACTTGTGTGCAGTAAAGGAGGGCCCTTGCCCTTGGCGTGGCCCCTTACCCTTGCTAATTTGGGGAAGCAAAGTGCTTTTACTTCCTGTGGCATCCTTGATGATGTCATCCAGAGAAGCCCCAAAAAGTCTGTCGCCCTTAAAAGGCAGATCCAACAGGGCTTTCTTGGAAGTCTGGTCCGCAGACCAGCCTTTTAGCCAGATCAGGCGGCGTATTGCTACTGCATAAACCGAAGTTTTAGACAGCAGGGGAATAGTATTCATGTCTGACTCGCAGACAAACCTAAGGCCCTGGACCAACAGGTCGGCCAATGTTATCTCATCAGGAGGAGCATCTCGCTCCTTAACCCCTGGAGTAGCAATCTTGCCCATTCAGTAAGTGTCTGAGACACTAGGGCCCCCGCCAATGCCGGGCGTACTGCCGAGCCTACCACTGAGTATAGGTAGCAAGCGAGTGCTTCAGCCTTCTTATCCACAGGGTCCTAGAAAACAGGAGCCCCTTCTACAGGAATTGTGGTGGCTCTATTAAGTCTGGACACCGGAGGGTCCACTATAGGGGGGAGAGGTCCATTTCTTCAGAAAACTCTCCTCAAAAGGGTTACCGTACCGCAAACCTCTTTGGGGCTGTAAAGACCCTCAGTGGGTTCTCCCATTCCTTGTATAAGAGTTTATCAAAAGACACACAAGGGAACACCTTAGCAGTGCGGGCAGGTCTATGAAACCCAAGTGGACCGGAGTCTCTGCTGCTTCTGCAGCATTTTCCAACTTTAGCGTATCCCGCACTGCAGTAATAAGGTCAGATACCAAAGCCGTCTCGCGTACTGACCTGGACTTGGAGTCCTCCTCACTGTCCGATCGGTCACGGTCTGCAGTCTCTGATGCATCAGAATCTGGGCCATGAGCCGTAGCTGGACCTGGTTCTGCATCAGAAATATCCCCAGAAGATTGCAGGGGATGGGGGCGTTTATTACCCCCTGTATTCCCGTGTGCTGCTTCCACCCTGGCAGCAAACGCCTCTAGGATTGCCGACATAGCGTCCATAGACACCTCAGGGACACCAGCTGCTAAATCTGGTGTTTCAGGGGAGAAGACATCTGGCTCAGATGCCATGCTGACCACACGCTGACACTCACAGGGCTCCAGGCAAGATATCAATAGGCCACCCTCCTGCGCTGCAGAGATGCTGGGTTACCCAGAGGACTCACCACCCTGGATAGGTACTGCTATGCTGCGCCTGTGATGCTGTCCCCTTGCTGCTGTGTCAGTCTGCTTCTTTTATCAGCACTTCCTGTGTGAATTTTCACGCCAGTGTAATGCACCCTAGAGGCCGGAGGCTCTCGCAAAATGGTTGCCAAAAACGTCTGTATGGAAGATAATGTGGGCTCTAAGAAAATGGCCGCCGACAGACGATAGAGGTCAGGCAGCCATAGCCCACAAAAAGATGGCCGCCGAACGGCAATATCTGCATACAGGGTGGACCAACATGGCCGCCGATCACCTGATAGGGGCCAGTGGGTGTGGCCGAACCACAGGAAGATGGCCGCCAGGCAGTTACAAGAGGCCAAACTTGGCATGGACCACCTCAAAATGGCCGCCGACAGCATGGAGACACAGAAACACAGGTAAGCAAAAATTACATTTCTTTTAAATGTTAGTTACAGCCAGCCCCGCTCCAGTGGGACCCCCTAGGTGACCCCCAGCACCCAGCAACCTTTAGCTAGAAGCCCAGGGAGGAGGGAAAGGCAGGGAGAGAGGGAAGAAAGGGGCCACAACCACTTACTTGATCTCTCCAGGAATGTCCAGCTAAATCACCCAGCCGAGGCAGGGGAGTTTTACTTACCTATCCTGCATGTATTCTGCTGGAAGACATTCCAAACAGATCATCGTCCGCGCACGGAAGGTGACTGTTGGCCAGGCATGCTGTGATTGGACCCAGAAGGGACGATCATATGTATGCCCTGGAGCATGACGCTCACCGGACAGGCTGCTGCGACTCGGCCGTAAGGTCAGCCGAAGCTGAGCGGTCCGATGCAAGCCTTGGCGCGTAAGCTCACCGGCTAGGCTGCTGCGACTCGGCCGTAAGGTCAGCCGAAGCTGAGCGGTCCGATGCAGGCCCTGGAGCGTAGGCTCACCGGCCACCCGTGGAGCGACGGGCATGTCGTGGAAAACCCAGCGCGTAGCTAGGGTCGGCACACGCTCGATGGCCGAAACTGGGGAGACTACAAGGATCGAGGATCCAGCCTGTCACCCAGTCGGCAGTTGATCGAAGATCGCAGGAAACAACAAATGTAGCAAAAAAAAAAATATATATATATATATATATATATATATATATCTTTTTTCCCCGGACCAATGGGCCCGAAGGGAGCCATGTCCTACTCCTTGCTAGACAGAAAAAAACTGATCTGCGATGTGCAGACTGAGAGGGTATACCCAGAGGGTCCGCCCCCTGGGCGGTACTGTAGAAGGTGTGATGCAACACTTTTTACAAGTTTTTCTGCCTAGTCACTCCTAATTAACGGATAATACCCACTTTGTCAATAGAGAAGCTGTGTCGGTCCATGGACGAAAGAGTAAATGGCAGTTTATAACACTTTTTTTTGCATTGATACATGTCCCCTGGGGCAGGACCCGGGTCCCCAAACACTTTTTTATGACAATAAATTGCATATTAACCTTTAAAATTAGCACTTTTGATTTTTCATGTTCGTGTCCCATAGACTTTAACGGTGTTTGCGTGTTCGAACAAATTTTTTGCCTGTTCGCATGTTCTGGTGCGAACTGAACCAGGGGGTGTTCGGCTCATCCCTAGTGCTGAGGAATGTCTTCTTCCTTTTTTGAAAGTTGACAATTACATTTAAAAGCTGACAGTGACAGTCAGCGTCGCCAAGTGAGGGAGCCTGTCTGTACAGACTGCCCCCTCACTTTGTATACTGCTCTTCTCCTCTCCTGTCCCTCTCCTTGCACACACTGCCCCCAGCCCCCCCCCCCCCCTAAATGACAGCTCCAAAATCTAAGGAAAAAATAAAGCCGGCACTTACATTTAAAAGCCGAACATGACAGGTAGCCCCAGCAATTGAGGGAGTCTGTACAGACTGCCCCCTCACTGTGTATACTGCTATACTGCTCTCCTGCCTTTCTCTGCCACAAATGCCCCCCCCCCCCCCAGTGACTGGTTTCCCCTAACAACCAATGCAAAAACGGATGAAAAACTGACTGTTTGGCAGTTTACATCCGTTTTTCATCCAATATCTTTTTTTGTCGGATAAAAAATAGGGCTTTCATCCGTTAAAAAAAAACTGATGTTGACGGAAGCGAATGAAAATGGATGAAAATAGATGATCATCCGTTGTCCGTTGTCATCTGCTTTTACATTGGAATGCAGTGATGTCTGTTTTTCATCCGTCAGCGAATGGAGGAAAAACGGACAAACGGTTCGTATGTGTGAAAGGGGCCTTATTCTTTTTTTCCACTTTGGCAAATTTGGTTAATGCTTTGAGTACTGCAGCTGGTTAGATCATAATAGGTGTGAAGAGTGCAATTTTTTTCTTATCAATTTGTCACTGACAATGTGAGAATGGGCCCATGAGAGTATGTGGATATGAATATAAAGTATATTTAGCGCTACCCCCGCAGGAGCCGTTTAAGTATGTTTGTTGTGTACTCTGCCTCTCAACCCCAACAACAGCCTCTGCCCCTCTTGGAACACCTGGCAATAGTGTAAGTGCTATGACCGATTAGATACACACACGTTATGATAAAACACAGAAATTGTCTTTGCTGCAAAATTTCTGTGGAAAAGTAACAGACAGTAATAGTATATATATATTCAAGTAATCCACTGGAGAGCAATAACTGAGATTAAGAGCATTATAGCTCAATACTATATTCAGGCTGCTCTCAGGGGACTCCAAACCTGAGAATGTTCCCAAAAACAGAGGCACACTTAAATGGCAAATAAATCACAATATGACAGTTTATATCAGATGGATAGGTTACCTCTACTCAAATTTGGCTCTATGGGTCTAGGCAGGAGGGGAGCAGAAGACTGACCCTCTTTATGTCAGACCTCTTTCTTCTGTCCCCTGCCACCACAGACCCAACTACAAACACTGTACCCAGATCAACATTCAATGAATTAACCCTCAAGGCAAACAATCCCCCACATCCATTTCATATACGGAGCCCTGAACATGCGTGTGCGTGCCTGCATGGCACCAGTAACTTCAGTCCCTTAGAGAAGAAGTGTCTTCAGCTAGCCACTTGGTGCACTTAAACTCCTCAATGGCAGAGAAAATCAATACAACTGGCACGGATTATCAAACAAAGAATGCAGAATCTTCCTTAGGAAGGTGAAAGGAAAATGATGACTGTATACAGTGTCTCTGTATCTGGATGGCCTGATGTCCTGTGGCACTACAAGTGTCAGCAAGGTGACTAACAGCAATGGTGTCTGTATACAGTGTCCATTCAAATCTATCTGTATGCAGTGTCCTTGTTTCCTGCAAATGGGCAAATGCCCTCTCACACAATCCTGCGGTCAAGGCCCAAATGAACATCCTGGAACAGGCAGGCTCTTCTAGTAACCCAACTGGTCCACTCACACCGGAATACCTCACACCATCGGTACAGGTGCGTCTGAATATGCACCTGGGATCCCTCTATCGCAGGCTGGATGTCCCAGACTCGCAGTGGATGCCTGAAACAATGCAGTGGACTGACCTGGGAGGCAGCACCTCTTCCCTAAGTCCAATCTCTTCCCCTGGGATTCTCCTCAGATCACCAAGATGGAGTCTCTAGTTCCTTTGCTCCTATAGCAGGCTGGCTCTTATAGTTCTGTCTCCATAGAAAGCTATGGGGCCAATTTAGATGGGGACTACATATCACAGAATATTTTGCAGCTGCTGCTTGTTAAAGCCTGATTTGCTCCTGTAATTGCTCCTGTCATTGGTTCTTCTCCTCCTGCCAATAGGGACACAGGGAAGGGTGCAGAGTGAGAAGCTCTGTGTGTCTGTGTGTGTCAGTGAAGAGAAAAAAAGAGAGGGGGGAAAAATCCCCCTCAGACACTGACAGAAACTTTTCTCCCTTACAGAAGAACCTCGGCCAGCTTGGCCAGGCCAAAGAATATGCAGGGCACCTGCTACATATACAGAAGAACAAACATTATAGTATAAATTGAGGCACATGTGCATTTGTGAACCAATGTCTACTTTTCATTGCAGTATATTTGTCATATAGTTTATTTTATATCTATTTGAATTATATATATTTTTTTGTAAAAAATTTGAGACCTGCCTCCAGTGAAAACAATGGTAACTAAATAAAAAAAAACAAATACTGGAGTCTCCTGGATGTTAAGAACTGATTAAGACATGAGAAGTAGAAGAAGATTTTTTATGCATTATTTATAACAGAAAGCAGAAAACAGTGGCTTCTCAGCATGTGCCAAATATATTTTCCAAACTAGTTATGGAAACCTGTGGCTGACGAGAATCTGCAAGTCTCGGCATGCATTACCAGACAGGTTGTCAGAGCATGCTGAGACCTGTAGTTAACAGCTGGAGAGTCTCTGTAGTCTGAAAATTAATCCAATGTACAACCTTTGTAGCGTTGAACTGTGCAATTGCAGATGCGTTTTATGAGAGTTAATAACTCAAGTATGTGAAATCAAAGGCATGCAAATTGTTATGCAATTAGAGTTTTATTAACAGCATTTGTGTGCTGCTAGCAATTGAAATTCTCCCCACTGCGTTACTCTCATATGATCAATAATAGGATGATTGAAGGACATGAAACATAGCTAATGAAATGTCCATTGCCTGATTTCTCTCTCTTCTCTTCTCTTCAAGTGAAGATGTCCGCTCCGCCAACATCATAGCCGATGAGGATGACACACAGTGCCTTGTCGTTGACAGAGAGTGAGTATTTTACCATTTGTTAATGCCAAAAGTAATCTGACACAGGTCATTATAAAACTGAACAAACAGCTCAAAATACCTGCACAAAGCATAGTGTTGCATGTGAAATAGCTGTTGAGAGGTACAGGGGCGTACCTAGGGCATTTGGCACTCAGGGCGGATCCTATTTCTGGCACCCCGCCCCCCCCCCCGACAAAATCGCAGCGCGCGAAGTGCGTCGCTTAAAAAGAAGCAGGAGCTTCTTTTGAGTGACAGTGTGTGATTTGCTGCGACTGCAGCTCAATTTAAGATGGTTAGCGTATCATAGGGGCAGGTCAGGGCAGTATAGGGTATTATAGGGGCAGGTTAGGGCAGTATAGGGGCAGGTCAGGGCAGTACATGGTATTATAGTGGCAGGTCAGGGCAGTATAGGGTATTATGGTGGCAGGCTAGGGCTGTATAGGGTATTATAGGGGCAGGTCAGGGTAGTATAGGATATTATTGTGGCAGGTTAGGGCTGTATGGGGTATTATAGGGGTAGGTTAGGACAGTATGGGGTATTATAGGGGCAGGTTAGGACAGTATAGGGTACTATAGGGGCAGGTTAGGGCTGTATAATGTACTACAGGGGCAGGTTAGGGCTGGATAATGTACTATAGGGGCAGGTTAGGGCAGGATAGGGTACTATAGGGGCAGGTTAGGGCTGGATAGGGTACTATAGGGGCAGGTTAGGGCTAGATAGGGTACTATAGGGGTAGGTTAGGGCTGGATAGGGTACTATAGGGGCAGGTTAGGGCTAGATAGGGTACTATAAGGGGAGGTTAGGACTGGATACTGGATAGGGTACTATAGGGGCAGGTTAGTGCTGTATAGGGCACTATAGGGGCAGGTTAGGGCTGGATAGGGTACTATAGGGTCAGGTTAGGGCCGTATAGGGCACTATAGGGGCAGGTAAGGGCTGTATAGGGCACTATAGGGGCAGGTTAGGGCTGTATACAGTGAGTGACAATGTGCTCACTTACGGTGTAGCTGCAGATACAGACACTCGTGGCTCTGTGTCCTCTTTCTCCTCCAGGATCAGCCAGTGAACGAGCCTTTGGGAGGAATGAAGGAGGCAGCCACACCCCCGGCTCCGCCCACCAACTCCAGCTTCCTCGGGACTCGAGCGACAACCCTGCCTAATTGGATGACTGGGGAGACAAGCAGCCCCCCCCGCACCGCTGGGCCCCCTGCCGATTCGATGCTTACAAATCTGGGAAAGTGCAGGGGCACCCGCTCATTATGACAGCCCTGCTGCGATCTCTCACACTGCACACCCCTGGACTGATGTACCTCAGACCACACATGGAGAGAACAAGGTAGTGGCTTTGCAGGGGGAGGAGTATTGTAAGCCGCACCTGATCCAGTCGGTACACCCAGGACCCGGCGTCAGAATCCCATTCTCTCCTTCTCTCCGTGGTCGCGGACTCGCGGCTCTGATGATCAGTCTCGGCAGCCGCTGTCACAGCCGAGCAGAGTGAAGCCGCCTCCCCCTCCTCCTGCATGCACAACACTGTGTAGACATAAAGGAGGAGGCGGCTTCACTCTGCTCGGCTGTAAAAGCTGCTGCAGAATCTAATTAGAGCCGCGACCATGGAGAGAATGGGATCGTTGCAGCGGGGTCCCGGGTGTGCTGACTGGCTCTGGTGTGGCTCGCAATACCCCTCCCCCTGCAAAGCCACTACCTCGGGCTCTCCATGTGTGGCCTCTGTCACCGCTCGGTGCCGCTGCCTAAACCCGCGGCGCTGTCTCCAGTCGCGGAGGGGGGGCACCGGCCTGGCACCCCCCCCAGTGTGTGGCACCCGGGGCGGCCCGCCCCCCACTTAGTACGCCACTGGAGAGGTATACAGTATTTTCTTATTCTGTGTAAGGCCCCTTTCACACTTGTGCGACTTGTCCTGCGACTTGGGACTGCAAAGTCGCATGACAAGTCGTTCCCCATGATTTTCAATAATAACCATTCATATATGAGTGACTTCAAAGTAGTCCCTGTACTACTTTGATCTGACTTTCATGCGAGTTGAGGTCCATAGAACTCAAGTTTACACAGGCATTCCCTGAAATTGCATCAAAATCTCTGCCGCAAAATCGCGGTACAATCGCAAGACTTTTAAGTCACGGCAGTGTGAAATGGGCCTAATGGATTACCAATTTTTCAGGCGCTTTAGCGCTAAAAATAGTGCCTGTAAAGCGCCTCTCATGCCTCCCCAGTGGGAAAGCCTGAATGTTTTCACACTGGAGCGGTGCGCTTGCGGGAAGGGAAAAAAAGTCCTGCGAGCAGCATCTTTGGGGCGGTTTGGGTCTATAAACTGCTCCCAAAATGCCCTGCCCATTGAAATGAATGGGCAGCGCTGCCGAAGAGCCTGCAAAGCACTTCGGCAGCGCCGCAAAATGAGCGATTTTAACCTTTTCTTTTGCCGATAGCGGGGGTTAAAAGTCCCCTACTAGTGGCTGAAAAGCACCGCTAAAACATCGTTAAAGCGCCGCTAAAACTAGCGTGCTTTACAGCTAACGCACCTCCACCCCAGTGCGAAAGTAGCCTATGTGCTTTTGTACCTCCTCTGGATTGAAGAAATGCAGGTCGCATGCAAAGTGCTTTTCATTTAAATCTTAACTCCAGATAAACACAGATAAAGTACATGAAGAGGATTTATTTTACTTACCAAAGGATTGGTATTCCTATTAATCTGTGCCTGAGAATTATATAGCCTGTCATACAACATAGCCAGCCTGGTGACCTGACTTTCCTCTGCTACAGCAAAGCAAAAAATTCCTCCAGTTCAGAAAGGACCAGCTGGATTTCAATCAGTGTATGGCTCTCCCCACTCAATAGACGTTGAGTGGGAAGAAAATTGTTGGAATGACTCCTGTCAAAGAAACAGTTGAAAAATATATCTCGATCAGCAACTGCCAATCAACTGCAGCCACTGATCAGTGTATTATGACAGCAGAGGGTGACACTGTTAGTTTGCAGAGTCCCCATGGAGTGATTCCTCCATCGACCTTGTTTTTGTACGGTTGAGCCAAAAAAAAACTAACCATGGATGGCCAGCTTAAGTCACCTCCCCACCCCCAGGCTGTAAATAGACAGTAAGGACCCTTTCACATGGGTGGACCGATCGGGTCCGCCTAGCAGTTTTTCAGGAAGACCCAATCGGGCCTTCCAGTCTTCTCTATGGATCAGCGGGTGCCTACGAACATGTGTCCGGTGACACCTACCAACTTCCAATTCGATCCTGTCTGCTAAAAACAGGCAGATGGGGATCTGTTCCCCATATGTCTGGTGGATCGGATGACAGTCAGGTGTAAAGGGACAGATGGCCCATTTACATTTGACCGCCCATTGAGGAGAGCGGGCTGTGTCTGTTTTCGCTCTACATAAAAGGAGAGGACATGGACCAGCCACCCGCCTGCTTAGCGGGGATCAGCGGACAGATTTCCTGCTGAGCAGGCAGGCTCCTATGGAGCCTGCCCCTTGTGTATGGGACCTAAAAGAGGCAGCAGCAGTTTAATCTTCTGCCCTCTCTTCTTGTTAGCAGGTTCATAGTCACCATAGGTTATTGCAGCATACCTGATTAGCTGCTAGTGCTGCCCCTCCCTCTCCTGCTATGTTCAGGGTTAACAGGGGTCATTTCATTATTTTATAATGATTATAGAACTGCATCAATTGCATTAATTGCCCTGAGTAAAGGGGAGGGAGACCAGCGAGTGTCACCTGTCTACCCTACCTAGAAGGAACTTGGAAGTAATTGGAGAGCAAGTATCATTAAAGATTACCTGTTACAATTAAATCATAGTATATAGGGGACATTTGGTCCCCTATGTGATAAAAAATAAAGTTTAGGGGAAAAAAACAAAAGTGTAAAAACAAAGTAACACACAAGCACCTAACCCTCCCCCTTAAACATTTTTTACCACCCCAACATACATACACATACAAACGTAAACATAGGAGCCTACACATGTTACACATTGCCATGCCACACAAGCCAGAGCAAGAGCAATAATTATCAGGCCAATACTCCCAGTTAACTCCAAACTTATGACTTGCAGAGGCTTTTAAAGCGTTGACTATGGGAAATTTAGGGTAACAAAGTTTATCACCTTTTCACAATAGCACGCAATGTGTTTTTTGCTGAGGATTGGTTGAGGTCCTCATAAATATACTTGACAGCCCCTCCAGTTTCGACCCACTATATCTCGAACATTCTCCAATGTTCCAGAAAACAGGGGGAGGCACCAGAAGAGCTGTCAGATGAGTCATCCAGCCCCTGAGTCACTAAACCCTGACCCAGATTCACCATCCAGGCCTGACTCTCAGCCAAGCCAAATTTCCCTAACTAACAACTACTTCTAGCACAAATTAGAGCAGGGGTGTGAAACTGGCAGCCCTCCAGCTGTTGCGGAACTACAAGCCCCATCATGCCTGTGGGAGCCATGTTTGTAACTTTCAGCCTTGCAATGCCTCATGGGATTTGTAGTTTCGCAACAGGTGGAGTTCACACCTGTGCACTATAGGATGCTACAATATATTGTGTATTTGTGCCTTTAAATCATTTTTAGTGTATTTTTAACTGATATTCTGTGTTTGATAAACTGTTGAGCTAATTGTGTGACCTAAAAATTTTTAAACCAATTTGTTCCAAATCCACCCAACACAGTATCAGGGCTTTTTTTCTTCAATTGGGAGATTTTCGGTGGAACAATTAGATGAAAAGTGTGTACGTTGTGGGACAGTAAAGTTTATTCTGGTTGAAGGATAACCTGTAAAGTTGTAAATGTTCTTTTCATATAGGAGGTTAAAAATACTTTTTTTTGACTGTTAGAAATGATTTTTTGTCGCAAAATGCCAAAACGATAGAGATTTAGGCAGTTAGGCCTCATGCCCACGGACGTTTTTACAGCCGTGTTTTTGAGCGTTTTTTACAGCTTAAAAACGCCTGTCCATGTAATTGTATCCATTTTTTGACTGTATTTTTTTCGAAAAAAAAAAAAAAAAAACGTCGGAGCTCAACAACACAATCGCTGCGTTTTTGAGCGGTTTTTTATGCCTAACGCCGACGCCGAGGAACGCACTGGTCCTGGGTTTTTTTTACAGCTTAAAAACGCCTATGCTATTTGCAGCTCAAAAACGCATGAAGCTATAGACTAACATGGACAGGCGTTTTTAAGATGTAAAACACGCTCAAAAACGCAGCTGTAAAAACGTCCGTGAGCATGAGGATGCAATGGGTCTCATATGGGTCTCAACACTAGTTCTCATATTTAAAATGTCCCTGTTGGTCCTTGGATGTGATGGGTAGCTTCACTGACCAATAGGGAGGCTCAGAAATTGCAAGAGCTTGTAATTTGAAGGAAAAGTCAAGATTTGCTTATAAATTTAACTGCCTATATCTCTGAATCTGCTGATTGCTTTGACGTGTAGCTTTTACTGAAAAAAACCTTGTGTGACAGTGCGAGGCCCTGCCACAGTGAAACACAGTAGAAAACAACACAAGATTTTCAAAGTTGCAGTTTGAGAAGCTCCCAGGTGTTTGTGAAAGGAGAAAGCTGTGTTTTAAGCTTTCTCAGGATTCTGTTATCCCTTGTTGGGGCTTGGAGTTTGAAGGCTCCATAGTAACTTAAGCGAGAGGGAAACTTCAATCCCGTGTCTGGGTTTTGCGGGACACCTGCAGCCTGTGTGAGTACACAGGTGTGTAGGGTCATTTTAGGCCAAACCTGAGGATAGCTCAGGACTCCTCTTTTGGAGCCAGGAGACAGGCGGTATCAGCAAGGGGTCAGGTGTGCCCCAGCACAAGAGTCAGGTGGGCTCCTATCAAGAGATCAGAGTGTGAACCTGTGCAGCAGGTAGCTATGAGGCATACCTCCCAACATTTTGAGATGGGAATAAGGGACACCTACTAACAAACGTATGTAGGCATAGGACACACCCCCTGCCACACCCCCTTAAAGGAGAATTAACCCAAAAAAAAAGACTTTTTTTTACCACTACTATTCCTTTATATTGGCTTTTAAAATGTACAAATGCAGCAATTTAGAAATTGGATGAAAGGTTTAGCAGTGGGAAACACTTTTTGAAAGATAAAAAGTGCATTTTATAGACAACTATATGGATCAGACCAAAATGAGGGAAAAATGAGGGGGAAAGAGAGACATAGGGACGTTGCTCCAAAACAGGGACAGTCCCTCGAAATCAGGGATAGTTAGGAGCTATGTAAGGCAGCAGTGAGAGAGATGTAGAGCCTGGTTTCTGAGAGATGGGGTGTCTGAAGGAAGAAGTCTATACAGCCAAGTTGGTATTTTGTGTTTGCTGGAAAGTGAAAGGTGACCAAAATTAGCAGCAGTGCTGCTGGCCAGGGAACAAGGCGGCTCAGTCTTTCTTATGGCCCATACACACAATCTGACTTTTTGACAACAAACCTCCGATGGACCTGTTTGATCGGACAATCCGACCACGTGTACGCTCCATCGGACAAACTTTTTCGTTTTTTCATCGGACAAATGTTCGCTGTGAGAACAGACAAACTTTCCGGCAACAAATGTCCGATGGAGCAAATCTGATCGTGTGTACACAAGTCCATTGGACTAAAGTCCAAAGTACAAACACGCATGCTCAGAACCAATGCTAAAGATCAGACAACAATAGCAGAAGTTGCCCAAAGGGTGGCAGTAAAGAGCTGAAAAAACACGTGATTTGGTGAAAGTTGGCTGAAAAAGTCCTGCCGTGTATAAGCCTACCAAGTTCACGGGCAACGCCCTTCAGACCAAAATCCACGGAAAAGTCCGATGGAAGTCCAATCGTGTGTATGAGGCTTTACATTTGTTTGCTTTGTGTAGTTGAAACCCATACAAAGACAACTATTTTGTATAGAACTTTACTCCCTTAAACTGGAGTTCGGACTGACACATCTCACTAAAAATTGACCATGTTGAGTCTAATCACCCCATATCACACTCTGCATATGTATTTATTTAATATATGCCCAGACTTGTGATAGGCTTATTTAAATGCATTCTTTTTTACCTACTCTTATTTTTTTTCATGACCAGCACATTTAATCAGATGGTCGGAACTTACCAGGAGCTGCAGACATATTTGCGGGAGTATGTGTTTCAGTTGGCGCTTAATGACCATGACCGAAGAAATGCCAGGTACCGTATAATATGACAATCACAATGAGAAATAATAAATAGCCTCTGCTAGCGGAAAAGTTTTTTTAAAACTAATTGAAGCTTTTGTTTTTATTACTGAATTGCAATCAGGCTGCATAAATAATAGTAGATGTGGGTGTCTTTCTTATACTGTATTTTTAATTAACTAGTGTGTTGCAGCTTGGGTTAAAATGCTGGCAGCATGCTGAAGATCGGGAACACTGCTAATCACAGGATGGAGCGGTCTAGGTCTCCAGTGGTTCAACAGCCCTTTGCTCATTACGCCAATCAACAACACTCATGCTCTATGAGCAGCAGTCCAAATCTCCAGCATGCTACCCACAGAGGGCATTTTAACCCTAGCTGGGGCATACTAATAAATTCATAAAAAAATGTTTATGCAGACTGACCACACTACAGTTACAAAATGGAAATGTAATTGGGCTTTAAAGCCCGCACTACAAATTGGGTGTTATTTAGTTCTATATTTTAATGTATTGTAATGTATTAGTATATTTGATATGCAACATTTGGCTGATTAATTTTACTGGTTGTTTTATTAATCTTATGTGTGAACTCTAGTAAAAAGAATGAAGGATAATTCCTTTTCTGTTTTCTACAAATCATTTTCATGCATATATGGGAGTGCTCACAAGAGAACATTTTTATTACATGAAACATTCATGTTAAAGCAGAAATAAAGTGTCTTTTTTATTGAAAACACTTTGAAATTGCATGTTCAATAATATAGCATGCATGAGCACATTTGGAAATCTGTTATCTTTTGCTTTATTCATATTTTATCATCAATATTCCATCTTGCACAATGTGTTCCATCACCACCTCCCCATTAGTGGCTGGTGAGGAAGGCTTTGCTGCCATATGAGGGAAATTATTTAATCCTTACCTTGCAGGAAGTGCACAGGAAGTAGGCATGTGATAACCAGGTTTGCCCCGCCCCTATGACTTTTTTTACTGACAAAGCATGACAAAGTTACTGGCAGAGCTAATTTTTTTACTGACAGCCAAAAATATGAGCAAACTTCTAATAGAAATTCTAATGCCGCATACACACGACCGTTTTTCATGACGAGAAAAATGCAATTTGTTAAATTGGTCATTAAAAACGATCGTGTGTAGGCTCCAGAGCATTTTTCTCGACGTGAAAAATGGCCATTAAAAATTTAGAACATGCTCTAATTTTTCTCTTCGTTTTTCACGTCGTCGTTTTTCTCATTGTGAAAAACGTCCGTGTGTACTCTTTAATGACGGAAAAAAAACGTGCATGCTCAGAAGCAAGTTATGAGACGGGAGCGCTCGTTCTGGTAAAACTAGCGTTCTGAATGTAGATAGCACATTTGTCACGCTGTAACGGACTGAGGAGCACGAGGCTGAAAAGCGCAAATCGTCTCTCACCAAACTTTACTAACACGAGGATCAGCAAATGCAGCCCAACGGGTGGCGCCATCCGAATGGAACTTCCCCTTTATAGTGCCGTCGTACGTGTTGTCGAACGTGTTGTACGTCACCGCGCTTTGCTCGAGCATTTTTTTTCACGATAGTGTGTAGGCAAGGCAGGCTTGAGAAGAATCACGTCGAGAAAAACATCGTCAATTACATTAAAAATGGCCGTGTGTACACGGCATTACAATCAACATTTAAAGTATAAACATTAACAACCCCCATAACCAGTAATCTTCCAGGCTTTACAGGTAAAATCAATACAGTGTTAACAAATGTAAACATAATTAGGATTATGAAAGATCTGGGGCACCATGAGACACAATGGAGAAAAAAGTTCTGGTCTGATGCGTTTAATGGTGTGAGTGGCTTTAAGTGTGATGATTAAACCTGAGCCTATTCACTGTAAATGCTAAACATTCCTTCTACCCACAAAATACTCCTAATTTCTGTACCACAAGTGAAAGGAGGCACACATTTCCAGCACAGCCTCCTGTCCTTACAACAACCCAGGAAGCAAGGACCTTTCTTCACAGCAACCTCAAATATTTATATCCGTCCCCAGAATGCACCACTGGCAATAAACCTACCAGTGGTGGGCGTGGGCCTGAAGACATAAATATTCCTTACTCAGTAATATTGTTTCTTATTACACTATCTGCTTAGGAACGACAGTGAAAAATACCCTGAGCGTAAGGAAAACCCAACAAAAACAGAACTATAACAATTCATAGCTTAGAAGCAGCACCAAATTTAAGCTTAGGACACTCCCTACACTTACATCTTTGAAATCACCACTGTCATGACAGAAGTAAGCCTGTAAAGCCATGTAAAAGCAGCCTGGGTTGTAAATCAAGTAGCATTTATACTTATCCTCTTGCCTAGAGTTCTTCTATCCATTTAAAATGAATATTAGTGGTGTGTAGCTCACTATTAGGCCTGGTTCACACTGGGGCGACAAACGCTCCGACATTGGGAGCTCATGTCGCATGACGTGTGAAAATCAATGTTTCCCTATGAGAGCCGTCTTAACTGGTCCGACACATGTCGGTCCGACTTTGAGAATGCTCCCTGTACTACTTTGGTCCGACTTTGATCCGACTTCAGCCCATTGACTATCATTGAAGTCGGATCAAAGTTGGACCGCAGTCTTGCATGGTCCGACTTTGGCATGCGACTTGTGCTGTGCTGCTATTGAGGGGGAACTCCAGGCCAAATTTTAAATAAAAAAACGGTGTGGGTTCCCCCTCCAGGAGCATACCAGGCCCTTGGGTCTGGTCTGGATTTGAACGGGCACCCCTACGCCGAAAAAACGGCGTGGGGAGTCCCCCCAAGATCCAAACCAGACCCTTATCCGAGCACACAACCTGGCAGGCCGCAGGGGAAGAGGGGGGGACGAGAGAGCGCCCCCCCTCCCTCCTGAACCGTACCAGGCCGCATGCCTTCAACATGGGGGGTTTGGTGCTCTGGGGCAGGGGGGCAACCTGCGGCCCCCCCACCCCAGAGCACCCTGCCCCCATGTTGATGAGGACAGGGCCTCTTCCCGACAACCCTGGCCGTTGGTTGTCGGGGTCTGCGGGCGGGGGGGGGCTTATCGGAATCCGGGAGCCCCCTTCAATAAGGGAGCCCCCGGATCCCGGCCCCCCCACCCTATGTGAATGAGTATGGGGTACATCGTACCCCTACCCATTCACCTGGTGGAAAAAAATTGCAATAAAAAAACACTACACAGGTTTTTAAAGTAATTTATTACACAGCTCCGGGGGTCTTCTTCCGACTTCCGGGGGTCTTTTCCGACTTCGGGGGTCTCCGGTGTCGTCTCCGCGCTCTCCGGTTCTTTCTTCCGCCGGGCCTCCGCTAACTTCTTTTTAGCTCTCTTGCTAACAGAGGCCCGGTCTTCCCGTTGTCTCGTCCGGCTCTCCGTTGTCCTTCTGCCGGCCCCTCCACTAACTTCTTGGTAGCTCTTTCGCTAGTGGAGGGGCGCGGTCTTCCCGTCGTCGCCGTCGGCTTCTTCTTCCCTCTTCTCCTTCTCGATGTTGACGCGTCGCTTCTTCCCGCTGTAATACTGGCTCTCCGCTCCGCTCCGCATTAATATAGGCTTCTCATGACGTCACAGTCACATGTTCCGGGGCACATGGCCCCGGAGCATGTGACTGTGACGTCATGGGAACATGTGACTGTGACGTCATGAGAAGCCTATATTAATGCGGAGCGGAGAGCCAGTATTACAGCGGGAGGAAGCGACGCGTCAACATCGAGAAGGAGAAGAGGGAAGAAGAAGCCGACGGCGACAGCGACGGGAAGACCGACCCCTCCACTAGCAAAAGAGCTACGAAGAAGTTAAGTGGAGGGGCCGGCAGAAGGACAACGGAGAGCCGGACGAGACAACGGGAAGACCGGGCCTCTGTTAGCAAGAGAGCTAAAAAGAAGTTAGCGGAGGCCCGGCGGAAGAAAGAACCGGAGAGCGCGGAGACGACACCGGAGACCCCCGAAGTCGTAAAAGACCCCCGGAAGTCGGAAGAAGAGCGCCGGAGTTGGAAAAGACCCCCGGAGCTGTGTAATAAATTACTTTAAAAACCTGTGTAGTGTTTTTTTATTGCAATTTTTTTCCACCAGGTGAATGGGTAGGGGTACGATGTACCTCATACTCATTCACATAGGGTGGGGGGCCGGGATCCGGGGGCCCCCTTATTGAAGGGGGCTCCCGGATTCCGATAAGCCCCCCGCCCGCAGACCCCGACAACCAACGGTCAGGGTTGTTGGGAAGAGGCCCTGTCCTCATCAACATGGGGGCAGGGTGCTCTGGGGTGGGGGGGCCGCAGGTCGCCCCCCTGCCCCAGAGCACCAAACCCCCCATGTTGAGGGCATGCGGCCTGGTACGGTTCAGGAGGGAGGGGGGCCACTCTCTCGTCCCCCCTCTTCCCCTGCGGCCTGCCAGGTTGTGTGCTCGGATAAGGGTCTGGTTTGGATCTTGGGGGGGACCCCCCACGCCGTTTTTTCGGCGTAGGGGCGCCTGTTCAAATCCAGACCAGACCCAAGGGCCTGGTATGCCTCTGGAGGGGGAACCCACGCCGTTTTTTTTAATTTAAAATTTGGCCTGGAGTTCCCCCTCAAGATTCATACCAAACACAGTGCCTGATATTGGCGGGGATCCAAGTCGGATCCCCGTTCATTGAAAGTCGGACATATGTCGGCTTCATGTCGCAGGGCAAAGTCGGATCCAAAGTAGGACGGATGTCGTGTCGCACTAGTGTGAACCCGGCCTCAATAGCCATAAAGATTTTTTTTACCTACTGGTGCAGCTGTTAAGTTGATTATGTTATTTAACCACTTAAGCCCCGGACCAATACGGGCCATTATGGCCAGGCCCCTTTTTGCGATTCGGCACTGCGTCGCTTTAACTGACAATTGCGCGGTCGTGCGACGTGGCTCCCAAACAAAATTGGCGTCCTTTTTTTCCCACAAATAGAGCTTTTGGTGGTATTTGATCACCTCTGCGGTTTTTATTTTTTGCGCTATAAACAAAAATAGAGCGAAAATTTTGAAAAAAAATGACATATTTTTTACTTTTTGCTATAATAAATATCCCCCAAAAATATATAAAAAAACAATTTTTTTCCTCAGTTTCGGCCGATACGTATTCTTCTACATATTTTTGGTAAAAAAAATCGCAATCTGTGTTTATTGATTGGTTTGCGCAAAAATTATAGCGTTTACAAAATAGGGGATAGTTTTAAGGCATTTTTATTATTTTATTTTTTTTTACTAATTATGGCGGCGATCAGCGATTTTTTTCCGTGACTACGACATTATGGCGGACACATCGGACACTTTTGACACATTTTTGGGACCATTGTCATTTTCACAGTGATCAGTGCAATAAAAATGCACTGGTTACTATGAAAATTACACTGGCAGTGAAGGGGTTAACCACTAGGGGCGCTGGAGGGGTTAAGTGTGCCTAGGGGCGTGTTACTGAGGGGGGGCGTGGCTATGACTGACACGTCACCGATCTCCGCTCTGATTACACAGAGCGGAGATCGCTGACATTGTCAGTAGAGGAGCGGGGAGATGATGTGTTTACACACACATCTCCCCGCTCCGAGCCTCCGTGAGATGATCGCGGGAAACCCCGCGGCGATCGAGTCCGCGGGACCCGAGGTCCCACTCACGGGGAAGGCAGGGGGGTCGCGAGCGCGCCGCCGGCGGCGCACGCGCGCGACCCCGACTTTGGCAGTTAAAGGGCCACATACAGGTACGTGATTGTGCCTGTACGTGCCATTCTGCCAACGTATATCTCCGTGAAGGGGCAAGTGGTTAAATATACGCTATATTACCAAAAGTATTGGGACACCTTCCTTTGCACGCACATGAACTTTAATGTCATCCCAGTCTTAGTCTGTAGGGTTCAATATTAAGTTGGCCCACCCTTTGCAGCTATAACAGCTTAAACTCTTCTGGGAAAGCTGTCGACAAGGTTTAGGAGTTTTTCGATGGGAATGTTTGACCATTCCTCCAGAAGATCATTTGTTAGGTCAGGCACTGATGGGGACAAGAAGGTCTAGCTAGCAATCTCCGCTCTAATTCATCCCAAAGGTGTTCAATTGGGTTGAGGTCAGGACTCTGTGCAGGCCAGTCAAGTTCCTCCACCCCAAACTCACTCATCCATGTCTTTATGGACCTTGCTTTGTGCACTAGTCCAAATCATTTGGTGGAAGGGGGATTATGGTGTGGGGTTGTTTTTCAGGGGTTGAGCTTGGCTCCTTAGTTCCAGTAAGGGGAACTCTTAAGGCATCAGCATACCAAGACATGTTGGACAATTTCATGCTCCCAACTTTGTGGGAACAGTTTGGGGATGGCCCCTTCCTGTTTCAACATGACTTTGCACCAGTGCCCAAAGCAAGGTCCATAAAGACATTGATGAGCGAGTTTGGGGTGGAGGAACTTGACCTCAACCCGATAGAACACCTTTGGGATGAATTAGAGCAGAGACTGTGAGCTAAGCTTTCTCGTCCACATCACAAATGCGCTTCTGGAAGAATGGTCAAAAATTCCCATAGACACATTCCTAAGCCTTGTGGACAGCCTTCCAAGAAGAGTTGAAGCTGTTATAGCTGCAAAGGGTGGGCCAACTCAATATTGAACCTTACGGACTAAGACTGGGATGCCATTAAAGTTGAGTGGGTAAGAGTAGTTTATCAAAATACAACTGCGCAGTGCTGACACTACACAGTCCACAAAAATGCTGACTCTAAAGCCCTGTACACACGATCGGATTTCCTATAGTTTTTAAACCGATGGATTTTTCCATCGGAAAACCGATGAAGCTGACTTCCATAAGTCTTGCCTACACACCATCAGTCAAAAAACCGACCGTTCCAAACGCTGTGACGTAAAACACTCCGATGAGCCGAGAAAAATTAAGTTCAATGCTTCTGAGCATGCGTCGACTTGATTCTGAGCATGCGTGGGTTTTTTATCCGATGGACTTGCCCACAGACGATAGTAATTTGCTATCGGTTTTTTAACCATCGGATAAATTTAAAACATGTTCTATTTTTAAATGGAAAAAAGACCGATGGGGCCCATACACGATCGGTTTGTCCGATGGAGAAAGTCCATCGGAGTGTTTTCATCGGTAAAACCTATCGTGTGTACAGGGCTTAAGTGTTGTCAGCCCGTAACACAGTCCATTTCTAGAAGATCAATATGTATTTTCTCTACTTGCAGCCTCTTTAAAGAGATACAACTTGGGGAAAGGTGCATGTATTGCAGAGATCTACTATTTTTAAGTTCAGCTGTGCACTGGTGGACACATTTATGAATTACATATTTGTTTACCATGTATTAGCCATTTAATGTAAACTACGGATGAGGTTTGTAGAGTTCAACTTTTACAGCAAATGTTTTATAACTTGGTAAATCTCTAGGATTGCTATAAAAGTAGAAATCACAGTGTATGCAGAATATTTCCAAATGACCATCAAAACGGTTGTAACAATTTCAATGGAATCCCATTTTCTGCCATGCAGATGATTATATTTCACATACCATATTTGGGACTGATGTAAATGGACAAGCTGGCTTTTCAATCGTCGCCAACTGATTTTCATTCCCATTGCAGCCCATAAATGCTCCATGTTGAAGTGTCCGGCCCCCCCGAGCCCCTGTTTTATTTACCTGAGCCCCAAATTTCTGAGGGCACGATCCCGCGTTGTTCTCTTCATGCATGATAGGCTCTTCATTGGATAGCTTGATAGCAGCGCAGCCATTGGCTCCCGCTGCTGTCAATCAAATCCAATGACGCGGCCACCGGGGGGCAGGGCCGAGTCATACAATCAGCGGCTAAAAAAAAAGTGAACCTTTAGTGTCACTTTAACCGAATGAAAATGCTATTCATGGTAAAAGTAAAAATGTTTCCGGTCAATAAAACCTATCCTGAAAGAAATATGGAGGATGCCATTTCTATCTTCTCCTGAAAATGTGAAGTGCCAGGTTTACATGTTGACTCCCTTGCTTCAGTATTTTGAGCCACAAGTTTGCAGAATGACTTCTGACTCCAAGCGGAACTAAACCCTTTCTATCCTTTGCAGCCAAGGAAGCTGCCTTCTTGGCCCTTGTTTGATTCGCAGTCGCCATGGTGCAGCACGTGTTCAGCTATGACACCAGGCTTTTGATGGCTTGACAGCAGTGCCGGGACAAGGTCATCCAGTGCCCAGGGCAAAGATGCCAAACTGTGCCCCCCCCTTCCCTCAGGGTTAGGGTCAGGGCACCCCCATCCCTGCAATAAACCATTGTGCCCAGGGCAGCCGCCCCTCCTGCCCACTCCTTGTCCCGGCCCTGCTTGACAGTATGGTTGAGAGATAAAAAAAAATAAAAAAAATAAGGGGCGTGGCCTGGACGGGACCCGAGATGGCAGCTTAAGGCAAGAGCTCCCGCACAACGAGGAAGAAAACGAAGCTCAGATACGGGTACATCAGCCTACAAACATGGGGAAATCGACCAGGAGCTCGTCAACACCCCGCACGCTGAAAGATACCGGGTCCCAGCCAAACAATAACATCCCGGAGATGTTCCGGAACAGGCCGCAGGGACAACCCACGCCGTTTTTTTAATTTAAAATTTGGCCTGGAGTTCCCCCTCAAGATTCATACCAAACACAGTGCCTGATATTGGCGGGGATCCAAGTCGGATCCCCGTTCATTGAAAGTCGGACATATGTCGGCTTCATGTCGCAGGGCAAAGTCGGATCCAAAGTAGGACGGATGTCGTGTCGCACTAGTGTGAACCCGGCCTCAATAGCCATAAAGATTTTTTTTACCTACTGGTGCAGCTGTTAAGTTGATTATGTTATTTAACCACTTAAGCCCCGGACCAATACGGGCCATTATGGCCAGGCCCCTTTTTGCGATTCGGCACTGCGTCGCTTTAACTGACAATTGCGCGGTCGTGCGACGTGGCTCCCAAACAAAATTGGCGTCCTTTTTTTCCCACAAATAGAGCTTTTGGTGGTATTTGATCACCTCTGCGGTTTTTATTTTTTGCGCTATAAACAAAAATAGAGCGAAAATTTTGAAAAAAAATGACATATTTTTTACTTTTTGCTATAATAAATATCCCCCAAAAATATATAAAAAAACAATTTTTTTCCTCAGTTTCGGCCGATACGTATTCTTCTACATATTTTTGGTAAAAAAAATCGCAATCTGTGTTTATTGATTGGTTTGCGCAAAAATTATAGCGTTTACAAAATAGGGGATAGTTTTAAGGCATTTTTATTATTTTATTTTTTTTTACTAATTATGGCGGCGATCAGCGATTTTTTTCCGTGACTACGACATTATGGCGGACACATCGGACACTTTTGACACATTTTTGGGACCATTGTCATTTTCACAGTGATCAGTGCAATAAAAATGCACTGGTTACTATGAAAATTACACTGGCAGTGAAGGGGTTAACCACTAGGGGCGCTGGAGGGGTTAAGTGTGCCTAGGGGCGTGTTACTGAGGGGGGGCGTGGCTATGACTGACACGTCACCGATCTCCGCTCTGATTACACAGAGCGGAGATCGCTGACATTGTCAGTAGAGGAGCGGGGAGATGATGTGTTTACACACACATCTCCCCGCTCCGAGCCTCCGTGAGATGATCGTGGGAAACCCCGCGGCGATCGAGTCCGCGGGACCCGAGGTCCCACTCACGGGGAAGGCAGGGGGGTCGCGAGCGCGCCGCCGGCGGCGCACGCGCGCGACCCCGACTTTGGCAGTTAAAGGGCCACATACAGGTACGTGATTGTGCCTGTACGTGCCATTCTGCCAACGTATATCTCCGTGAAGGGGCAAGTGGTTAAATATACGCTATATTACCAAAAGTATTGGGACACCTTCCTTTGCACGCACATGAACTTTAATGTCATCCCAGTCTTAGTCTGTAGGGTTCAATATTAAGTTGGCCCACCCTTTGCAGCTATAACAGCTTAAACTCTTCTGGGAAAGCTGTCGACAAGGTTTAGGAGTTTTTCGATGGGAATGTTTGACCATTCCTCCAGAAGATCATTTGTTAGGTCAGGCACTGATGGGGACAAGAAGGTCTAGCTAGCAATCTCCGCTCTAATTCATCCCAAAGGTGTTCAATTGGGTTGAGGTCAGGACTCTGTGCAGGCCAGTCAAGTTCCTCCACCCCAAACTCACTCATCCATGTCTTTATGGACCTTGCTTTGTGCACTAGTCCAAATCATTTGGTGGAAGGGGGATTATGGTGTGGGGTTGTTTTTCAGGGGTTGAGCTTGGCTCCTTAGTTCCAGTAAGGGGAACTCTTAAGGCATCAGCATACCAAGACATGTTGGACAATTTCATGCTCCCAACTTTGTGGGAACAGTTTGGGGATGGCCCCTTCCTGTTTCAACATGACTTTGCACCAGTGCCCAAAGCAAGGTCCATAAAGACATTGATGAGCGAGTTTGGGGTGGAGGAACTTGACCTCAACCCGATAGAACACCTTTGGGATGAATTAGAGCAGAGACTGTGAGCTAAGCTTTCTCGTCCACATCACAAATGCGCTTCTGGAAGAATGGTCAAAAATTCCCATAGACACATTCCTAAGCCTTGTGGACAGCCTTCCAAGAAGAGTTGAAGCTGTTATAGCTGCAAAGGGTGGGCCAACTCAATATTGAACCTTACGGACTAAGACTGGGATGCCATTAAAGTTGAGTGGGTAAGAGTAGTTTATCAAAATACAACTGCGCAGTGCTGACACTACACAGTCCACAAAAATGCTGACTCTAAAGCCCTGTACACACGATCGGATTTCCTATAGTTTTTAAACCGATGGATTTTTCCATCGGAAAACCGATGAAGCTGACTTCCATAAGTCTTGCCTACACACCATCAGTCAAAAAACCGACCGTTCCAAACGCTGTGACGTAAAACACTCCGATGAGCCGAGAAAAATTAAGTTCAATGCTTCTGAGCATGCGTCGACTTGATTCTGAGCATGCGTGGGTTTTTTATCCGATGGACTTGCCCACAGACGATAGTAATTTGCTATCGGTTTTTTAACCATCGGATAAATTTAAAACATGTTCTATTTTTAAATGGAAAAAAGACCGATGGGGCCCATACACGATCGGTTTGTCCGATGGAGAAAGTCCATCGGAGTGTTTTCATCGGTAAAACCTATCGTGTGTACAGGGCTTAAGTGTTGTCAGCCCGTAACACAGTCCATTTCTAGAAGATCAATATGTATTTTCTCTACTTGCAGCCTCTTTAAAGAGATACAACTTGGGGAAAGGTGCATGTATTGCAGAGATCTACTATTTTTAAGTTCAGCTGTGCACTGGTGGACACATTTATGAATTACATATTTGTTTACCATGTATTAGCCATTTAATGTAAACTACGGATGAGGTTTGTAGAGTTCAACTTTTACAGCAAATGTTTTATAACTTGGTAAATCTCTAGGATTGCTATAAAAGTAGAAATCACAGTGTATGCAGAATATTTCCAAATGACCATCAAAACGGTTGTAACAATTTCAATGGAATCCCATTTTCTGCCATGCAGATGATTATATTTCACATACCATATTTGGGACTGATGTAAATGGACAAGCTGGCTTTTCAATCGTCGCCAACTGATTTTCATTCCCATTGCAGCCCATAAATGCTCCATGTTATTAAACGTGTCTATGAACAGCATTAAAAATTCATTGCTCAACACCCTGCGTCCAGTAGCATGGCAACAAACTCCATCTCCTTTCCTCTTTAATGCATTAATAAGTGCTCTTTTCAGGCCAAGCAGATTGTATTAAATTGCCTCACAAGTGAATTGTTTATTAACAGACATTGGGCTTCTCATTAAATCTCATCAGAGATATCATTGAAGTGCAAGTTCATTCAGGAAGAGAACTTTGCATCATAAAAAGAAAACATTAACTGAATAAAACTAAATACTGAGCAGTCTTAAAGCAGACTTCGGCTTAGATCTCTTTAAAGCGGGAAATATTAAATCCTGTTAAAGATATTAAAATGTTATGCTATCCTTTAATCTGAGCAATTTATGGCACAATTAGGAAGAAACAAGCTATTTTGGTGTGATTCGCAAGTTTACCTACCTTTATATTACATATTACACTAATTTTGTAAAACATTAATTAATCCACATCTTTGCATTTTTGTTTTATCTTAAAGGGGTCGTAAAGCTTCGTGTTTTTTCACCTTAATGCATCCTATGCATTAAGGTGAAAAAACACCTTGAAGTGTCCGGCCCCCCCGAGCCCCTGTTTTATTTACCTGAGCCCCAAATTTCTGAGGGCACGATCCCGCGTTGTTCTCTTCATGCATGATAGGCTCTTCATTGGATAGCTTGATAGCAGCGCAGCCATTGGCTCCCGCTGCTGTCAATCAAATCCAATGACGCGGCCACCGGGGGGCAGGGCCGAGTCATACAATCAGCGGCTAAAAAAAAAGTGAACCTTTAGTGTCACTTTAACCGAATGAAAATGCTATTCATGGTAAAAGTAAAAATGTTTCCAGTCAATAAAACCTATCCTGAAAGAAATATGGAGGATGCCATTTCTATCTTCTCCTGAAAATGTGAAGTGCCAGGTTTACATGTTGACTCCCTTGCTTCAGTATTTTGAGCCACAAGTTTGCAGAATGACTTCTGACTCCAAGCGGAACTAAACCCTTTCTATCCTTTGCAGCCAAGGAAGCTGCCTTCTTGGCCCTTGTTTGATTCGCAGTCGCCATGGTGCAGCACGTGTTCAGCTATGACACCAGGCTTTTGATGGCTTGACAGCAGTGCCGGGACAAGGTCATCCAGTGCCCAGGGCAAAGATGCCAAACTGTGCCCCCCCCTTCCCTCAGGGTTAGGGTCAGGGCACCCCCATCCCTGCAATAAACCATTGTGCCCAGGGCAGCCGCCCCTCCTGCCCACTCCTTGTCCCGGCCCTGCTTGACAGTATGGTTGAGAGATAAAAAAAAATAAAAAAAATAAGGGGCGTGGCCTGGACGGGACCCGAGATGGCAGCTTAAGGCAAGAGCTCCCGCACAACGAGGAAGAAAACGAAGCTCAGATACGGGTACATCAGCCTACAAACATGGGGAAATCGACCAGGAGCTCGTCAACACCCCGCACGCTGAAAGATACCGGGTCCCAGCCAAACAATAACATCCTGGAGATGTTCCGGAACAGGCCGCAGGGACAACACGCGGACGCGCAGGCCGCATCCCCGGCCTCAATTAATACTGCGGAGGAACCGCTGACAGACGACGACGGCGCCGCAGCTCCCAACCCGACCCTGTTGGACCTCCAGAGGGACCTACAAAAGGTGGCGCTGGACATCAAATCCACCATGATGTCCTCCATATCAGAGCTCAAATCGGAGCTCCTGGGGATCAATCGCCGCGTGGCTGAAGTGGAGGACACGTCGCATCTGCAAGCAGCTGCAGTAAGGCAAGTGCAGAAGGCCTACGACGTACAACTGCCACACATGTTCGAACTCCACAGGCATGTGGAAGATTTGGACAATAGGGGGCGTAGACACAATATCAGGGTGAGGGTGGTCCCTGAAAACGTAGACCAGACAACCCTGATGCAGACTATATGCGCCATTTTAAATGACCTGCTCGGCCGGCCGGCAGACACTCTAATTGAAATGGAGAGGCTCCACCGTGCCTTAAGACCCCTACCCCGGGACTCCGAGCCCCCCAGAGACATTGTGTGCTGCATCGTGAACTACCTCCTTAAAGAGGAGATCCTCAGGAAGGCCAGAGACAGGGGACGTATTGTGCTCAATGGAGCTGACATTAAACTTTTTCAGGATCTATCGCAGATCACCCTGCAGAATAGACGCTCACTTCGCCCCCTGCTGGACGTCTTGCGGTCACGCAACATACAATATAGATGGAAGTTCCCATTTTGTTTATCTGCTACCTACAGAGGGCGCACAGCTCTTCTCAGAACGCCTGAAGACCTACCGACATTTTGTGAGCAGGTAGACATTCCACCGATCGAGCTGCCCGACTGGTATTCCTTTTACTTCCCCGCGGAACCGTGGAAACCAGTTTCTCACAGCTCCTCTCCAAAGGCTCAACGACAACGATCCAGACGCCGCAGGCTGGATCCCACTTCACCGAACGATCGCAACATGAGACGGGATCACCCCTCACACGACCGGGAGAGGGCGGACACCCCCCAAAGGAGTTGCCAGGAGGATTGAATGTCACTCTCTCCATGCTATTATACAAGAGTAGCTGAGAGATGCTTTTGTCTCCCCCCCCCCCTGTTTTTTTTTTTTCTCCCCCAGGAAACTCCTCTCTACCTCACAAGTATATCAGCATCTACTCTGCTCCTCAATCGTTATCGGACCTGCGGATTCTTTGTTTTGAAGGTCCTGACCGAAGTTCGTTCTTGGTGACTTGTAGGACGCTCTGATCGACTCACCCCAGGTACCAATAGTTTCTTGTTGAACTTCCTTTGCAGGCAATCCCTCATGGATATTCCAAGTCACGCGGGTCACTTAGCTTTCTTCCTTCCCCCTGGATCCCATTCTTTCCTCCTAAACCCACGCTATACACAGCATTCAGGTGATATTGTCTTCTAACTTGTGAATGTTGCTAACAAGCTTATATGAAGTGGTTGACTAGTGTTTGGGTACTTAGAGTTTAAAATACCCCTCTGTAACATTTCCTTATGTTGTTCCTCATCTGGGAGGGTTTGTGCCAATATAGCAGAGGACCGGAGCAGTGGTCCAGAGGATCCTCTCTTCTCCCCCTCTGCCCTACTATTCATGGGCGGGAGGGGTAGCGGATGCCCAAAGTCTCGTGTAGGTACTAACCTCCCTAGATGCTGGTAACCTTAGGCTATCAGACGGATGACTATTCTATCTGTCAATTCTTGCAATTCAACTGGCAGACGGCATTGAGAAGGTGTTAGTTGTAGTTTAAGACAGCCCTGAATTTCATCTAGCCTTGGGTGCAAGTATTCCACAACTACCTAGCTTGTGATACGCGAATACAGACTGAATACGAGTACCCGCCTGGACACAATTGGGATCTGTAAGCGCACCTGATATGGTTCTCTTTGTCTTTATTAGATATATCTTCCATACGTCTGCTAATTTTTGGTCGTGACCCACTAAGTTAATTGTTCACAGTTACCCGTAAAAGGTTTTTTTCTGTTTATAACCTTTTTCGTCCTCCTTGTTGCGTATTCTCGAGTTGTAGTCCTAGTTTATTGTCCCCCATCAGCTGCCCTATTGGGTAATTGCTGAACCTCCGGAACCCCCCCCCCTCAGGTGGCTGGGAGTGTTCTCAGCCACCTCCGGTACAACCCTTGTACTAGTGGCCAAAGAACCCCACGTACGTACAAGACCTATATACCTCATCTACACCCCCTCCGCCCCTCTGGGAGCGGAATACTGTACCCCTGACCTCTTCCCCCCCTCTTTTCTCTTAGACTCCTTTCCCTACCCCCAACCCTCCCCTTCTCTTTCCCTATCCCTCATCACACCCCCCCCCCCTCTTTTACCCCTATATTGGTGGGGGTCACTCCTCGCTCTCTCCCCTAAGGGGAGCCTTTCGGTACTCCGCCGGATTCCCAACAATTTTCTGGAACCCCCACGAATACCTCTTACACTTGTTCACGTTTCTTGATCCCCACACACGTGTAAGATGCAGAAAGACTCAACGACCAGGCAACAGGTTTCCCTAAAATGTCTTTCTCTTAATGTTAAGGGTCTGAACCTGCCAGAGAAAATAGCCCAGGTGCTTTCGGCACTAACCAAACACAAGGCTCACTTCCTTCTGCTGCAAGAGACCCATTTTCGGTCTGACGCTATCCCGAGAATGGGGAACCATGTATACAAAAAGGCAGTGCACTCCACAAACCCAGAATCCAAAACTAAGGGTGTGTCTATACTCATCTCTAAGCACGCAGACTTTACCATGACAGATTCACTGATCGACCCCAAAGGCAGATATGTTTTCATTAAGGGCACATATGCGGCCAAGCCGATTACACTGGCAAATGTATACTGCCCCAATGAACGCCAAGTATCCTTCTTTAGATCTACCTGTATGGAGTTGGCATCCTTCCAGGAAGGAATAGTAATCCTGGGAGGAGATTTTAACGTCCCGCTGAACCCGCCTCTTGATTCCTCCACAGGTGCATCGACTCTCCCGTATCGTGCCCTGCGTCAGATCAAAAAAGAACTACAAAATCTAACACTCCATGACACGTGGCGTACTATGTTCCCTACGGTTAGGGATTACACCTTCTTCTCTCCCCCTCATAATAAATATTCCAGACTAGATTACTTATTTCTTTCGCAACCTGACCTAGCCCTCCTCACTCATGCTACCATCGAACCAATGTTTCTCTCTGACCATCACCCCATAACAACTACCCTCACGTTCCCAGATTCGAACAAAAGGACAAAATCCTGGAGACTGAACCCCTCCCTACTGAAAGACCCAGAAAACCTCAGGCAGATAAGAGAACAAATTAAGTTATACTTTCAAGAAAATTCCACCCCAGATGTGACACCTGTCACAATTTGGGAAGCGCACAAATGTGTGCTACGAGGGAAGCTGATTTCTTTGGCAACGATGGCCAAGAAGAGACAGCAAGAACTCATCAAATCCCTTATTGTAACAATTAATAAGCTGGAACTAGCTCATAAACGCTCGACCTTGCAATCCACCTTACAGGATCTTTTACAAGCTCGTTCCGCCCTAAGGGAGGAACTGGGAAAACACGTTAGGAGACGGTACGTACTTGGTCAGAAAGTATTCTACGAACACGGGAACAAGAGTGGGAGACTACTAGCACGGACGATACAAGCAGCTAAGACCACATCAGTGATACACCATATTAGAGACGGACAGGGTGTACTTCACACTAAAAATGAAGACATAGCCAAACAATTTGAAAACTTCTACAGGAGACTCTATAACCTATCACCTGAGACGGTAGGACCGTTGACCCCGGTCAACCGTTCTTCCCATTTAGCAGAATTTTTAACAGAATATTGCCCCAAACCTCTCACCACTCAGCAGGCCGAAACCTTGGAGAGCCCGCTCTCCATGGATGAACTCAGTGTAGCAATTAAACAAATGCCTGTTGGTAAGAGCCCGGGACCCGACGGCCTCCCGCTGGTGTATTACAAATGCTTTCGGGAGGAACTGACACCTCAGATGCTTCAAACCTTTAACTCACTTGCAAGCCCTCGCGCATCCCCTGGCAGGCTTTTAGAGGCACATATAACTGTTATCCCTAAGACAGATAAAGACCCCTCATTGGTATCCAGTTACAGACCGATATCCCTCCTCAATGTAGACATCAAGCTCTATGCAAAAATGTTAGCTAATAGACTAGCACCTCTGATACCCGAACTTATATTATACGACCAGGTGGGCTTTATCTCGGGAAGGGAGGCAAGGGACAATACCATACGCACATTGAACATACATCATTGGCTATCCTCTTCAAATACCCAGGGCTTTCTCCTCTCCCTTGACGCTGAGAAGGCGTTCGACAGGGTAGCTTGGGACTATATGCAGGGGGTTTTGAAGGGCATAGGCCTATTACCCCGGATGTTAACGCTCATAAACGCCCTTTATGCCAACCCAGAGGCAAGGGTGAAAGCCAATGGCCTCCTGTCGGACGCCTTCTCCATAAGCAATGGGACGCGCCAGGGCTGCCCACTCTCTCCATTGATTTTCGTCTTGTCTCTTGAACCGTTATTAAATAGATTGCGCGCCAATCCCAACATTAAAGGGATTCCCATACAACATAGGGAGTACAAAGTCGCGGCGTTCGCGGACGATATTTTGTTGACCCTACAGTCCCCTCGAGTATCCTTGCCTAACCTTTTGAGCGACATTAAATATTTCGGCGAGCTGTCGTACCTTAAAATTAACTTCTCCAAGTCCCACGCCTTGAACATATCTCTAACTCCGCAGGAAGTCTCTCACTGCCAAGACACTTTTCCATTCCTATGGAAAAGAGACGCTATCACATATCTAGGGATTCAGATACCTACGAAACTTTCAGATCTGTATAGCCTTAATTTCCTTTGCGCACTCTCCAGAATACAAGCGGATTTGAAGGAGTGGGCTAGCCTGAATGTGTCCTGGTTTGGCCGAGCGGCACTTATTAAGATGGTTGTCCTCCCGCGCCTACTGTATCTAATGCAAGCGATCCCTACACACCTTACCCCCTCCTTCTTCTCGTCATATAAGAAAGCATGCACAATCTTTCTCTGGAAAGGCTTAGCCCCACGTATTAAATACTCGAGCCTGACCTGCTCCAAGAGGACTGGAGATATTGGTCTACCGGACCTCCAAAAGTATCACCTGGCCTGTCACTTGACTAGAGTGGTGGACTGGAATATTCACAAAGCGGGGAAAGCCTGGGTCACATTGGAAAACGCACTTACATCAACACCGACTTGCACACTTCCGTGGCTAGTTCCACGATCTTACCCCCAGGATATTAAACTGCATCCTCTGATCATGCCCTCGCTGTTGGCCTTTGGGAAGGCGGTCGCCCTCTTTCACATCTCCTCTCGACCGGGCCCCCTGACCACATTGCGGGGTAACCCTGAGTTCCCTCCGGGAGAATCCGAAACCTTCTTACGCAGGGAATGGCCACGAGAGGAGATCCAGGCACGTCACTTCTTCCGCGGAGGCCGACGGCGATTGTATGAGGAGTTGGTGGAGGATTCTTGCACCAACTCCTTCCCTTTTTGGTCATATAGACAGTTGTCACATTTTTTTATCTCTAATGGCCCCACAGATATTTGGAGTAGACAACTTACTCCCTTTGAAACCCTATGCTCACGCAACTCCCCGCAACGACACCTTATTTCCGCTATATATGCTATGTCACTGGAGTTCCCTGGTATATCAGCGACACAGGCGGTCCGATCGTCTTGGGAGAGAGATTTGCAAATCTCTTTCACAGACAAGGAGTGGGAGTCTGTCTACACTATGGCGCACACGGGTTCATTGAATGTGGCGATCCAAGAAAACGGATATAAAATCATTACAAAATGGTATAGAACCCCAGCCCGTTTACACAGATTTGCACCCCAGATTCCGAACATTTGCTGGCGATGTAACATAGGCGACGGATCCATGATCCACATCTGGTGGGAGTGTGCCTTGCTCCGTTCCTTTTGGAGCACGGTTCACTCCATTATAGAGCAGGTTACCACCCTTACCTTGGACTTTGGACCAGGACAATTTCTCTTCCATCACTCTATCTTAGCGAAGCGCACCTACCATAGGTCGCTAGCCATGCATATGGTGAATGCTGCCAGACTGTGCATCCCTGCCCACTGGCGCTCGACGAATATCCCCTCCATTAGGGAATGGTTACTTAGAATAGTCAGAATAGAGGAGATGGAGGAATTAATCTCGGTCGCACAAGACCGCATTCAGAGATTTACACTAACCTGGGCCTGTTGGATTCATTTTAAAACCACTGACCAGTTTAAATCCCATTTTTCTTCTCAACACTGAGATCCTAAACCCACCCAATACCCAAACCCGGTGTCCCAGTGGGGGATCGGGGGTCCTGAGGGGTGGAGTGACCCCCCTCCCTGCTCCCTCCTCCCCCCCCTCTCTAACACCCAGACCCCTTACCCCCTCCTTCTTCCTTCTACCCTGACTACCTTTCCCCCTCCCGTCTTCCTTTTCTCGTCCACCCCATAGGTTCATCACCACACGGCCGCAACTCACCTAATACTTGCCGGGGTCCCGGCTGGGGCTCCATGTATCACATCTACCCTCCGAGCCACCAGGTATATTATAACCTTATTGGCCGCGATTAGACCGGTTGAAAGGGGTCTACGGGGCCTATGCTTTCATGAATAGGGTGCCCACGGGGCATCCAGATACCTGACCCTGCTAGAAGGAGATGCGGTCGGTCTTCAATATTACATAGGCTTTGTCGTGAATAAACTTGTACTATTCCCTGTTGTCTTACTTTTTGCTGCCTAATGCTGTATTACCGCATAAAATGTTCGTTGCATGTTGAAGTGCGATGGTTCCATTTGCAGATGGAGTATTTTACATAATGTTTGTACAACCATATTCTTTTTTCTTGCTAATAAAACTAATTGTGGAAAAAAAAAAAAAAGCATACTAGTTAAAGTAGAACTATAGGTAAAACTTTTTTTTTTCATTTCAGATAGAGTAAGGGAAGGTCATAACTAGGGATGAGCCGAACACCCCCCTGTTAGGTTCGCACCAGAACCTGTGAACAGACCTAAAGTTCGCGTGAACTTTAGAACCCTATTAAATACAATGGACTCGAACATTTGAAATCAAAAGTGCTAATTATAAAGGCTAATATGCAAGTTATTGTCCTAAAAAGTGTTTGGGGACCCGGGTCCTGCCCCAGGGGACATGTATCAATGCAAAAAAAAGTTTTAAAAACGTCCGTTTTTTCTGGAGCAGTGATTTTAATAATGCATAAAGTGAAAAATAAAAAGTGAAATATTCCTTTAAATTTCGTACCGGGGGGGGGGGGGGGGGGGGTGTAAAATATGCCTGTAAAGCAGTGCTTGTTTCCCTTGCTTAGAACTGTCCCTGCACAAAATGTAATTTCTGAAGGAGAAAAAGCCATTTAAAACCACTCACGGCTAAAATGAATTGTCGGCTCCCGGCAATACAGAGAAAAGTCATTGATAAAAAATAAAAATAAATGCGTGGGGGTCCCCCCAAATTCAATTACCAGGCCCTTCAGGTCTGGTATGGATATTAAGGGGAACCCTGCGTCAAAAAAATAAATGACGTGGGGTTCCCCCCAAATATCCATACTAGACCCTTTAGGTCTGGTAAGGATTTTAAGGTGAACTCCACCCCAAATTTTAAAAAAAAAATGGCGTGGAGTTCCCCCAAAAATCCATACCAGACCCTTTATCCGAGCACGCAACCTGGCAGGCCGCAGGAAAAGAGCCAAAGCCAAAACAGGAAGTGAGAGGAAATCCCTAGGAAACCCTCAGGTCATCAGAACTAGTGTCTCCATTGGAAGATTCCCCTTCTATTACTTCTCTGGGGACAACCCAAAATCTGGGATTTTATTTTACTTTCAATGATAATAGTAAACAAGACAACTAGAGAGGGTGAATCTCCCTAACGGGGGCACAGACACCAATTAAACCTGTCAGGTATTCTAATCCATTCTACTCTATCCAAAACGAATAAAAGTTTTTCCTTTAGTTGTACTTTAATGGGCATGCCTTGAATGTACCTGTTTAGGGAAGCCGTTAAATCAGTGGATTTAGTTACGCTTTAACCTTGCTTTTCTTCTATAAACACTTGTTCCAAGCCAATATCTCAGAAAGTTTATAAGCCAGGGGGTTAGTATAAGAGCTAGGAAACTAACATTTCCAAAATAAATTCAGCAATGGCAGCCCTGATTTTTCCCTCAGTTTATTTTACTTACCACGGTAATTTTATTTTGTTTATTTCTTGCTCTATATAATGTACATCTGAGACTGTTCAAACACTTAAAGCGTTTGTAAACCGCTGGACTTTTTTTTTTTTTGTACCTGCAAGGTAAAGGCATAATGTGCTAGTATTCATCGCATACTAGTACATTATATTAAACTTACCTTAAAATCAAGCTATTCCAGTGCCGAGATGTCCGCGCTGCAGGCGCTCTCATCTTCACCTATCTTGCTTCGGGATTCGCGGGCTCCAGCTCTGTGACTGGCCAGAGCCGCAATGACATCACTCCTGCACATACATGTGGGAGCCGCCGTTCACGGCACAGAGCTCTGAAGAAACGGCACGGGTGGCCGTTCTTTCAGAGCGCATGCGCCAGTGATGTCACTGGCTGCATGTACAGTAAATATCTCCAAAACTGTGTACGTTTAGGAGATATTAACACAACCTATAGGTAAGCCTTATTATATCTTACCTACAGTATAGGTAAAAGCAAGAGATGGAAGTTTACTTAAACTTTAACACATTTTGCAGCAGGTGATTGCAAAATATGTGGGCAATAGCTAGCTGTATACAGATGGTTAAAACTGGTTTGGTAGGTTTCATAGGCATTAGATATTTTTTTTTCAGTCCAAGCGCCAGTGATGCAATGTATTCAAGCTTTCTTCCAGACACCATCTTCTTTTCATGGTCTGCTTATATGTAGCATAAGCATCAGTGGGTAGGTGGAGGAGCAGGACTGCAAAGAGAACCTAGTTTACATTAAGGGATTGATTTTCTTTGTATTATCATAGTAAACTAGTAGAAACCATTTTCTTCTTTTACTTTTTTATCATCATTCTAAGGGTTGTAAGCTTCAAATCAACAATTTCATTCCCTGCTGGGCAGCAAAAATTGGTTAACTGTAACCCTTCGCAAATCAAATTTCCAAAGTGTCCAGAATGTACGAAACTTAGACCACAGGGTAATTAAATGCATGAGATGACAACCAAGACGCGCCATGGGGATGGGGGGGCTGCTGCTGATTATAGTCAGTTACCATGGAAACCATGAAATGTATGAGGCGTTTGTTAAGATAATTAAATAAAAGATTCATGTAAAGGTAAAACTGTTGCACTTAAGGAAAAAAAAACAAACAATATTTACCACCTATAACAATTTCTAAGTTAAAAGAATGTATTTTTAAACTTAAAATGCTATTTGTAATTGCTAGAATAAAAACAGGTATGTATAAAGCCATCAAAAAATACCCGTCAATAAAAATCATTGGAGGTCTCCCCATTTCTGGTCTCCTTCTCTAAAAGTGCTAGTTCTCTGCTTATGACTGGCGTCACTAAATCTGTATTCTGTTCAGCAAATCAAGAAAAATCAGAATTCCATATCTCTACACTTGTTCCAGGCCAGTGATTCAAAAAGTACCAAAGCCAATTTACCAGCATGACAGCCAGGAAACTAACATTTTGAGAAGAAGAGGTTAGCAGTGACATCCTACATATTTCTTTCTTGACAGAATTTCTTTAAAAGATGTTAACCAGGCATCCAGTACCTCCTTACACTGAAATGTGAAATAAATTAAGACATTCCTCAAAAATGAAAAGTAATAGGTGTCATGCAGCAATAACTAAAATGCACTGGAGTGTTTCAATACCACACAGGATTCCTTCATGAAGAGCTGAAAACAAAACAAAGAAAATTCCCAGCTCAACCCACCAGCCAGCCTGCTACCAACCAAATTAACCTCCCTGTAGGTATGATTATGTCAGATTTTTTAATGTCAAAGCGGTACATTGTTTTGCATGAAAATTTGGTGTTTTATATTGTAGGCCTGCAATTTCTTAGGAATAACTTACTTAAACCTGTCCAAACAAGAGTCTAGTAGACATCCCGGGTATGATAAAGTTTGAAACACAAAATCATAATTATAATAATGTAGCGCCCTGCACCCAATGAGTGGGCGCTATGTGTTAAAATTATAGTTGTCTGAGCAATAGTTTGGCTCAGAAGCATTGTGTTACAAATTATACTCTATTTCAGTTCTGCTGGTTGCATGATTTTCCTCCTGACAGCAGGTGTCGCTGTCACCACTGGTCAGGATAGGAAAGGCAACGGGCTGAATGCATTGGGTAACTCTTTCCAGAAGCGGCTCAGGGGCGTGGTCAACCCGCTGTGCAATCTGGGAGAGGGTACTTAAGAGACAGACGCCATTTTGTGGGGTCGTTGTTCATTGGTGGTGGGCACCACCCGCCCGATCCCGACCTGAGGGCCCTCATGGCCTCAGGGAGGTGCTGGCAGTTTCCGCCTCGGGGCCACGTTGGCCTGAGGCTCTGTTACTGAGATGTAAGCCCAGGAGTTACTGGGGCCTACCGATCCGGGGATGATCCTGTGTCGCCTTACCTGCTGGAAGGGACCAAGCAATTGAGGGCTCAATTGTAGGATGCATCCGGACCATAATCTACCTCAGAGTGCTGCCAGAATGGCTGGAAGATCCTGGCACTGAGAGCTGTGTTCTATTTTCACCAAGTCTGTGGCAGAGACTGTTCTATTTTCACCAAGTCTGTGGCAGAGACTATATGTGATCGAGCTGTGCATCGGTTGCTAGGCCGGTGAGATTGGGCCTATCCAGTGTTTGTTGAGTCCAGCGTGGAGACAATTGCTCCTCTGGACCTAGGAAAATTCCTGTGATCCGCAACCAAGGTACCTGAGTCCTCCCCATTCCTTCAACCCCCCTCTGTTGGAAACGTTATTCAATAAAACCCTTGAAAGAGACTTTGTGTTGGTGCAAAATTCTTCTGGACAACTCTTCAAGGACAACCCCTGAGACGAGCATACGGAACAGTAAAGTAACGGCAGGCCCAAATTTAAACCAGCAGCTCCCACTGGGGTAGTGCTACAATAAATAACTATAAATAATTATAAAAAATAATAATATAATGATAATACATTTTATTCAATAATGTAATCAAATCAAAAACACTGAAATTTGCTCAGTTGCAGAATTGCCGCTGTCGTCGCTTTCAGTGTTTGATGACAAATTTCCCCACGAATCACTATCACTGTTTTCCAGCTGGTCTAAAACCACTTTCCATTTCATGTGGCCCTCACAGCTCTCCTGCAGCTGCAGGAGAGCTCCAGCCCTCCTCTGGTTCTCCTCCAGACCTTTACTTTCTGCTTTCAAGCAATGCATCCAGCTTCTTCCCAGCAGCAGCATAAGGAAAGGGGGGTGCACTGTGATGTAAGGGAGAGTGGGGGACTCAACTTCTGATGGTGGAGTGGCTCTTGACATCTAATGTAAAGGGGAGGGGATGCGCTGGACATCTAATCTTACGGATACAACCGGCACTTTTGAGGGAAATCATAATGCTGATGCCGCCCAAAATTAAATAGAGTTTGACACCCCTGGTATATACAGTGTAGCGGGTATTTGAATTTGTAAGGACTCTGGTGGTGTGAAGTTCCTTGGGGTCCCTGGGTGGCGCTGTTGCCTTGGGCCCGAGCTGAACATACACTGCGAACCGTGCCTTTTTGTCCTCCCCTGGAGCTGGTACAGCGGGGCGGGGAACCCGCTGTGATGCAAAGGGAGAGGTCATAAAAGGGGGCAGAAGCCCTGATTTTGAGAGAGAGTCGGAGGACGTGGCCACACCCAGGCACCTTCAGCTTGGGTGCTGGCGTTCCGGTGTTCCAGGCCTAGGCGCCCTTGGCCTAGCTGGAGCAGGGATGGAGTCCATTCCAGGCACCTTTAGCCTGGGGTGAGGTACTATGGCGGATACCTGGGGCTCAGTACCTTCGACTGAGTTCCACGAGGGTGAGGAATCCGAAGAGGGCCCTAACTCCTTGGGTGCCCGTGTCTGAGTTTGTGAGGACTGGTGCGCAGTAACTTCTCCGAAGAGTCCGGCGCGGCATCGCTGGTGACGGAGAGGCCTCCATTTCTCCCTTGGACGGATTTCTTCCCCTGACAGGGGCAAAGTGAGCGAAGGTAAATTCACGTTCTATATTGCCTAGTCAGTGGCAGTGACTATTCACCACTGGTGACAGCACAGTGGGCAGCAGCAAGAAGGGAAAGGATTGTGCCTTGATCTGTTCCCTCATTATTCAAAAGGAGAAAGACTGTTTTATTGCTTGGCAAGAAGAATAAAACTGAGTTGTACCTACTCACCGTGTGGAACTTGGGTTACTAAGCAAGGGAGCCAGGGACGAAGGACTGGACTTGGTTCTAGGACACCTACACGAAAGCCCAATCTCTGGCCTTCACCTCCTAGTTGCGGGAGGACATGGGCTGTGGTGTGTATCATCTCTCTCCCAGGTACCCCTAGACAACAGCCACATAACTGATAAAGCAAGGGAGAGAGGTGAGGCCGCTACAACAGTATAATATAAAAATGCACGCAGTGCACTGGACAAAGCACAAGGACAAAAGGGAGGTGAAATGATTTGATACAGTAATGTAAAATTACAGATTACAGTGAATTGTATGTGTTATATTTTGTATATATTTTAGAATTTGCCGTCGGGCTCCGTCCCCATGCGTCGCAATGCAGGGAGCGGAGCCCAGCACATTGATGAATCGGTACAGCGCGGGGGGGGACATTGCAGGATCCTGGGGACAAGGTAAGTAACCTGGACCAGGATACTGCGATGCAGTCCCAAGTGTGGCCCAGAGTCACCCCAAGCCACACTCGGTTAACCTGTCTAACTGTTTGCATTCAAAACAGGAGTATACTGGTGAGGGGACGCACTGGACACCTTTGCTGCCATTATGCTATATACTGGGTGTCCAGTGCGCCCCTGTGCCTTTAACCACTTCCTGCCTGGCCCATAGCAGAATGAAGGCCGGGCAGTGGTTCAGTTATCCTGCCTGGGTGTCATATGACGTCCAGCTGGAAAACAGCCACCGCGCGCCCGCGGGGGCGCGCATCGTGTGATCGTTGGTGTGGTGTGTCAGTCTGACACACCGCTACACTGACCTCGGTAAAGAGCCTCGGACGGAGGCTCTTTATCACGTGATCAGCCGTGTCCAATCATGGCTGATCATGATGTAAACAGGAAGAGCCGTTGATCGGCTTTTTCTCACTCGCATCTGACAAATCGGCTGCTCTCCTGACAGGGGGGTCTGCGCTGATTGTTTATCAGCACAGTCCCATCTCGGATGCCCGCCCATGACCACTAGGTTGCCGCCTGGACCACCAGGGATGGCCACCACACTGGACCACCAGGTATGCCACCCTAGACCACCAGGGATATGCCAATCAGTGCCCAGGTAGCTGCCAATCAGTCCCCAGGCAGCTGCCAAATTGGTGGCAATTAAAAATGCCTGCCAGTGCAAGTGATGCCTATCAGTGCAGTCTATCAGTTCCAGCTATCAGTGTCACCTATCAGTGCCCATCAGTGCCCACCAGTGTCACATTTGAGTGCCCATCAGTGCCCATCAGTGCTGCCTATCAGTGCCCATCGTCAGTGCCCATCAGTGCCACCTCATCAGTGCCATCTCATTGGTGCCACCTCATCGGTGCCGCCTTATCAGTGCCCATAAGTGCAGCTTATCAGTGCCCATCAGTGAAAGAGGAAACTTACTTATTTACAAAATTTTATAACAGAAACAAAAGAAAAACTTTATTTATTTTTTTTTACATTTTCGGTCATTTTTTATTTGTTTAGCAAAAAAGAAAAACTGCAGAGGTGATCATATACCACAAAAATAAATCTCTATTTGTGGGAACAAAATGATAAAAATTTTGTTTGGGTACAGTGTAGCATGACCGCACAATTGTCATTCAAAATGTGACAGCGCTGAAAGCTGAAAAGTGGCCTGGTCAGGAAGGTGCAAAAGTGCCTGGTATTGAAGTGGTTAAGGAGGGGTGGGCTCCTTCCAGGCTCACCTGCCCTCAGCCTATCCATTATAATGTATAGAGTTAGGACTGCTGATAATAATGGGGTGCCTTGTCGCGGCCTCCGCAGTTTACGCATGTATTTGCAAATGTGTGCTACTGCTAACTAAACCCCTGTTTTTAACACAATCTGTCAGGCAGGTTAATTCAGTTGGTAGCAGGCTGGGAATTTTCTTTGGTTTTGTTTTACTAGCCTTTAAAGGTGCCTTCCCATTTGTTCCAGCAAATGGGTCCAATCCTGTGTGATGTGCAATGAAGTAAAACCAATACTGAGATCATTTCTTGTATATGTACAAATAACCAAAAGCAATTACAGTACTGCAGTGTTTAGGCATTATGTGATGCTGGCAACTTGTTACACTTTATCAGCAGTTTTTACCCAGGATAGTGGAAGGAATAAGCAACATTTACATTTACAAGTGCATTGTGTATTGAAAGCCCAAGCATGAAACTCCTCTATACCTACATGAAATGTGTGCACATGGCACAGATTAACCTCAGGCAGTGCCATCTTTACACTCAGTAAAGGAAATTATTAGTCATTATTAAAACTGTCTTATTTTTGTAGTTGTAAATCAGTTTCTTCTTATATTTTTCCACAAGTCACAGTGGTATTAAATCCAAAAGCAAACAAATATAATATTGTGGCTTTCAATTTCATAGATGTGATAGCTGCAATTTTCTTTTTTAAGGCTTTCTTTCCTCCGTTTTTCATCTGGTGATCCAGTCAGTACATCTGTTTTTTTTTCGTTTTTTTTTCAAAAGAAAAGCTGAATGTTTACAGAAATTAAACACTCCATTTAACATTTGTGAGGGTGCTTACAATGATCAGCTTTTATTTATGTTTCCAAAATGGGAAAAAACTGTTTGCTGTGACTGCTTATAATGTATTTGCTGCAATTTGGCATAGTATATTTAAATATTCTAGTTCATCTCATTCTACCCTACCTCAGACTTACAAAGCTGCTGTCCAAAGGTTACCCCCCCCATCCCTGTGCTCCTTCATCCAGAGTAGAGGCACTCTAAAACAAGAAGTGTGTTACTTGCCAGATCACCAGGTGAAATCAGAGGGAAAAAAAAGTCTTAAAAAAAGAAAACGAATTCAGCCACCACATCTAATGATTAGTAAGCTGCAATATATTACTGTAGCGGCCTCCTCTCTCTCTCTCCACTGTTGGCTGGTTTCTGCTTGTCTAGGGGTACCTTGGAGGAGAGAGTGCGGGGTCACCACGCCAAGCCTTCACCGCAGATGTTTGTGTGGTGTAAGCAAAGTTCTTTTACCTTCGGGTCGGTGTTCTGAGTTTGGAGCCTCTGCCTCTTCTCTGGAACAGTGTCTGCCAGTAAATGAGCCCCACACCAATAAAAGTCCAACACTCCTTTATTCTTCAATGTCAGGATGAAGCACAATCAGTTGGACTCCCTCAATGAACAGACAGGGGGTGTGGATACGAGTAGGCCCAGGCACAATGAACTCTCCTATTCCCCAATCAGCGAATAGGTTTGGCACATGATCTATGCCACCTGTTGAGAATCTTGGTCGCTGCCACGGACCGGATGGACGGTGAACCTTCCTCCTGACTGCACTCGGCCCCTGTTTGGGAAGATACCCCTCCGGGTGGTCTCCTGAGGCTCACCCGGCACCAGCAATCTGCTGCACCAGGTCTTCGGGTGAGTAGCTCCTCCGGTCCCTTATGCCTCTGGATTCGGGTACCCCACTCCCGGGGTCCCCTAGGAAATCCTTCCCTCGCGGAGCCCAGCGGAGGACACTGGGCCCCAGGCCTCCAACCGAGTACCTCACCCCAGGCTGAAGGTGCCTGGGGTGGAACACGAGCTCCGGGTGTCCAGGCCTAGGCCGCCTGGACACCGAACACGAACCACAGCCCTCAGGCTGAAGGTGCCTGGGATTCGACGACCCTGTGACCAAAATGGCCGACCACTTTATACCCTCTCCCAGCAAGCCCAGCGGAGCCCCCGTCCCGCTGTACTCATGCTGCGAGAGGCCAAAAAGGGTAATGCCACTGCAATGATGGCTCAACCCCGGGCCCAAAGTGACAGCGCCACCTGCTGGGCCCCAGGGAATCACACATCACAGATCCCCCACCAAATTCAAACACGATAGAAAAGCATATACCCACTACACTCTCCCCCTGGTTGTTTGACACTGGTCCCCAGTGTCTGGAATAAACTATGCCCTCAGGGGCTGACATAGTCCAGTCCAGAAACCGACTGAAAATCTAAAAAATCCCCCAAAAAATTTAAAAAAACTAAACTACCTAGAGCAGTTGTGCCTGAGCCTCACCAAAAAGGATGGGGAAGGGAACAAATAACACATAACTTGAAACATAAATAAAAGTCACATCATTACATTTCCCCCCCCACCCACATCAATAACTAAGACCCGCCCCACTCTCAGCGGTCTTGATGGGATGCTCTCCTGCAGAGGGGAAAAGAAATATTAAACACACACAACCCTGACACATATGTTCGTGTGAGAACGAAAAAACCTCTCTGTAGAGAAATCCTATCCTTCTAAAAGTGTGTGTGTAAAAAATGAATGCCGATGCACGACACTGCCACCTGGTGACAGCATCGCGGTAACTGCACTAGTAGAGACCTCTTCTTCTTTGGCCCTCTCTACCCCAGAGTCCAAGATCACTTGTTGGAGAATGAAGAACAACAACAGGAACAGTCCTTCAATTCCTCTTAAGAGCACAAACACCCATTAGCTCGGGTACAGTCACTGAGTTTTCCCGGGAAACAAACAACAAACCCGGAGAGTTCAGCAACATTAAGCGGCAAACTGAGTCTTTTACCTCCTACAGATAGAAGCGAGGGTGCGGCAGGACAAGTGGTTTCAAATGCTGGTCCATGGTTTCCAGATGGTACTCAACATCTTCCCCTTCCTTGCATCGAATCAGCACCTTGTCCGCGTGGATATGCCGCCCCAGCATCCATTCTGCCTTGCAGTCTTTGAAGCGCTGAGATGCTTTGGGAGAACACGCAAGGTACCTACGGGCATGTGAGACCTGAATGTGGGTCCACACAAAGTCATTGTACCAGCGCTCTCGGCAAACTTCCACTTCATACAACAACTCCTTAGACAAGTATGGGTACTCCCACCCGTACTCAGCAGCAACCTTCTGACAAAATATGTGTTGTAGTCTCCCCAGCGGAGGCATTGTGGCTTTGTCCCCTTCACCTGGCAAAACTATAGCATCCGGGTGACGAGGTGCTCTGATCACCTCCGTTCTGGGCATAGGTGCCCTCAGCGACAGTCTCTTATCCCCGGTGTTAGGTGCAAGTGGCACCTGGGATGTGAGGGTAGGCTGGGAACGGGATCCCTCCCCAGGCGCTGGTGCCTCCACCCGGGGTGTACTATCCCCTGTAGACATGGGTGGAACCCTAGCTTTGCGGGATGAGGAGAGAGGCATCTTGTCCCAACCCTTACTGGCAAAGAGTTCATCTATGGCAACATCGTCTCCCAGATCGGAGAGCGACTCCAGGTCGGAGGTATCACACTCCTCCGCAGGCAGGTAGCCTGTAGTGGAGACTGAACTGCCACCTCCCGCGGACACACAGGGCCGTGACTCCCCGACACCTCCGCCCACACACCAAGTCCCTCCGCCTGGCTTACCTCTGCCTTTACTTGAGACGGGATGTCCGGAACTCCTCTCACCGGATCCATCCGGGCCGGGCGTAGGTGGGCAGGATGATCCACCGTGACCGCTGGACGGGGCTACCGTGCCGGTCTTCCTCTTGGGCGGTGGACACTGTGAGACAGTGGTGACCGAGTCAGCATCCTCGGATTTCTCCCGTACTTCGTTGATCGCGACTTCCCCTGCGGTCGTTGCAGTGCGCACAGGGATGGCTGTCAAAGCGGTGATTCCTCCTACTAGAGTGGTGCTGCCTGTTGTGCGGTTGAGGTGGATGATTCTTGGCTTTTCGATAGCTGGGTCCACCTCAAATAAGAACTCCCCGCAGGCCTCCCATCACCCAAATGGCTTCAGCTGACACACCAGTCCCGAACAGCCGGGACAAATCAAACCCACGGCCTCAACGTCCATGCATGAGTACAGGGCGAATCTTCCCCGGGGCTTTAGCCGGATCCCCGTATCGGTCACCAGAGCAGCAGTAGTTAAGGTCATGGTAGAAGGGTGAAGTGGAATCCACGATGTATTTCCGAACATGGTGACTCGTTGCTGATCCATTGCGCACTGCAAGTTTGGCGCCAAAGTCACCACGTGTAGTCCTTCACACGGCTGGACTCCTCCCCTCTTGCACTCCAGTTCGCGGGCTTTCTCCTTCCCTGGGTCACGCCCATGAACTGAGCAGGGAGGGTGTGCCTCGTGGCGCAGTGCAATAGAAGCCCCCACATGTAGTACCTCACACGGCTGGACTCCCCCCTCTTCTCGCTCTTCTGCGTAGTCCTTCCCCTTCTCAGGGTCACACTCACGACTTCGAGCAGGGTTGCACTTTGGCCAGTAATATGGCCGACCTACTCGGAACTACTCCGGGCAGACACGTTCAAACTCCGTCCATTCTTGCTCCATAGTAACACGAACACTATCCCGGACCCGAGCCCCCACGTGTAGCGGCCTCCTCTCTCTCTCTCCACTGTTGGCTAGTTTCTGCTTGTCTAGGGGTACCTTGGAGGAGAGAGTGCAGGGTCACCACGCCAAGCCTTCACCGCAGATGTTTGTGTGGTGTAAGCAAAGTTCTTTTACCTTCGGGTCGGTGTTCTGAGTTTGGAGCCTCCGCCTCTTCTCTGGAACAGTGTCTGCCAGTAAATGAGCCCCACACCAATAAAAGTCCAACACTCCTTTATTCTTCAATGTCAGGATGAAACACAATCAGTTGGACTCCCTCAACGAACAGACAGGGGGTGTGGATACGAGTAGGCCCAGGCACAATGAACTCTCCTATTCCTCTATCAGCGAATAGGTTTGGCACATGATTTATGCCACCTGTTGAGAATCTTGGTCGCTGCCACCGACCGGATGAACGGTGAACCTTCCTCCTGACTGCACTCGGCCCCTGTTTGGGAAGATACCCCTCCGGGCGGTCTCCTGAGGCTCACCCGGCACCGGCAATCTGCTGCACCAGGTCTTCAGGTGAGTAGCTCCTCCAGTCCCTTACGCCTCTGGATTTGGGTACCCCACTCCCGGGGTCCCCTAGGAAATCCTTCCCTCGCGGAGCCCAGCGGAGGACACTGGGCCCCAGGCCTCCAACCGAGTACCTCACCCCAGGCTGAAGGTGCCTGGGGTGGAACACGAGCTCCGGGTGTCCAGGCCTAGGCCGCCTGGACACCGACCAAAATGGCCGACCCCTTTATACCCTCTCCCAGCAAGCCCAGCGGAGCCCCCGTCCCGCTGTACTCATGCTGCGAGAGGCCAAAAAGGGTAATGCCACTGCAACGATGGCTCAACCCCGGGTCCAAAGTGACAGCGCCACCTGCTGGGCCCCAGGGAACCACACATCACAGATCCCTCACCAAATTCAAACACGATAGAAAAGCATATACCCGCTACATTACACTTTAAGGAAGGGTTCATTTTCTGCATGCAATTTGCATAGGAAATTACCTGCTATAAAAATGAACATATTTGCTTGTGTGACAAAATTGCTCTTTAGCGCTTCTTAAAGCGGACCTTTTTCATCTTTCTATCTATTAAATCTTCTGCTCTTGTTGTTTTAACTTTGGATAGTAAAACATTTTTTTCTGCCAGTAAATACCTTATACAGTCCACTTCCTGTTTCCTGTCTAGTCATTAGCCTGGGCTTATGACATCATGCACAGCTCTCTCTCACTCTCACCCCCCCCCCCAGGAAGGGAGGGTGAGTCATAAGAGGGCCAATGAGAGCTGCAGAGCTGGAGGTGTGCCTCTGTGTGTCTGTATAAATCCAGAAAGTGAACAGTCAGTAGCTTTAGCTGCCTACGGTTAAAATGGTTGCAGCCAGACTCAGTGGAGGGAGTTTTCTGCAGCAGATTTGGCAAGTACAGAATTACAGTATATATAAAATAATATGAAAAGTGGTTGGATGGAAGCTTCAGAATGGCAAAGATGTTTTTATTACAAACTATGTGAGCAGACTGCAGTTCCTCTTTAAGCTGCTCATAGATATGTTGATAAGGAACTGCCATAAATAAAATGAAATTCTGAGAAATTTCGATCCATCCATAGCCAACGTAGGTTATGCAACAGTTATGATGTCATGTTATATTGATAAATAAGTGCTCACAGTTGCAGCACAAATGTGGAAAGAGGACAGTTGCACGACCACACAGAACTACAATTTTAATAATTCAGGTTGCAAGACAGACTTAAAAATTAATGTTAACATTAATTAATGCACAATCAAAATTAGAAAAAATCTTGCGAGATACCACTTGGAATTAGAACTATACGGACAGCTGCTGGCAATAATCACTTCCCATATACACGTCTGTGTATAGTGCATATATGTCTAAAAAGGATTGCTGCGCTATCAAAATGATATAAACACTGTTTAAACAGCAGTGAATAAATAAAGTGACAATAGTGCAATATACTTCTATAGTATATAGAATACTCACATGAAAAATCATATAAATTGTAAATGATATAAAAACTGCTTATAGAGCAGTAAAAATAGTGCTATATAATACTGAAGTGTAGAAATACATACTCACATAATTCAAACTGACATGATTGAGATAATCAAATGCACACTGACAGGATTAAATCATAAATCAATATAGTGAATCCTGAATGATATAAAGTGACAAATTGTGAAAATAAAGTGCTATAGTAAAAAAAAAATTGTGATTCACTGGCCCTAGGTTAATGGGTCAGTGTAACATAAAGTCCTTATCAGACATAAAATAAATCCTTTGTTTAGGTCAGGCATGTCCAAAGTCCGGCCCGCAGGCCATTCGTGGCCCGCATTCCGGTTTCGGATGGCCCGCCTGGTCATTTTGACATGTATATCTTTTGTGGCCCCCAACGAATCCCTGAGCGCCAGGGGCCACAAAAGAAATACATGCTGGCTGCCTTGGAGGAGGCGGGACGAGCGCTATGCATACAGGAGTATTTCCTGTTTACATGGCGTCCTGTGTAAAAGAAAGTCCCGTCTCCTGCGCTGCCATTGGACGACTGTTTTGTCCATCATAGGAGGCGGGACTTTCTTTTAAAGAGGCCGCCGATAAAACAGGAGTTTCTCCTGTATGTCTGTCGGCGCTCGTCCCGCCCCCTCCCTGTCTCCTCCAATGCCGCAGATGGGCATGAATCAGGCTGCAATGGTGAGTCTGCATTCATGTCAAGGGGGGTGCTGCATTCATGTCAAGGGGGGTGCTGCATTCATGGCAACGGGGGTGCTGCATTCATGGCAAGGGGGTGCAGCATTCAGGGCAAGGGGGTGCTGCATTCAGGACAAGGGGGGTGCTGCATTCAGGGCAAGGGGGGTGCTGCATTCAGGGCAAGGGGGGTGCTGCATTCAGGTCAATGGGGGTGCTGCATTCAGGGCAACGGGGGTGCTGCATTCAGGACAATGGGGGGTGCTGCATTCAGGACAACGGGGGTGCTGCATTCATGACAATGGAGGTGCTGCATTCATGACAACAGAGGTGCTGCATTCATGACAATGGGGGTGCTGCATTCATGACAACGGGGGTGCTGCATTCAGGGCAAGGGAAGTGCTGCCTTCAGGGCAAGGGGGTGCTGCATTCAGGACAATGGGGGTGCTGCATTCAGGGCAAGGGGGGTGCTGCTTTCAGGGCAATGGGGGTGCTGCATTTAGAACAACGGGGGTGCTGCATTCAGGGCAAGGGAGTGCTGCATGCATGACAATGGGGGTGCTGCATTCAGGACAACTGGGGTGCTGCATTCATGGCAAGGGGGTGCTGCATTCAGGACAACTGGGGTGCTGCATTCATGGCAAGGGGGTGCTTTATTCAGGACAACTGGGGTGCTGCATTCATGGCAAGGGGGGTGCTTTATTCAGAACAATGGGGGTGCTGCATTCATGTCAAGGGGGGTGCTGCATTCAAGGCAAGGAGGGTGCTGCATTCAGGGCAATGGGGGTGCTGCATTCAGGACAACTGGGGTGCTGCATTCATGGCAAGGGGGGTGCTTTATTCAGGACAATGGGGGTGCTGCATTCATGTCAAGGGGGGGGCTGCATTCAAGGCAAGGAGGGTGCTGCATTCAGGGCAATGGGGGTGCTGCATTCAGGGCAAGGGAGTGCTGTATTCAGGGCAAGGGGGTGCTGCATACAGGGCAATGGGGGTGCTGCATTCAGGGCAATGGGGGTGTTGCATTCATGGCAACGGGGGTGCTGCATTCAGGACAACGGGGTGCTGCATTTATGGCACTTGTGAGGCTGCATTGATGGGCAGTGCCCCTTATTTTGATTCACAGTTCTTTATTTAAAATGTAAGATTTTTTTAAAGTGAAGGTGCGTGTTATATGCCGATAAATACGGTATATCCAAATAACACACCTGAGCTCATCTCTTCACCACACACAGCCACAAAGGCAAGGGAATTCTTTTTGGGCGAGTGTATTAGTGCTCGAACAAACACACTTAGACCGAATTTTAATGGTTCACAGAATGTCAGGCAAAATGGTCGGCCCTCACACATGTCCACTTCATCACATCTGGCCCTCTTTGGAAAATGTTTGGACACCCCTGGTTTAGGTAATCCACACGTGTTGAAGTGTCCACACTCTAGTGCTCTGCCCCTTAGGTAATAGCCGCTCAGCTCTGAGCGTGTGACCTCACATTTAAGTTTGGTTAAACCACGCATATGAACCACCTCTGGGTTTTGTGACTGCTGTGGGATCCTGGACTGCCCAATAGCGCTGCCTGCTGCTATGACAAGAAAATAAGGTCTAAGGTCTTTGAAAGCCTATATACTTACGATTAACCGGTTATGATTGTCCCTGAGCCGGTGTAGTTGCAGCTGGGGGCCTTTGATTGGGTGGCAGCTATAACCGGTTAATCGTGAGTATATAGGCTTTCAAAGACCTTAGACCTTCTTTTCTTGTCATAGCAGCAGGCAGGGGGTCTATTGGATCTTTGAAGGTGGTGCTGGTTAAATAATTGTGGAAAATTGTGGGTTGGGCCCATCTGAGGTATGGGTGTCCCTTCCTAACAATACCGTGGTAACATTGGGGTATTAATTAGGTTGTATCTGGTAGTACGTAAGTGGTTAATTGTCCCTGAGCTGGTGTAGTTGCGGCTGGGGGCCTTTAATTGGGTGGCAGATATCGTGAGTATATAGGCCTTTAAAAACCTTAGACCGGGCATAAGCTAAGTTTGGTTTATTTGTTATGCATTGACTGTATTATATGCATTAAGCTTTTTTTCTTGTGAATGTTGTATTTAATAGTTTGTAATAAAAGGCTGCTATGGCCATTCGACTCCAAATAAAATATACAGAAAACGAGAGGAAATTGGGACTTTAAATGAGGCCCGCCATAAAAATAATAATAAGAACAGAATAGGTACATAAATGGATGCATAAATACATTTTTTTATTATTATAATCTAAAATGCATACCAGACTCTTGAAAAAAACATTAGTATTGAATAAATTGGTAGTCACTTGACTTATACTTGAAAGATAATGCTCATGGCATGCAATGCAATTGATGAGTTGACATGATAGACATAGATAATAAATTGAAAACATGAAAATTCTACATAATGGAACCAGATGTATCTTGACATCTAATAGCACTCGACGCGTTTCATGGAGTTACAGCCACTTATCAGGAGTGTAATATGACAATATACTGTAAAAATTGATAAATATCAATTATTAATAGTGCCCTCTAAAAAAGGGGAGAAAATAATTTTTCTCCCCTTTTTTAGAGGGCACTATTAATAATTGATATTTATAAATTTTTACAGTATATTGTCATATTACACTTCTGATGAGTGGCTGTAACGCCATGAAACGCTCAAGTGCTATTAGATGCCAAGATACATCTGGTTCCATTAGGTATGATTTTCATGTATTCAATTTATTATCTATGTCTATCATGTCAACTCATCAATTGTATTGCATGCTATGAGCATTATATTTCAAGTGTAAATAATGTGATTACCAATTTATTCATTACTAATGTTTTTTAAGAGTCTGGCATGAATTTTAGATTATAATAATAAACAATTTATTTATACATACATTTATTTACATATTCTGTTCTTATTATTTTTATGGCGGGCCTCATTTAACCACTTCAGATCCGCGCTATAGCTGAAAGACGGCTGCAGCGTGGACCTGAACTGCTGGGTGGACGTCCTCTGAACGTCCTCTTGTTTACTTCCGCAATGCGCGCCCGCGGTGGCGCGCATCGCGGAAGAGCTGTGCCCGATGGGTCACGCGGGTGCCAAAGAGCGTGCCTGGCGGCCACGATGTCCGCCAGGTACCTGCGATCGGCTGTCACAGAGCCAGGGACGTGGATCTCTGTGTGTAAACACAGAGATCCAAGTCCTGCTAGGGAGAGGAGACAGATGGTGTGTCCCTTGTACATAGGGACAACCTTCGGTCACCTCCCCCAGTCAGTCCCCTCCACCCACAGTAAGAATCACTCATGAGGGAACATATTTAACCCCTTCCCGCCCCCTAGTGGTTAACCCCTTCACTGCCAGTCACATTTATACATTAATCAGTGCAGTTTTATAGCACTGTTCGCTGTATAAATGTGAATGGTCCCAAAATAGTGTCAAAAGTGTCCGATGTGTATGCCGCAATATCGCAGTCCTGACAAAAATTGCAGATCACCGATATTACTAGTGGAAAAAAAAAATGTCCAAAAACTATCCCCTATTTTGTAGGCGCTATAACTTTTGCGCAAACCAATCAATAAACGCTTATTGCGATTTTTTTTTACCAAAAATATGTAGAAGAATACGTATCGGACTAAACTAAAAGAAAAAAATGTAAAAATTGGGATATTTATTATAGCAAAAAGTGAAAAAATATTGTGGTTTTTTTTCAAAATTATCGCTATTTTTTTGTTTATAGCGCAAAAAATAAAAACCGCAGAGGTGATCAGATACCACCAAAAGAAAGCGCTATTTGTGGGAAAAAAATTATAAAAATGTCATTTGGGTACAGTGTTGTATGACCACGCAATTGTCATTCAAAGTGCGTCAGCGCTGAAAGCTGAAAATTGGTCTGGGCAGGAGGGGGGTTTAAGTGCCCAGTAAGGAAGTGGTTAAAGTCCAAATTTCCTCTTCTTTCCTGTAACCTACAACAGGGATGGAGGTCTGCCATTTGGCTGTGCCAGGTCATACCTATTTCAAATGTCCAAATAAAATATGTTGTTTTGGAAGGGGGGATTGGTCAAGTGTTTAATGTTTTATAGATAATCGGAGCCTCTGCCTCAGTCATGTAAAAATGGCATTTATTCTTAGTGAGTCAAGCCCTGTACACACGATCGGATATCCTATGGATTTTCGTCCGATGGATTCTTTTCATCGGACAAACCGATCGTGTATGGGACCCATCGGTCTTTTTTCCATCGGTTTTAAAAAATAGAACATGTTTTAAATTTTTCTGATGGATAAAAAACCGATCGAAAACTCCGATCGTCTTTGGGCAAGTCCATCGGATCTAAAACCCACGCATGCTCAGAATCAAGTTGACGCATGCTCAGAAGCATTAAACTTAATTTTTCTCGGCTCATCTGAGTGTTTTACGTCACCGCGTTTGGAACGGTCGGTTTTTTGACTGATGGTGTGTGGGCAAGACTGATGGAAGACAGTTCCATAGGATATCCGATTGTGTGTACAGGGCTTTACAGTTTGTTATGTTTCTTGACCTTCATAACATACCTCTTTCCCCAGATATACCTTTGGATAATGCAATATATTCTTTTGTGATTAATGCTTCAAGGAAAGCAGTGAAAGGATGCTGACACTTTATATGAATAACATATTCTGGTGCAAATTATTTCATGATTCCCGTGGAGAGATTTAATTCCTTGTTGTCTAAATTGGAGCTTAAATACCTCAGTGTTTTCACCACCATATAAAACTGGCCTGTTGTGAACCCATTAATGAGAACAATCCTATGCCCAGAGACACCCTGCAGGGGGGAATGTTCATTTCCCATGTTTTGTGAATAAATGCATTTCATAGAATATGTTAATATACAGTATGTTTTGTCTAAATTAAAATTTTTATTTATATGCTATACGCAGTATATATTACTATAATTTTTATATACATTTATTTAAGTACCTCAGACACAATGCAATGCTGCAAAACCATCATAGACTTCCAGGAAAGAGACATTTTGCTTATATCAACTTGGACCAATATCAGAATGAAAATACCAATTTACAACGTCCGATCACCCAGTCATTTTAGTCCAAAGTGTAGCATGTGAGGTGTCCTGAGAAGCATAGCCTGCTTTGGAAAATGTAATTTAGCGTGTGCTAGAATGCATTAGCTTGAGCTGAAGCTGGCATTAGTAGTACTTTGATTCAGGGTTAATTAAGAAGGCAAAGAGCAACACGCTGTACTGATAGCAGCCACCTGAAATCAAATTTTAATTGTTTTAACTTAAGTGAAATCTTAGTGCTATGAATAATTGCACATCCTAATATTTCCCTATGCTTTCAATGTACATTGTATAACTTAAAATATTTTCTTTTAGTTTTTGCGTAGGGTAGGAAATTAAACCATTAGCCCTGTCAGTTTTTTTCTTGTTTTAACCCATTGTCTATGTCGCATTGAGAAAATTTTCCTTAAAGCGGAGGTCCGCCGATTTTTTTTTTTAAAAGTCAGCAACTACAAATACTGCAGCTGCTGACTTTTAAAATAAGGACACTTACCTGTCCAGGGCGCCCGCGATGTCGGCACCCCGGAGCCGATCTCTCCCTCAGGCTCTCGGATGCTGCCGCTGCCATCTTCGGTAAGGGAATCAGGAAGTGAAGCCTTGCGGCTTCACTTCCTGGTTCCCTACTGCACATGCATGAGTTGCGCTGCACGATCCGAATGGTCCCTGCTGTCTTCTGGGACCTGTGTGTCTCCCAGAAGACAGTGGGGGGGCCGAGGAGGCGCTGGACGTGGCGTAGATATCCGCAAATAATGCGGCTATCTATGCCCGGAAGTGGGAGCAAATACCTGTATTAAACAGGTATCTGCTTCCCCCCCTCCTGAAAGGTGCCAAATGTGACAGCGGAGCAGGGGAGGGTTCCGAAAAGCTGAAGTTCCATTTTTGGGTGGAACTCCGCTTTAACTTCCTGGCCTGGAGGAGGGGATCTCTCATAAGTGAAGAAATATCCCCTCTTAGATAGTTGTCACTATAACAGGCATCTCCATTGAAAGGTTTCCCTTCACCTCCTGTTTGAGAGACAACCATAAAACGTTGGTTTTCTCATCACTTTCCGATCCCAGTGACAATAATCACCATCACAAAGAGAGGATGAATCCACCCCCCAATCTCCTCTATACACAGACAGCACTAAAGACCGGGCAGGGTTAAGTGTTGGTTTTAAATATACTTTAAAGTGCAATTCCAGGATAACCCGAACAACTCTTAAAACTGCCCCCTCCCTCCTCCTAATGCCCTGTACACACAAATCGGAATTACCGATGGGATAAAATCCGATGGAATTTTCCGGCAGAATTCCGTTCAAGCTGTCTTCCATCAGTCTTGCATACACACTGTCAGACAAAATTCCGACCGTCAAGAACGCAGTGACGTACAACACTACGACCAGCCGAGAAAAATGAAGTTCAATGCTTCCGAGCATGCGTCGACTTGATTCTGAACATGCGTGGATTTTTCCCCGACAGACGATCAGAATTTCCCATAGGATTTTTTTCCATCGGAAAAAAAATAAAACATGTTCTATTTCTAAACTCCGATGGAAAAAAGTCAGATGGAGCCCACACACGAAAATTCCGATCGTGTGTAAAAGGCATTACACCTATGCTTAATAACCTGTTTAAGAAAAATGCAAACATACCTATTTTCAGGCCGCTCCAGTTTCATCTTGTGAGCTCCCTCCCCTATGTCAGCCAGTGCCACTGCATGGGGAAAGAGGGAGTGCCAACAATGGATGGGTCATTGAACCTATGGGTGACATCATGCTCCCAAGCATTACCAGCTGCTGTCTGTGCTCTTTATCCTCTTCCCTGCAGCACACAGGGGAGATCACATAACCAGACTGGAGTGGCCTGAAAATAGGTAAGTATACAGATCTTTCTTACACAGGTTAGTAATAATAAGTGTTGGGGGGGGGGTAGTTTTAAGAGTAGTTAGGGTTATCCTCGAATTCCACTTTATGTCAAAAGATAGAAGGCTATCTTCAATAAAGGCTAAAAAAGTGTTGTTGACCCTGGTGACCGATTAGGTTAAATTTTTTTCAACTGGAAAAATAAACAACGAATCAATTTTTCACATTTTCTTTTTGTTTTTGTTTTTTTTCTCAACAACCCACATAAACATACTTATTAAGTCACATGACCCATTTCAGTTCTCCTGCCTTTACTTCGTCTACTTGGCTGGAAAATGACTGTGCTGGAAGGTTGGTCATTTGGATACACAGTTTTTGTATGGTTTCCGTATATATTTATTCCATGCTGTGAAACATGTCTACAAAAAGACAAAGAAAAAGCTGCTAATAAATATCTTTGCTTTTTTTTCTTTAATCTTAGCTTTTATTAGGGGCAAGATTGACTTAATGTGATCCGACAAGAAACCTTTTGTGAACTATACTTGTGAATTATACTCTGCTACTCAGCTAATAACTCTCCGTATACTGAGACATGTAGTATTCCTATAAGGACCCCCCTGGAGCTGTAATATGAAGCCATTTATATTCCTGCCAAGTGCTGTGCTTCATTTCACATCTAAAGCATTTTGTACTGGGGATTTCATTCTACATGTTTTCCATTGGGAATGGTGTTTAGCATCTCTCACAGTAGAGGACTGCTCTAAGATGTACTCATCATGGGGCTGACATATCTTGAGGAGCCTTCAAGGTGGGCATAAAAAATGAGCATTTAAAAAAATCACTTCTAACATACCAATTATTTTCAATTATATCCCTGAGGATATCATATTTGGTGTAATTCCCGAAAAGAAAAAAAGCTAATGCAGTTTATGATCTGGCAGCTGTTTCTGAACTGTGGATTCTGATAGTCAAACTGCCCTTCTTTAATGTGCATAGTAAACAGTTTTTTTACAGGTATACTAGCACTATCCACTTAGGCAGATGCCCTTAGGATGTTTACTAATCAGATCACGATTTGCTCATTCTGGTTTTAATGGTGCACCTCCAGAACCTAACATGTTCAAAAAAATGTATTGTACATATTGAGCTCTTCCTTTGCTCCTAGACACTTATTATGCTCTAAAGGTAACCCATTAGCTGCAAAGGATGCTCAAGTCACATTGCTTGTTAATATTTGGTTGTACTGTGTATGGACAATATTGAATGGAATATGAGCTTCCAGGCAATGGTTTATTGTAGACACGTGTTTCAATATTTAACAACAATATGCAAGTTTTTTGGGGGGGAAACATTTTTCTCGAAACCCAACTATGTTTGACATGATTCTTGGATCGCCACATTATTGTGTACCCCAAAGAAAAGTGTTTTCTATTATTTGATGCATGATATAGACCAGAGGTCTCCAAAATTTCTAAACGAAAGGCCAATTCATTGTCCTTCAGGCATTAGTGGGGCTGGATTCTGGCCAGTGGGAGTGGAAAATATCCTGGGAATAAACAATGCCTCAGGCTTTGTGGTCAATGGGAGTATAGAATTTACATGAACTTGTGGTCATTAGAAGGAATAGTGCCCCAGCATTGATATCATGTTGGAGGAATAGTGCTCCATCATTGGTGTCAGTGGCAGGAATTATGCTCCACTGTTGGTGTCAGTGGGAAAAATAGTGCCCCAGGGGCCAGATATAGGCTGGCAAAGGGCCATGTTTGGAATGTTGGCCACAGTTTGGAGACCACTGGTATATATAACCAAGGTCAATACACTTAGGAAACTTTTAAGTGGCACTTAGGAAACTCTTCAGTTAAAGGAGTCCATATGAAGAAGTTTGATAGAAATGATCTTGGACTAGTATAGAAATAAACTTGTAGTCCCAACCAGTGCAAGGAAGCCCACAAGTTGAAAAAATTTCAGCCTGTCACATGTTATTGTCCATGACTGCTGTTGTTCATTCTCTGTGCAGTCTAATACATTGTGCATAGTAGGTCAAATTCTAACATGAGTTCCTGGCCTTTATTTTTTTCTTTACTTTTTCTCACGAACATTGGCCTTTCCTTTATAGCAAACCCCACCCCTGGAGGCCCCCTCTTAATTCTACGGGTGGAAGGGAGGCCCCCTTTTCTTTCTTTTTATACCTTTTTGCTGACACCAACACTGTATCTAAATTGAACAGACATTACTTGGTCCCCAATTAACCGCTGGCTTCCAAGCCTTTCAGCGCCATTGTTTCAATCGTCTAATAGATTACATTTTTTAGCTAACTGACACCTACAGGCACAGGATTCTGCTACAAAATAAACCCCTGCCACCTGTTATTAGCATTCTGTTTGTACTACATATCAGAGTCAGTCCTTTTTTGTCTGAATTTATGTAACCGACATGAGCACTGGGGGCTGGTCCTTTGTGTAGGCGCCACTGCACATGTTGTAACTGTGCTATTTATGCACCATTGTTCCATGTTATGTTTCGGTCTTCAATAACAATATAGTATAGCACTACCCCCAGTTAAGAGAGCCGCTGAGTTTTGTTTCGGGCCCTGTATACAGCACCGCCAACCCCCGGGAATCTACTCAGCCCACACTAGCACAGTTAGTCTAGGGATTGTCACCTCGTAACGGTCTATACCTGATTATACACAATCTGGCAGCATTGATAGATAACTACTATCTGCAAAGATGACACTAATACCAATGTGATAAAATATAACTGGATTTATATTTTGGTGTAAGTATTTAAAGTTAAACACATCACATAGCATACATGCAGAGCCCTGCAGCAATAAACATATCCTTCAGTGATAGTGCAGAGTGATCACCCGCCACGTGCAACTATCTTCTTTCCCTATGCGCAATATGGCACAGCAACAAAGTTTTAACCCCCACCCTGGTCAGGCCTGACCCAGATTAAAACTCAGTCCCTTATGAGAATAATTCTTCGCATGCAACTTGAACGGTGGTGCACTTTCAGGAAACAATATTTGAATTCCAACGGTAGTAAATTAACAAGATGGGCCAAGGCAGTCACTAGGCCTAACAAAGTAAAAGGGTAACAAAGTGAGCAAGTGCTCGCTCACTACTCCGGACGCGATCCCAGTCCGGGCTTCCACCACTGTGTATCCGCACACAGTGTCTCCAACGGCCGGGTCTCCGGTCCAGCTGATGTCCGCAAACTCGAACAGAAACAGGTGCCACCCAGGCTCCGCAGTGGGGTGGAAGGCTCTTTGGTCGGTATGCAAGGCCCAGGCTTCAGGCCTTACATAGCAGCAGATCCGCACAGGGAGTCCTATTGCTTGCAGTGCGGTGTCCAAAGAGGCCGAGCCTAGCCTTGCCCTCCTCTTATATAGCCCCACCCATGAGTCTCTGCGGTGGCCCCATGCACCCTGAGTGCCAAACAGGGTTCTGGGTAACGTAGTCCAGGGGCCTTAAAGGAGACCCCGCTACAATAGTAAAAAAGATCTTGGCCTCAGTAGTTCTTGGTGCCAGTTATAGGGGATAATTTATTGTTAGGTGCAAGGAATGCTAAGTGTTAAGGGGTTGATTTTAGGATTTAAGTTAAAGGTTAAGGTGGCGGATGGGATAAGATCAGAATATGTTTTAAGAATTAGGTTCAATTGTTAGGTTAAGGGATCATTTTAAAGATTAAAAACAGGATAAGCATTAAGGGTTTGACCATGTTTTCAGTCCCAGATGTATATGTTTCCTCCAGTCTTTAACATATGCCTCATAGTTAATGCAACCATGACATTTAACTCTTCTCACTTTGAAGCCTAACTCTAACCAAGCCATTACCTAGTCCCCACATTACCTGGTTTCAAAAATCTGGATTTTTAAACTAATTTTGCTTTGAGACACCCTACATTTAGGAACTCTCTGTTGTTACATGCATTTGATTCAAGTATTCAGTACCAACACATACATGCTGCTTAGCAAATCTGGCTGCTTGCTTTAGTTACATGAGAAGAAACATATCAACTGTTTTATGTGTTACACAATACTTTACTAATACTTAGGGGTTTTATACACTGGAGGTGTTTACAAGCATTTTGCTGTGATTTACAATACAGGCTAGATACATGAACAATAAAAAAATGCATTAGTTCCAGTTGGCCTGGTTCTTACCAACACATTGCAGCATGTTGCATTTACAGGCTTTTTTTGTTCAGAAAATAACTTGCACAATAAGTGGCAAAGCATCTTCTTGAGTTGTGTTTTATATACAGTACATTTCCCAAAAAATCTTTGATGCATCAGAAACCAGTCAAAATGCATATGTATATCACTGTCTTAACATGTTTTTTCATCACATACAATATTAGTAAGAGTTTAAAGAATCGTTTATATGCTTCCAGATTTATATGATGCAAATTATCAAATATTATTTAAAGCTTTAACCTTCCTGCTATAAAACTCTAGGTAGCAATGACATTATCTTTGTAGAGAGATAAATGTCTTGCCTCGTTTAAAAAAAAATATATATATATATATTCTAACTTGTAATAGATTTTTCTCTTGCAGGAAAAAGAGCCTTCATCATTCAGTTTCCCGAGATAACTCAGAGGTCAACCAGCTCAGAGAGTTGGTATCCAGGTTCTCCAGCACTTCCCCATTCCGTTACTTGGATGTTATCACCACACTTGGGACCGGAGGCTTTGGGCGCGTTGAGCTCGTAAGATAAGTTGATGTTGCCTAGATATAGTTATGTAAACCTAGATATAGTTACCGTATGTGTTTTCTATAATAAGTAAATAAATCAATGAGATAGCAAAGTTTTATTGTGACAATAACTTTCCATTAATCCTTCAAGACATTAATAATCACTGCACTGTATTATTTAAGTGACCAACAATCAGACTATGCAGCAAAACGCGTATCAGAGAATGCTTAAGTCAAAAAACATGTTTCTTAAGTACAGAAGATTTTATAAGCATGTTAAGGCCACCTGAACACTTTTCTATTCTTTGATCCCACCTACACCTTGACCATACGTGAGTGCATGTCTTACGAGTGGCTTATGAGTATGATTAGTGGTTTGGATTAGTAATAAATAAGATGTAAAACATTTATTATTGTCTAGTGGGCACCACTCCACTGTCAGATTACAACAAGGGATGCTCAGATTTCTTGTATTTCATGTGAAAATTTGTCATTGGCCCTTTACCCTGATCTGTGATGCGCTGGGTCCTGTGTCATATGATGGCCTCCCAGTCCCAGAACTAGCCGGTCACGCTGTAGCCGTCAATTGGCTATAGCGTGGTCGATAAGTGGGAGGGACTTGCCCTGAGCTGAGTAAACATACATAGAGAAACCAATTAAGCCAGCCTGAGCCTGCCACTCACCTTACATAGATTTACTGTAAAATTAGAACTCATCAGCTGGCAAAGTGGTACCTGAGCCTCCTGTTGCGTCTTGCAGCACTGTTCTTCGTTCTATGCTGTCATGTGATGTGCTCCAGGTGGCCGGGCTTTCCAGCCAGGAAACCTGCTCTGCTCCTCTCCCTAACCCTTGCGCCGATCTGGCTCCATCTCCGCTCCACAAGCCATGCCCACCTGCTCCAAACCAATATCGGCAGCTCCCCAGCAATGTACACAGGAGCAGGAGGAAAGGAGATGACACAGACTGTATGCTGGGCTGGAGACTGGAGGCAGAGATGGTACCGATCGATGCCGTTGGTGTACAGTATTTTAATGCTGGCTGCTTCGGCTGCCTGTTGTTCCCGTGGCCGCAACACTGAGGCTGAGAATGAGCTAATGCCATTACCAGGCGGCAATAGCGATAATGGCACACTGCATTTCTAGCGGCGGGACACAGCCGCCCCTGCTCAAACTGCTGTCTGGGTCCCATGGTACGGCAGGCCCTGGACAGCCTGTTATGTCAGAGGGTGGGTTACAATCATTTTCTATGGTCCTGCTGCATTTAGGAATGTAGCCACCCTCTCTTACTGGCTCCTGAGATGGATAAAGGGCCAATTGACTATGGACAAATGTAAGTGAGTGGAAAAAGAGAGGTTCATGAGCTCATAGAGGCACAAAAACACAGAAAGAAAAAACTTAATGAAAAATAGATTACAGGTTACAAATTGAGTAGTTGATGTGTATATATTATTTTTGGAGAATAAGGATATCATTAAAGTGTTACTAAACCCACAACAGTAAAATCAGTCTGTATATGCAGTAAAGTATGCTTGTTATACTCACTGTGGATCCTAAGGGGTTAATCCTTTGCATTGTGTATAAAGGCTGTTTGATTCTGCCTCTCTGATCCTCCTCTTCTTCCCCTGTCTTCAAAAAATAACCTGATAATTACAGAGCCAGGGGACGGGCTGCACATGCTCAGTTTAGAGAGTTTTATTTTTCTTGGGACAGTGCATTTGATCAGCACAGGGCCAATCAGCACCATCCAGACATGTCTAGACAGAGGATCAGGGGGGAATGAAAACTCCTCCTACAAGCTTTACTAGGAACTGATAGAATTCACAAGACTGCTTTATACTGCTGATGAGAAAAAGTATTTATCAGTTTATATTTACTAAAATAATTGCATTTCCATGTTCTGTGTACTGTGAGAGACCAGATACAGTGAATGCAGGGGGTCCTGGGTTTAGTAGGTTTAGTAACCCTTTTAGCATCATTTGAAAAGACTTGCTGTATCTCTGGTTACAGCCAACTAGGGCTGACCGTAAGAGACTATAGCATTATATAGGTGATTTTAGAGCAATCATATTTCAGGGTCCCTGTGTATATAGTGACCTTAGAGTAACAGCTGCCTGGTCTATTCAGATCTCTTGGGCTAGTTGATGTCTATTATTGTCTTCTGGTGCTCCAGAGAAAGGCTTCATCACTGCTGTTCACTGCCTCTGCTAGATCATCCAACATGCTCTGATTAGTAGATCAGCAGTCTAAAAGGGCAAACAGGAGACTGGAAAAGCCAGTCGAAAAAATAAATACATAGGGCTTTCTGTGAATTGCACCATGAAAATGCTTGCATCTGTTGTCTCCAGTAAAAATAAATTTGCAGTTGGATGTATAAATACTCTGAGCACTCAGTGTATGATTCATTGAGACAGACTGTCTTTTTTTTTTACCAGCGGTATTTCTCAGTATGCGGTACATGTACCTCCAGGGTTCCAGGTTCAAGGAGCACTCCTACTTGTCAAAGTAAACTCAGCGTATGGATTTGAAAGTTAAATACATATTTAATCTTATACAGTGTAGTATTATATATTATAAAAGCATAGGCAATTGATGGTGTACTCAAGACAAATTGCCACATGCCAGAGAGTTATTGGTAAATTTACTGTTGTAATAAAAGGGCAAATGGTGGAGAAACACTTCTGTAAGATATGTTTGTAGCATTTAAATGGAAACTATAGTGTATTTTCAGAGAGCACACATATTGACTTATTATTTTAATGTTTAGATTGATCTGTCAAAAACCCAGGCGAATCAAACTAAGCATACAATAAATAACTGGAACAGCAGACATTATGTCAAGTCAAAATGGCATGTCAAAACAATCAGTTCCTTTGAGTGATGACACTGCTGGATTTATATGAAAATCTTCACCCTCCTGCACCCATATCCTCCTGAGCCTACCTATTTGTCCTTCCTATGAAGGGCAGCTCTTGTGACCAAAAGAAAGTAAAATGAACGGGCAAAAGTTAAGATCAATTTTTTGAGGAAAAGGACTAGATTTATATATAAACTCAGTAGCCTGTACCTCTGAATTTAATATTGAATTTGACATGTGTTTTTCAATAAAGGTAACATCTGATTATGATCTTTCTCTTCATTTTGTAGATTGAATTATCTAGGTTTTGGTTTATTTTAAGGCTGAGTTCATGCCTTATGTGCAGTTCTTTTACATTTTTTGTGCATGAATAATAGAAAAAGGGAACAGCACTCACAATGCCACATCCGTATATTTGAGAGGGGAACATAGAAGATTACTCAGGAGGGGTAACCAAAGGTCGGACTTTAAAGGCAAGAAAACAATAGAGATAGCAAAAAATATATATTTTATTTAAAGAAAAAAATATTACAAATTGATTAACACAGTGTTCAAGAATTAAAACCATACAAGATGATACAGAGTATAGATTCGGTCTCTTTTGCGTTCACACAAGGGACCAAATCTATACTCTGTATCATCTTGTATGGTTTTAATTCTTGAACACTGTGTTAATCAATTTGTAATATTTTTTTCTTTAATTAAAATATATATTTTTTGCTATCTCTATTGTTTTCTTGCCTTTAAAGTCAGACCTTTGGTCTGTAATCTTCTATGTTCCCCATTTTTCTGTGCATGTTTTTAATCCATGCTTTCATGCATGCTGATGCACATTTTTTATGTTACACGCATTTTCATGTGCTGCCAATGCCATCAAAATGCCCCTACTGTATGCAAAAAATTGACCCGTCGATATATATCAACACAGTGCTCAGATGCACCATTAAAAATTATTGCAAAGCTGTGCACGTGCATTTGTGTGTGCTACATATCTTACGTCAAAAGGCAAAGGTGTGAAAGGGGCCTTAAGCCAGCCATACATGGATCGAAATTTGGCCAATTCAGTCAGATTGGCCAAATTTCGGTCCACGTATGGGCAGGTTGTACAGAAGTTGATCTACCGATTTAAAGAGGAAGTAAACGCTGATGGGTTTTTACCCCCTTTTTTTCCTGTAAAATAAAAGCATAATGGGCTGGTATGCAACGCATACTAGCCCATTATGTGCCACTTACCTGAAAATGAAGCCAGCAATGTCCACGATGTCCCTGCTGGTGGCCGAATCCGTCTTCACCCCTCTTCCTTCTAGGGCCATGGACTCCGGCTCTGTGACTGGCCGGAGTTGTGTGACGTTACTCCCACGCTTGCGTGTGGGAGCCGCCAGTCACAGCACAAGCCCCTTAGAAACGGCACGGACGTGCTCTTTCTTCAGTGCGCATGGCCTGATGACATCGGCGCAAGCGTATATGGTAAATATCTCCTAAACCAGGTTTAGGAGATATTTCCAGTACCTACAGGTAAGTCTTATAATAGGCTTACCTGTAGGTAAAAGTGGTGTAACTAGGTTTACAACCACTTTAACTTCTGTTCAACCTCTCTGTGAGTATTTACTCATTCTATCAGTGCTGCAAGCTATAGTCGGCAGTCAGTGTATTTTTACAGGAAGTCTCCCCGCCATCAGAATACAATAGCTCAGCAGATCGAGTGTGTGGATGGGGGAATCAGGTCAGTTTTTTGTGTTAAAACTGCTGGTTGAATGAATAATACTGAATCATCTATGGGCTGCCTAACTGTTAAATACAAATTTAAAATATTAAAGGTATAGTATCTGTAGACTTCCACTAAATGGCTTCCTGGACCACTCTGGTGTAGTAATTTCCAAAAGGTTTAATTACAAAGAAAAGTTAAAAATGAAAATTCACTCATATATATGGGTGTCCATGGGAGAGTGTGAGCCTGTGGTGGAGGCACAGTCTTAAAAGGATGCACCTGGGTGGATGGATGATGAGCTGCTCTGCTCTGGAAAGAAAAGGAAGGTCCCTCGTAAAGCGCCCTGTAACTCTGGAGTCCGGGTAGACATTACCATCCATCGGCCATTGACATCGGGAACATGGAAGCCACGGCACCACACGTTCTTACTGGGCTGTCAGAGCCATTTCCCTATTAACAACCAGTGGCACAGAGATCTGGACTTTGTGCCTGTAGCAGCACATCATCCATTCATCCAGGTGCACCCTTTTAGAACTGTGCCTCCACCACAGGCTCACACTCTCCCATGGACTCCCATATGTATATGTGTGTTTTTTATACTTTTGTGAGTATTAGTTTTTAACACTTGATGTTTACAATTTAAAATCATTTTTTTTTTTTGCTAGAAAATTACTTAGAACCCCAAACATTGTATTTTTTTCCCCAGACACCATAGAGAATAAAATGGCAGTCGTTGCAATACTTTATGTCACACTGTATTTGGGCAGCGGTCTTACAAACGCAATTTTTAGTTAGCCCAATTTTTTTTATATTATGAAAGATAATGTTACGCCCAGTAAATTGATACCCAACATGTCATGCTTCAAAATTGCGCTCTCTCATGGAATGGCGACAAACTTTGACACTTAAAAATCTCCAGAGGCAAAGCTTAAAAATTTCTACAGGTTACCAGTTTTGAGTTACAGAGGAGGTCTTTTCTAGATTTATTGCCCTTGCTTTAACGATCGCGGTGATACCTCATTTGTGTGGTTTGAACACCGTTTACATATGCTGGCGCAACTTACGTATGCACAGTGAGACGGAGCACTTTAAATAATTTTATTTTTTTCTTATTTAGTTTACTTTTTATTTTTTTTATTTTTACACTATCCCTTTATGGATCACTTTTATTCCTATTAAAAGGAATGTAAACATCCCTTGTAATAGAAAAAAAACATGACAGGACCTCTTTAATGTGAGATTTGGGGTCAAAAAGGCCTCAGATTTCACATTTACACTTAAATGAAATAAAAAAAAATGTCCCCTTTAAGACCATTGGGCGGAAGGGATGTTTGACGTCGCTTTCGTCATCCAATGGTATGAGGTTGGGTAGGGTCCATCATTCCCTCACTCGACTTCATGCCTCAGAGGAGTCTCCGCCGTTACCGACAGATCTGGTAAGCATCGGATACGACCGGAACACGGCGGGAGGGGGTGGGCACCTCTTACGCCGCCGATAAAAGTGATCTTGCGGCAAACCTGCCGCAGAGACCACTTTTGTCTGAAAGTGGACCGCCCAAAGTTTTTAAAAATACCGGGGTTACAAAGCTAATAAAGGGTCTGGAGGATATTATTTATGTGGAAAGGTTGCGAGCACTGAACTTATTCTCTCTGGAGAAGAGACGCTTGAGAGGGGATATGATTTCAATTTACAATTACCTCACTGGTGACCCCACAATAGGGATAAAACTTTTTAGTGGAAGGGAGTTTAACAAGACACGTGGCCACTCATTAAAATTAGAAGAAAAGAGGTTAAACATTAAACTACGTAAAGGGTTCTTTACTGTAAGAGCGGCAAGGATGTGAAATTCCCTTCCACAGGCGGTGGTCTCAGCGGGGAGCATCAATAGTTTCAATAAACTATTATATTAGCACCTAAATGACCATAACATACAGGAATATACAATGTAATACTGACATAAAATCACACACACAGGTTGGACTTGATGGACTTGTGTTTTTTTCAACCTCACCTACTATGTAACTATGGCAGTTATCTGCTGTCATAACAACTGTTTTCAACATCAAAGTAACGACGGTCTGGAAGTGGTTAAACCTCTTGGAAATTACTACACCAGAGTGGTCGCGCTCTCTCCCTCCCTTCCCCTCTCTTTGTTTTACAGATGGAGTCCCACCTCCAATTTGACAGCAGCAGCCCTAGGTCATCAGTTCCTTTTGTCTAGCTATAAGGGCTAATAGCCTAGCGCCATTTCAGGCATTGGGGAATCATTTTTTTTTATTTTTTTTGGCTTCCTGGATTTCACTGCTATCACTTCCCTGATAAAAAGATACTGAAAAAAAAACAAACATATACTGTACATTGCCCATAAAAAGAGTCAATTGTCATAGAACTTTAAATCATAGTGGCTATAACTTTGTTATTTGACTGATCAAGAGAAATTGTCTATTTCTTATTAAAGTAAAAAACAATTTTCTGCATAGTGACCACATAAGTATATACCCTATTCAGGTCAGTATTTAGTAAATTCCCCTCTGATAGCTATAACAGTCTTGAGTCTGTTTCCATAGGTCGTTGTTTGTTTGCAAATCTGAACACAGCAATATTTTACCATTTCTCCATACAAGACTGCTCAGGTTGCTTAGATATCATGAGTAAATAGAAAATTTCAAGTCCTGCTACTGCTACCCATTCTCTACTGAATTGAGATTTGGATTTTGCCATTCCCGGATATTTACATTGTTTTTTAAGCCATTATTTTGTAGTTTTAGCTTTATGCTTGGTGCCAAATGACTTTCTGAAAAACAAATCTTCTGAGGCCCAGGTTCTGCATCAGGGTTTCCGCAAAGATTTCCCTCAATTCTGCGGCATTCGTTCAACCTTCCAGCCCTACAAAAGAGTTGCTGTACAGAAGTATCCTTACAGCATGATGTTGCCATCACTATGCTTCCCAGTGGGTATTGTGTAATGATATTGTACAGTGTTTGGCTAAGTTTATTGGTTACAAAGCTCAATATTGGTTTCATAAGACCATAACATCTTCTCGCAGCTGACTTCAGAGTCTTTCTTGTGGTTTCTGGTAAACTATGGTCAAAATTAGTTTTAATTAACAGTGGCTTTTTTTGCCACTCTCTAATGAATACCAGATATTACTAGTGAGCACCCAGCCAACAGCTTTGTATGCTTAGTCTTACCAATCTCAGCCCCTGGAGCGTGTAACTCCTTCAGAGTGGTTGTAGGTCTCTTGGGGGCCTCTCTCACTAGTTTCTTCTTACATAGTCACTCACTTTTTGTGAATGGCCTGTTCTTTGCAGATTTACAGCCATTCCATATTCTTACCATTTCTTATTTAACTGCACTCCAAGGCATAGTCCGTAACTTGGAAATCTTCTTGTTTCCAGACCCAGACTTGTGGTTTTTAATCAACTCTTAATTTAATTGTTTGCAGTGTACTTTTGTCATCATGGTGTAGATGTAGAATATGCCACAATGCGGATAACCAGAAGTTGGGCCCTTTAAATACATGTGACAACACAAAGTAACACTGCTCTGAACTACGATATCTGGATAGCAGATGGTTGGTAACTTTGGCACACCCAAAATCCAGGTGCTCTGAGGCTCAAGCCAAACAGGCAAATGTAAAGATAACTGAAGAAAAGCCGGTACTCTGGATATATCCTCTGTGGCCTTTATTGTATCATGACAAGTATAAAAAGGACAAGCAGACGCGTTTCGGCACAAGCCTTGTTCACAGAGCTTGTCCTTTTTATACTTGTCATGATACAATAAAGACCACAGATGGTATATCCAGAGTGCCTGCTTTTCTTCAGTTATCTTCAAACTAGGGCTGTTACTGATTAAAATTTTCGTGTTCGATTAATCAATTTTTTTTAAATCGATTAATCGACTAATTTCGATTAATTATAACGCACATAGATCCAACTACTTTTAGCTGATCTCCTTGCAGGCCGATTCCCAGTGCAGCTACCAACCACTGGAAAAATGGATAGCAGGATACAAAAAACACACAAAGGCAGCGCTTGATGGGAATAGCATTAAAACTTTTATAGTCTTCAAGTAGGTAACAAAATAAATAATGCACTGGAGATAAAATCGATGTAGCTACATAAACTGTAAAAATGGTGCGAGTAATACCAAACGGTAGCAAAAGCAGTCATAAAAACATGTAGCTAACTATGATACTGGTATAAAAATGTGTACAATGATACCACTGCTGAATCCAGATGAGAAGGGGCTAACATCAGTCCGTTGGCATGTAGATGTCCCGTGAAGGGAACTATCACAACTCCCAGTGGATGGCTGTAGAATCCCAGGTTGAAAAAGGGAAGTGATAGAGGGAAGTGTAACAGCCCTTGCGTGTGGCAGATAGTAAGGTCCCGCAGGCATGCAGATATGAAGGCACAGCAAAGGAGCCCTTCAGATGGACACGGCAAGCCCAAAGAATTTTGATCGATCAAAAGAATTTTGATCGATCAAAACAATTAATCGATTAATCGAGGAATTAATAGTTAATTTCCACAGCCCTACTTCAAATACATGTGTATTTATACTACAGTCCCTTTAAACTATTTGACTATGTGCCAGTGATCTCTGTTTCGCTATTGATCTGACTTTAGAAAAGTATTGGCTGCATCAGTGATGACTTTGGTGTGCCATATGAACCGAGGGAGTATGCTTATGCAATCTGATATGTTGTGTGATTTTTGTAATTGTAATTAATGTAACACAGTTTGCAAAGATCTGTTTTTAATTTGACAGGACAGAGTCTGTTTCTATTGGCAAAAAAAATCTAAATACAATCCACTGTGAATCATTGTTCACGTAACATGAAAATGTCCAAGTGGGTGATTACATTTTATTGGCACGGTAAAAGGTGCATTGACCAGACCTGTACAAGCACAGCAGAACCGATGTGCTGCACTGACAAAAGCTGGAAACAGAACCTGTATATGGTGGAAAGAAGAAGTCTACACAGGTTTTTGAGATGTAAATAAATCAGGCCAAGCTAAATCACTTCTGAATTTTTATCACCTTTAATGTGACCAATTTAATTACACACAAATTGAAATTGTTGATTAGTGGCAAAAAAATAAATAAAATAAAATGTGGTTGCATAAGTGCCAGAATTAACCAATCACATTCAAACTGATGTGAAATACAGTAGTTGTCAGTACACACCTTCCATCAGTGAAAGTGACTCTGATTAAGCATACATAAAGTTCAGCGGTTTTAGTAGGACTTTTCTGACATTAAGCCCTGGTTCATATTTATGCGATTTGGCATGCGATTTGACATGTCAAATCGCATGCCAAATTGGCGGCAATTGCTGGCAATGGCACCGTCCGAATGGGTGCGATGCCACATTGCGGCGCCGCACCGAATCCCAAAAGTAGTTTCTGTACTACTTTTGGCGTGCGATTTCCATTGACATCTGTGCAGAAACCTGCAGATGTCACTGAAATCGCCCCCGAAATTGTGACTGACATGCGGGAATGAAATCGTGCGAGTTCAGCTGAAACTCGCACAATTTCATTCCTGCACGTCAGTCTGACTTGGGGGGCAATTTCAGAGACATCTGTGCGGGTTCCTGCACAGATGTCTACACAAATCGCACCCCAAAGTTGCCAAAAGTAGTACAGAAACTACTTTTGGGAACCGGTATGGCGCCACAAATGTGGCGTCGCACCGATTCCGACAGTGCCATTGACAGCAATTGCCGCCGATTTGAAATGCGATTTTATGTGTAAAATCGCATGTCAAATCGCATCGGTGTGAACCTAGGCTGACTCTCCGTTTACACTAGTGCAACTTGTCAATGCGGCTTTGGACACATCAAGTCACATGACAACTCGCAGCCCATTGATTTCAATGGCACCCGTTCCAATATAGGTGACTTAAAGTCACAGCGACTTTGAAAAGGTTCCTACGCTACTTTGATGCAACTTTCTTGCGACTTGGGTGCTAGTGAGTGTAAAGTTGCATGGAAGTCGCATCAAAGGCACATTCCAAATTCCAAATCAAAATTGCGTGACTTTGGAGTCTCACTAGACTGAATGTAGCCTTACTCAGTTGTCTCTTACAACAAAAGTTATGGTCTCAAAGAGCTTACAAAGCATCAAAGGGATCTCATTCTTGGAAGGTATCAGTCAGGAGAAGGTACAAAAAAAATTCAAGGCAATAGATATACCATGGGACACAGGGAAGACAGTCATCAGCAAGTGGAGAAAATATGGCACAACAGCGACATTACCAAATACTGGACATTCCTCCAAAAATTATAAAAAAACAAGAAGAAAACATGCTTCACCCACAGTGAAGCATGGTGGTGGCAGCCAGAGGCATAACTAGAACCTTCAGGGCCCCAGTGCAAGAAACCATGAATGGCCCCATTAACTCCCGGCTGGGGCCCTTCCCACTGATCCTGAGGCCCTTTACTCCTGTCGCAGGGCCCTTTATTACCATCCCGTAGCAGGACCCTTTCACATGTTCTACAGTGGGCCCCCTTCCTGCTGTCTTGGGGCCACCCCACGGTAGCAGAACACCAGGGCCAGTCGCAAGGGCGACCTTTCCTTCCCTGGCAGTTCCCCCACTGGTGTCAGTAGTTTTTATTTTTGTTATTTTATCTAGGGGCAACAGGACCTAGGTCAGTCATAGTAGGTGTTCGGGTGTATTTAATACTTTGTTAACCCTCATGGGCTCCTCTGCCCCCCCTTTCAGGGACTTGTAGTTTGGCCTTCTCTGGTTCCCCTTCTCCCATTAAAGGGACTCTGCCCCCTCCCACTGTCTGGTGTATGGGTTAGGAACAGGAAAGCAGGGCCGGCTCAGTGACGGGTGTGGGGTTACCAATCTCTAATTCTTTCCCCAATGACAGATCTTCTTTACCCCTCCCACTGGCCAGTGAAAAGTTCAGGGACAGGAGGGCGAATCAGGTTTAGTGACGGAAGGGGCATGGTGACCAGGCTGTAATCCCCTACCCCATGACAGGATCTCTTTACTACTTCCACTGGCTGGTATAAGGCTCAGGGACAGGAGAGCGAGTGGGTGGTTCAGTGACAGGGGTGGGGTTACCAGTCTCTTAAACCTCTCCCCCATGACAGGTCCTCTTTCCCCTGCCACAGATTGGTATATGGCTCAGGGACAGAAGGGCGAAAATCAGAGTCAGGGTGTCAGAGAATGGTTCGTAGAAGATTGGCACATAGGAATTCTCTATTGGCACATAGGAATTCTCTATTGGCACTTAGAAATTCGCCAAGAACGCAAGAACAGCCGGGAGAATTTATGTGCCAGTGCGCATGCGTGTACACTAAAGCGCACGCAATGCGTGACAGATTCTAAATCCAGCAGCATGAGCCATTAGTTGCTGGATGATCTTCAGCTTCCCCTGTGAGTTCCTGTTTCTGATATTTTTGAATTTTCTGTTACCGACCCGGCTTGCCTTGACCTGTCTTGTCTGCATTCCTGCCTTTGACCCTTGGCTTGTTCCTGTGACTTCGCTTCTGCCTGCTGATCCGTGTTTGACCCCTGGCTTGCTCTTCTGACTCCACTTCTTCCTGATTACCAGTGTATGACCCCGGCTGATTCCTGACTCTGCTTGCTGCCTTTCACCTGGATGACCTTCTGTGCATGACTTCTGGTCTGGCTCCTGACCCTGCTCCTGGCTCTCCCAGCTGCCAAGTCTCACCTGGTACTCCTGAGGGTCTCCTGCCCAGCAGTGCATCCTGCTCGTCAGCCCCCATCCAACAGACAACCTATCAGCCTGTCACAGCTGGCAACCCCTGCTTCTCTGAGCATAGCACTCCCTGTTACCAGTTTCAGGGGCTCTCTGCACTTAGCCACAAGGGAAGCCCTCTCAGCACTTTGGCCTCTGATCAGGTACGTGACACAGGGACATGCCATGTAGTTACAATTAACTTACAAATAACATACCAGTCTGGCTCATGCATGCTTTTATTATGCTGTCACTGTCATGGGGGGACACACGGCTGCTGTCTGCTCCTCTGTCGCACTGTCATATCTCACTCTCTGCCTCCCACCCCACCCCCTTTGATGTTCCCTTGCACCGTGCTGAGTACTATGGATTTCAGCACAGGGGTGCTGCAGGGGCACCCTGGAGCATGGGGCCAGGTCACAATTTAGACCCCTGAGACCCCTATAGCTACGCCCCTGGTGGCAGCATTATACATTGGGGCCTTTTTTCTTCAGCTGGTTCTGGGGTCAATGCGGAGGCAAATGCATATGCATATCGCCACTTATAAACAGTTCCAAATATTAGTCAAATGTGGCACAAAAACTTCAGGCCTCTTTTAAAAAGCTGAAGAGGAGTGTCCCCTTTCAGCACAACAATGACCCAAAGCATACCTCCAAATCAACAAAAGAATGGCTTCACCAGAAGAAGATTAAAGTTTTGGAATGGCCCAGCCAGAGTCCAGACCTGAATCCAATTGAAAATCTGTGGGGTGATCTGAAGAGGGCTTTGCACAGGAAATGCCCAATCTGACACTGGAGCACTTTTGCAAGGAAGAGAAAGCAAAGATTCCCAAGCCAAGATGTGCCATGCTGATAGGCTCCTACCCCAAAAGATTGAATGCTGCCATTAAATCAAAATGTACTTCAACAAAGGATAAGTTTAAGGGTGTGCATAATTGTGCAATCACATTATTGTAAGTTTTTTTTCCCCCCCATTAATGAGTTCTGTTTGCTTTCAATTACATTTTCACAGAGCATAGGTCACAATAAAGATGGAAAAAATTCAGAAGTGATTTATCTTTATTTGATTTCTTTACATCTAAAAAATCTTGCATTTTTACAGGGGTGTGTAGAGAAAATTGAGGACTTTATCAGTACCCCATAGACTTCCCAGACAATGAAATAAAATTAACAAACAATATTACATAGACAAATACATAAAAAAACTTTAACATCGACATATTTTATTAAAAAAGAAGAGATGTGCCCCACTATGAGAGCAGTATAAATGTATAAATACATAAATAAATTTAAACTATCGTAGAAACTATCCACTTCCTCAAGAGAAGAAGGGAGGCACCACCATTACTTCTAAATGAAAAACATAGAGAAAGGTTATAACGATAAATAATAAACTTTAATGTTATTTGTATCTATACAACAATCAAATAAATCAGATATTGCAAGGTTTGACTTACAAAAGTAAGATAGAGATGCGGAGGCAAATGCACATCCACATCGCAAATCCATTCCCGGGGTAAGCATAGAAATATACAGTATACCTTCAGGAGAGGAGCTGAATCCCTAACATACATACACTCACCCCTAAGACAGAAGGTAAATAAAGAGGCTGACAAAAGAACATAAAGGATAAAAAGCAATAAACAAAGATTGTTTCTGATTAAAAGTAGATATCACTCTCATAGACATAATTAGGAATAGCTGTTGCCATGTGCATGGAAACCAACCTGTTTGTCACTCGTACATCCACACCTTAACCAAAACAACCAAGAAAAAAAAAAGTCAGTATCCACCACCAATCCAACTAAAGAAAAAATGGGTAAAGCCTGCAATTCCAAGAAAACAAAAACATCCACCGTGAACAGAGTAGCCAAGAAAGAAAAAGGGCCGCTAAGTTACCCAAAGTTGGGTAAATACATACGGAGAAAATTTTATAAAGGCTTTAAAGTGTATGTATGTTGGGTATCTAGCTTCTCACGGGTAGATATATGATCTATGATGATAGATATTTGCCCCAATGCTGGGTCTGAGGCTGGGGTTGCGTCATGGATGGGCATTTGCCTCCACATCTCTATCTTGCTTTTGTAGGTCGATCCTTGCAATATCTGATTTACTTGATTCCTGTATAGATACATATGACATTAATGTTTATTGTGTATCATAATAACCTTTCTCTATGTTTTTCAATTAGAAATAGTGGCGATACCTTCCTTCTCCTCCGAGGAAGTAGATCGTTTCTGCAAAACATGTCAAGGATTTGCGAAACAGCAAGAATGTCCTTGAATTATTGTTCACCATTTCTACTTGTATGGAACTTTGAGTAAATTTATTTACATATTTATACATGTTTAAGCATTGGAGGTTCCTCCTGCTCTGATAGTGGAGCACATCTCTTTTTTGTTAATAAAATATGTAAATGTAAAAGTTTTTTTATGTATTTTTTTATGTAATAAAGTTTGTTTTATCTTATTTCATTGTCTGGTATATGTATGGGGTATCAATAAAGTCCATATTTGTCAGAAGTTTTCTCTATTGAGTCTCCCTTTGGCATACGGTACCCCATATGTGTTTACATATTGGCACTAGCTCAATACTTTATTTAGTATACAGGGGTGTGTAGACTTTTTCTCTCCATGGCATGTAATGAGTAAACATAGCTGCAGCACTTTTTGTAATTAGGAGCAGTGATAACCAAATTGGTTTTGATCAATAACAAATTTGCTCCATGAACTGGCAGACAGCAGTCAGTTCTAAACGTTCCTGTCTGTGTCGTTTGGAGGATTTCCCTTCACTTCAAGTTGTGTCAGACAGACAGGAGATGAGGGGTAATATCCTAAATGAGGACATAGACAGCAATAAAAACCTGACAGGGGTTCCAACCTTCACTCACCTAATCCCCAAAAAAAATCTAGAATGAGGCTTTATTGAACACACCATGTTTGACTATTAACTACCTGATTAGTTCATATATCCAATTCAAAAATATATTTGATGCATTTCAGGTAAAATTAAAGGACGAAGATATGACCTTTGCACTAAAGTGCATCAAGAAAAAGCATATTGTGGACACGCATCAACAAGAACATGTGTATTGGGAGAAGAACATACTGCAGCAAATCAACTGTTCATTTATCATCAGGTAGTTTAACGACTGACCTATTCTTTCCTGCAACACGTGTGACTCTTTTTTTACATTCTATGATGCATTTGTATCAGGTTCACAATGGTTCTTTACGCAGCCAATCAGGCAAATGGGAGGTGGATGGGCAAGTGAAAACATGACAGGACAGCTGGGAAAATGTCTATTCTTCATTGTAATTATTCCTGTATTGCCCGTGTGAATGGCCCTGTGCTTACAGTGCCTTGAAAACGTATTCATACCTGTTAAAATTTTCCTAATTTTTTCATGTTACAACCAAAAACATGTATTTTATTGGGATTTAATGTGATAGACCAGTGGTTCTCAACTCCAGTCCTCAGGGCCCACCAGCAGGCCAGGTTTGCAACATAACTGAAATGCATCACAGGTGATATAATTTGCTGCTCAGGGATTGCAGTATTCTAGTCTGCATCTCACCAAGTTAATACTTAAAATCTGGCCTGTTAGTGGGTCCTGAGGACAGGAGTTGAGAACCACTGTGATAGACCAACACAAAGTGGCACATAATTGTGAAGTGGAAGGAAAATGATAAATGGTTTTCAACATGTTTTACAACAAAAAAAATGTGAAAAGTGTGGCGTGCATTTGTATTCAGCCCCCCTGAGTCAATACTTTGCAGAACCACCTTTTTCTGCAATTACAGCTGCAAGTTTTTTTGGGTATATCTCTACCAGCTTTCCAAGAGAGTGAAATTTTTTGCCCATTCCTCTTTGCAAAATGGCTCAAGCTCTGTCAGATTGGATGTAGAGCATCTGTAAACAGCAGTTGTCAAGTCTTGCCACAGATTCTCAATTGGATTTAGGTCTGGAATTTGACTGGGCCATTCTAACACATGAATATGCTTTGATCTAAACCATGCCATTGTAGCTCTGGCTGTATGTTTAGCCTCATTGTCCTGTTGCAAGGAGAAACCTCTGCTCCAGTATCAAGTCTTTTGCAGACTCTAATGCCGCATACACATGATCGGAAATTCCGACAACAAAGCCGTGGATTTTTTTCCGACGGAATTTTGGCTCAAACTTGTGTTGCATACACACGGTCACACAATTGTTATCGGAAATTCCGATGGTCAAGAACGCGGTGACGTACAACACGTACGACAAGATTCTCCCACCTGAGCTGTGGATCTCTGCAGCTCCTCCAGAATTACCATGGGCCTCTTGGCTGCTTCTCTGATTAATTCTCTTGCCCGGCCTGTCAGTTTAGGTGGACGGCCATGTCTTGGTACGTTTGCAGTTGTGCCATAGTCTTTCCATTTTCCAATGATGGATTGAACAGTGCTCCGTGAGATGTTCAAAGCGTGGGGAATTTTTATTTAACCTAACCCTGCCTTAAACTTCTCCACAAGGTTATCCCTGACCTGTCTGGTGTGTTCCTTGGCCTTCATGATGCTGTTTGTTCACTAAGATTCTCTAACAAATATCTGAGGGCTTATGAGATTAAATTACACACATGACTCTATTTTCTAATTAGGTGACTTCTGAAGGCAATTGGTTCCACTAGATTTTAGTTAGGGGTATCAGAGAAAAGGGGGCTGAATACAAATGCACACCATACTTTTCAGATATTTATTTGTAAAACATTTTGAAAACTATTTATCATTTTCCTTCCACTTCACAATTATGTACCACTTTGTGTTGGCCTGTCACATAAAATTCCAATTAAATACATTTGCATTTTTGGTTGTAAAATGACAAAAATAAATTTAAAAAAAGGGTATGAATACTTTTTCAAGGCACTATATGTAGGTAGATTACTCTTTGCTTCAGGTATGTTGGAGTTGTGGCAAAGATCACACAGTTGCTTGACTACAGGAAAAATGTATAGAACAGAAGGTTTGAACTTGTAATCTATGATGGTGACAACACATGTGCAATGCAAAAGAATAAATGAAACATATAATATTTAAAGTCCCAATCATAAATATTCCCAAATGTGGTATTTAAAGTCCATAAACTTCAAACAAACGAAATTGGTGCTTCTGTGATAAAATCTTCAATAACGTGATCCTTCACCAGACTGTGATACAACACCCAAAGTGACTGGATATGTAGTCTGCTTACCAGAAACAATTGACTTATTTACCCAAAAAGAAAGTCAATCAGCGCTTGTGCAGGATTGTGCCTACTCACATAGAATATGCCTGGAGATAAATGTACACCTTTGTTGGCTGTAAAATTGCTCAAGAAACTCCTCAGTTGCCCCCGGGATCCATATGTATTAAGTGGACATGTGAAGAGAAATGCAAAGAAAACAGATCATTGTGCAGTAACGCCACACCACAGTCTCCTACTCAGCTGTGTGTGTGGTTGCACTCACATATCCTGGATACAGACAGCGCTTTGATCAGCTCAGTTGGAACGATATCCTCATTCGGCTGCTGGAAGCGTCACTAAGCTCCTTCCCCTACGCGTTGCGTCATCGACACGTGACTTACTCATGATGCAATTTTACCGCCAGCAGTCAAGTAGATCCGCGGAGTGATTTTGGCAGGGGGATCGTTGGCTGGTGTATGCACCGGAATTGTGTATCCAGTATCTTGTGGATTTGTTTTTGTTTTGTTTTGCACACCCACCTGGGACCAAGCATCTGAGTGGTAGCAGTGTTATGTGGTTGGGATTGTTCATATATTCCACATTGCATTATATTCTATGCTGTTCATCCGATTAAGCACATAGTACCTTATTTATGAACACTGTGAATTTAGCACTCAGCTATTTTTTTCATTGTCACGCAGCAATTTTGGCATTGTTTATTATTTTATTTATTGTTTGAGGTGTAAGATCACTGTGGAACACAGAAGGTTGGTGCTTTAGCGCATCATTATACTATTTATATTTCACATTGGAGAGCACATAATTCTCTTGAATGATTGCAGCTGTCACCATTTATTTATCTTTTGTTTGTTGAATCCACTTTTACCACATATTAGCGCTTTTTGTATTTTACTTCACTTTCTTTGATTGGAAATGTCAAGGAGGGTACAGGGTCAGTGTCAACAGCAATGTCTCCAATCCTTAATCATACAGTACTGGATTTGTGTTATCTTCACATGCAAGCAGATTATCTATTTTTAAATGACCTCAACAGCTCCCTTAATGGGGCCTCTTTTTACCTCCAGGCCTCCATAGCAGCTGCATTGACTGATATAGCTGTTGTTATGCCACTGAGCTTTATTGTATATAGTAAGGGTGTTTGTTTGAACACTGCCTGGAAATGTATCCATTATTTTATGCATAGTTTCCAACATTGTAAAAAAATGTATAGGGACACTTTTTTGCCTGTAGGCGGAGTCTTGTTATAATTGGGGGGTGGGGTATGCGTTTGTAGGTGTGGCATAGCGGGAGAAGGAAAAATGGGTGTGGTTTATGCGCAATATTGGGCATGGCTTAAAGTGGGCGTGGCTCAAAGGGGTGTGGTTAGAGTTTGAGACGAACGAGGGATGGAGGGAGAGGGAGGGAGAGAAAGAAAGAAATAGGGAGGGAAGGAGAGAGAAGGAAGGAAAGAAAGAGGGATGGAGGGACAGCAGGCCAAGATCCTACACCACAATAGTAATATGTGTATTCCAGAAAGTTTACAAAATCAGCATATAAAGATACCCCAAACACCTGGTGTTAGCGCTTCAATCATCCTGGCACCATGGTTGTTATGGTGTCAGGATGATTGAAGTGCATTTTTTCTATTAATACATTATAATATAAAATTAAATCATTCAACTCACCATAATGCTGAATTATTGGGAGCCCTGAGGGTGTCACCTGCCACGTCGCCTACCACCAGATGCCATCAGGTGTCCCCAACAGAGTCCCTCCTTACACCAGGCATTCTCAGCAGAGTCCGTCCTTACATCAGGTGCCCCAGCAGAGTCCGTCCTTACATCAGGTGCCCCCAGCAGAGTCCCTTCTTACATCAGGTATTCTCAGCAGAGCCCGTCCTTACATCAGGTGCCCCCAGCAGAGTCCCTCCTTACATCAGGCATTCCCAGCAGAGTCCCTATTTACACCAGGCATTGCCAGCAGAGTCTCTCCTTGCATCAGGTGCCCCAGCGGAGTCCCCCTTGCATCAAGTGTCCCCCAGCGGAGTCCCCCTTACATCAGGTTCCCCCAGCGATGTCCCCTCCTTACATCAGGTGTCCCCCCAGCGATGTCCCCTCCTAACAGTAGGTGTCCCCCTTACATCAGGTGTCCCCCAGCGGTGTCCCTCTTACATCAGGTGTCCCCCTTACATCAGGTGTCCCCAGTGGAGCCCCTCCTCACATCAGGTGTCCCTCAGCGGTGTCCCCCTTACATCAGGTGTCCCCCTTACATCAAGTGTCCCCAGTGGAGCCCCTCCTTACATCAGGTGTCCCCCAGCGGTGTCCCCCTTACAACAGACTGGTAGCAGGCCACGGGGTGGAGGGTTGACGGCTAGCAGGTTTTGTTTCCCTGTGTTCAGTGGAGAGGGGAGGGGCCTCTGTTCCGTGCAGCTAACCCTGACTTCAGTGTACAAGCGAATTGTCTACTTGTACACTGAAGAGAGAACCCGATTGGCTGCAGCAAATGGAGGCCCCTCCCCTCTCCACTGAACACAAGGGGAAAGAACCTGCTAGCCCAGAAAGAGATCTTGCTGCGGTGGCGGCGGACAGTTTTTTGGAGCCAGAAGCAGCTGCAGTTGTGATTTCCCGGGACAAAAGCAAAATCCCGGGATTTTATTGGGACGGCCTCAGATTGGGACAAGGGTCCCAAAATCGGGATTGTCCCGGGAAAATCTGGACTCTTAGCGAGTAGGGTTTATGACACGTCACTGTGAAAGATGTGCCTGACTAGACAACTAGGCCGATCTATCTGACATATTTCAAGTTTTATATTTTTATTCTGGGTAGCTATAGGGCTCATGCACACAGGTGCAAAACAAAAATTCTGGCTTTTTTTCTGCACCAGGGAAGCCCAGGTGCCGCGTACAGCCACCTATAGACATGAATGGCTGTACACTGTTTTACAATTAGTATATGATAAGATTATATGAGACTCCAGACCCACTAAACTTCATAGCCACATAAAATCTGCAGTGTAGGTTTATCTGTTCCAGATCAATCTGTAATTAGTTTGAAATGCATTTAAAAAGCGTTCTGCTTGTGTTCACATGAATACTACAAAAGTAATATGATGCATGACAAAGGCAATAAATGTATGTGAACACCACTGCCCTATACAATCAAACACTGCATTCCATATCCTTTATAAATCACAATTTATTTATGAATGTATTCTAGCTTTCAGGTAGATTTTTGTAATTTAGATAAATACAAATATTCTTGTAAATAGGTTTTGTAGAATATAAATGTATGTCTGTAATGATGCAAAACAGAAGCAGTTTCTTAGCAGTCATATAACATAAAATTGCACCTGAGCTTTAGTGTTCAATAGCTACAGCAAATTAGGCAGTTCTAAGGCCTCCCTTGGAACAAATTAAGGTTGACACTAACTGATAATTACTAAGTAATATTGGCATTTCCATAATTAACTTTAGTCATGCCACAAATTGCAGTATATGGTGCATCCAGTGAAAATAACGTGCTTAGTGTTGCTAAGGTATGAAAAATTCAAAGTCAATGTAAACAAACTCCTCCCCCTAAAAAAAATGCTTAGGCATTTGTTAAAGAAGACCTGAACTGTGTAAGCTGGATCCAAAAAAAGGCAAGCAGAGAACAAAGGACTAATCACCAGTTTTGCCTATAGGCTTCTTGCAGCTGATCTCTTTCCCATTGACTTACTGTGCCTTGTTCTCTCAGTGTGATTGCCCCCATCTTGTTTGGTGCACAGGATTTTGCTTCCTCATGTCTGGAGATCCGATGACTGGTTGATGAATTATTCAAGAAACAGCAGGAAAGGTGGAGGAGACAGATCTACAGCATGGGTCAGCAACCTGTAGATCGTGATCTATGAGTAGATCACGGACAGGTGACTGGTAGATTGCAATCTGGGCTTGCTGACCCACCATCCCAGAGCATAAAACAAAAACAAAGTTGGAACTGTAGTAGGAAGCAAGAGCCGCATAAGTACCTCCTACCTCCTCTGTAGTGCTGGCTCCTGTCCCATGCGGAGTGATATCAACTGCACTCTACCTCTTATCCCTACTAGTAGTCTCCAGAGTGGTGCCAGCAGCAGGAAAGAAGAGATCTTCAGGTCAGTGTGAACCAATACACTGGGCATAATAATATAGGGCTGCTTTCACACTGGCTGCCCTGCAGTTTACCCACGATTTGGATGCAGTGCAGTGTACCTGCAGCTTTCTTGCAAGTTTGCTGCTCTTAGCCATAGACTTATATTATATACTGTGGGTTTGGTACACTTTCTGAATGCAGGAGTTTTGGTGCACTTTCAGAAAGTGCACCACACCTGCAGGATTTAATGGAAGTCTATGGCAAAGCGCAGCTAGCCCAGGAAAGTTACAGATGCACGACTCTGCACTGCAGGTAAACTACAGCACTATCAGAGTGAAAGCAGCCTTATCGGGGGTTTAGAACAGTAAGGGTTCATTTACATTTGCAGTTTGGAGGTTGGTAAAACTCCATAGATAAGATGTGTTTTTATCACCCCCAACCCAACCGCAACCCCTTTAGCTGCAGTGGCCAGGGGTTTACACATGTCACAGCCACAGCAGGAATTATACGCCCTATCATGGTTGATGGGTGTAGCACCTGCCAAGCATGACTTATTCAAATGAATGAGGCCGCTCTGCAAGTTCCCTGCAACCATGTGCAGTACAGCAAACAAGAGGTTAAAGCTGGCAGCCTTGTGTTGCTTTCTCACCACCTGCTTAAATCCCTTGGACCCCACAGAAGCATGCAGTTGTGGGGCACTTGCAGAGTGATCCCATCTACTTGCAGGGCCGGTGCTACTACTATCTTCTCTCTGCAGCAAGCAACTAAGTCTCAGCATCAGCAGGCAGCCACTGCTACGTTTGCACAGTGTCAGAAGCGCAGCAGCACCAGAGAACTGTGTCTGTGTCCCGACTCCCGAATGAATGGAAGGAAGCAAACATTCAGTGATGGGGGCTGGTGAGGCTGCACTGATATGCGCTGGTGAGGCTGCATTTTATGGGTGCTGGTGAGGCTGCAATTGGTGGGCTTGGTGAGGCTGCGTTTGATAGGCGCTTCATTAAAAAGGTGGGGTATACATGGGCAGGGCAAAGGGGGTGGAGCCAATGGGGGGCAGCGGCAAAATGTGGTTTTGCCTAGGGTGTCAAAAATCCTTGCACCAGCCCTGTCAACAGGAGGCTTAATTCCTGCTGCCTCAGCAGCTAAGGTGGGTATGGATTGGGGGTGGTAAAATCACAACCGCAGAGTTTTACCACCACCCCAACTTTACGTGTGGACGAGCACTAAGGGTGCCACTGCTGAATGCTACTAAGGGCTCATTCACAAGTGCAGCAAGCACTGCTTCTTCTCTGAAAAGTGATCCGAGTGTGTTTGACAGGTGGTGAGGAGGCAATATGTTGCCTCCTCACCACCTGATTTAAACCCATGATTGCCGTGCAATGCACGTGATTGCGACACGGTGCCTGGTGATCTTTGACTTATCCCATGTTGTTCAGGTAGATCTCCACCTCTTTAAGGTTGCCTATCCCTGATCTACAGAATGGATGAACCACAAGGATTTCATAGTATGGCTTCTATGAATGGAGGAGCTGGGCAGAAAGAGTGGGCATAGTATGGTACTTTTGATAAGTGCCTGTCACAGCTCAGTTGGCTCTACTAACCCCTGTCACACCAGATGATTGTGGTAGCAAGGGTGGGAGGAAAGAGGAATTCAGCTAATATCAGAAAATGTCTCTTGTGCTAATTTTTTTTGTTTTTCATTTTTGACTAACAATTCACTTTTCCTAAATGTTACCTATAAAAAAAGCAAAACTTCACTTTTTGAGTTGGGGTCTACTTTAAAATTTGTCTTGGGTATGCCTTGTTGAACTAAAAAAGTTGCCTAACAAAACATAACTTTAAAATCGAAAAACCTGGTGAGATTAGTGTGACAGGAGGGTCACGTTGGACACAGGGTGAGCCAGGAAATAATGGACATTAACAAATATATCTTGGACTACCTAAAATGGGTCTGTACTATTTATCCACCATATTCCCAAGGATATCTGTAAAGGACTATTTACTTATTCTGAACTCAACAGGTTAATTGAGAGATACTGAGGTGTTCAGCCTCAATCACCTGTCTGCCTAGTGTAATGCTAATGAATTCCAGCTTCTAGAAGACCTGTTCATTGTTTGTGGTGATGTGGATTGGGGAAATTAAGTGTGTCCTTGTGCGTATTGTAAAGTAACAGACAGTCTGGTGAATATAAAGGTCATGCATAGTTATTTAAACATAAAGGGGATTAGAACCTGTTGTCTCCTAGCAGACGTCAAAATAATGTGTATTGGGCTTTGTTATGTTGTGGGTGGAGCTGGACCATTGTTCATTCAGTTTAATGCAGTATTGGATGTGTATAAGAGTTTCAATGTTTTTGGCAATAAAGGCAGTCTATTTTTGGAAAGATACAGAGCGTGTTGTCTCGTTCTTTGGAAGGATTAATTCCTATGGGAAGTGGTCTTCTGGCTGTGGAGGATCGACAGGGAAGTTGTGTCCAGGAGAGGGAAGGGATCTAAATGGCGTTACCCCCTTTCGTATTTGGGGTGTCGTTACATTGGTTGGCAGCAGCGGGATTTTCCCTCCAGTTCCTGGGACACTCCAAGCCACCACAGTGAATGACTAGCTATGCAGCCTGCAGGAAAGCCACGCTGAAGGACCTACTTGAGAGCCGTGAAGGGACCAGTGGGACAAAGAACAAGGCCACCTTGATCAGGGAGCTAGCCGAGATGGACCAGAGAGACGGTGATTCAGGACCCCGGTCAGTTGAAAATTTGTTTCAGCAAAGAGTGCGACAGCGGTTGGCATTATATGGTGCTAACCCATCAGAGACCGCCATACAGGAAGCCATTAGAGGCATCCAGCTGCAGGATGCGCGACAAAAGAGAGAACTAGAGCGGCAACAGGAGTGGAGAATGGCGGTAATACGACAATTTGAGATCGCCTACAGACAGCTGCTAGAATCTGCTCAGCAGCAGGGTGGTGCTACCTTTGCCTGGGACTATCAGGAAATACCAGTGGACAACTCTGAAATCCTGGCTGAAGAATCGGAAGTGGAAAATCTGAAGATTGCCATCCCTAAAGCCGAAGTGGATGATATGGAGTTCCAGGGAGCTAGCCTGGCTGAAGAATCGGCAGTGGAAAATCTGAAGATTGCCATCCCTAAAGCCGAAGTGGATGATATGGAGTTCCAGGGAGCTAGCCTGGCTGAAGAATCGGCAGTGGAAAATATAAAGATTGCCAGCCCTAAAGCCGAAGTGGATGATATGGAGTTCCAGGGAGCTAGGGCAGTTGGCTTATCTCCCCAGCCACAGATTACAGAAGGTATGGACTTAAGGGACTGTTCAGAGGATGTTAGGGATTATGCATCGCCTGCCCAAGTACTGGCAGCAGGACAGAGTACTGCAGACCCCTGCTCTACACCCGTGGCAGTTTTGGAGGCCCGAGGTGAGAAGGTGATGGTTTCTCTTTCCCAGGGGATTTCAGAGATGCAGGGGGGAGAAGAAGCTTTTTTCCCTCCCCAATAGTTAGCCAGAGCAGATGGTGTGGAGTCCCCAGCAGAAGTGCTGGCAATAGGGCAGAGTGATACCAACCTCTGCGCAGCACCAGAAACAGCTGTGGAGTTTCAGGGAGCTGGGGCAGTTGGCCCATCTCTCCAGCAACAAGCTGAGGTGGTAAAGCTTTCACCCTCAGCTGAATCACTGGCAGCAGGGCAGAATGCTACTGGCCGCTGCACACAACTGCAACTTGAGTGGATATCGGTGGATGGGACTGCGGTCTCCACTCACAGCAACCCAGCACAAGAGCTGGCAACAGAGCAGAGTGCCGCGGGCCTCTGCTCTCAACTAACAGAAGAAGGAGTTCCTGTGGTACCAGATGGGACTTCAGTCCTCACTGACCCAACCCCAGAAAATGGTGTGACACTGAGACAGGAGGATGTCAGCCTTGCTTTGCAAGCACTGGGGGATTTTCACCTACCACAAGTGGAGGGGACTTCAGTCTCCACTTGTATACCCTAGGGATGCTGGGCAGTCGGCCCAGATCCCCAACAGCATGACGGACTGAGCCCAGTCACCCTGTCTTCTCCCCAGCGGTGGGTATGTTCTCTGAGAGAGGCAGAGGTTGGCTGGGTAAGTGATGCTCTGTTTGGAGCAATTTATTTGGGGTACTGTGTGGATACCGGCATTAGAAGAATGGACCTATGGACTAACTTCGGAGTCAACCCGTCTGGGGTCACCTCCTGTGTTAGTCTCCTGCCGAAAGGGGAGATGTGTGACAGGAGGGCCACGTTGGACACAGGGTGAGCCAGGAAATAATGGACATTAAGAAATATATCTTGGACTACCTAAAATGGGTCTGTACTATTTATCCACCATATTCCCAAGGATATCTGTAAAGGACTATTTACTTATTCTGAACTCAACAGGTTAATTTAGAGATACTGAGGTGTTCAGCCTCAATCACCTGTCTGCCTAGTGTAATGCTAATGAATTCCAGCTTCTAGAAGACCTGTTCATTGTTTGTGGTGATGTGGATTGGGGAAATTAAGTGTGTCCTTGTGCGTATTGTAAAGTAACAGACAGTCTGGTGAATATAAAGGTCATGCATAGTTATTTAAACATAAAGGGGATTAGAACCTGTTGTCTCCTAGCAGACGTCAAAATAATGCGTATTGGGCTTTGTTATGTTGTGGGTGGAGCTGGACCATTGTTCATTCAGGTTAATGCAGTAATGGATGTGTATAAGAGTTTCAATGTTTTTGGCCATAAAGGCAGTCTATTTTTGGAAAGATACAGAGCGTGTTGTCTCGTTCTTTGGAAGGATTAATTCCTATGGGAAGTGGTCTTCTGGCTGTGGAGGATCGACAGGGAAGTTGTGTCCAGGAGAGGGAAGGGATCTAAACGGCGTTACCCCCTTTCGTATTTGGGGTGCCGTTACAATTAGTATAAGTGATGTAGAGCTTGACTAGAGTAGACAATGCAGAGAAATTAGAAATTTAAGGATTAGTCATGTTTCTGGACTCCATGCAGGTACTAGATTCATTAGCCATAATTCTTTGGAGCTGAGTTTTTGTACTTTACAATCACATGCACAAGATATAATTGTCTGTGTCGCCCCCAATAAAACTGTGACATTTTGATTGAGTGAGATTTTGGATGTGTAACTGTGGGACCTACATAACTAGCAGTATGAAGCAATAAAAAGCAAGGAATAACAGCAGTGAAATTAAACATTTAATGTAAAAGAAACAACAATAATCTAATTGAACCAGCTTACACCTTTGGGGAGCAGTCCACCATAGGCAGCCCACAGCTAATTAACTTACCGGTAAGTTAATTAGTAAGTAGTAGTAGTAGACTGGGAGTATTTAAGCCGGCTACTCTGTGTCATCTGTAAAATATAAGTCTTTTTTGGCTACATGAAAGAACACAACTAAAACAGGCTAACACGTTTCAGCTATAGCAGGCTTCCTCATTGCACTGGTGCTATGAGGAAGGCTGCTATAGCCAAGACGCGTTAACCTGTCACATTTGTGTTTTATCATGTAGCCAATAAAGATTTGTAATTTATGGATGACACCAAGTAGCCGGGATCAACTTAATTCCAGTTCTATTATTTAAGTGTGGAGGCACTTCAGCTAGAGCATTGGTTCCTGGCCACAAGAAGCTGTACTTGCAGTTGAGCGTGGGTATTTTTCTTTTTACAGTTTTCTCACCCAGTGGACTCATTATTTGGAAAGGTTACCCAAATAAATACCCTCAGAGATCTATACTCTCTGAAAACTATTCTCTAATGATCAATACACCGCACAGCAAATTCAGACTGAGCAGCACTGAATACCCCACCATCCATGTCTTTCTGAATAACAAACCAGGAAAGTAGACTTTCTCTGTGGGTTAAGTTGGGTATTCTGTTTTTCTTTTTTTTTTCAGAAGAATTTTAAGAATAGCTACAACTAATGGGTGCCATTTGAAAAAAAAAAGAACAGAATTGCATTGGCATAGTTTATTAAAAAGTATTGCAGTACAAAGAAACTAGCACATTATTTTTGTATTGACTACACTACATTTTTTGCTATAGGCAATAACCCAGTTTTCCTTTTCTGGACATTTTGTGGTACTAAAACAATAAATATTATCAACTCAAGTGTCTAGGTCAAGCAGGGATACTTTTAATTAAACTGTGTATACATACTGTCATTTGAGTTTTACTATATGAAAGGGCTTCATACAAAAAAAAAAGGAAAAAGTGCCGACATGTCATTTTCCTAGACACCAGCATGGTAAGTATATTCAGAGCAGTATTCATTCATTTCCAGACTGAACAGATGTTTTTACAATAGAAATCCCTAATAATTATAATCTGTTACAGTAAATATACAAGACGGCTTGTAAATACAAGAGACATGGTATGTTGTTAATGACTTGAAACAGACCTCTGTTTTGCTGATCTAGATTCTTGGCAGCTTAATTTCAGTGACAGATGTCAGGCTTTTTTATCCTTGTTCTGCAGGCTCTACAGAACTTTCAGGGATGCCAAATATGTCTATATGCTGCTGGAGGTGTGTCTTGGAGGGGAGCTCTGGAGCATTCTACGAGACACGTGAGTTACGGTATATCTAATAAGTAACTATTACGGTTTTGAAACTGTATTGTATTTTTGCAAATTTGTTGGCCTTGACTTGTGATATTACTATAGTCCTGTTTATCTTGAATAGATATAGGCTTGTGTTTTTATATTTACCTGTAGTTTATGCTAGATCAAGGCCTGGTACTGGGTTGACTTACAATAATGCCATCAGCATACATAGTAGTACATACTAGATGAAGGTCAGCTACTGTAGTCTATGCATTTCTCTCAAGACATTTCCTTTCAGGGCTTTTTAATGCAAACAAACAAAATAAACTTGGGTTGTAATGAATCAATGCACAATACTTTTTTATTCATAGGGCATTGGCAATATTCTATAGAGATCCACAATTTGCAGTCTGTGGCTTGGTGGAGGTTAGAGTCTTTCTTTTGAACAGTCATAGAAGCCCAAACACAAATTTCAGGTCCAGTGGTTGCCAAAAAAGATTTTGTATTTCTCCAAAATATTTATACTATACTTATCTATACTTTAAGACCACACACATTCCATACATATAGTGCTGAGGAGCAAATTGAACCCAACAGACAACAGTTGTTCTGCACTGAAAATAAAAGCTCTGAAAACTTAATAAACTGAATTCCTATTGTATTTGCTATAGGACTTCAAACATGGATGAGTACTGAACACAAAAGTGTGAAATTACTAATTATATTTTACTCTCTACATTGTTGCATATTTGTTATTCATTACATGTCTATTATTAATTTTATAAAGGGTGTTTATTACCTATTTTGTCTGATTACGCCTATTCAAGCGCTTTAATACAGACTATTCACGTTTTGCTTGTTGCTATAGGGACTTGTAGATGTATCTTTCCAAAGTTATCTGCTGTAATTTACAGACTATACTGTATACAACTCTGCATTTATCTATGTATCTATTTACATATTTTCCCTATGCCATTTTAAATACTCCCCCCTGGAATGTATGGTGATTCACTTGTTAGCATTTTCCTTGTGGCAAGTACACCCCAAGTCTTGAATTGTCACCAATTAAACTATCTTATACACCAAGTATACTATTACATGGGCTTCCTAAATGTATCTGTATGGTTTGGTTTAGTCCCACAGTTCCAAAAATATACCAATAAATAAAGTCACGTCCTAACAGATTAGTCCTTATGTGAGACAGGAACTATAGGACCAGTAGCTATAGTCATAGAGAGGCTCTGAATGTTTAAACAAATTACTCTGGCGGATTACACAGGCTCATTCAAGGTGGGGGCCTAAGCACTAAATGGTATTCACCAGAGCTCCTGATGGTGAATTTGGGTTTTGCTTTGTCCTAATACCAGTCGCAGTCCTCAGGATCGTCCCACTAGGAGGTGAGTAGGGATGAGCTTCGAGTTCGACTCGAACATCGGCTGTTCGATCGTTCAACGAAGATCGAACATAATGGGCCGTTTGCGCCAAATTCGAGCTGCGCGTCCCGGCCTATAATGCACTGCGTCATCGCAGTGCATTGCTGGCTGATGATTGGCCAAGCATGCACTATGACCCGCATGCTTTGGCCAATCATTGCGCCGTCAGCACAGAGAGCCATAATTGGGAAAAGGCAGGGTGCCTTTGGCCAATCAGGCTCAGGGGATTAAGTACACGCCCCAAACTATATAAGCCAGCCTGCACGTCGGCTTTGTGTAGTGTGTTGCAGCGTTAAGAGAGAGAGTGTCATTTAATTTCATTTAGATAGATTGAGCAGGCAGGCGATTCAGTTAGCTAGACTGAGCAGGCAGTTGATTCAGTATATTTAGTATATATATGCATTCCAGGCTTTGTATATGTAGCGGGGTCCTAAATTGAGGTTATGTTATGCCAAATTTAGGGGTGACTTGAGTGATAGTTGGCTCAAGTCTTTCAATTACTTGACTCTGCATTGCTGCTGCTTCACCTGGCTTGCAGTTCCCCTAAGTAGTATGGGTGGCGCTGTCACTTGTACTCGGGGTTGAACCACAGGTGTTGGAGTGGCGATTTGGTGTCCTCTCTCTGCAGCCGTGCGGTGGGCGGGGTGTCGGCTGGCTGTGCATGCTGGAAGAGGATACAAAAGGGACGGACGCCATTCTCCAGGGGGAGTGATCCAGGGACCTGTACCCGAGGGAACCTGCGGGTTCGGGAGTTGAGTGTGTGGCCTTCCAGGCTATGGGGCCACGTACGCCTCAGTCCCAGGCACCCTTAGTCCTGGGACTGCAACTTCAGCCCTGGGCCCAGCACCTTTAGCTGGAGCCCGCTTCGGAAGGAAGAATCTCAGGGTGCTGCCTTGCGAGGAGACCCATTTCTGGATGAGGAGGCTGGGGGAGGACCGTTCCGAAGGGCTGGTGAGCCATCACAGTGAAGGAAGGGGCCCAGTAACTCTCCAGGGGGATGTCATCCATCCGGAACCCAGGAGCCTAACAATCTGGACCATCAGGAGGTTTGGGACACTATAGATCCTGTGGCAGAGGATCACCTAGACGCATCTATTAGGGATCTAGATTGACTGTTCGAGCTGCACGCCGGCTGCTAGCACCATTGGTGGCTATCCGGGTGAGCCATACCCACTCGAGACCGAGTGGCGACGAAGCCAGAAAATGCTGTTTATCCTTCTAACACCTTTCTCTCTTTGTGCAAAGAAAATAAAGCTCTACGTTGGAGTGATATACTTGTGTGGACCTTGGAGTTATTTGGGGTATAGAGACTCTGTCCTTGCACACTGAGGACAGAAAGCAACTTTGAGGAGAACTTCGCTGCAAGACCCGTAGGTGAAACAAGTGTGCTTAACCTCTGAAAACCAGAGGGTACGGGCATGGTGGCACCTTGCGCCTTTTCCGCTCATGAGTGAGCCAAGTAGACGGGAGGAAAGGGGTGAGGTCGCTATATATATATATATATATATATATATATATATATATATATATATATACAGTGGGTACGGAAAGTATTCAGACCCCCTTACATTTTTCACTCTTTGTTATATTGCAGCCATTTGCTAAAATCATTTAAGTTAATTTTTTTCCTAATTTTTGTACACACAGCACCCCATATTGACAGAAAAACACAGATTTGTTGACATTTTTGCATATTTATTAAAAAAGAAAAACTGAAATATCACATGGTCCTAAGTATTCAGACCCTTTGCTGTGACACTCATATATTTAACTCAGGTGCTGTCCATTTCTTCTGATCATCCTTGAGATGGTTCTACACCTTAATTTGATTCCAGCTGTGTTTGATTATACTGATTGGACTTGATTAGGAAAGCCACACACCTGTCTATATAAGACCTTACAGCTCACAGTGCATGTCAGAGCAAATGAGAATTTTGAGGTCAAAGGAACTGTCTGAAGAGCTCAGAGACAGAATTGTGGCAAGGCACAGTTCTGACCAAGGTTACAAAAAAAATCTGCTGCACTTAAGGTTCCTAAGAGGACAGTGGCCTCCATAATCCTTAAATGGAAGACGTTTGGGATGACCAAAACCCTTCCTACAGCTGGCCGTCCAGCCAAACTGAGCTATCGGGGGAGAAGAGCCTTGGTAAGAGACGTAAAGAAGAACCCAAAGATCACTGTGGCTGAGCTCCAGAGATGCAGTCGGGAGATGGGAGAAAGTTGTAGAAAGTCAACCATCACTGCAGCCCTCCACCAGTCGGGGCTTTATGGCAGAATGGCCTGACGGAAGCCTCTCCTCAGTGCAAGACACATGAAAGCCCGCATGGAGTTTGCTAAAAAAACACCTGAAGGACTCCAAGATGGTGAGAAATAAGATTCTCTGGTCTGATGAGACCAAGATAGAACTTTTTGTCCTTAATTCTAAGCGGTATGTGTGTAGAAAACCAGGCACTGCTCATCACCTGTCCAATACAGTCCCAACAGTGAAGCATGGTGGTGGCAGCATCATGCTGTGGAGGTGTTTTTCAGCTGCAGGGACAGGACGACTGGTTGCAATCGAGGGAAAGATGAATGCGGCCAAGTACAGGGATATCCTGGACGAAAACCTTCTCCAGAGTGCTCAGGAACTCAGACTGGGCCGATGGTTTACCTTCCAACAAGACAATGACCCTAAGCACACAGCTAAAATGACGAAGGAGTGGCTTCACAACAACTCCGTGACTGTTCTTGAATGGCCCAGCTAGAGCCCTGACTTAAACCCAATTGAGCATCTCTGGAGAAACCTAAAAATGGCTGTCCACCAATGTTTACCATCCAACCTGACAGAACTGGAGAGGATCTGCAAGGAGGAATGGCAGAGGATCCCCAAATCCAGATGTGAAAAACTTGTTGCATCTTTCCCAAAAAGACTTATGGCTGTATTAGATCAAAAGGGTGCTTCTACTAAATACTGAGCAAAGGGTCTGAATACTTAGGACCATGTGATATTTCAGTTTTTCTTTTTTAATAAATCTGCAAAAATGTCAACAATTCTGTGTTTTTCTGTTAATATGGGGTGCTGTGTGTACATTAACCGCTTAACGACCGCTCACGGCATATATACTTCGGCAGAAAGGCTCGTACAGGCACAATCACGTACCTGTACGTCCCCTTTAACTGCCTGCTGTGTGGTTGCGCGCGCGCCGGCGGCGGCGCGCTCACGACCCTGCAGTTATCCCCGTGAGTCGGACCGCGGGTCCCGCAGACTCGATCGCTGCGGGGATCCCCGCGATCGTCTCACGGAGGGATGGAGCGGGGAGATGTTAGTGTAAACACAACATCTCCCTACTCGCCTACTGACACTGTCACCGATCTCCGCTCTGTGTAATCATAGCGGAGATTGGTGACATGTCACTCGTAGCCATGCCCCCTAACAGTGAGAATCACTCCCTTAGGCACACTTAACCCCTTCAGCGCCCCTAGTGGTTAACCCCTTCACTGCCAGTGTAATTTTTACAGTAACCAGTGCATTTTTATTGCACTGATCACTGTAAAAATGACAATGGTCCCAAAAATGTATCAAAAGTGTCCGATGTGTCCGCCATAATGTCGCAGTCACAAAAAAAACGCTGATCGCCACCAAACTAGTAAAAAAAAATTTTTTTTTATAAAAATGCTATTAAAATACCCCCTATTTTGTAAACGCTATAACTTTTGCACAAACCAATCAATGAACGCCGATTGCGATTTTTTTTTACCAAAAATATGTAGAAGAATATGTATCGGCCTAAACTGAGGAAAAAAAAGTTTTTTTATATATTTTTTTGGGGTTATTTATTATACCAAAAAGTAAAAAAATATTGAATTTTTTTCAAAATTGTCGCTCTATTTTTGTTTATAGCGCAAGAAATAAAAATCGCAGAGGTGATCAAATACCACCAAAAGAAAGCTCTATTTGTGGGAAAAAAAGGATGTAAATTTTGTTTGGGAGCCACGTCGCACTTGTCAGTTAAAGCGACGCAGTGCCGAAACGCAAAAAGGGGCCTGGTCTTTATGCTGCATATTGGTCCGGGGATTAAGTGGTTAATGAGGATAAAAAAATTAACTTAAATGATTTTAGCAAATGGATGCAATATAACAAAGAATGAAAAATTTAAGGGGGTCTGAATACTTTCCGTACCCACTGTATATACTGTATACAGTTTAGCTAGATCTCCCTGCAGAGCGTTCCTGGTGTACTGTTCCTAATATACTACAGGCAGGCAGTTGATTCAGTTAGCTGCAGTATATAAAGTACTGTATCCTGTGCGCAGTGTGCAGCTAGATCTCACTGCAGACCATTCCTGTTGTTCTCATCCTAATATACTACAGGCAGGCAGTTGATTCAGTAAGCTGCAGTATATAAAGTACTGTATCCTGTGCACAGTGTGCAGCTAGATCTCACTGCAGACCATTCCTGTTGTTCTTTTCCTAATATACTACAGGCAGGCAGTTGATTCAGTAAGCTGCAGTATATAAAGTACTGTATCCTGTGTGCAGTGTGCAGCTAGATCTCACTGCAGACCATTACTGTTGTTCTCTTCCTAATATACTACAGGCAGGCAGTTGATTCAGTTAGCTGCAGTATATAAAGTACTGTATCCTGTGCACAGTGTGCAGCTAGATCTCACTGCAGACCATTCCTGTTGATCTCGTCCTAATATACTACAGGCAGGCAGTTGATTCACTTAGCTGCAGTATATAAAGTACTGTATCCTGTGCACAGTGTGCAGCTAGATCTCACTGCTAGACATGTGCATTTCGTTTCGTTCTGAATCGAAATTCTGACAAATTTTTCATTATTCGGAAATTCATCTGAACGCGAACGAAATTCGATTCGAATCGAATTCGAAACAAATTAGAATCGAATTAGAAAACAAATTTGAATTGAATTAGAAAAAATAGAAATCAATTTTCTAAAAAATACAATAAAATTGAATATAAAACAATAAAGCAATATAATAAAAAAAAGAATATAAAATAATAGAATAGAATTTAATAGAATGTAGAATAGAATAGAATGACCGTCTTCCGAAATTCGAATAGTATAAATTCGAATTCGAGAATAGATCGGAAAATAATTCAAAACAATGGAAACTAAAATAGAAAAGAATAGAAAAACAATAGAACAGAGTAGAATAAAATATAATATATATTATATTTTATTCTATTCTGTTCCATTGTTTTTCTTTTCTATTATTTACTATTCTATTCTAATCTTTTATATTCAAATTCGATTTCATTCTATAAGAAATTTGAATAGAAAAGATTAGAATAGAATAGAAAATAATAGAAAAGAAAAACAATAGAACAGAATAGAATAAAATATAATATATATTATATTTTATTCTACTCTGTTCTATTGTTTTTCTATTCTTTTCTATTTTAGTTTCCAGTGTTTTGAATTATTTTCCGATCTATTCTCGAAAAGATTATAATAGATTAGTTTAGTATTAGAATTGGAAAAAAATTTGACCAAATTCAAAAAAAGTCGATCAAATTCGAAAAAAATCTACCGCAATCAAAAAAATTCGACCGCATTTGAAAAAAATCTACCGGATTCGAAAAAACTATTAAATTCGAAAAAATTCTACCGCATTCGAAAAAAATTGTCCGAATTCGAAAAAGTAAACTATATCTAACCATTTTCCAAAATTCGAATTTCGTATAGAATGAAATTGATTTAGAATAGAAAAGATTAGAATAGCATAGAAAAGAATAGAAAAGTATAAACTAGAAAAACAATAGAACTGAATAGAATAAAATGTAATATATATAATATTTTATTCTATTTTGTTATATTGTTTTTTTAGTCTATTATTTTCTATTATTTTCTATTCAAATCTTTTCTATTCAAATTCAAAATCATTCTATACGAAATTCGAACTTCTGAAGCCATCTTCTGAAATTTGAATTTGTATAGAATGAATTTGAATAGAAAAGATTACAATAGAATAGAAAAGAAAATAATAGAAAAGAATAGCATAGAAAAACAATAGAACAGACTAAAAAAAATATTAAATATATATATAATTTTTTTTATTCTGTTCTATTGTTTTTCTATTCTATTCAAATCCAAATTCATTCTATACAAAATTCGAATTTCGGAAGATGGCTTCTGAAGTTCCAAATTGCATAGAATGAATTTGAATTTGAATAGAAAAGATTTGAATAGAAAAAAATAAACTAGAAAAACACTAGAACAGAACAGAAAAAATATATTATATATATATAGTTCAAATAGAAAAGATTAGAATAAAATATTTGAATAGAAAAGATTAGAATAGAATAGAAAAGAATAGCTTAAAAAAACAATAAAGGTGAACAGAAAAAAAATATAATATATATGTGTGTGTATATACCACCTTCCGAAATCCGAATTTCGTATAGAATGAATTTGAATTTGACTACAAAAGATTAGAATAGAAAATTATAAACTAGAAAAACATATGTTATATTTTATTCTATTCTGTTCTATTGTTTTTCTATTTTCTATTCTATTCTGATCTTTTCTATTCTAATTCAAAAAAATTCTAACCCTAACCCTAACCCTATTATATATATATATATCTAACCATATTCCGACATTCTAATTTTGCATGGAATGAATTTGAATAGAAAAGATTAGAATAGAAAATAATAGAAAATAATAGACTAGAAAAACAATAGAACAGAATAGAATAAAATATAATTAATATATATATATAAAACACCTTCCGAAATTCGAATTTCGTATAGAATGAAATCAAATTTGAATAGAAAAGATTAAAACAGAAAATAATAGAAAAGAATAAACTAGAAAAACATATATTATATTTTATTCTATTCTGTTCTATTGTTTTTCTATTCTATTCTATTCTTTTCTATTTTATATTCTATTCTAATCTTTTCTATTCTAATTCAAAATCATTCTATACAAAATTTGAAAAAATATTAGGGTTAGGGTTAACCCTAACCCTATTATATATATATATATATATATATATATATATATATATATATATATATATATAAAACAGAATATATATATAAAACCAAACCATGTTCCGACATTCGAATTTCGTATAGAATGAATTTGAATTCCAATTAGAAAAGATTAGAATAGAAATAGAAAATAGCTTAGAAAAACAATAGAACAGAATAGAATAAAATATAATATATATATTATATTTTATTCTATTCTGTTCTATTGTTTTTCTATTCCATTCTTTCCAATATTTTCTATTCTATTCAAATCTTTTCGATTAGAACTTGAATTCATTCTATACGAAATTTGAATTTCGGAAGATGGCTATATATATATATATATATATATATATATATATATATATATATATATATTTTTTTTTTTTTTTTTCAGATCTGTTCTGTTGTTTTTCTATGCAATTCTTTTCTATTCTTTTCTATTTTATTGTAATCTTTTCTATTCAAATTAATTCTATTTCATTCTATACGAAATTCAAATTTCGGAAGATGGTTTTATATATATACTGTATATAACCATTTTCCGAAATTCGAATTTCATACAGAATGAAATAGAATTTGAATAGAAAAGATTACAATAAAATAGAAAAGAATTGCATAGAAAAACAATAGAACAGATCTGAATATATATATATATATATATATATATATATATAGCCATCTTCCGAAATTCGAATTTCCTATAGAATTAAATCGAATTTGAATAGAAAATATTCGAAAATAATAGAGAACAATATCATAAAAAAACAATAGAACAAATTCGAATTTCGGAAGATGGACGGTTATATACATATATATATATATATATTTATATATATATTTTTTTTCTATTCTGCTTTATTGTATTCTCTTCTTTTTTTTATTCTGTTCTTTTCTATTCTAATCTTTTCTATTCAAATTTGAATTCATTCTATACTAAATTCGAATTTCGGAAGATGGTTATATATATATATATATATATATATATATATATACACACATATATAAATAACCATTTTCCAAAATTCGAATTTCATATAGAATTAAATCGAATTTGAATAGAAAATATTCGAAAATAATAGAAAATAATATCATAAAAAAACCAATAGAACAATTAGAACTATGTTCCGACATTCGAATTTCATATAGAATGAATTTGAATTCCAATTAGAAAAGATTAGAATATAAATAGAAAATAGACTAGAAAAACAAATAGAACAGAATAGAATAAAATATAATATATATATTGTATTTTATTCTATTCTGTTCTATTGTTTTTCTATTCCATTCTTTCCAATATTTTCTATTCTATTCAAATCTTTTCGATTAGAATTTGAATTCATTCTATACGAAATTTGAATTTCGGAAGATGGCTATATATATATATATATATATATATATATATATATTTATTTATTTTTTTCAGATCTGTTCTATTGTTTTTCTATGCAATTCTTTTCTATACTTTTCTATTTTATTGTAATCTTTTCTATTCAAATTAATTCTATTTCATTCTATACGAAATTCAAATTTCGGAAGATGGTTTTATATATATATATATATATATATATATATATATATATATATACACTGTATATAACCATTTTCTGAATTTCATACAGAATGAAATAGAATTTGAATAGAAAAGATTACAATAAAATAGAAAAGAATTGCATAGAAAAACAATAGAACAGATCTGAAATATATATATATATATATATATATATATATATATATATATATATATATATATGTAGCCATCTTCCGAAATTCGAATTTCCTATAGAATGAATTAGAATAGAAAAAATTTGAATAGAAAAGAATAGACTAGAAAAACAATTGAACAGAATAGTATAAAATATTATTAGTCCAAGCCTTATTCTTCAAGGGGAAACCCGAACCCCAACCCTGACCCTAACCCCAATCACAACCATAACCCCAATCACAACCCTAACCCCTAACCATAACCCTCACCCTAACCCTATAAAAAATATAATATATATGTATAGATATAGATATAGATATCTAAAGATATATCTATATATCTATAGATATAGATCTATATATATATATATATAAATAACCATCTTCTGAAATTCGATTTTCGTATAGAATGATTTTGAATAGAAAAGATTAGAATAAAATAGAATAGAAAATAATAGAAAAGAATAGACTAGAAAAACAATAGAACAGAATAGAATAAAATAGAATATATTATATTTAATTTTATTATGTTATATTGTCTTTCTAGTCTATTCTTTTCTATTCTAATCTTTTCTATTCTAATCCAAATCGTTCTATACTAAATTCTAATTTCGGAAGATGGACGGTTATATACATATATATATATATATATTTATACTGTGTGTATATATATATATATATATATATATATATATATATATATATATTTTTTTTTTTCTATTCTGCTTTATTGTATTCTCTTATTTTTTTTATTCTGTTCTTTTCTATTCTAATCTTTTCTATTCAAATTTGAATTCATTCTATACTAAATTCGAATTTCGGAAGATGGTTTTATATATATATATATATATATATATATATATATATATATATATATATATACACATATATAAATAACCATTTTCCAAAATTCGAATTTCATATAGAATTAAATCGAATTTGAATAGAAAATATTTGAAAATAATAGAAAACAATATCATAAAAAAAACAATAGAACAAATTCGAATTTCGGAAGATGGACGGTTATATACATATATATATATATATATATATATATATTTTTTTTTTTCTATTCTGCTTTATTGTATTCTCTTCTTTTTTTATTCTGTTCTTTTCTATTCTAATCTTTTCTATTCAAATTTGAATTCATTCTATACTAAATTCGAATTTCGGAAGATGGTTATATATATATATAAATAACCATTTTCCAAAATTCGAATTTCATATAGAATTAAATCGAATTTGAATAGAAAATATTCGAAAATAATAGAAAATAGTATCATAAAAAAACCAATAGAACAATTAGAACTATGTTCCGACATTCGAATTTCATATAGAATGAATTTGAATTCCAATTAGAAAAGATTAGAATATAAATAGAAAATAGACTAGAAAAACAAATAGAACAGAATAGAATAAAATATAATATATATATTGTATTTTATTCTATTCTGTTCTATTGTTTTTCTATTCCATTCTTTCCAATATTTTCTATTCTATTCAAATCTTTTCGATTAGAATTTGAATTCATTCTATACGAAACTTGAATTTCGGAAGATGGCTATATATATATATATATATATATATATATATATATATATATATATATATTTTTTCAGATCTATTCTATTGTTTTTCTATGCAATTCTTTTCTATACTTTTCTATTTTATTGTAATCTTTTCTATTCAAATTAATTCTATTTCATTCTATACGAAATTCAAATTTATATATACTGTATATAACCATTTTCCGAAATTCGAATTTCATACAGAATGAAATAGAATTTGAATAGAAAAGATTACAATGAAATAGAAAAGAATTGCATAGAAAAACAATAGAACAGATCTGAAAAAATATATATATATATATATATATATATATATATATATATATATATATATATATATAGCCATCTTCCGAAATTCGAATTTCCTATAGAATGAATTAGAATAGAAAAAATTTGAATAGAAAAGAATAGACTAGAAAAACAATTGAACAGAATAGTATAAAATATTATTAGTCCAAGCCTTATTCCTCAAGGGGAAACCCGAACCCCAACCCTGACCCTAACCCCAATCACAACCCTAACCCCAATCACAACCCTAACCCCTAACCATAACCCTAACCCTAACCCTCACCCTAACCCTATAAAAAATATAATATATATGTATAGATATAGATATAGATATCTAAAGATATATCTATATATCTATAGATATAGATCTATATATATATATATATAAATAACCATCTTCTGAAATTCGATTTTCGTATAGAATGATTTTGAATAGAAAAGATTAGAATAAAATAGAATAGAAAATAATAGAAAAGAATAGACTAGAAAAACAATAGAACAGAATAGAATAAAATATAATATATTATATTTAATCTTATTATGTTATATTGTCTTTCTAGTCTATTCTTTTCTATTCTAATCTTTTCTATTCTAATCCAAATCGTTCTATACTAAATTCGAATTTCGGAAGATGGACGGTTATATACATATATATATTTATACTGTGTATATATATATATATATTATTTTTTTTCTATTCTGCTTTATTGTATTCTCTTATTTTTTTATTCTGTTCTTTTCTATTCTAATCTTTTCTATTCAAATTTGAATTCATTCTATACTAAATTCGAATTTCGGAAGATGGTTTTATATATATATATATATATATATATATATATATATATACACATATATAAATAACCATTTTCCAAAATTCGAATTTCATATAGAATTAAATCGAATTTGAATAGAAAATATTTGAAAATAATAGAAAACAATATCATAAAAAAAACAATAGAACAAATTCGAATTTCGGAAGATGGACGGTTATATATATATATATATATATATATATATATATATATATATATATTTATATATATATATTTTTTCTATTCTGCTTTATTGTATTCTCTTCTTTTTTTATTCTGTTCTTTTCTATTCTAATCTTTTCTATTCAAATTTGAATTCATTCTATACTAAATTCGAATTTCGGAAGATGGTTATATATATATATATATATATATATATATATATATATATATATACACATATATAAATAACCATTTTCCAAAATTCGAATTTCATATAGAATTAAATTGAATTTGAATAGAAAATATTCGAAAATAATAGAAAACAATATCATAAAAAAAACAATAGAACAAATTCGAATTTCGGAAGATGGACGGTTATATACATATATATATATATATATATATATATATATATATATTTATATATATATATATATAGATTTTTTCTATTCTGCTTTATTGTATTCTCTTCTTTTTTAATCTGTTCTTTTCTATTCTAATCTTTTCTATTCAAATTTGAATTCATTCTATACTAAATTCGAATTTCGGAAGATGGTTTTATATATATATATATATATATATATATATATATACACACATATATAAATAACCATTTTCCAAAATTCGAATTTCATATAGAATTAAATCGAATTTGAATAGAAAATATTCGAAAATAATAGAAAATAATATCATAAAAAAACCAATAGAACAATTAGAACTATGTTCCGACATTCGAATTTCATATAGAATGAATTTGAATTCCAATTAGAAAAGATTAGAATATAAATAGAAAATAGACTAGAAAAACAAATAGAACAGAATAGAATAAAATATAATATATATATTGTATTTTATTCTATTCTGTTCTATTGTTTTTCTATTCCATTCTTTCCAATATTTTCTATTCTATTCAAATCTTTTCGATTAGAATTTGAATTCATTCTATACGAAATTTGAATTTCGGAAGATGGCTATATATATATATATATATATATATATATATATATATATATATATATATATATATATATATATATATATTTTCAGATCTGTTCTATTGTTTTTCTATGCAATTCTTTTCTATACTTTTCTATTTTATTGTAATCTTTTCTATTCAAATTAATTCTATTTCATTCTATACGAAATTCAAATTTCGGAAGATGGTTATATATATATATATATATATACTGTATATAACCATTTTCCGAAATTCGAATTTCATACAGAATGAAATAGAATTTGAATAGAAAAGATTACAATAAAATAGAAAAGAATTGCATAGAAAAACAATAGAACAGATCTGAAAAAAAAAATATATATATATATATATATATATATATATATATATATATATATATAGCCATCTTCCGAAATTCGAATTTCCTATAGAATGAATTAGAATAGAAAAAATTTGAATAGAAAAGAATAGACTAGAAAAACAATTGAACAGAATAGTATAAAATATTATTAGTTCAAGCCTTATTCTTCAAGGGGAAACCCCAACCCCAACCCTGACCCTAACCCCAATCACAACCCTAACCCCAATCACAACCCTAACCCCTAACCATAACCATAACCCTAACCCTAACCCTCACCCTATAAAAAATATAATATATATGTATAGATATAGATATAGATATCTAAAGATATATCTATAGATCTATAGATATAGATCTATATATATATATATATATAAATAACCATCTTCTGAAATTCGATTTTCGTATAGAATGATTTTGAATAGAAAAGATTAGAATAAAATAGTATAGAAAATAATAGAAAAGAATAGACTAGAAAAACAATAGAACAGAATAGAATAAAATAGAATATATTATATTTAATTTTATTATGTTATATTGTCTTTCTAGTCTATTCTTTTCTATTCTAATCTTTTCTATTCTAATCCAAATCATTCTATACTAAATTTGAATTTCGGAAGATGGACGGTTATATACATATATATATATATATATATTTATACTGTGTATATATATATATATATATTATTTTTTTCCTATTCTGCTTTATTGTATTCTCTTATTTTTTTTATTCTGTTCTTTTCTATTCTAATCTTTTCTATTCAAATTTGAATTCATTCTATACTAAATTCGAATTTCGGAAGATGGTTTTATATATATATATATATATATATATATATATATATATATATATATATATACACATATATAAATAACCATTTTCCAAAATTCGAATTTCATATAGAGTTAAATCGAATTTGAATAGAAAATATTTGAAAATAATAGAAAACAATATCATAAAAAAAACAATAGAACAAATTCGAATTTCAGAAGATGGACGGTTATATACATATATATATATATATATATATATATATATATATATATTTATATATATATTTTTTTCTATTCTGCTTTATTGTATTCTCTTCTTTTTTTATTCTGTTCTTTTCTATTCTAATCTTTTCTATTCAAATTTGAATTCATTCTATACTAAATTCGAATTTCGGAAGATGGTTATATATATATATATATATATATATATATATACACACATATATAAATAACCATTTTCCAAAATTCGAATTTCATATAGAATTAAATCGAATTTGAATAGAAAATATTCGAAAATAATAGAAAACAATATCATAAAAAAAACAATAGAACAATTAGAACTATGTTCCGACATTCGAATTTCATATAGAATGAATTTGAATTCCAATTAGAAAAGATTAGAATATAAATAGAATATAGACTAGAAAAACAAATAGAACAGAATAGAATAAAATATAATATATATATTGTATTTTATTCTATTCTGTTCTATTGTTTTTCTATTCGATTCTTTCCAATATATTCAATTCTATTCTAATCTTTTCGATTCAAATTTGAATTCATTCTATACAAAATTTGAATTTCGGAAGATGGTTTTATAAATATATAAATACCGTGTGATGTCATCACCCCCCTCCCCTCCTCCATCTAGAGAGACAATCACCTCCATACACCATTCAATCAGAGCTCACCATCTCCATCCATCCCCCACACTCACTAATACCCCACACATTATTTTAGCACATCTCCTGTAGTCTATTAATAGCTATTTCATTTTTTTTTGCAGATTACGATCCATTTCCTTTATTTCCAGCAGATCTCCTGCAGACTATTAGCATCTATTTTATTTATGAATGGAGGAACAGTTTGAGGAAGAGACAACAAGAGAGACATCATCACCGCTTATATCTCTATACACAGGGAAATGGCTGCTAATAGTTTGCATGAGACCTGCAAAAAAAAATGAAATAGATGCTTTTAGTCTGCAGATTTAATGAGACAATTAAATAGATACTAGGGAGATCTGCAAAAAAAATTATATAAATTCTAATAGTATGCAGGAGATCTGATGGAAATAAATAGTAATCTGTAAAAAAAAAATATATATATATGCTAATAATCTGCAGGAGATTTGCTGAAATAAAGGAAATGGCTGCTCTAATGCAAAAAAAGAAAAAGAAAAGAAAAATGAAATATATGTTAATAGTCTGCAGGAGATCTGAAAAAAATGTAATAGATGTTAATATACTGCAGGAGATCTGATGGAAATAAATAGTAATCTGCAAAAAAAAAATGAAATAGATAGTATCTATATTCTATTCTGTTCTATTGTTTTTCTAGTCTATTTTCTATTTCTATTCTAATCTTTTCTATTCAAATTCATTCTATACGAAATTCGAATATCGGAAAAAAAAATGTATATATATTTAAAACCATCTTCCGAAATTCGAATTTAGTATATAATGATTTCGATTTTAATAGAAAAGATTTGAATAGAATATAAAAGAATAGAACAGAATAGAATAAAATATAATATATTCTATTCTGTTCTATTGTTTTTCTAGTCTATTCTCTGTTTTTCTATTTTATTATAATCTTTTCTATTCGGTTGAAATAATTTGAAATAATTTCGAATCCGGTTGAAATATTATCGAATTTGGTTGAAATATTAACGAATGCGGATGAAATATTATCGAATCCGGTAGAAATATTTTCGAATTTGGTTGAAATATTTTAGAATGCGACCGATTTTTCCAATTCGGTTGAAAACGAAACGAATTCCGGAAAAAAAAATTTAACGAATTTAACAAATCCAACTAAACAAAATTAATTTATTAACGAATTAAAACGAAGCAAAATACATTTTTTCCTTTTGCACATGTTTACTCACTGCAGACCATTCCTGTTGTTCTTGTCCTAATATGCTACAGGCAGGCAGTTGATTCAGTTAGCTGCAGTATATAAAGTACTGTATCCTGTGCACAGTGTGCAGCTAGATCTCACTGCAGACCATTCCTGTTGTTCTCTTCCTAATATACTACAGGCAGGCAGTTAATTCAGTTACCTGCATTATATAAAGTACTGTATCCTGTGCACAGTGTGCAGCTAGATCTCACTGCAGACCATTCCTGTTGTTCTCTTCCTAATATACTACAGGCAGGCAGTTGATTCAGTTAGTTGCAGTATATTCAGTATATATATACATCCCAGCTTTGTGCAGCTACATTTCACTGCAGGCCATTCCTGGTGTACCTATTCAAATACATCAAATACAGTATGTCTGGAAGGCCAACAAGGAGAGGCAGACACTCACAGGCCACTAAAAGAGGGCAAGCAGGCTCTGTGTCTAGAGCCAACAGTGCTGGTAGTGGACACTGTGCATCCTCAGCACGTGGCCGTGGGGCACGCTTGTTCTTTTTTTTGGCAGCTGGCCGTGTTGAGCCACAACATGCAGAAGAGTTGGTAAAGTGGATGACCAAGCCGTCCTCATCCTCCTCATCCTCTGTCACCCAGGCTCAGAGTACTTTGGCTGCCAATGCAGGTGCCAAAGTGGCCTATTCCATCGGCTCCAGGTCATCATTTACTCCTTCCTTAGCCCCCCCATCATGCAAGGAGAAGTCCCCCGAACTGTTCAACCACAGTGTTGGGTACATGCTGCATGAGGATGCTCAGCGTTTTGAAGGCTCTGATGATGGTACCCAGCTTGAGGAAGGCAGTAACGTGAGCCCAGAGAGAGGGGGTGCCCAAGTAGGACAACAAACTGGCAGTCATTTTCCCCCAGCTGCAGCATACTGCCAGGTTTGCTCCAGTGACGAGGAGGGAGGGGATGATGAGGTCACTGACTCTACGTGGGTGCCTGATAGGAGAGAGGAGGAGGCACATCTCCAACGAGGCAGGATGCCCTCCAGGGGCAGCTTAAGGGCAGCCAACCGACTGCATCACACTGCAGAGCTCCGCATGTGCAGGGCGCTGCTGACTGCGCGGTTTTCCAAAATTTCTTTGGTGTGGGCCTTTTTTTACACATGTGCAGCAGATCGCACCGTTGCTGTTTGCAACATATGTCTGAAGCATATCAAGCGTGGCCGAAACAGAAGCCGCTTGGGCACCACATGCTTGACCAGACATATGTCGACCTGCCATACAGTCCGTTGGCAAGCGTACTTAAAAGACCCACACCAAATAACAAAGCGGACCTCTCCTTGCTCCTCATCAGCTGGGATCTCCAACCCCACTATACCTTCAGTCCTCTCTGAAACCTCCACTGAGAGGAATGAAGGTGTAGAATTAGATGTGCCACTGTCAAGTACTTGCGGGCAATGTGCTATCGCTACACCAACGTCCGATTGTAGCAGGCAAATTTCCCTACCCCAGTTGCCAAACTTGCGAAAAAAAATCGCTCCCAGCCATCCACATGCCCAGCGGTTGAATGCAAACTTGGCTAAATTGTTAGCATTCCAACTGCTGCCTTTTAAGCTGGTAGACTCTGCCCCCTTTCATGAATTTGTGGAATGTGCGGTACCTCAGTGGCAGGTTCCCAAACGCCACTTTTTTTCACGGAAGGCAATTCCTGCTCTCTACAGGCATGTGGAAGGCAATGTCTTGTTCTCGCTGGACAGGGCGGTCAGTGGTAAGGTGCATATTACCGCTGACTCATGGTCCAGCAGGCATGGTTACCTATCTTTCACGGCGCACTGGGTGACTCTGCTGGCAGCTGGGAAGGATGCAGGATAGTGGGCTGTCTTGTTGGAGGTTGTTCCTCCACCACGCCTCCAAAATGCTACTAGTGGTGATTCTGACACACCTCTCTCCTCCACCCCTTCCTCTTCTTCTTCTTTCATGGCCTCTTCCTCTATAGATTTGTCCTCGGAACCAGCGGTGCTCCGTAGGCGTTCAAGGGGCTACGCAAGCACTCAGGCAAAAAGATGCCATGCGGTGCTTGAGCTGGTGTGTGTAGGGGACAGGAGCCACACTGGGGCAGAGATTCTGTCAGCTCTGCAGGGGCAGGCTCAGAGGTGGTTGACGCCAAGCCAGCTTCAGCCAGGAATGGTGGTTTGCAACAATGGCACCAACCTCCTTTCTGCCCTCCGACAAGGACACATGACCCATGTGCCCTGTTTGGCTCACATCCTTAATTTGGTGATGCAGTGGTTCTTGTGCAGGTACCCAGGCTTACAGGATCTCCTGAGGCAGGCCAGGAAGGTCTGTGTGCATTTCTGCCAGTCATATAATGCCAGTGCTCGGCTGGCTGACCTCCGAAAGGAATACAACCTGCCCAAGCACCGCCTAATCTGTGACATGCCCACCAGATGGAACTCAACATTGGCCATGCTGCAGTGGCTGCACACGCAGCAGAGGGCCATCAATGAGTACCTGTGTGACTATGGCACCAGGACAGGGTCAGGGGAGCTTGGCTTTTTTTTGCCACGCAAGTGGCTCATGATCAGGGATGCATGCACTGTCCTATCACCATTTGAGGAGGCCACGAGGATGGTGAGCAGTGACAGTGCATGCATCAGTGACACTGTCCCTCTTGTCTACCTGTTGGAGCACATGCTGTGTGGAATAATGGACACTTGAGGCAGAACAGAGGGAGGAAGAGGAGGACTTCATTACCTCTCAAGGCCCCCTTTATCCAGACAGTGTTCCTGCGGGCCCGCCGAACACACAGGAAGAGGACGAGGAGGAGGATTGTGTCAGCATGGAGGTGGAGCCTAGCACTCAGCATCAGCAGCAGTCTTCAATGGATCGTTTACAGTCCCCAGAAACCCATGGACTTGTACGTAGCTGGGAGGAGGTGGCTGCGGATCATGTCGTCCTTAATGACCCAGAGGACTCCAGACCGAATGCCTCAGCAAACCTACGCTGCATGGCCTCCCTGATCCTGCAAAGCCTGCGAAAGGACCCTCGGATTTGTGGTATCAAGGAGAGGGATCATTACTGGCTGGCAACCCTCCTTGATCCACGTTACAACGGTAAGGTTGCGGAACTTATCCAGCCGTCGCAGAGGGAGCAGAGGATGAAACATCTTCGGGAGGCCTTGCACAAAGGTTTGTGCAACGCGTTTCCAGAGCCTGGGAGGTTACAATTTCCTGGTCCTGGACAACGTGTTGCTGAGGCTTCGGTCAGTCACAGAAGGAGCGGTGGAGAAGGTGGCTGTCTGACCAATGCGTTCAGACAATTTTTTAATCCCAGCCCCAAGGTATGATCGGTTCCAGCAACCATCGCCAGCGTCTGATTTACATGGTGCAGGAATACCTCGGGGCAAGATCAGACTTGGACACGTTTCCAACCGAAAATCCACTGGGTTACTGGGTCTTGAGGATAGATCACTCGCCAGAGCTTGCACAGTATGCAATTGAGCTACTGGCCTGTCCTGCATCCAGCGTTCTTTCGGAACGCATATTCAGTGCTGCTGGTGGCTTTGTAACCGATCACAGAGTGCGCCTGTCCACCGACTTGGTTGATCATCTCCCCTTCATAAAAATGAATCAGTCTTGGATCACCAGCTACCAAGCACCTGATTCTGATGTAACCGAATATTTTTTTTATGAATGAGATCCCTTCAAGACTATGCTGATGCTGATTGATGAGTGGCGATCCTGTTATGCTGAGTGACTATCCTATTCCTCCTCAATGTTCATGTTGATATTTTTGGTTCTGGGCACCAGAACCAGTGCCTAAAGCCCAATTTTTCTGCCCCTGTTTAACAGAGGCGTGTATAATTTAAATTTTTGCTGTAATATTTTGCAGCAAGGCTCATTCCTGCGCTCAATTAGAGTATATTTGAGGGGTTGCAGTGTTGTGGCACCAGCACCAGTGCCTAAGGCCCAATTGTTCTGTCCCTGTTTAACAGGGGTGTGTATACTTTACATTTTGGCTGTATTTTTTTTTGCAGCAGGGCTCATTCCTGCGCTCAAATAGAGTATCTTTGAGGGGTTGCAGTGTTGTGGCACCAGCACCAGTGCCTAAAGCCCAATTTTTCTGCCCCTGTTTAACAGGGGCGTGTATAATTAAAATTTTTGCTGTAATATTTTGCAGCAAGGTTCATTCCTGCGCTCAATTAGAGTATATTTGAGGGGTTGCAGTGTTGTGGCACCAGCACCAGTGCCTAAGGCCCAATTGTTCTGTCCCTGTTTAACAGGGGCGTGTATAATTAAAAATGTTGCTGTAATTTTTTTGCAGCAGGGCTCATTCCTGCGCTCAAATTGAGTATCTTTGAGGGGTTGCAGTGTTGTGGCACCAGCACCAGTGCCTAAAGCCCAATTTTTCTGCCCCTGTTTAACAGGGGCGTGTAGAATTAACATTTTTGCTGTAATATTTTGCAGCAGGGCTCATTCCTGTGCTCAAATAGAGTATTTGTGAGGGGTTTCAGTGTTGTGGCACCAGCACCAGTGCCTAAAGCCCAATTTTTCTGCCCCTGTTTAACAGGGGCGTGTACTCTTTAAATTTTAGCTGTAATATTTTGCAGCAGGGCTCATTCCTGTGCTCAAATAGAGTATTTGTGAGGGGTTGCAGTGTTGTGGCACCAGCACCAGTGCCTAAGGCCCAATTTTTCTGCCCCTGTTCAACAGGGGCATGTAATTACAATTCTTGATATAATATTTCACAGCAGGGCCCGTTCCAGCGCCCACCAAGTGTAACTGTAATGGCTTACAGTGTTGTGGCACCACCACCAAAGGCCCAATTTTTCTGCCCCTGTTCAACAGGGGCATGTAATTACAATTCTTGATATAATATTTCACAGCAGGGCCCGTTCCAGCGCCCACCAAGAGTAACTGTGAGGACTTACAGTGTTGTGGCACCACCACCAACAGGAAGTGAGAGGAAATCTACCCCTGGGAAGGGAAATTCTCTCCTGTTTTTCCCTAAAAACCCCAAATTTTCAAAATCCAATTGTCATTGGGCCAGAAAGTGAGGTGAAATCTTCTCAACAGGGGCACAGACAGCAAAACAAATGTTACAGGGGTGATGATAACCCTTCCCTAGGATATCCACAAAGCTTAAAAATAGATTTTTTGGCTGGAGCTACACTTACAAAATGTACCTGTTCCAAATTACAAACAGATTCAACGTAAGAACAAACCTACAGTCCCTGTCTTTCTTGGGACCGCCTGTATACTGCTGTTAAGGGTATATAGGGCCTGGGGGCCCCACACCTTTTCTTTTTTTAATTTGGGTGCAGGGTTTCCCTTAATATCCATACAAAACCCAAAGGGCCTGGTAACGGGCTGGGGGGAGGGGGGTACCCATGCCGTTTTTCTCAATAATTTTCATCTATATTGCCGGGACCCAACATTACATTAAAGTGGTTGTTAACATTTCCGGGGAAGATACACCTACAGGTAAGCCTAGATTAAGCCTAGATTAAGCCTTACCTGTAGGTGTTTGCATTGTCTCCTAAACCTACACAGTTTAGTAGATATTTGCCAAAAGGAGTAGACATGCGCGGAGTGACATTTTCGCCGCTCCGGCCAATCATAGCGCCGGAGCGGCGATACCCGGAAGTAACCTTCCGGAGCGATGTCTGCGGCCAGAGGGGGAGACGAGGACGGCTTCGGGGGCTTTGATCTAAGGTAAGTAATGCATAATGAGCTAGTATGCTAGTCATACTAGCTCATTATGGCTTTGTCTTGCAGGTTTTTTTTTTTTTTTAAATCAGGGTTTACAACCACTTTAAAGCTGCAAGCAGTTTTAAATTACTTTTATTCCTTTAGAAATGTCATTTTGTGCAGGGACTGTTCTAAATACGGGAAACACGCACCATGTCACAGGCATACTATAGACACCCCCCAGGTACGATATTTAAAGGAATATTTCACTTTTATCTTTTCACTTTAACCACTTCCATACCGGGCCATTGTAAAATGACGCCAGCAGGAACCCTCCGGGTGGGCATCATATGATCTCCTGGGCTTTGTGGGGGGATATCTGAATGATGCCTGCAGCTAGAGGCATCATTAAGATATCCTTCTCTTCTGCAGGCAATTCTGCGCACGATAAGAATGATCATAGCGGCAGTTCCGCTGCTTGATCGTTCTTATAGGCAGCGGAAGGGGAGATCCCTCCCTCCCGCCGCCATCCGGTGCTTTTCCGGGCTCTCCCGTGCCATCGGGGGCCGGAGAAAGAATCGTCCGGCGCCGGTGTCTGGTCACATGACGAGCATAGAGATGACTGGTGACCAGATGGTCACCAGACATCTATATGAGCGTAGGACGACCGGACGCGATGTGATGACGTCACACCCGGGTTGCCAAAAGTAAACAAAGCCGCGATTGCGGCTGAAAGCATGAGATTGTGATTTATTTTTCCCGATCTCATGCTTTCCAGCCTGGAGGAAAGATGTGGGGTCTTATTGAACCCGCATCTCTCCATAAAGAGGACCTGTCACACACCATTTCTATTACAAGGGATGTTTACATTCCTTGTAATAGGAATAAAAGTGATCAAAAAAAAAAAAAAAAGTGTAAAAATAAAAAAAATTAAGTAAAATAAAAAAATAAATAATAAAAAACCATTTAAAATGCCCATGTCCCCAATAGCTCACGCTCAGAAGCGAACGCACACGTAAGTCCCGCCTACATATGTAAACGCCGTTCAAACCACATATGTGAGGTTAGGTATCGCCACGTGCATTAGAGGGCGTGCAACAATTCTAGTACTAGACCTCCTCTGTAACTCTAACCTGGTAACCCGTAAAAAATTTCAAAGCGTCGCCTATGGAGATTTTTAGGTACCGAAATTTGGCGCCATTCCATGAGTGTGCGCAATTTTAAAACGTGACATGTTAGGTATCTATTTACTCGGCGTAAAATAATCTTTCATATTTTACAAAAAAATTGAGCTAACTTTACTGTTTTGTTATTTTTTAATTCATGAAACCATTTTTTTCCCCAAAAAAAAGCGTTTGAAAATTATTGCGCAAATACTGTGCAAGATAAAAAGTTGCAATGACCGTCATTTTATTCCCTAGGGTGTCTGCTAAAAAAACATATATAATGTTTGGGGGTTCTGAGTAATTTTCTAGCAAAAGAATGATGATTTGTACATGTAGGAGAGAAGTGCCAGAATAGGTCCGGTATGGAAGTGGTATAAAAAGCCCTGTATTGAAAGGGTTAAGCATCATTAAAGTCACTGCTCCTGAAAAAACGGCCTGTTTTTAAAACTTCTTTTTGCATTGATACATGTCCCCTGGGGCAGGACCCGGGTCCCCAAACCCTTTTTAGGACAATAACTTGCATATTAGCCTTTTGATTTCTCACGTTCGAGTCCCATAGACTTTAACGGTGTTCGAAAGTTCACGTGAACTTTCGGTCCGTTCGCAAGTTCTGGATGCGAACTGAACCGGGGGGTGTTCGGCTCATCCCTAGAGGTGAGCAAGCCAGGGTCCAGTAGCAGATATAGCAGGTAGGGATCAAGCAGAATCGTAGTCAGCATAGTTGAGGAACAAGTCAAAGGTTGTTAACGAGTGGTAATGGAAATAAGGACAGCTGCAGGTGTGAGCAAGTTATCAGCTGGAGAGAGCACAGTAGTCTTGCTTCCAGGATGTCCCCTGGATGTCTGTGGGCCTTTCTTTAGACTTTGTTCACACTATTGCGAAATGGATGCGGGTTTCTCTGCATCCAACTTGCATAGCAGGAGATTGTGACTGGCTCTCTACGGATCCGGTTCACACATCTCCGCAGCGGCTCCAGTGCAAGTTTTGAGTCCTGCACTAACCTGAGGGCTTCTACCAGAACCGATTTATGTACATAGAGACTAGGGATGAGCTTCGAGTTCGAGTCGAACTCATGTTCGACTCGAACATTGCCTGTTCGCCCGTTCGCCGAACAGCGAACAAATTGGGGTGTTCGCGGCAAATTCGAAAAATCTATGGGAGAAATCTAAAGTGCTAATTATAAAGGCTTATATGCAAGTTATTGTCCTAAAAAGTGTTTGGGGACCCGGGTCCTGCCCCAGGGGACATGTATCAATGCAAAAAGAAGTTTTAAAAACGGCCGTTTTTTCGGGAGCAGTGATTTTAATAATGCTTAAAATGAAAAAATAAAAGTGAAATATTCCTTTAAATTTCGTACCTGGGGGGTGTGTATGATATGCATGTAAAGTGGCGCATGTTTCCCGTGCTTAGAACTGTCCCTGCAAAAAATGTCATTTTTGAAAGAAAAAAATGCATTTAAAACTGACTCGCGGCTATTAATGAATTGTCGGCTCCCGGCAATACATACAAAAGTCATTGATAAAAAAAAAAAAAAAAAGCGTGGGGGTTCCCCAGAATTCAATTACCAGGCCCTTCAGGTCTGGAATGGATATTAAGGGGAACCCCGCCGCAAATAAAAAAAAATTGACGTGGGGTTCCCCCAAATATCCATTCCAGGCCCTTCAGATCTGGCATGGATTTTAAGGGGAACTCCACCCCAAATTAAAAAAAAAATGGCGTGGAGTCCCCCTAAAAATCCATACCAGACCCCTTATCCGAGCATGCAACCTGGCCGGCCGCAGGGGAAAAGGGGGGGGACGAGAGAGCGGCCCCCCCTCCCTCCTGAACCGTACCAAGCCACATGCCCTCAACATGGGGAGGATGTCCCCATGTTGATGGGGACAAGGGCCTCATCCCCACAACCCTTGCCCGGTGGTTGTGGGGGTCTGCGGGCGGGGGGCTTATCGGAATCTGGAAGACCCCTTTAACAAAGAGGACCCCCAGATCCCGGCCCCCCCCCCCTATGTGAATTGGTAAGGGGTACATTGTACCCCTACCATTTCACGAAGAAAGCGTAAAAAAATGTTTAAAAAAACACACAAACACCTTGAAAAAGTCCTTTATTTAAAAAAAAAAAAAAAAAAACATTCCAGCGGTGAAATCCAGTGTCCCGCGGCGATCCAGATGTCCAGCGCTGTCCGTCATTGGTTGTGCCTGAGCGGACCTGATGGGGAACTCCCTCTCAGTATTTTAAATGTATAGACCCGCCCCTTCTAAAGTTCCCCATCAGGTCCGCTCAGCGGACCAGATGCGGAACATGAGAAGGGGCGGGTCTATACATGTATTACCAAAGTGAGAGCAGTTCCCCATCAGGTCCGCCTCCTCGGTATGTCGGACCCGCCTACGTCATTGGCTTGAGCGGGGAACTTCCTTCACTATGTAATTTAAATTTACATAGTGAAGGAAGTTCCCCACTCAAGCCAATGACGTAGGCGGGTCTGACATACCGAGGGGGCGGACCTGATGGGGAACTGCTCTCACTTTGGTAATACATGTATAGACCCGCCCCTTCTCATGTTCCGCATCTCGTCCGCTGAGCGGACCTGATGGGGAACTTTAGAAGGGGCGGGTCTATACATTTAAAATACTGAGAGGGAGTTCCCCATCAGGTCCGCTCAGGCACAACCAATGAAGGACAGCGCTGGACATCGGGATCGCCGCGGGACACTGGATTTCACCGCTGGAATGTTTATTTATTTTTTTAAATAAAGGACTTTTTCAAGGTGTTTGTGTGTTTTTTTAAACATTTTTTTTACGCTTTCTTCGTGAAATGGTAGGGGTACAATGTACCCCTTACCAATTCACATAGGGGGGGGCGGGATCTGGGGGTCACCTTTGTTAAAGGGGTCTTCCAGATTCCGATAAGCCCCCCGCCCGCAGACCCCCACAACCACCGGGCAAGGGTTGTGGGGATGAGGCCCTTGTCCCCATCAACATGGGGACATCCTCCCCATGTTGAGGGCATGTGGCTTGGTACGGTTCAGGAGGGAGGGGGGGCCGCTCTCTCGTCCCCCCCTTTTCCCCTGCGGCCGGCCAGGTTGCGTGCTCGGATAAGGGGTCTGGTATGGATTTTTAGGGGGACTCCACGCCATTTTTTTTTTAAACTTGGGGTGGAGTTCCCCTTAAAATCCATGCCAGATCTGAAGGGCCTGGTAATTGAATTCTGTGGAACCCCCACGCTTTTTTTTTTTTTTTTCTCAATGACTTTTGTATGTATTGCCGGGAGCCGACAATTCATTAATAGCCGCGAGTCAGTTTTAAATGCATTTTTTTTCTTTCAAAAATGACATTTTTTGCAGGGACAGTTCTAAGCACGGGAAACATGCGCCACTTTACATGCATATCATACACACCCCCCAGGTACGAAATTTAAAGGAATATTTCACTTTTATTTTTTCATTTTAAGCATTATTAAAATCACTGCTCCCGAAAAAACGGCCGTTTTTAAAACTTCTTTTTGCATTGATACATGTCCCCTGGGGCAGGACCCGGGTCCCCAAACACTTTTTAGGACAATAACTTGCATATTAGCCTTTATAATTAACACTTTAGATTTCGAACGTTCGAGTCCATTGTATTTAATAGGGTTCTAAAGTTTACACGAACATTTTGTCTGTTCGCAGGTTCTTGTGCGAACCGAACAGGGGGGTGTTCGGCTCATCCCTGATAGAGACGATGTGCTTAAGTCCAAAAGCCCTTCTTGTAAACAAGGTTTATGTTCTATGGAGGATGATTGAGAAGTGGGTAATTCTCATACCCTTCTTTGAGAACTTGTGGCCCCTAACAAGTTCATTTGAGTAGGATTGTACATTTGTTGCTCTCCTGGAGATGCTCAGACAACATCCTCAATAAGATATGGGTCTTACCATACCTTGACCCAGTTAGTACCAGGTTGCGATCCTCAGGATTGCCATACCAGAAGGTGAGCCAGCTGAGGTTCAGTGGCAGATATAGAAGGTAGGCAAGGCAAGAATATCCAAAGGTTCAGGCAAGATGCTGTCCAACATCTCAGGTGGCTCAAGCAAGGAGTGCAAAGTGAAGAGGAGAATCCGGCGCAAAGTCCCAAGTAATGAAACGACCAGAAATGTACAGTGACAGTCTATGTATAAACAAAGTCCAATGGGCTAAAAAAGAAGCATGATCGTAATTTCATATTTAAACAGTTATTTATAAAGTTAATACATATTTCAAAACAGAAGAATGCAATATGATCATGATTTATTTCAATAGATGCTTATGACTGTCTCTTTCTGAAGAAACAGCTTTTACTGCGAAACTAGTAAAGGACAATCGCCAAAACGCATCCTATCTGATACCCCTACTCAACACTGGGGGTCATTCCCATTCCTTCTGCATTGTTCAAACAATGTATATGGCCGTAACTATTGACTGTATTTAATAATTATTGTCAATGTATTTTTTCCCACAATGTTTTTATCCTCTATAGTCTATTAAATTTTATTTTTTAAAATATATATACTTTTTTTTATGTCCTTGAGGTACCGAGATAGTCCAAATCTTTCTCCTCCTTGCCAAAGGCACTTCTGAGATGACCCCAGGCTCCCTTTTTCTTTTTTTCTTTTTTTACTCTGGAACTTGTAGTTTCAAACAGTATTAAGTCTAGTGTAAATCTGGGTGACCGGTCTACATTTCCCACAATCCTCTGCTATCAGTGAATGGCTTGTCCTCTGCATTCAGGAAGTGATGTGATTATTCCCCAAGATGAGCACTAGGGGGAAAGAGCTTCATGTATAGCACATGAAGGAGTGTCCCTGAGTGAAGGTAATAACACAGCCAGCACTTGGCTACATAAGAAATTAAAAATAATATATTCTTAGGGAACTAATGCAAGACAAAACATAAAGTATAGGTCAAAGCAAAACATTTTGTTTAGTTTTGAATAGAGTGGAGAGAGATTAGAACACCTGTCATATTTTTTTTATAGCTATCTCTCCCCTTGTTGGGGATAGTCACCCTCTCTTTTTGTTCTGTTTACCATTATCATCAAAAGTAAAAGAAAATCACAAATTATGAGTTGTCCCCCGAACAGTAATAGAGAGGGGAAAACTTCCAATGGAGACACTCAATGGGACAAAGACGGCAAAATAAAATACCTGACTGAGGTTATAACCCTCCCTTATTCTATCCAAAATAAAAAAAGATTTTCTTTTAGTTCTACTTTAATTCATATTATATACTTTTTAAAATGTTAGCAGTCTTGCGGGATGAACTGAAATAATCAGAATAGTGGTGTTTGGCTGAAAGAGAAAATAGTAGCACTGAAATACAGTATACAGAATAGGGGGTGGTTAGGACCTTTGTCAAGTTAAATTTTTTGTGTGCGGTTTTGGTCCCTGCATTATAGATTTCTTCTTACAGCCTGTCCAGGAGAGGAAGTGATATTATGAACACAGGGGAGGGATAGAACCTCTATGAGGCTTTTATCACTGCCTTTGTCTTCCTGTTGCGGTAACTACCGTTCCCCTCCTGTCCTGGTCTCACAGGGACCTTCAGAGTCTGAAGGAATTCTTCCCAATGAGGTCCACAACCAGCAGTAAAAATATGCTCTTTTATTCCTTCCTGCTCTATTCAAAACTTGAAAGAAAAATAACATTTTAGATGGACTTTTGCTTTAATGCCATGCATTTGTATGGACATTTTTTCACAAACTGCAGGAGATCTTTTTTTTTTTTTTTTTCTTCTTATAGTGTTTTATAGCGTTTCTAATGTAGCTGTTGGCATAAATGCATTTCCTATATATTAGATGAAAAGACAACACAGAAATAACATAGATATTGCAATTTTTATTGATTCCATATAACTTTCCAATGCATTAATAGGGTTTTAGAGTTAATTGACAAAATGTTATACAATCAAATAAGAGCCTATACCATCCCAGAATTAAATCGTTTTACAAAGCTTTAGAAAGACAATGAGGAAATTAACAGCAGGTCTCTGTGGTATCACTCAGTTATAATAACTGGGCCAAACTGCACGGATGTTGTCACTTTAAGCTGTGAATTTCAGGGTACACGTTCTTGTTCACTTTTCTCCTCTTGGTGGATTTATAATGGTATTGATTGTTTAAGTGTTTTGTCTGGGGTGTTATAGTTCCTTTTGATAGACTGGATATTACATTAAATGGTTCTCTTTTTATCTTAACCCTTTGAGGGCTGTCTTACGAAGCCTGCCTTGATGAATGACTTTGAAACACAGCAATGAATCCCCATCCTGTAATCCTCACAGATCCCTTTGAGAATATTTTTACTTTGTACTAAGCTCACATAGTGATTTATCTCTGAAGGGAGACTCATGAAATACACAACCGTTCTTTTTATTAACTGAGAATATGTAATAAATTGTTTACATGTCAAAGGGTTACAGTAACGTTAGCTAGAGAGAAAGACAGTTGTTTAAAATGTAACAAAAGACTTGTATTCTTTTGGAACACTATGATGGAATCATAAGCTTCCAGCTTTATTACTTGACCTTTGTTTTCGTTTTCTCCCTTTTTGGTTAAAGTTTTGCTAAATCAAAACTTTTTTTTAGTTGTGGATAGAGTAGGGAAGGATTAGAACCCCTCCTCAGATTTGTATTATTTTCTGTGTCCTCGATTCAACCTATTCATCCTAGTGACCATTCTTACCAGAAATGAAGGTGTGGGAACATCCAAAATTTTGAGTTGTCACCAAGACTGAAAGTTTATAGGAATTCTACCAATGCAGACACATGACATAAGAGAAATGTCCATTTGCTTTTAAAGGACAGACAGTAAAGCCCTGTACACACGATCGGATTACCTATGGATTCAAATCCGATAAATTTTTCCATCGGAATTCCGATGAAGCTGACTTCCATCAGTCTTGCCTACACACCATCAGTCAAAAATCCGACCGTCCCAAAGGCTGTGACGTAAAACACTCTGACGAGACAAGAAAAATTAAGTTCAATACTTCTGAGCATGCGTCGATTTGATTCTGAGCATGCGTGGGTTTTTCTCCAATGGAGTTCCACACAGACGATCGGAATTTGCTATCTCTTTTTTTTTCCATCGGTTAAATTTAAAACATGTTCTATTTTTTCTCACCGATGAAAAAAAGACCGATGGGGCCCATACACGATCGGTTTGTCCGATGAAAAAAGTCCATCGGACTGTTTTCATCTGTAAAACCGATCGTGTGTACAGGGCATAAAGGAAAATCTCCCTAGCAGGACAAAGATGACCCTATCTTCAACACTGTCTCTGCCAGAGTAGTGTCATTTAACCCACTACCTATGAGTCCAAGGTGGTAAGAACACACCCCCTTGAGAGGCATAATCAAGCTGCCCTGCAGAGATCTGCAGAGAGCAGCTGCAAGCTTCAAGATTCACCCACCATAAAGGAAAGAAGAGGAGAAAAAGGACCTATGATGTCGCTTGACTAGATAACCGAGGACCATGAGGGTGTGGAGTTGTTCCAAGGGGAGTGGGGGCATAAATGGAGGGAGATGGGGGCAGGGTTTGGGCTTTAATTAAAAAAAACACAGTCCACATCTGACATGTGGAGTGGCGGTTTGTATGCCCATGGCAAGCAAGCAGGAGGGAATATATGGTTCCCTGCTATGCTGATACATGCCCTTCAGAATTCCAGGTGCCAGAGTACCCTATGCTAATGAACTTGTTCTTCAGTAGCAAATAACTTATGTTTTAGTGATGAGTTAAATATACCTGGGTTTAATTCGGGACAGTTTTGGTGATCATTACTAAAGTTTGGGTGCCAAATCCTAACCCCATTGAAGTTAAAGTGTTACTAAACCCAGGACCCTGGATTCACTATATCTGGTCTCCCACAGTACACAGAACATGGAAATGCAGTTATTTTAATAAATATAAATACTGAATATCTTTTCTCATCAGCAGTATATAGCAGCCTTGTGACTTCTATCAGTGTCTGGCTGAGCACTGGTTAAAGCTTGTAGGAGGAGTTTTAATTGTCCCCTAATTGTCCTATGAGGCTGCATGACCCTGACCCTATGTCTTGGCAGTGCTGATTCCTCCTGTGCACACCAAACTGAGCATGTTCAGAGTGCCACAAGGCTCTGTTCTATCAGGAGATGGATTGGGGACAGCGGAAGAACGGGAGGATCAGAGAAGACAGTATCAAACAGTCTTTTTACACAATGGGAATAACTCCCTAGGTTCCACAGTGATTTTACTGTTGTGGGTTTAATAACACTTTATTGGGAGTCAACTGTTAATAAAACAGTAATGGCCATTTTCTAGGCTAATATGCAGGGAAATGACAAACAGATGGCATTGGGTGGTTAGGCACTGCTTTAGAGAACACGTACCAAAGCAAAACATTTTTAAACATTGGCAAGGAGCATTAAACATTAAAAATGCAAAATTCCATAAAATAACATCCCTGGGGGAGGCCTGACCCTGTCTGTGAAGTGGCACATCAGTGCAATGTACAGTATCTCACAAAAGTGAGTACACCCCTCATATTTTTGTAAATATTTTATTATATCTTTTCATGTGACAACACTGAAGAAATTACACTTTGCTAAAATGTAAAGTAGTGAGTGTACAGCTTGTATAACAGTGTAAATTTGCTGTCCCTTCAAAATAACTCTACACGCAGCCATTAATGTCTAAACCGCTGGCAACAAAAGTGAGTACACACTGTGACAGCAGGAAGGTAAAGTCACCTGGTTGCATCCAGGGGGGTAGATATATTTCGCCCAGATTCAGGCTTTACGCCGACTTATACAACTAGGTGGAGAGTTGTATAAGCCCAGCTGAGGCTAGTGGGCTCATGGATGACTCATACCTCTAGGGAGAGTGTGGGGCGTCGTGCAGGCAGGGAGTTGATGAGACCAGCTGAAGCTTGTCAGCTCGTTTAAGGCCTCTATAAAAACTCCCAGCTTCATTAGGTGTTTGCTCATGCCTGGAACCAGACCTGTGTGGACTGTCTAGGGAGAGTGAACCCCTGTGCGGTGAGACAAAGCCTGTGTGGCTATTTGCTTGGACATTTAAAACCAGGGACTTAGGGACTAGGACAGCACTAGGCTGATCCCAGTTGTTAGTTAGGAAACCTGTATGTTTAGTCAGAGGTCAAGTTGACCAGGATTTATTTTATTTATGTTTCTTTTGCTTTGCTGTGTTTTGTCACTGTAAATAGAAAATAAACCGCACCTTTTTGATTTTGAAAACCACAACCTCCGTTTGCTGGGCCTGTTTTTGTGTGGGGAGCCCACCCCGGGGGTCACACACACCCGCTGCCGAGCTAACCCCCTCACAGTTGGTGGAGAACCAGTGGCAGTTTTTTGTTAAGCCAGCATGGAGGAGATACTGAAGCAGCTGGCTCTAGCAAATGCCAATCAACAGCAGACAAATGCAGGTTTGCAAAAGAGCCTTGCAGCTCAACAACAGAACTTCGCAGCCCAGCAGCAAGCTCATCAACAGAGCCTTGCAGCTCAACAACAGAGCTTCGCAGCCCAGCAGCAAGCTCATCAACAGAGCCTTGCAGCCCAGCAGCAGACAAACGCAACTTTGCAACAGAGTCTGGAGGCTCAGCAACAAGCCCAGCAGCAATCTGAGGCCCGCTTCATAGACCTGTTGCAGAAGCAAGAGCAGAGACTACAACAACAGATGGAAGCAGTAATGCAGCAACGTCCGCAGACCAGTGAGGAAAGCCGTCCCACTAATACCGCGTCCTTTGGGGTGAGTCGTTTATTGACAAAAATGACTGGAGAGGATGATCCAGAGGTATTTTTGACCACATTTGAAAGGACCGCTGAAAGAGAAAAGTGGCCTGAGGAGCAGTGGGCTGGACTGGTGGCTCCTCTGTTAACTGGTGAATCGCAGAAAGCTTACTATGACCTAGAGCCTAACCAAGCAAAAGACTATGTGATGCTAAAAGCTGAAATTTTGGCAAGGCTGGGTGTCACCCAGGCTGTCCGGGCTCAGCGTGTGCATAACTGGACTTTCCAGCTTGGAAAACCCCCCAGGTCTCAAATGTATGATCTCATTCACCTGAGCAGAAAGTGGCTACAGCCAGAGACTTTGTCCGCACCAAAGATTGTGGAACGTGTTGTAATGGATCGGTTTTTGAGAGCTCTTCCTACTGCCATCCAAAAGTGGGTAAGCCATGGAGACCCAGAGACGGCCGATGGTCTTGTGGATCGTGTGGAGAAATACTTGGCTACAGAGAACCTGACGGCCTCTTCCAGAGACACTCGGACTTTCCACCCTAAGACCAGACCATCCCCAGGGGCGGATAAGAGGATTCCAAGGGGTGAGGGTGGAGAGAGTGAGAGGGTGGGAGCTCTACCCCAAGTTTGGCGAGAACAGCTTGGGAAATCAGCGGCTCAAGAGGCGGCAAGAAGGATCGTTTGCTACCGCTGCCGGCAAGCGGGACATATTGCAGCCAATTGCCCGGTTGTGGAGGAACCCATGCAGTGTGACTTTCTGACGGGCAGACGTCAGTCGCTGTGTGCGACAGTCGCATGCACTGCCATTCGAGGAACTGAGAAACATTTATGCAAAATGTGTGTTAATGGTAGAAATGTTGTGGTATTGCTGGATTCAGGTAGCCTTGTGACCCTGATAAAGGCTGAGTTAGTTAAAACAGAGGTCTTTGGGAATAGCAAGGTAGCTGTTATTTGTGTGCATGGGGACACCCGAGAGTATCCAGTGACTACAGTGTGTTTCGAGAGCCCCAAAGGTACCCTCTCTCATCCAGTGGGCTTAGTATCTCAGTTACCGCATGACGCCATTGTGGGAAGGGATTTTCCGAAGTTCTGGGAACTGTGGGATGATCCTGAGCCCCCCACTGGTGCCCCTATGTACCAGGAATGTGATAGCCAGAACTCCCCTGAGAGTGGTGAGGACTCTCCGGAATTTCCCTTATCAGTATTGGCAGGGGAGACTCAAGAAACTGGAGAGGAGCCCACCTCCTCAGACGAAAACCTACCGTCTGTGGAGTTTTCTGATCTTGAGGTTCACAGGGAAAACTTTGCCACAGAACAGTCGAAAGACCCCGCCCTAATAAAGGCACGGGAAAACGTAGTGAAAATAGATGGCGAGTTAGTGAACCCAGATAATACCTGCACTTACCCATACTTCAGCGTAGAGAAGGACCTACTGTATCGGGTGGCAAAAAGAGCAGAAGAAACCGTTGAGCAGCTTGTGGTGCCCAAACCTTACAGGAAGTTGGTGTTGGAGTTGGCCCATGGGCACATTCTTGGAGGTCATCTGGGGACAGAGAAAACCCGAGAGAGGATATTACAGAGATTCTATTGGCCGGGGGTGATGAAGGACATAGAAAATTATTGTTCCTCCTGCCCTGTGTGTCAGAGGTCGGCCCCGATGCCACATTTCCGTAGCCCGCTGGTCCCTCTACCCATCATTGAGGTCCCGTTTGAGAGGATCGCCATGGATTTGGTAGGGCCTATAATCAAGTCCGCTAGGGGGCACCAGTACATATTAGTTATAATGGACTATGCCACCCGTTATCCAGAAGCGATCCCTCTCCGAAATACCTCGGCCAAAACCATAGCCAAAGAGCTATCTCTTGTGTTTAGCCGGGTGGGTATTTGTAAAGAACTGCTTACGGACCAAGGTACACCCTTTATGTCCCGGGTTATGAAGGAGCTGTGTAAATTGTTCAAAGTGACGCAATTACGTACATCTGTGTATCACCCCCAAACCGATGGGCTGGTTGAAAGATTCAACAAAACCCTAAAACAAATGTTGAAGAAAGTGGTGGATAGAGATGGAAAGGATTGGGACTGTCTACTTCCTTATCTGATGTTTGCTATTAGGGAGGTGCCCCAATCCTCTACGGGATTCTCCCCCTTTGAGTTACTGTATGGGAGACACCCAAGAGGGCTGTTGGATATTGCCAAGGAAACTTGGGAAAGTGAGAGTTCTCCCCACAGGAGTGTGATTGAGCATGTCGCCCTGATGCAAGACCGAATTGCACAGGTAATGCCCATCGTGAAGGAACATTTGGCCCAAGCGCAGTTAGCACAGCAGAGAGTGTACAACCGTGGAGCCAAGACCCGTACCTTTTCCCCGGGGGATAGGATACTGGTACTTGTCCCTACGGTTGAAAGTAAATTCCTTGCCAAATGGCAAGGCCCCTATGAGATAATGGAAAAAGTGAGCGAAGTGAATTACAAGGTCAGACAACCAGGAAGGCGAAAGCCCGAACAGATCTATCACGTTAATCTGTTGAAAGCCTGGAGGGATAGAGAGTCCCTAGTCGCAGACACTTGGTCACCAGCTCAAACTGGTTGCGTGATTCCTGAGGTTGGAATAGCAGCCACCTTGTCACAACCCCAACAACAGGAGGTTAAGGAGTTTGTGCTTCGCAACAAGGAGGTATTCTCTGAGCTGCCGGGACAAACATCTGGGGTAGAGCATGACATCATTACCCCGCCCGGTGAAAGGGTGAAGTTAAAACCCTATCGGATCCCAGAGGCCCGACGGGAGGCAATACGGGAGGAAGTACAGAAAATGCTGAACTTAGGGGTGATAGAGGAGTCCCAAAGTGATTGGTCTAGTCCCATTGTGTTGGTGCCTAAACCGGATGGGAGCTGGCGATTTTGTAACGATTTTCGTCAGTTGAACAAAGTTACAAAATTTGACACCTACCCCATGCCACGTATAGATGAGTTGATCGACCGGCTGGGAACAGCCCGATACATGACGACTCTTGACCTCACAAAAGGGTATTGGCAAATCCCCCTGGCCAAGTCGGCCAAAGAGAAAACCGCATTTGTAACCCCAGACGGGGCGTTCCAATATAAAAGAATGCCGTTCGGGTTACAGAATGCGCCGGCCACATTCCAGCGGAAAATGGACCAGATGCTGAGGCCCCATCGGAAGTATGCTGCGGCTTACCTGGATGACGTAATTGTCCATAGCACAGATTGGGCCTCACATCTGCCAAAAGTGCAAGCAGTCCTGGACTCTGTTCGGGAATGGGGTTTACGGCTAACCCCAAGAAGTGTACCATTGGGCAGGAGGAGGCCAAATATCTTGGGTACACCATTGGGAGGGGAGTAATAAAACCCCAACTCAACAAAGTCGAGGCCATCCAGAGTTGGCCACGTCCCAACAGCAAGAAGCAGGTACGAGCCTTTCTGGGAATCGCTGGGTATTATCGGCGATTCATTCCCCACTTTGCTTCTAAGGCTGTGCCCCTAACCAACCTGACGAAGGGGAAAGGGTCGGTCATGATTAAATGGACCCCCGAGGCTGAGGCAGCATTCCAATTCTTGAAACAAGCCTTATGTAGCCAGCCAGTGTTGTACTCACCCGACTTCTCTAAAGACTTTGTCGTACAAAGTGATGCGTCAGATGTGGGGTTAGGAGCAGTATTGTCCCAGGTCTGGAACGGGGAAGAGCACCCAGTCATTTACCTCAGCAGGAAGTTGAAGTCCCATGAAGTAAATTACGCCACCGTTGAAAAGGAGTGTTTAGCGGTGAAGTGGGCTCTAGATTCCCTTCGGTACTACCTGCTAGGTAGGCACTTTGACATGGTTACGGATCACGCTCCGTTAAAGTGGATGGCTCAAAACAAGGAAACAAATAGAAGAGTGAATAGGTGGTTCCTGGCCCTCCAGGAATTCAACTTCACAGTAAAGCATCGCCCTGGCGTTCAAATGGGGAATGTGGATGCTTTGTCTCGAGTACATGAATGCCTGATTGCTGGTGTTCCAACCCCGAGGTTAAAACAAGAGGGGGGGTATGTGACAGCAGGAAGGTAAAGTCACCTGGTTGCATCCAGGGGGGTAGATATATTTCACCCAGATTCAGGCTTTACGCCGACTTATACAACTAGGTGGAGAGTTGTATAAGCCCAGCTGAGGCTAGTGGGCTCATTGGGAGAATGTATATTTAAACTAAAGGTGGACTTTAAACGGCACACAGATAGATATTGTAAAAATTCTAAGGGTTTTATTGTTGGTAGAAAAATATAATTGAATTTAGGTAAAAAGTACATTAATACAAGACACTGACATTATGTAACAGTTATCAATAGTTGATATAGGGTCCCATTTACAAGACTCGACACATCTCCCAGGAATTACATTGACATGTAAAATACACAAAGTAGAATGGAATAATGTATAGCCAACAAACAAAAATGAGGAGTTGGACGGTATGGATGACTCATACCTCTAGGGAGAGTGTGGGGCGTCGTGCAGGCAGGGAGTTGATGAGACCAGCTGAAGCTTGTCAGCTCGTTTAAGGCCTCTATAAAAACTCCCAGCTTCATTAGGTGTTTGCTCATGCCTGGAACCAGACCTGTGTGGACTGTCTAGGGAGAGTGAACCCCTGTGCGGTGAGACAAAGCCTGTGTGGCTATTTGCTTGGACATTTAAAACCAGGGACTTAGGGACTAGGACAGCACTAGGCTGATCCCAGTTGTTAGTTAGGAAACCTGTATGTTTAGTCAGAGGTCAAGTTGACCAGGATTTATTTTATTTATGTTTCTTTTGCTTTGCTGTGTTTTGTCACTGTAAATAGAAAATAAACCGCACCTTTTTGATTTTGAAAACCACAACCTCCGTTTGCTGGGCCTGTTTTTGTGTGGGGAGCCCACCCCGGGGGTCACACACACCCGCTGCCGAGTTAACCACCTCACAACACCTAAGTGAAAAATGTCCAAATTGGGCCCAAAGTGTCAAAATTATGTGTGGCCACCATTATTTTCCAGCACTGCCTTAACCCTTTTGGGCATGGAGCTCACCAGAGCTTCAGAGGTTGCCACTGGAGTCCTCTTCCACGCCTCCATGATGACATCACAGAGCTGGTGGATGTTAGAGACCTTGTGCTCCTCCACCTTCTGTTTGAGGATGCCCCACAGATGCTCAATAGGGTTTAGGTCTGGAGACATGCTTGGCCAGTCCATCACCTTTACCCTCAGCTTCTTCAGCAAGGCAGTGGTCAGCTTGGAGGTGTGTTTGTGGCCGTTATGTTGGAATACTGCCCTGCAGCCCAGTCTCCGAAGGGAGGGGATCATGCTCTGCTTCAGTAAGTAAATGTGGCATTCATAAATTTTTATGTTTCCACCAAAGCAAGGTAGGTGGTTGCTACATCCCTGTGTATAAAAAAATAGGAGATTCCCCCTGGGTGGGATTTTTAAATGGCAACAACACTACCAAAACTGAACAAAATCTATATTTATTAGACATTTAAAAATATGATTAATCACACATGGTATGATCTATAAAAAGACAACCAAAGTTGATACAAAAAGGCATAGTATGTATGAGTTGGAATACTCTCCAATATCTGAGAAACAATCTTCGATACCCGACACGTTTCAGGTTCAAGCCTTTCGTCCGGGGTAAATGTATAGGAGAAATATGCGTTCAACAATTTATCTAATAGATAAAGAAAACAAAGCAATATGTTGTGATATAGACAAAAGATAGAAAAACATTTTCATTGAGTGCCAAACCCATGTTAAAAGGACCTACCAACATAAGATGAATGGTGCAATGCTCAAATGTATACTTGTTCAAAACAGAAACTGAATAGTCACTGTGGCAGATGGTAAGGTTCAGTGCAGCTCTTGAAATGGACCAGACTGTCCCCATGAAGGTCCCAGAAAAATAGGTTGCAAACATATGAATTTGGGCCAATGACAGGAACTGAAACAGAGGAAGAGAGGAAGGGATACGTGATTTATGTATTTATTTATGTATTTACAGTACATGTTGGCATTCATGATTCCCTCAATGAACTGTAGCTCCCCAGTGCCGGCATCACTCATGCAGCCCTAGACCATGACACTCCCACCACCATGCTTGACTGTAGGCAAGACACACTTGTCTTTGAACTCCTCACCTGGTTGCCGCCACACATGCTTGACACCATCTGAAACAAATAAGTTCATCTTGGTCTCATCAGACCACAGGACATGGTTCCAGTAATCCATGTACTTAGTCTGCTTGTCTTCAGCAAACTGTTTGCGGGCTTTCTTGTGCATCATCTTTAGAAGAGGCTTCCTTCTGGGATGACAGCCATGCAGACCAATTTGATTTAGTGTGCAGCCTATGGTCTGAGCACTGACAGGCTGACCCCCCACCCCTTCAACCTCTGCCGCAATGCTGGCAGCACTCATACGTCTATTTCACAAAGACAATCTCTGGATATGACGCTGAGCATGTACACTCAACTTCTTTGGTCAACCATGGCAAAGCCTGTTCTGAATGGAACCTGTCCTGTTAAACCGCTGTATGGTCTTGGCCACCGTGCTGCAGCTCAGTTTCAGGGTCTTGGCAAACTTCTTATAGCCTAGGCCATCTTTATGTAGAGCAACAATTCTTTTTTTTTTTCAGATCCTCAGAGTTTTTTGCCATGAGGTGCCATGTTGAACTTCCAGTGACCAGTATGAGAGAGTGAGAGCGATAACACTAAATTTAACACACCTGCTCCCCATTCACACCTAAAACCTTGTAACACTAACTAGTCACATGACACCGGGGAGGAAAATGGCTAATTGGACACAATTTGAACATTTTAACTTAGGGGTGTACTCACTTTTGTTGCCAGCGGTTTAGACATTATTGGCTGTGTGTTGAGTTATTTTGAGGGGACTGCATATTTACAATGTTATACAAGCTGTTCACACACTCATTTCCTGCATGGTAATGCTAAGGGCTCGTCCACACCATACCTGCATAAATACTGATGGTAATACTGTGCAGATTTCACAGGCAGAGACATGAGTTTGCATCAGTTTTTATGCGTGTTTCAGTCAGTTTTTATGCAAATTAATATCAGACTGACATCTTATCCTGTTTCCCCACATCCTGTGTCATCACCCCTCATCAGTGACCCCCTTATTAGTGATACCCACATCAGAGACTCCTCATCAGGTTCTCCTCATCAGTTACCCCCTCATCATAGACTCCCTCATCAGTGATCCCCTCACATCATAAACTCCAAATCAAAACCCCCACATCAGTTTCCCCCTCATCAGAGAATCCTCATCAGGGTCTCCCCTCATCTGTCCCCCACCACCAGTCTCCCCCTCATCTGTCTCCTGCCATTAGTGTCCCCCTCATCTGTCCCCCGCCATTAGTGCCCCCTCATCTGTCCTCAACCATCAGTGTCCCACCATTGGTGACCGGTCATCTGTCTGCCACCATTTGCTCCCCCTTATCTGTCCCCCATCATCAGTGTCCACCACCATTAGTGCCCCCTTATCCGCCCCCCATCATCAGTGACCCCTAATTTTTCTCCCACCAACAGTGACCACTTATCTGTCCCCCACCATCAGTGTCCTCTCACCTGTCCCCCGCTGTCATTGTCCTCTCACCTGTCCTCCGCCGTCATTGTCCTCATCTGTCCCCCACCTTCATTGTCCTCATCTGTCCCCCACCGTCAGTGTCTTCTTACCTGTCCCCCGCCATCAGTGTCCTCTCACCTGTCCCCCTCCATCAGTGTCCTCTCTAGTGATGAGCCGAACACCCCCGGGTTCGGTTCGCACCAGAACCCGCGAACGGACCGAAAGTTCGAACGAACATTAGAACCCTATTAAATACAATGGATGCGAACGTTCGAATTCTAAAGTGCTAATTATAACAACTATTATGCATGTTATTGTCATAAATAGGGTTTGGGAACCCGGGTTGTGCACCAGGGGACATGTATCAATGCAAAAAGAAGTTTTAAAAACGGTCGTTTTTCGGGAGCAGTCATTTTAATGATGCATAAAGTGAAAAAAAAAAAGTCAAATATTCCTTTAAATATCGTACCTGGGGGGTGTCTAAAGTATGCCTGTGAAGTGCCACGTGTTTCCCGTGTTTAGAACTGTCCCTGCACAAAATGACACTTCTAAAGGAAAAAAAATCCATTTAAAACTGCTTGCGGCTTTAATGTAATGTCTGGTCCCGGTAATATGGATGAAATTCTTTAAGAAAAATGGCATAGCTACCCCATGACCCCCCCCCCTACCCCAGCCCATTACCAGCCCCTTTGGGTCTTGTATGGATATTAAGGGGAACCCCGCACATAAAATAAAAAAGGCCCTATATACTCTGAACAGCCGTATACAGGCGGTGCATACAAGACAGGGACTGTAGGTTTGTTCTTATGTAGAATCTGTTTGTAATTTTGAACAGGTACATTGTTGAAGTGTAGCTCCAGCCCAAAAATCTATTTTTAAACTTTTTGGGAAACATAGGTAAGGGTTATCACCCCTGTAACATTTGTTTTGCTGTCTGTGCCCCTGTTCCGAACATTTCACCTCACTTTCCGTCCCAATGACAACTGTTTTTGAAATGTGGTGTTTTTCTTGAAACAAGGATTGCTGATAAAGCATCAGTACAGATGAGACCCCTTTCTCCCATATTTATTCTTACAGGAGAGAATTTTCCTTTCTAGGGGTAGATTTCCTCTCACTTCCTGTTGTCTTCTTTCGTTTGCAAGTAGGAGTCGTTTGTAAGTTGGATGTTTGAAAGTAGGGACCTGCCGTATATACTCTGCAGAAATAGGCCCCTTAGTTGTTGGTGTTGGCACAACACTGTAAGCACTCAGTTACTCTTGGTTGGTGCTGGAACGCCCTGCTGTCAACTATTATATCAGGAATTTTAATTACATATAATTGTTGAACAGTGGTAGTAAAAATTGGGGCTTTGATGGTGGTGCTGGTGCCACAACACTGTAAGCCCTCACAGTTACTCTTGGTGGGTGCAGCAATGGGCCCTGCTGTGAATTATTAGATCAAGAATTGTAATTACATGCCCCTTTTGAACAGGGGCTGAAAAATTGGGCCTTTCGTGGTGGTGGTGGTGGTGGCGTTGCCACAAGACTGTAAGCCCTCAGAGTTACTCTTGGTGGGTGCAGCAATGGACCCTGCTGTGAATTATTAGATCAAGAATTGTAATTGCATGCCCCTGTTGAACAGGGGCTGAAAAATTGGGCCTTAGGCACTGGTGGCACAACACTACAACCCCTCACAGATACTGTACTTGGAGCACAGCAATGAGCCCTGTTGCAAAGTATTGCTTCAAAAATTGTAATGACACGCCCCTGTTAAACAGGGGCTGAAAAATTGGGCCTTAGGCACTGGTGCCACAACACTCCAACCCCTCACAGATACTGTACTTGGAGCACAGCAATGAGCCCTATGGCAAATTATTGCTAAAAAAATTGTAATTACACGCCCCTGTAAAACAGGGGCTGAAAAATTGGGCCTTAGCCACTGGTGGCGGCACCCATAAACAAAAATGATCTTCCAAGCTATCATCATCAATCGTATCATTGAGGACTCGGAGGAGGAGGATAGCCAGTCAACATAACAGCACAGGCACTCAGCATCAGCATCAGTCTTGAAGGGATGTGACATGTTAAAATCAATTAGTCTGTTATATCAGCATCAGGTGTGTGGTAGCTGGTGGTGATCCAAGACTGGTTCATCTTGATGAAAGTCAGTCGATCAACCGAGTCGGTGGACAGGCGCACCCTGTGATCCGTGACAAATCCTCCAGCAGCACTGAATGTGCGTTCCGAAAGAACGCTGGATGCAGGACAGGCCAGTAGCTCAATTGCATACTGTGCAAGCTCTGGCCAGTGATCCATCCTCAAGACCCAGTAAGCCAGAGGATTTTCGGTGGGGAAGGTGTCCAAGTCTGACCTTGCCCCTAGATATTCCTGCACCATGTTTATCAGACGCTGGCGATGGTTGCTGGAACCGATCATACTTTGGGGCTGCGGACTAAAGAATTGTCTGAACGCATCGGTCAGACGGCCACCTTCCCCACCGCTCCTTCTTTGACTGGCCGAAGCCTCAGCAACTCGTTGTCCAGGACCAGGAGTTTGTAACCTCCCAGTCTCTGGGAACGCGTTGCACAGACCTTTCTGCAAGGCCTCCCGGAGTTGTCTCATCCTCTGCTCCCTCTGCGACGGTAACATAAGGTCCGCAACCTTACCCTTGTACCGTGGATCAAGGAGAGTGGCCAGCCAGTAATGGTCCCTCTCCTTGATCCGAAGAATACGAGGATCCTTCCGCAGACTTTGCAGGATCAGGGAGGCCATGCAGCGTAGGTTTGCTGAGGCATTCGCTCCGGAGTCCTCTGGGTCACTAAGGACGACATGATCCGCAGCCACCTCCTCCCAGCCACGTACAAGTCCACTGGTTTCTTGGGACTGTAAATCATCCCTAAAAGACTGCTGCTGATGATGCTGAGTGCCAGCCTCCACCTCCATGCTGACACAATCCTCCTCCTCCTCCTCCTCCTCCTCCTCTTCCTGTGCGATGGGTGGGACAGAAGGAACACTGTCTGGGTAAAGGGGGCCTTGAGAGGCAAGGAAGTCCTCCTCTTCCTGCCTCTGTTCTGCCTCAAGTGCCCTGTCCATTATTCCACGCAGCGTGTGCTCCAACAGGTGGACAAGAGGTACAGTGTCACTGATGCATGCACTGTCACTGCTCACCATCCTCGTGGCCTCCTCAAATGGTGCCAGGACAGTGCATGCATCCCTGATCATGCCCCACTGGCGTGGAGAAAAAAAACCAAGCTCCCCTGACCCTGTCCTGGTGCCGTAGTCGCACAGGTACTCATTGATGGCCCTCTGCTGCGTGTGCAGCCGCTGCAGCATGGCCAACGTTGAGTTCCACCTGGTGGGCATGTCACATATAAGGCGGTTCTTGGGCAGGTTCAACTCCTTTTGCAGCTCAGCCAGGCGAGCACTGGCATTATAAGATCTGCGGAAATGCACACAGACTTTCCTGGCCTGCCTCAGGACATCCTGTAAGCCTGGGTACCTGCCCAAGAACCGCTGCACCACCAGGTTAAGGACGTGAGCCACACAGGGCACATGGGTCAGTTGTCCCTGTCGGAGGGCGGAGAGGAGGTTGGTGCCATTGTCGCAAACCACCATTCCTGGCTTAAGCTGGCGTGGCGTCAACCACCTCTCGGCCTGGCCCTGCAGAGCAGACAGGACCTCTGCCCCAGTGTGGCTTCTGTCCCCCAAACACACCAGCGCAAGCACGGCATGGCATCTTTTTGCCTGCGTACTTGCGTAGCCCCGTGAACGGCTACGGAGCACCGCTGGTTCATAGGACAAACCACAGGAAGAGGCCATGGAGGAAGAAGAAGAGGAGGGGGTGGAGGAGAGAGGTGTGTCACAACCAGTAGTAGCATTTTGGAGGCGTGGCGGTGGGACAACCTCCAACACTACTGCACCTTGTCCTGCATCCTTCCCAGCTGCCAAAAGAGTGACCCAATGGGCCGTGAAAGAAAGGTAACGTCCCTGTCCATGCCTGCTGGACCATGAGTCAGCGGTAATATGCACCTTACCGCTGACCGCCCTGTCCAGCGAGGCCAAGACATTGCCTTCCACATGCCGGTAGAGAGCCGGAATAGCCTTCCGTGAGAAAAAGTGGCGTTTGGGAACCTGCCACTGAGGAACCGCACATTGCACAAACTCACGGAAGGGGGCCGAGTCTACCAACTGAAAAGGCAGCAGTTGAAGCGCTAGCAATTTAGCCAAGCTAGCATTCAACCGCTGGGCATGTGGATGGCTGGGAGTGAACTTCTTTCGACGGTCCAGCAGCTGGGGCAGGGAAATTTGCCTGCTAGAATCGGACGTCGGTGTACTGCTAGCAGAGTGGCCGCAAGTACTTGGCTGTGACACACCTAATTCTACACCTTCATTCCTCTCAGTGCATGTTTCAGAGAGGACTGAAGTTATAGTGGGGTTGGAGATCCCAGCTGATGCGGTGCAAGGAGAGGTCCGCTTTGTTCTTTGGTGTGGGTCTTTGAGGTAGGCTTGCCAACGAGCTGCATGGCAGGTCAACATATGTCTGGTCAGGCATGTGGTACCCAAGCGGCTGATGTTTTGGCCACGCGATATACGCTTGAGACATATGTTGCAAACAGCAGCTGTGCGATCTGATGCACTAGCCTCAAAAAAGGCCCACACCAAAGAACTTTTTGAATGACGGGCAGAGGCAGCGCCCTGCACAGGCGGAGCTCTGCGGTGTGATTCCGTCGGTGTACTGCCCTTACGCTGGCCACCAAAGGGCATCCTGCCTCGTTGGAGATGTGCCTCCTCCTCATCCTCCTCCTCCTCCTCTCTCCTATTAGGCACCCACGTGGAGTCAGTGACCTCATCATCCCCTCCCTCCTCATCACTGGAGCCAATCTGGCAGTATGCTGCAGCTGCTGGAACATGACTGCCAGATTGGTGTCCTTCTTGAGCATCCCCTCTGTCTGCTCTCACGCTACTGCCTTCCTCTAGCTGGGTTTCATCATCAGACCCTTCGAAACGCTGGGCATCCTCCTGGAGCATGTACCCAACACTGTGCTGAAACAGTTCGGGGGACTCCTCAGGAGGAGGACATGGTGGGTCTAGGGAAGGAGTGACTGATGATTTGTCTGACATTGATACCAGGGAAGACGACGCTTTGGCAGCTGCTTTTCCAGTACCCTGAGCATGGGTGAGAGAGGATGAGGAGGAGGAGGAGGGCTTGGTCATCCACTCTACCAAGTCTTCGGCATGATGTGGCTCAACATGTCCAGCTGCCGAAAAGAAGGACAAGCGTGTCCCATGGCCATGTGCTGATGACAATGCACCGCGTCCACGACCAGCACTGTTGCCCCCAGACACAGAGCCTGCTTGCCCTCTTTTATTGCCTCCTGACTGTCTGCCTCTCCTTGTTTGCCTTCCAGACATTCTAATAGATGGCCTGCAGGGAGATGGGAAAAAAGCAATAAGGGCTACCTTCAGGTGTCCTTCTCTGTCCCTTGAAACAAGGACTTGCAGAGTGAAATAAACTGACACTCTCCCTACCTACAGTTTTCTGTCCCTAGAATAAATGTTTTTTTTAAGCACAATATAGCACAAGGACAATTCACTCACTGTCCTTCCAGGTCCCTGGAAACAAGGACTTGCAGAGTGAAAGAAAAAAAACACTCTCCCTACCTACAGTTTTCTGTCCGTAGAAAAAATGTTTTTTTTAATCACAATATAGCACAAGGACAATTCACTCACTGTCCTTACAGGTACCTGGAAACAAGGACTTGCAGAGTGAAATAAACTGACACTCTCCCTACCTACAGTTTTCTGTCCCTAGAATAAATGTTTTTTTTAAGCACAATATAGCACAAGGACAATTCACTCACTGTCCTTACAGGTCCCTGGAAACAAGGACTTGCAGAGTGAAAGAAAAAAAACACTCTCCCTACCTACAGTTTTCTGTCCCTAGAAAAAATGTTTTTTTTAATCACAATATAGCACAAGGACAATTCACTCACTGTCCTTACAGGTCCCTGGAAACAAGGACTTGCAGAGTGAAATAAACTGACACTCTCCCTACCTACAGTTTTCTGTCCCTAGAATAAATGTTTTTTTTAAGCACAATATAGCACAAGGACAATTCACTCACTGTCCTTCCAGGTCCCTGGAAACAAGGACTTGCAGAGTGAAAGAAAAAAAACACTCTCCCTACCTACAGTTTTCTGTCCCTAGAAAAAATGTTTTTTTTAATCACAATATAGCACAAGGACAATTCACTCACTGTCCTTACAGGTCCCTGGAAACAAGGACTTGCAGAGTGAAATAAACTGACACTCTCCCTACCTACAGTTTTCTGTCCCTAGAATAAATGTTTTTTTTAAGCACAATATAGCACAAGGACAATTCACTCACTGTCCTTCCAGGTCCCTGGAAACAAGGACTTGCAGAGTGAAAGAAAAAAAACACTCTCCCTACCTACAGTTTTCTGTCCCTAGAAAAAATGTTTTTTTTTTATCACAATATAGCACAAGGACAATTCACTCGCTGTCCTTACAGGTCCCTGGAAACAAGGACTTGCAGAGTGAAAGAAAAAAAACACTCTCCCTACCTACAGTTTTCTGTCCCTAGAAAAAATGTTTTTTTTTAATTACAATATAGCACAAGGACAATTCACTCACTGTCCTTACAGGTCCCTGGAAACAAGGACTTGCAGAGTGAAATAAACTGACACTCTCCCTACCTACAGTTTTCTGTCCCTAGAATAAATGTTTTTTTTAATCACAATATAGCACAAGGACAATTCACTCACTGTCCTTACAGGTCCCTGGAAACAAGGACTTGCAAAGTGAAATAAACTGACACTCTCCCTACCTACAGTTTTCTGTCCCTAGAAAAAATGTTTTTTTTTATCACAATATAGCACAAGGACAATTCACTCACTGTCCTTCCAGGTCCCTGGAAACAAGGACTTGCAGAGTGAAAGAAAAAAAACACTCTCCCTACCTACAGTTTTCTGTCCCTAGAAAAAATGTTTTTTTTAATCACAATATAGCACAAGGACAATTCACTCACTGTCCTTACAGGTCCCTGGAAACAAGGACTTGCAGAGTGAAATAAACTGACACTCTCCCTACCTACAGTTTTCTGTCCCTAGAATAAATGTTTTTTTTAAGCACAATATAGCACAAGGACAATTCACTCACTGTCCTTCCAGGTCCCTGGAAACAAGGACTTGCAGAGTGAAAGAAAAAAAACACTCTCCCTACCTACAGTTTTCTGTCCCTAGAAAAAATGTTTTTTTTAATCACAATATAGCACAAGGACAATTCACTCACTGTCCTTACAGGTCCCTGGAAACAAGGACTTGCAGAGTGAAATAAACTGACACTCTCCCTACCTACAGTTTTCTGTCCCTAGAATTAATGTTTTTTTTAAGCACAATATAGCACAAGGAGAATTCACTCACTGTCCTTCCAGGTCCCTGGAAACAAGGACTTGCAGAGTGAAAGAAAAAAAACACTCTCCCTACCTACAGTTTTCTGTCCCTAGAAAAAATGTTTTTTTTAATCACAATATAGCACAAGGACAATTCACTCACTGTCCTTACAGGTCCCTGGAAACAAGGACTTGCAGAGTGAAAGAAACTGACACTGTCCCTACCTACAGTTTTCTGTCCCTAGAATAAATGTTTTTTTAAGCACAATATAGCACAAGGACAATTCACTCACTGTCCTTCCAGGTCCCTGGAAACAAGGACTTGCAGAGTGAAAGAAACTGACACTGTCCCTACCTACAGTTTTCTGTCCCTAGAATAAATGTTTTTTTTAAGCACACTATAGCACAAGCACAAAACACACTGACACTCTCCCTACCTATCCTTCTCTTTCCCTAAACTAAAGGAATCCAGGTTAAGCAAGAAAGAAATAACAGTCACTGTCCCTGCCTATGCTGCTCTATCCCTGCTCCGGAACACACTACACTAGGCCGCCGTGCTGGCGGCCTTTTATAGTGTGGGGCGTGTACTAAACACCCTCAGCAATAATTGGCCACAGGCATCCTGCCTGTGGCCAATCATTGCTCTCCTCGCTGCCGGCGCTGTGATTGGCCAAGCATGCGGGGTCACAGTGCATGCTTGGCCAATCACAGCGCCTGGATGACACTGCGATGGCGTAGTGCATTGTGGGCCGTTCGCGTCACTCGAATTTGGCGCGAACGGCCCAAATCGTTCGATCTTCGTCGAACGATCGAACAGCCGATGTTCGAGTCGAACGTATGTTCGACTCGAACACGAAGCTCATCCCTAGTCCTCTCACCTGTCTCACGCCTTCAGTGTCCTCTCACCTGTCCGATGCCATCAGTGTCCTCTCACCTGTCCCCTGCCATCAGTGTCCTCTCACCTGTCCCATACCTTCAATATCCTCTTACCTGTCCCACACCTTCAGTGTCCCCTTACCTGTCCCATGCCATCAGTGTCCTCTCACCTGTCCCACGCCATTACCATCAGTGTCCTTTCATCTATCACCTGCCAGTGTGCTTTCATTTGTCACTGGCATTAGTGTGAGCAACATCCCCCCCATTCTACTATCACAGACCAGAGTGGCAGCCGCAGCATAATCCCAGCCGGCATCCTAAAGGAGGGAAGGTAGGCGGGCAATACAGACACAAAGCATCACTCTGCTTTTCCTCCCACTTCCTGTCACACAGGGTGAACACAGATCGGTGCTGTCCATTTTGCCTGCATTCCAGCTCCACACCGGACATTCCACCTGTGTTTTAGTGTGAACAAGACGCATAGCAAACCATTGTTTCCTGTGTGTCTTGGAGAGACCTGCGGATTTCTTGTGCAGAAAAACGCAGGTCTCTGCAGATGGTGTGAATGAGCCCTTATTGCTTTTCTGCTAAGGCTATAAAAGACTGTTTTTTATTCCATCATATTTATGTTATTGACTGGCCAGGAAACAACTGGGGCCTAAACTCAACTGAAAACCTCTGGGCAAGACTAAAGCATGGTGTTAGAAAGGAAAGACCATGGAACAAAAAAGAACTTATAGTTATAATAAATAGTATAAAACTGTAATTATCATTTGGAAAAAATACTTTATTTATCGGCGTATAATGCCGTTTGGCAGTTATTGCTCTCTGGTGAAATTTTATATTTTAGTAATCTTCAGAGATAAACAGTTGTAGGTAAAGGAAGAAAATAGAAATCAATAACTCCAACTGGCCTACAATGGTTATTTGGTATGTTCTTTATCTGGCCGCAGGCTTATGCATGGTTTGGGCAAATGGAAACCACAATGGAAAAATGCTTTCTTGAGTGACTTATAAAATTGTTTGCTGCTGCGACTTTATATCTTTATTTTTATACTTTTAGGGGATTTTTTGAGGAGGGGACTGCCAGATTTTGTATTGGATGTGTTTTGGAAGCCTACGACTACTTACACAATCGTGGAATTGTATACAGAGACCTTAAGCCAGAAAATCTCCTTCTTGATTCTGAAGGATATATTAAAATGGTCAGTTTATTATTTTCACATTTTTGCACATTTATATTGTTATAATGTTTTTGTTTGTTTTGATTTGAATATTTACAGTAGAGTTTTAAATAAACTTGGACAATCGAAAAATGAAATGCATGATTTTTATTTATTTTTTAAATTAACTAAGATAAAAGATGTGTTATGTTTTAAAGATTGCTCTCTTGATCTTGCATTGATGTATCTATACAGAAAGGCTCCTCTTTTTGATTGGTAACTTTTGACACAACATGATAAAAGTAAGGACATCTTTCAGTGTTCTCCTTAGAATGTTCTTTAGCCAAGTAGGGCAAAATAGCCAGGTGGTTAAAATAAATAAAGTATGTTGTGCAGTATTATTAAATTCATTCTAAATTATTATATATGTAGTGCCCTTCTCTAATTAGGATGCTATGCTAAATTTAGTGTTTGGCTTCACTGCAGTCAGTGGACCAGCAATTGATTATGTTTGTCTGATCAGGGTTTTCAGGCTGGGTGTTTGCTTTCTGAGCTTCCAGAATATAGGCTAGGGAGAGTCAAGTGACCAGCAGCAATTCTTATCATACCCCAGCCAATCCCTGGAAGGGGGCTAGCCAGAATGTGACTGGGGAGGTGATAAATGTTTGGGAAGTCTTGCCAAAGTGTTCTTGTCTCCCCAGGGAGGGTTCCAATTCTCCCAGGGCTGCTCCCACTAGGACAGAGTTTTTGAGATAAGAGATTCTGATCCTCAGCAGGAGCTAGGCTGTTGGAGGGCATTATCCTGGTCTGCAGAAGGATCTTTTATCTCCATCGCTGAGGATCTACCTGTGGATGCTGGGTGGCAGACAGCTCCTGGAACATTGTGAGTTAGACCTGATTTGGGAGTGTAATGTGTGCTGGTCCTAGCAGGATTTTCTGCTAAGAAGTTTGTCCTCCTATTGATTATCATTTGGAGTATCCTGTGAACCTGAACATCTCTCCTGTTCAAGTTCTCCAGTAATAAACTCTAAAAAGACATCCTCTAGACTGAGGCTGTATTGTCGGTGTGTAGGGAACTGTGCTTGTGGATGGCAGCCTCTGTATTTGTAAGGAAGACCTGGGTATATTCTCAGAGGCCCTTCTGGGGGTAAGCACCACATATACAATGTAACATAAACACCCAAAACAATGTGAGAAAGAACAGCAGCATACGATAAACAGAGACTGCAGACATTCTGTGTGAGATGGTCAGGGACAGCAAACAGATTATGTGAGGTGGTTGGACAGGCTGTGGAAAGCAGTCAGGGACTTCAGACATGCTATACAATATAATCAGTACCACAGACAGGCTGTGCACATTTGGTGTGCAGGACAGGTGCTTCTTAGACATGCTATGGGAAATGGGCAGAGACTGCATACACACAGTGGGAGAGGATTAGAGACTTTGAATATGCTACAGGACACTGCTAGAGGTCACAGTCCTTTACAAGTTACTGTCCACACATGCAAGGTGCTTTAATGCCTCCAAATATCCTCCTACAGTCTATCCTATTCTTACTTCCTATCCCAGCCTCCACTCTTGACACACAACACCACTGCTGCCTGCTCTTCTTGACAGATTTAGTGGAATACTAGGCAGTTAAAAAACAAGGCTGAAGCAATAAAGCATAGGAAGCACTTCAGGAACCTGCAGTGTAGCAAGGCCAAATAGATATTGCGGAAGCTGAGTGGTCACTGAAAACAGCTGGGTGGATCATTTGGCAAAACAGGGTTGAAAATAACACTCCGCGTACACTATTTAATCCCAAGAAGTAAAGAGTGACAGAATGTTCTAGCAATGGTACAGCACTGTGGCTTATAAAGCTGTGATATTCCTTTCCCCAGCACACAAACAGGTTTTTCAAGTGGGGGTTTTTCCTATTGTAATAACACTTGTTTTTGCTTGTCTTCTAGGTAGACTTTGGGTTTGCAAAAAAAATTGGGGCAGGGAAAAAGACCTGGACATTTTGTGGCACCCCAGAGTATGTGGCTCCAGAGATTATCATGAACAGAGGACATGACTTTGGGGCAGATTACTGGTCGCTGGGTATACTCATCTATGAGCTTTTGACAGGAAGGTGAGACTATTGAGTGACAATTTATTTTAACCTTATAAAGTTCAATTGAAGAGTGATGATGAAGTATACTGTATATAATGTGTGTAGAATATAAAATGATTGCTAAGCTATCCAGGAAAACATTAAAAGGTAATTGTTTGCATTAACGTTTAAAGACAATACTTTTTCAAGTAAACTCAAAAAGCAATCAGACTTTTGTGCTCCCCTTGTGATTCTACACATTCAGTACAGTAATCCTTTAAAACTGAAAAAACAATTCACTAGTATGAGGCAAGGCTGTCTCTCTGGTTCATTTTTTGATTATCACTCTTATCTAGTGTGCTGATCATGCCATTTTTAAACTGAAAATACTTTCCCTCAACTTTATTAATTATTTATTATTTATCAGAATGTATTCTATGGTCATAAGAATGAATACTGCTAAAATGAGGCAGATTTTCTTATTGAAGTATTTTGGTTACTTTTTCTTTTTAAATTGGAATCTTTGAAATTCTTTGGTGTCTTTATTATGTCTAATTATAATTCAATCTACTTGATCATATTGTTCCTTTATATGAAGAAATTAAACTATAAGTTCATATTTCTTACCATGTTTCATGTTACACCCATGTTTAGAATGGGACATGAAATTAGGTCACAGTCCACTGCCTCCCAACCCCAAACAGTCTCTACCCACACAGAGTTTGGGGGTTCTTCTCCCTGCAGACTGCTGTAATATATATATATATATATATATATTTTTTTTTTTTTTGTTTGTTTCAATGTTTTTATTAAAGTTTATTAAAGTTTTGCAATGTGTAGGAATAGTAGCATATGATAAATAGCATTTGTATGTTCTCATATAATGTACAGTCAGAAAGTTGAAAACTTTTAAACAATAGTCAAGTAAAACAAGTGTTACATATATCCCTATGAAGTCGGGTTCGGGACAAGCCCAATGGGTAGGGATGTTGAGATATTGGAGGGGTTCCTAATAGGAGTATGAGGAGAAACCGGGCTCACCACCAAAGCACCCAAACATAAGGTGACCAGATTTTTAAAATGAAATCCGGGGACATATTTTTTTTTACTAGTAAAGGCGGCAATCAGAGACTCTCTGCCCGTTGCCGCCGCCGCCCTCCTCACAGCCTGTCAAGTCTTATTCTCCGGGCCCCCGGCTACTACTGGGTGGTGTGAGAAGGAAGATCACTCCGCCAGGGAAAGCGAGAAGATAAGCTGGCAGGCGGCTGGCCGGGACTTGAGCCAAGGCAGAGGAACATGCAAGCGGAGCTAAATGGGCATGCGCCCGAAACTGAAGAAATATTCCCTCCGCTCTGACCAGCACATGATCATCAGAAAGGGGCACAGATAATTAAAAAAACTACACCCCCCTAAGCTAGTAGGAGCGGCAGGGGTGTGTAATTCAGAATTTTTTTTAATTCTGCACTGACTGTCTTTGAAATTGCCCCAACCCATGTTCAAATCCAATCCGGGGACAAAACCGGGGACAGACTTGGTCCGGGGACAGTGTCCTCAATCCGGGGATTTTTCCCTGAAACTGGGGATGTCCGGTCACCCTACCCAAACACCCCTATTGGGATCAAACTTGCTGTAATATTTTTAATTTGATGTGACTGTGTGTGGCTTCACCCGCACAGCTGCGTCATTCATTTACAGGTGTGGACCTGAGCTGGAGGAATAGTCTGCAAGAGCTAGAGCTTTGCACCCATGATCCAATGATCACAGTTGCAGTGCTTGCAGTTTTTATTAATCAATATGAGTATATTTATTATTTTTTTCCAAAGGTGGAATTAGGCTTTAAGCATCTTCTCAATTGTGAATTATATCACTTACATTTAACTGGCCACATAAAAAATTAAAAATGCTTCTTGTTAAAATCCTTGTTAAAGGGGTTGTAAAGGTAAAAGTTTTTTCACCTTAATGCATTCTATGCATTAAGGCAGTGGTCATCAACCCTGTCCTCAGGGCCCACTAACAGGCCAGGTTTACAAGATAACTGAAATACATCACAGGTGATATCATTTGCTGCTCAGTGATTGCAGTATTCTAGTCTGCACCTCCCCAAGGTAATACATAAAACCTGGCCTGTTAGTGGGCCCTGAGGACAGAGTTGATGACCACTGAATTAAGGTGAAAAAACATCTGCGGATTAGCGCCCCCCCCCCCCCCCCGAGCCCCCGTTTACTTACCTGACCCCTCGAAAGTCCCGCGCCGTGAACGCGCTTGCTTCTTGGCCAGGCTTCTCGGCGCATTCATTGGTTGATTGAAAGCAGCGCAGCCATTGGCTCGCGCTGCTGTCAATCACATCCAATGACGCCGGGGGCGGGGCCGAGTGATACAGTGAGCGGCTATGGCCGCCGGCTGTATCACAGGAGCGCGCCCGCAAGAAATCCTCACCATGCGAGCTCGCTCACATGAAGGTGAGGAGTTCTTGCAGGGGGAGCTGAGACAGCCGCCGAGGGACCCCAGAAGACCAGGTTCGGGGCCACTCTGTGCAAAACGAGCTGCACAGTGGAGGTAAGTATAACATGTTTGTTATTTAAAAAAATAAAAATAAATTTACCTTTACATACCCTTTAAGCATTAGGGTGCTTTGGCCATGCAAGACATAAATATTATTTTGCAATTTAATTACGACAGTCACACACACAGTCTTCTCCAGATTAACTAAACTGTAGAAGTGCGGACGACCTTAGCATGCCCTATTCCCATGCTCTAGACCAGGGGTGTCAAACACAATTTCATCGAGGGCCGCATCAGCATTATGATTGCCCTCAAAAGGGCCGGTTGTATCTGTAAGATTAGATGTCTAGCGTATCCCCTCCCCTTACATTAGATGTTAAGAGCCAACCCACCATCAGAAGTTTAGTCCTCCACTCTCCCTTACATCACAGTGCACCCCCCTTACCTTATGCTGCTGCTGGGAAGAAGCTGGATGCATTGCATAAAAAGCAGAAAGTTAGGCCCCTTTCACACTGACACGTTTTTCAGGTGGTTTAGCGCTAATAATAGCACTGCTATACCGCCTGAAAAAATCGTGCCCTTCAGTGTGAAAGCCCAAAGGCTTTCACACTGAAGCGGTGCGCTAGCAGGACCACTCCAAAAGTCCTGCTAGCCGCATCTTTACAGCGGTGAAGGAGCGGTGTGTTCACCGCTCCTTTACTGCTGCTGCCCATTGAAAGCAATGGGAAACCGCGGTAATACCACCCGCAATGCGCCTCTGCAGAGGCGCATTGCGGGCGGTATTAACCCTTTTTCGGCCGCTAGCGGGGGGTTAAATTCACCCGCTAGCGGCCGCATACCGTGGTAAAAACGAAGGTATAGCGGCGCTAAAAGTAGCGCCGCTATACCCACAACGCACCTTCCCGCCCCAGTGTGAAAGGGGCCTAAGGGTCTTGAGGAGGACCAGAGGAGGGCAAGGGCCACATTAAATGGCCTAGAGGGCCGGATTCGGCCCGCGGGCCTTGTGTTTGACACCTGTGCTCTAGACCCTCTAGAGTGAAAAGAAAAAAAAAGTTGGTTCTTTATCCTATGCTTTCTTTCTAAAATATCTGAATGCAATGTAAGGAAACAGACCAGTTTACCGCAAATATTTCTTACTTATTTAGACTTGCCTTTCAAGGCAGTATAAAATCAAATAATTTATAAATTTAGAATCAATTAATATATACAGTATTTTCCGGCGTATAAGACGACCTTTTATACTTAAAAATATGCCTCAAAAATCGGGGGACGTCTTATACGCCGGTATGCAGAGTCAGTCAGACTGCGGGCGTCCTTTGTTCAAAAGCCGCGCCTCCTCCTCGTGCTGTTCCGTGATAGGCGGAACACTCAGTTTCCCAGCAGAGCCTGTGTTCAGTGTTCCACCTATCACGGATGTCCTCTCGTCCTCGGCCTTGGACGAGAGGACATCCGTGATAGGCGGAACACTGAACATAGGCTCTGCTGGGAAACTGAGTGTTCCGCCTATCACGGAACAGCACGAGGAGGAGGCGCGGCTTTTTAACAATGAATGCCCGCAGTCTGACTGACTCTGCATGTGAGGGATAAGGTATGGAGATCGTCGAAGTGAGGCATGCAATGGCGAAGTGAGGTGAGGCATGCAATGGCACAGTGAGGTGAGGCATGCAATTACACAGTGAGATTTGAAAAAAGCTGAAGCAAGCCTGTTCCCTTCAGCAGTTGTTCCTGTCAGCGGTTGTTACGGCTACCCCTCAGCTTCCAAACAGACTAGTTGGAAGGGGGTCTTCTTATACGGCAAGTATATCCCAAAACCAACATTTTAGCTGGAAAATTAGGGGGTCGTCTTATACGCCCAGTCGCCTTATACGCCGGCAAATACGGTATAGCTCAGAAGTCAACTTCAAGATATATTTATTTGCCTTCTGCAGCCCACCCTGGCTACCTGCAGACCCATCACCATGCGCAATCCTTTTTAAAATGTTATTACCCTATTTAAATTGGTATGTGATGATGAGTTGCCAAAAAAAGATCTCATTAGATTTACCTACAGTTTTAGATTCCTTGTGAATCATTTGCTAAACATTTGTCTATGAAAACACACAAGTTATACTATGGCAAGATGCCAAAACTTCTTAGGTCTTTTGAGTACAAGCAAACATTTGCTCCCTCATGGACTAACAGATTTAACTACACCTAAAGGAAAGCATACATCTATGCTGGACCGATATGTTTTTTATATATATATAACAAATCTATCCGAAACAAAACTAAACACATTTTTCCGCTCTGCATATTGTCATAGAAAAATCATCAAGTTAATAGATGCTGATGCTACAAAATTTTACCTGGGCATTTAGGAATCAACTACTGTACCTTGGGCATGAATGGAAAGGAAAAGAAGACGACTTACAGTTTATCTAATTAGTATGTATATTAGACACGTGCAATTAGTTTCGGTCAAAATCTAAATTCGGATGAATTTTTGGTTATTTGGAGATTGGGATGTATCCGAATCCCTGAATGACAATAGTAATGACAATAGTCCCCATGTTGATAGGGACTAGGGCCTCTTCCCCACAACCCTGGCCCGGTGGTTTTTGGGGTGCAAGGGTTGACTTATCAGAATCTGGAAGCCCCCTTTAACAAGGGGGGCCCCCAGATCCCGCTGCCCCATGTGAATGGGTAGGGGGTACCCCTACTCATTCACAAAAAAAAGTTAAAGTTATTAAAAACACAACACCAGTTTTTGACAAGTCCTATAGTAAAAAAAAACATAAAAAGGCTGACCCAAATAAAAAAAAAAGAAAACCCCGCCCCCCCAGCACAACTGCTCCCGTCCAGGGACACAGCCGAATGACAGGTAAACATAGGGGCAGGGGTTACCCCGTGACATAATCGGTAGACTCCACTCCATGTCTATCTCTTAGTGGGTGAGTGTCATTATGGTGTGGGACCACCCGTTGAAGTCATCGGGTAACCGCGCCCCCCATGTTTATCTGTCATTTGGGAATGACACTCGCTCAATGAGAGGTAGACATGGGGGTGGGGTCACCTGATCACATAACCGGGTAACCTTCGCCCCTATGTTTACCTGTCAGTCAGATGTGTTTTTATTAACTCTTTGAGCACTTTTTTTAGGGGCTGTTTTTTTTTTGGTTTGTTTGTATTTTAATGCTATTCTGAATATACTGTACAATGCTAAAAATACAATATGAATTCCAAAATTCTGAAAACTAATTGGGCCATTGACTCAATATTGAACCAATTCGTTTTCAGAATTTCAGAATTAGTTTTGTATCTTCGGCATTCTTTTTATATATTCAGAAATCAGAATAACTGGTTGTTAAGGAGTAAGAGGTTGCTGACTTGTCGCTGACTTGTAAAAAACGGGTGTTGTATTTTTATTAACTTTGACTTTTATTTGAGTAGGAGTATTATGTATGCTATTTTGTCAAGATAGCTCTGTAATATTACTATACTGCTGGATTGCATTCGCTCTCTATAATTTTGTGTCATTAGCTAAAATAAGCACATTACTCTTCCATGCACCGGAGCTTGTTCTCGCCAGCACACTGTGTAGTCTCGCTTTGTGGGATTTTCATACATTTTAAATTAATGGCAATGCTAGCACAGTACAGGACAATCCAAGGCAATTCATATGCGCAAATACTTGTGTCTCCACAAACTTCTAGGAAGTCATTATAAAAAATATGATATAGTGCTCTATCAGTAACCGAGTATCAAATAAAAATAAGTTACCTTGTGATTATCGTTTAGAGAAATAAGTGTGATATGTTGGTATTGTATGAACATGGGAATAGAATCTCACCACCCCAAGAGGAAACTGTCTGCCAATCTGCAGTGCTCACCAACCCAAGCAACCAAAGCAGTGCTCTGTTCACCTGCCCCTAATGTGTAGATGGATGTAGAGGTGGGGGCTTTTAACATGTTGCACATTCTTGTTTGTGAGCCAGTCCTTCAGAAACCCGCTAAGGAAAATGGAGAGCTCCATTCCTCTGTATGCGACCACCCCCGCTGCTCCTCCTTTCCAGGCATACAGGGGGGCCTCACGGGCCCTCTGCAGCATGAGGAAGGGTCGACCCCCCCCCCCTGCGACCCCTGTAGGTACACCCCTGGTACCTCTTTTTGCATTAAAGCTTAAGCATAATTCTTTTTTTTCTTTTTTTTTATCAGCACAAGGTTTGGATGGTATTGAATGAGAAGAGTCCCTTGTGCCAGTGGCTGCTCTGTTCAATGAAATCTTCATTCTTATGAACTACAATTTTCTGTTTTTGCATATGCCCATACAATGTACTCTTGTTTACGATATCACCTCCGTATACACGAGAACAGCAGCACCAAGCTAATCATATCAATGACAGGCTCTGCTCTTCTGTATGGGCAGAGGAAATACACAGGCAATTATGCTGAATGGGCTCAGTCTGTCTTTGTGCAAGAGTCCTTTTTCTGAAAATGAGCACAGCTAAAGAAGAAGACCACGTGTGCATAGTGTGAGTTTGAGCTGCCTGTAGTGGCTCCTACTGAGCATGGCTAGAGCAGGTAAAGTGCGCTGCCCACACAGGCAGATTAAACATTTAAGTAGCACAATACTGTACAGTTTAGTTTGTCCTGCATACGTCAGGAAGGTGGGGAATGAGGGGCCAGTGGTTTTGTGGAGAGGCCTCCCAAAAGCTGCATGTGTAATGGAAGCACGGGCATCATTTACAACAGGTGGGGTGCTGGTATGTAAAATTCAAAGGGCGTAGAATTGCACTGGGGATTTTTGGAAATTTTTTGTGAAGGTGAACTCAACTACAACCATCCAAATTCATTATCCAGTCATGGCCAGAATGTATTTGTCGTCAGAGTCTTCGAGTCCTCGAGTGTGACAGTGATAACCCTAATGCACCAAGGCCTGAGGTGTGCCTTGGCCTAGCTGGTCAGTATGCCTGAAAAGTGGGCATACCCTGAATGTAAGAATAAGGAAAATAGAATGAGTATGCATGAATCTGGGGGAACGGGTGGGTGGGAGCCCAGAAATGACGGCAACCCAGACCCGACAGGGGAGGAGGCTTAAGTAGCCCTCTCAGTCTCCTCCCACAAATACAGGCTGGCCTGCGGCCAGCCTTACCACTTGTCGTCAGAGTCTTCGAGTCCTCGAGTGTGACAGTGATAACCCTAATGCACCAAGGCCTGAGGTGTGCCTTGGCCTAGCTGGTCAGTATGCCTGAAAAGTGGGCAAAAAGAGACAACTGTAGGTGAAGAAGGGAAGGTAACGAACAGAGAAGTAGCACGTACCCGGACGGCAACAGTATCTGAACCCGGTCCCGTGCAAGAATGGAATAAGCCTGATGCCCGGCACAATCCAAACATGAGAATGACCTGCTAGCAAATGAGAGGATACGTGGGGGAAAGGAAGCAAAGGCTGGCCCGAGGAGCCTCTGCAACCGATGGGCGAGTAGATCGTAATACTCCAACCGGACATCAAAGATGTGCCTCCGGCCTACCCATACTAGATATGGGGAAGAGAGGGAGAGGGCAAAAATTGACGACTGGCAGGAGTTGTAGGACTGGATACCTGGAGGATGGGTTGCCGGAGTAGGCGGAAAAGGCCAAGCGCCACGGCAATGAGCATCGTCAAGCATGGGAGAAACATGCCAGACACAGAACACTGGTTCCACCTGACTCAATTGGATCGTGCCACCGCCTGTGACCTGACAAGCAACTGAATCCTGAACCGAGAAAGGAAGGTCAGGCTCCATCCCGGGCAAGAAGTCTCATGGCATGATGCAGACATGCCTAGACAAAAGATCAGAGCCGCTAGCGGAACCCCAAACCCACCCCTGTGGCCGACAAGGGGCCGTGGCTCAGCACACACCCCAAGAAAGACTGTGAAACCCTAGGTGGTGACCAGGGCCTCAGCAACAGAACGATGATTTAGTAAAATGAAGACTGCTTCCTACCCAAGGGTGAACCCAGTGAAGAATGACATCCGCACCAATCAACTAGCCCTGGCAACGGGCAGGACTGATGGAAGCGAGTGCAAGCAATGTTTGATGAAGGCGAAGATGCCAGCGCAGCCCAACCTGAGAACACAAACCAGAGAAATGACAGACAACCAGACATGAGAACAACAACGAGCCTACCTAAGAAGAGAACATGCAGAAGTGACAAGACCACCGCGCGTACATGAACCTGATGACGGATGACCCCCCCCCCACCTTGTGTGAGTGGCGAGTGAGCCCGAGTAACCTGTAGCGCAGAGACAGGCAATTAACTGAACACTCAGGGCTGGTGTACCCACGGACCGTGGTGGGTGATCGTATAGGTGTAAGAATGAACGTGCATCGTATGACGTATGGTATACGGGCGAGAAGATTGTGGTCAACAATCATTGAAAACGAAACCTCAGCCCGTATGGATCTGTAGACGTGACAGATCCGGAAATGTGTGCCCTAACTAACCCAGGTACAAACATGGACGAAGATAACATGACACATAGTAACCAACAAAGAAGAGAACAGCTACCGGAGTATGCCGTGACTGGACCACAACACCCCTCTAGAACGCTAAGACTGAAACGTTGCAACGGAAATGCTGAGACTGAATGCTGAGGCGGAAATGCTACGACAGAAATCTAGGGGCAGAAATGCGAGGACAGAAATCCTGGGGCAGCAAAACGCAACGACAGAAATCCTGGGGCAGCAAAACGCAACGACAGAAATCCTGGGGCAGCAAAACGCAACGACAGAAATCCTGGGGCAGCAAAACGCAACGACAGAAATCCTGGGGCAGCAAACGCAACGACAGAAATCCTGGGGCAGCAAACGCAGCCAGAAATCCTGGGGCAGCAAAACGCAGCCAGAAATCCTATGAGCAAGAATCATACCCTGATGTGAAACGCGTTAGCCTTGCCCTGCATGAAGTGACAAGACCACCAGAAATCCTGGGGCAGCAAACGCAGCCAGAAATCCTATGAGTAAGCATCATCCCCTGATGTGAAAACGCGTTAGCCTTGCCCTGCATGAAGTGACAAGACCACCGCGCGTACATGAACCTGATGACCCCACCCTTGTGTGCGTGGCGAGTGAGCCAGAGTAACCTGTAGCGCAGAGACAGGTAATTACACTGAACACTCAGGGCTGGTGTACCCACGGACCGTGGTGGGTGATCGTATAGGTGTAATGAATGAAGGTGCATCGTATGACGTATGGTATACGGGCGAGAAGATTGTGGTCAACAATCATTTAACAACGAAACCTCAGCCCGTATGGATCTGTAGACGTGACAGATCCCAAAATGTGAGCCCTAACTAACCCAGGTACAAACGTGGACGAAGATACAAAGATACATGGTAACCAACGAAGATAAGAACGGAAGAACGGCAGAAATGCCGGGGCAGAAATGCAATGACAGAAATGCCGGGGCAGAAACGCAATGACAGAAATGCTGGGGGCAGAAACGCAATGACAGAAATGCTGGGGGCAGAAACGCAATGACAGAAAAGCTGGGGGCAGAAACGCAATGACAGAAATGCTGGGGGCAGAAACGCAATGACAGAAATGCTGGGGGCAGAAACGCAATGACAGAAATGCTGGGAGCAGAAACGCAATGACAGAAATGCTGGGGGCAGAAACGCAATGACAGAAATGCTGGGGGCAGAAACGCAATGACAGAAATGCTGGGGGCAGAAACGCAATGACAGAAATGCTGGGGGCAGAAACGCAATGACAGAAATGCTGGGGGCAGAAACGCAATGACAGAAATGCTGGGGGCAGAAACACAATGACCGAAATGCTGGGGGCAGAAACGCAATGACCGAAATGCTGGGGGCAGAAACGCAATGACCGAAATGCTGGGGGCAGAAATGCAATGACAGAAATGCTGGGGGCAGAAATGCAATGACAGAAATGCTGGGGGCAGAAATGCAATGACAGAAATGCTGGGGGCAGAAATGCAATGACAGAAATGCTGGGGGCAGAAATGCAATGACAGAAATGCTGGGGGCAGAAATGCAATGACAGAAATGCTGGGGGCAGAAATGCAATGACAGAAATGCTGGGGGCAGAAATGCAATGACAGAAATGCAATGACAGAAATGCTGGGGGCAGGAATGCAATGACAGAAATGCTGGGGGCAGAAATGCAATGACAGAAATGCTGGGGGCAGAAATGCAATGACAGAAATGCTGGGGGCAGAAATGCAATGACAGAAATGCCGGGGCAGAACTGTAATGACAGAAATGCTGGGGGCAGAAATGCAATGACAGAAATGCTGGGGGCAGAAATGCTGGGGGCAGAAATGCAATGACAGAAATGCTGGGGGCAGAAATGCAATAACAGAAATGCTGGGGGCAGAAATGCAATAACAGAAATGCTGGGGGCAGAAACGCAATAACAGAAATGCTGGGGGCAGAAACTAAATGACAGAAATGCTGGGGGCAGAAATGCAATAACAGAAATGCTGGGGGCAGAAACGCAATGACAGAAATGCAGGGGTGGAAAGAAATAACAGAAAAGCTGGGGAAGAAAATGCTGGGGCAAAAGGCAACCCCCCCCCATGATACCCCACGTGAGTACCGGGAGGTGAGCAGGCGAGTGAGCGCCCCCCCCATGGAGCCAGGGTGAGAACCAGGAGGCCTGCGGGCGTCCCCTCCATGGTGCACGGCGTGGGTTCCAGGGAGGTGAACTTGACAAGGCAGAGAGACTGGAAACGCAGAGACTGGAAAACGCAGAGACTGAAAAACGCAGAGACTGGAAACGCAGAGACTGGAAACGCAGAGACTGGAAACGCAGAGACAGGATGTTATGACAAAATGCAGTATTGCAAGGAAAAACTACCAGCCACCTCCCCCCCATACTGCCAGCGAGATCCCTGAGAAACAGATGGACAACCCCTCCCACGCTGCCAGCGTGACCCCGGGAGATGACGGGTGGACAGCCTCACCACCCCCCCCCCCCAAGCTGCCAACGTGACCCTGGGATGAGTGTGCACAACCCCCCCCCCATCCCCCTCATGACACCGGCGTGAGCCCAGGGGAGGTTTGAACTGACAGACAATCAGGCGGCCCTTCAGTAGAGCAAGGAGGAGTGATGGGCGGGTAGGTAGGTGGACGCTCCCCCCCCCCCTATTTGCAGACATGGATGTGGAGAGCCCCCCCCACCCCAATGACCGAGACGGATGACCTGCTGAGCGAACGGCACTGCAGGATGCCGGCGAGTGCCTGGAGGAGTGGGTGAGTGGATGGACGCCCCCCCCTTCAGCTAGAGGCCATGAAACAGACAGGGAGGAGGAGGGTGGCCCTGCAAGGATGCAAGCATGTGCCCGAAAGGAGTGAAGGAAGGAAGGACGGCCCCCCCTCCCCCCCCCCCCATGCGGCAACATGCGCCCGGAGTAGTGAGAGGGCTCCCCCTCACTCTGTGTGAGCCTGGAAAGAAGATGGGGTGCACGAGCGGGCGGCGGCCCTGCAGCAACCGGCTTGAGGCCGGAAAAAAATGTGGGTTGGAGGGGTCCCGCCCCTTTCCCGGATGAGCACTGAAAACACGTGGACAGGCCCCCTCTCTGCATGAGTTGTCAGCAGGGAAAGGATGGCTTGATGGGCAGGCGGTGTGAGCACCAGGAGACTGCTGCAGCCGGCCGCCGCTCTGCTAGCCCAGAAATGACGGCAACCCAGACCCGACAGGGGAGGAGGCTTAAGTAGCCCTCTCAGTCTCCTCCCACAAATACAGGCTGGCCTGCGGCCAGCCTTACCACTTTATACCCACTATGTCAAAGTCTTGGTCTATCCCAATTAATTTCAGCGTGTCAGTTTTATTTGGGATGTGTTCTTGTATGTATTAGCAGTTTATATTTTTACCAATACATTTTTATGGCTGAAGTTACAGCATGTCAAAACAAAGACCTAGTCTACTTACTCAACAGCCTGGTTATTTAGGAACATAATGTTCCCTTTTGGACAGTCTCTTATTATAAGAAACAATTCTTGGGGCATTCTTGGCTTCTTTCATGAATGTGTTTTTTTTTTTCCAGCCCACCTTTCTCAGGGACAGATCCCATCAAAATTTATAACATGGTGTTGAAAGGAATTGAAAAGGTAGACTTCCCACACCGAATTGGACGTCGCTCTGAAGATCTGATCCGTAGGTTGTGCAGGTAATAATGAGTAGATGTTTCTGTGTGTATTGAGGGTGCGGGAAAGCTGCTGAACTCTTTTTAAATACTGCCTCACTGAAAGGTTCATGGTTTCTTTCATGAGTATGTTTGACTATATGGCAAACACAAATTCAGCCAAAGATATGGTATTCTTTAAATCAGATAGTATGAGAAATAATAAATACATGCAAAAACAGTATAACAGTAAAAGAAAAGTAAAAGAAAATCGAAAGGATAAAAGAAAAAGTTCAAATTATAGTTAAATGTTTCCAGCTGGGGGGGGAATATGACCTCCTCCCAGGATGCAGTTCTGAAGCTTGAGCAACCAATTGCCAGACTTGAATAATGTGTCATGAAAGAGGGGAGGAAACCTTGTATAAGCTTAGACCATCATAGAGAATATACCGGGTTTGGTTTCCTAGCTCCAACAGTGCAACAGAGGGGTAGAGGAGCACAGGGAAGGTCAGTATCAGTGGGTGTGTTGGTCTCAAGAGAACCTGTCATTTTGTCCTGAATGGCTAAAGGGACAAAGTCGCTTTAAAAACTTAAAATAAATGTAAAAAGCTCAATAATTTAGCAAACAGCTAAAATATACACTTGAAATACACATATGTGTACTGTGTTTTTTTCCAGAAGATCTTTAATTTTGTCCAGCTCTTTCTGTGATACATACACCTCTGCTAGATAGTACAATCAGGAGGGTGACACCAAAAGCTATGTCATAGTACTTGTGAACTCCCCTCCCACTTCAACCTGAGCTCCTAGCACTTTAAAACCAACTGGAAAAAGGGCATGTAGTGGCGAACATGTAGTACTGTGGAGAACAGCTCTGAATTCAAGTGAATATTGCAGCAAAAGTTGTCTTTTTATTTTTTTAATATTACTGGCTTCTTGAATTTTAAAGCTCAGCTCTTGGGAAAACTCAAACCCCTCCCATTCCTCTTGCACTCCTCTTACCTATTTATTGCATTTTTTAAGTACCTTTTGAAGCATTGTCATTCTAACCTTAACCCATCATCTTTGCCCCTTGCTGGCACCATGTGCAGAAAACCACTAATACAGCACTGCATATACAGTATGCTTGCACCAGCTGGTTCCTTCACACTTGCGTCATCACTTCAGTCTTCTGGATGAAGATATTAAAACAGATCATAAGCCCCCAATCTAACTGTTTTCCATAACAGTTACATTCAAGGCATACCATGAATGATAACCGTCAGTTGCTTGTGCTCTCTGAGTTGTCAAGCCATCAAATGTCTGGTGTCATAAGTGATCACATGTGCAGCACCATGCCAACTGCAGATCAAACAGAGGTTAAGATGGCAGCTTCTTGGCTGTTAAGGCTAAAGGGGTTTAATTTCACTTTAAGGTGAGTAAAATTACTATTAATTACCGTAACTATTAGTAAGAGGTGGTCAGGCAAGTGTTTTGTGTGTGTGTGTATGTGTGTGTGTGTGGGGGACCTTAAAAGTAAATATAAATTTAAAAATATCCTACTTTAAGAAATACAGTGGTGCACCCTTCCTGCAGTCGCTGTTCTGATTGGACAGTGAACGAGCAGCAGGACACTAACAAGTCATCAGTTCTTTTCACACCGCATCCCTTCTGCTGTCAGCACATGTGTATACTGAAGAACCTAATTAGGGCCTACTGCTACCCATCCCTCTGTCCTGTTTTTGTGCAAAGGATCAGAGAAGGATGTGTCAAGATTAATTCTGCCACATGTATGTTAAAAAAATTGTTATTATTTTTAAAGAAATAAAAAAAAAGCTATAAAAAAGGTATTTTTATATGCCTGGGAATAACAGACTGATCTTAATCATAAAGTATGGGACACAGACTGTGTATTCATAGACCCTGGGTTATAGGCTGCCATCTTTACGTGATTGGACGCTGGCAAAGATTTTCTGGACACAGCCCCTGGGCATAACCCTAAAACCCTACCCTAGTCTTGGAGACCTCAGTTTTTTGCTAATGTATAAAGGTGATGACCTTATTTCCCTCTCATAGAAAACATTCTATGTTGAAGTCGTTTATTTTACTTCCGGTATATACATAAAAAAAAAAAAACTTTCTTCTAGATCGTAAGCTCTAACGAGCAGGATGCCCTGATTCCTCCTGTATTGAATTGTATTGTAACTGTACTGTTTGCCCTAATGTTGTAAAGAGCTGCGCAAACTGTTGGCGCTATATAAATCCTGTATAATAATAATAATAATAAAACAATTACCGGTAACTTTTTCTTTAATGTTCTACACAATACCTATATTTTTATTTTATTTATTGAGAACATTTTTTTCATGTTGGAAAAATTTAATTGTTACTGACATTGACATATTTTTAAATATCTTTGCCACTTTACAAAAAGTCAAACCTTCTTCTTTGAGTGCATTGCCCTGTAAGCGGCATTGCACTCAAGGGATTTCTGCAAGTCCCTTCCATTAGTCATACACACTTTTGAAGAACAGTCAGCCTGCACATGGGTATGCTTTGTCTCTAAACATCCAGTAATGTTCTATACAGTCTGATGTACTAAGGCTTTTTCTTTCTTACTCAAAATAACAGTGGTGTTTTTGAAACTCCTAAAGAACAAAACCCATCTGAACACTGTTATTTGCAGTCTATTTTTACTTATCCGGAAACAGGCTTCTTTGTGCACCACAAACCTTAAACAAAAGAGTGGATGGAAATCTTTCAGTTACAGCCTAAAATGTTTCTTCAACGTTTCTGTTTTTCTCTGGCAAACAAACCATTGGAAGGGTAGGTTGTTTTGCTGGCCTATGCCACAGCTATAATTAAGTACTTGCCCCATTCCACAAAACAATGTATTTATTATCATAGAGTGCAAAAAGAATCATTCCAAATAGCTGATTATTGTATAACTTTTGTAAACACAGGCCTTATGCCCCGTACACACGATCGTTTTTCATGCCGTTAAAAATGCCATTTTAAAAAATGGCCATTAAAAATGATCGTGTGTAGGCTCCAGAGCATTTTTAACAACGTGAAAAACGGCCATTAAAAATTCCGGACATGCTCTCTTTTTTCACGTCGTTTTTCATGTCGTTTTTTTAACGACGTGAAAAACGATAGTGTGTATGCTTTAACGACGTGAAAAAAAACGCGCATGCTCAGAATCAAGTATGAGACGGGAGCGCTCGTTCTGGTAAAACTAGCGTTCGTAATGGAGATAGCACATTCATTACACAGTAACGGACTGAAAAGCGCGAATCGTCGCTCAACAAACTTTACTAACATGAAGGGTGGCGCCATTCGAACGGAACTTCCACTTTATAGTGCCGTTGTACGTGTTGAACGTCACTGCGCTTTGCTTGATCGTTTTTTTTAATGATGGTGTGTACGCAAGACAGGCTTGAGAGGAAACATGAAAAAAAACGAGGAGAAAAACGTCGGTTTAAAAAATGACATTAAAAACGATCGTGTGTACGGGGCATTAGACACTGCATCATTTTAAATGCACAAGCCTTTTGTCCCTTCAAACCTTTCTGACTAAAATAAAAACTATATATGGGACCCAATACTGGAAATTTTTATTTGTACACAGCAGTTAACAGTCAATATCTACCCATAAATACAAAAATATTTTGTCTGTAGACTCACAAATATGAAAGCATTTAAAATTGTCCAGGTGCACATGAGACCGGCACATAAGACTGGCATCCTAAGCAAAACAAATATTAGGCAAAAAATAAAGAAAAAACACAAAAGAATTTCATAATAATCTCAGTGTTTCAAGGAAATATGTATCCTCAATAAATACCTCAATTGATTTATTGTCTTGAACAGCAGATCCAGTCACTGTGTCCTTGGTGCATAAAAAAGGTACAAAAAAAAGGAGATGGAAACCTGGATATAATGTGCCACTGTAAAAGTTCAGTTCTTCTTTTTTTTCTCAATAAAATCCTTATGAAACCAAAAAAACAAAAAACTGTTATGCAAATAGCAGTGGGGCACATACTGTAGCTGCCCAATTGGATATATCTTTAGACTTGATTACCATATGGTAATCAAGTCTATTAAGTGTGGGACCTTCCAAAGACGATCTGGAGTCAGTAAATGAAGCACAAATTTTCAAGAAAAACGAACTGCACCTTTCTGCTTGTTAGGTTGTATAAGTCTTGTGTTCTTAGCTCTTTAATGTTTGTACACATCACCCCAATATGTATCGTTGGATTATGTAAGGCACTAACAAGTGGGGTACCATACGCATGTTATAGGAGACCAATCATGCAAACAATTTGTAGGTTGCCATTGATAATTTTGCCTTCTGAAAATGATAGTTGACCGACTGTCCTGCTACTGCTTTGGCTTCATTACTTTGATTCATTTAAAGCAATAGTGTATGTTCTATCCACCATTCCACTACAGAATTTCTTATAGAAACAATAGTGCCCTATTTATAAACCTGCATCCTGATCCTATCTGACAGCATTGTATACAGTACCTAATTAAATTGCCCCACCTCCCATTTTGTACCTTTTCTTAACCATTTTTGTTATTTTTCACTTGCACAGTTTGAGGGTTTTAAAACATATATTTTCTGAAGAAAAGGGAATATAGAATTCAAGCTAAACTAATCTAAAAGAGAAGTATGGGTTTCCTTTTTTTTGCTTACATCCATTCTATGTGAGCTGTGGATATCGATAAACCTTTCCAGCCCTCTCAGAAGTGCCCCCCATTCTGTTAAAATTGAGATAAATACCTGTGGGAGGTTCTACAGTCTTTCATACAGCATCATCCAGACAATGGTGTGAATATAGAGTCTAGATGCACCCCCTTCCCTGTCATTTTGCTTGATTGATGTCGGCTCTCCTCCCTCTGCTTGTTTCTGAGACTTCACAGAGCATAGCTGATCCCCCCTCCCTTTCCCTCCTCCCTCCTCCCCCTCCCTATCTATCAGCACAGCCACGTCTTTTAGGGGAGGGGGGACAGAAACAGGGGGTGTGTTGGTGAAGATGTTCACACTCCCTGAGAACTTTTCAAACTGAAAATGGACCATTTTTGCCAGCTGAATTAAAGTTCATATGCACATGTTGTAAAAACTAAAAGAGGTAGGAAAAAAAGATTAGCTGATATGTGACTAATGTGATATGTACTAGTTATTTAACCCATCCAATACTTCTCCTTTAACTATGTAAACAAAAAAAACATATCAGGAATTATTATTTAACCACTTCAGCTCTAGAAAGCTTACCCCCCCCCCTTCATGATCAGGCCGTTTTTTCCGTTACGGCACTGCGTTACTTTAACTGACCATTGCGCGGTCATGCAACGTTGTAAACAAATAAAATGTTTGTCCTTCTTTTCCCACAAATAGAGATTTCTTTTGGTGGTATTTGATCACCTCTGCAGCTTTTATTTTTTGTGCTATGAACAAAAAAATATGGACAATTTTGAAAAAAAACAATATTTATTTCTTTCTGCTATAAAACATACCCAATAAAAAAAAATAATAAATCAAATTTCTTTATCAATTTAGGCCAAAATGTATTCTGCTCCATATTTTTGGCAAAACAAAATCCCAATAAGGATATATTGATTGAGTTGCACAAAAGTTATATAGCGCTTACCACCCTCTCCTCCTTGTCTTTGGCTCCTCGCAGGAAGAGAGGGCACACCCAGCTCTATATGCCCGTACCCTCCTGTGTAAAGAGGTTGAGCGGTGTTATGAAACAGGTCTCCACAGCCAGGTTCTCCAGAGAATGGCCCTTATCTCCATGCTCAATAAAGACAAGTCTCTATTTCCCCCAATGACTTCAAGGTCCACACCAGCCGTAACTCCAACGTAGAGTTTATTTCTCTTAAAAGACAGTCTCTGATAGGAAAGGTTGGAGAGAGAACCGGACAGCATAAGGTGTGGGAGAGGTCCAGGCACAAACGTAATACACTTCACTGCTTGGCTTCTCAAGCAGAGTTAGCCCATTTGGATAGTCCCCCTAGATAGGGACTAGCAGCCAAAATGATACTTTAACTAACCGCACAATCACTACACAAACTGGTGCACTTGGTTTGGTTTTCAAAGCTTGGCCTCTTTGTAAGGAGAAAACATCCCTCCAGAGAGTTACCGGGCCCCTTTCTTCACTGTGACTTCTCACCAGTCCCTCGGAACGGTCTTTCCCTGGCCTCCTCATCTAAGATGTGGGTCCCCTCGCAAGGGGGCACCCTGAGATTCCTCGATCCTTGATGGGCCCCAGCCAAAGGTGCTGGGCCCAAGGCCTTTAGTTGCAGCCCCAGGGCTAAAGGTGCCTGGGACTGATTCACCGACCACCGCCCCTGGGCCAAAGGTGCCCAGGGTGGACAGGAACACACACTCCCTGGGAGTAGGACTCCCGACAACAAACGAACCCCTTACAGGCAGCATCTGCCCCTTTTATATCCTCTCCCAGCATACACAGCAGGCTGACCACTCCCACTGTATGGTTGCCGAGAGGGGACACACAAGGCACAGCACTGTATCAGCGGTTCAACCCTGGCCCACTATGGCAGCGCCACCTGCAGGCCACAGGGAACGGTACACCGATACTCTTCCTGCAGACAAAATGGTTGATCATGTCCTAACAATTTAGGTGTTTGAGCATAACTACCACTCAAACACTACCCCTAAATTGAGGACCCCGCAACAGTTAGTCTACAAATTATGGGATATTTTATTTTTTATCTTTTACTAGTAATGGCAGCGGTCAGCGACTTATAGCGAAGCTGAGATATTGCAGGGGACAAATCGGATGACTAACTGACACTTTTTGGCGACCAGTGACACTAATAGAGTGATCAGTACTAAAAAATATGCGATGTCACTGCACTAATGACACTGGTAGGGAAGGGTTTAACATCAGGTGCGATCAAAAGGTTAAATGTGTTCTTAGGGAGTGCTTGCTAACTGTGGGGGAGGTGCTTTGACTGGGGGAAGGTAATGATCCGTGTTCCTGTTTAGCAGAAACACAGAATCAGTACATTCCCCTCTCACAGAACAGCGATCTGCTTTGTTTACATAGGCAGAGCACTGTTCTGCCTATTTCCCGAACGATCGGTGGGTCACCGCGGACATTGTGTCTGCTGGACCCGCTGATTGGCTCCCGCTGTGTCCAATCACGGCGGAAGTGAGTTGCCGGGCAGCACGTGCACGTGCCCCAGACCCAGAAGTGTCTATAAGCCTTTTCTGCTTTCTCTATTTTGCATTGTTGCCAAAGCTCTAAAGTGTTTGGGATTATATAATGTGTATAGTGAAATAGGGGTCTAATGTGCATCATATGGTACATACTGTATGTATACAATAGGTGTGTATGGGGAGTATTTGTCTATATATATATATATATATATTGTGTATATACAAAAAGTCCCCTACTTACAAACGAGTTCCGTTTCAGGAGCTCGTTCATAAGTCCAACTTGTTAGTAAGTCTAAAAAAGATCAGTGCTTGCAGACAAAGGCTGTGAGCGCTGATCAGTGTGTTCTGGAGGGAGGAGTCCCGCCCCCCCCCCCCCCCCCCAAGAGATGCCAGGTCCTCTTCATAGAAGTATAAGATGTTTAAACAGACCCTTAATGTTTCCCCTTTGAGCCAGAGAAAGAGAAGGAGGACACATCAGGAAATTCTTGGTCTGCTTCTCTGTCGGCACTCTGCACTAGAAGCTGGATGTGTCCATGTCTAATGTTTTATGACTAATAATAATTATATTTATTAATTATTATTACTAGTCAACCAACATTAGAATTTTTCTATAGCCTATGGGCAGAGCATTTGAACGGAAATGTACGATTGCAGCGTCGTACAGTTTAGCTGCTCCGTCGAATCTTCTTAGAACTTTCGACAGACACCATAAAGCCTTCAATGACAGATTCGACGTTTGTATGTTTTTCGATGCTTTGTCGAATCTTCGTCGTTCATGTTGAATTGTCAAGTTAGTTCTAGCTATTTTACTGCTCCTCCTCTTTGGTGACAATCAGCCAATAACATTCATCATCATCATTATTTTTATGTTACCTCCCCCACCCAATTCCAGCAGTGATCTTTTCTCTCTATGTCAAATCTTTTCTCTCTATATAGAATAATCTTGGACTAATAGCGTTAAGGTTAGGCACATTCGACCACAGGTTCGATGGACACAGATTGTTATTGTCAGCGTCATGTCAAATCTCCTATCTATATCTAACTGTTGTTGCAACGAAAACGAAAATAAAGCATTTGTTTATGTTGGATCTTTCGGTTTTCGGATTCTGCGCTTTCGTTTTCGTTTGTTAAAACGATAACGAAAATACCTGAAATTCGGACGAAAATGCATTCGGACGAAAACGAATGCACATGTCTAGTAAAAAATGTTAAAATGTACCTGTATTAGGTTCATCCATGGAAGCTGTGTGGGCAAAGCACAGGTTCACTTTACATAGACTTTTATTGTAAAATTGGTTATGGCTTTTTATATAGTTCTAGATGGCAGAAATTTTAATAAGATGACTCATAGTTGAATGTGTAAATGCGCAATCAATGTGGAATGGCTAAGTGAAAAGATTCTTGTTGGGAATTTCAACTCATGCTAAAGGGAAAAAGAAGTCTGAGTCATTGTCATCTTTTAGACCTCTGAACACTGCTATGCTGTTTTCCAGTTTTAGTAATGAAATTGGATGATTGTTCAATTATTACAACGTTTTCTGCATTATCTGGTATACTAGTATTAATGACCTCTGTGCTTTACCAAGAGAATTATGATGCAATGGTGAGTAGCTCTCATACTGTATGTTCTTGTTTTACTGACATAACAGTTGTGTAGAATCACCAAGTACCTGCAATGAATACAAAATTAATCAATACAAAATTACACATTCATAAATTACTCAACACCTATGGCAATTCAATCATATTCGTTTCCATTTCTACTATTATAAGTATATAAGAATAAAATACTATGAGCTCTCAGTGGATGCTTTTGTTTAAAAGGTTTCTGTGCCTTGTCTAGAGCATTTTCTTGTATGGGGGCTCTTTTTCCAAATGTATATTATGTAATACATGTTTTACTATCAAGTTGTATCTAAATGTTTTTAGGCATGGCTTTTGTATTTGTATTTGTCTGATGTTGAGGGGGCTATGTATCACTGCTAATATTAATATTTCATATTCACAACTACTTTTGTACAGACTCAAAACGAGTAGAGTTGAGCGGGTAGCTGGATATTCGGGTCCGGCGGGTTCGGCCGAACTTCGGAAAAAAGTTCGGATTCGGGACCGAACTTTAACCCGAACCCGGACCCCATTGAAGTCAATGGGGACCCGGACTTCTGACGACTAAAAAGGCTCTAAAAAAGTAATGGAAAGGGCTAGAGGGCTGCAAATGGCAGCACAATGTTGTTAAGAACATGGCAAGTGCTCTGCAAACAAATGTGGATAGGAAATAACTTAAAAGAACATAAAAAAAATAAAAAAATAAAAAAATATGCTGGAGGCCCGATTTTCAGCAGAAGAGGTACAGGAAGTCATTAAGAACCTCAGAAACTCAACGGCACGATGCGACACATATGGTGGGAACGCCCCAGAATACGCCCTTTCTGGAATAAATTATTTAATTTAATGGATAAGCTAGTGGGAAAATAAAATACTTTGAAATAAAAATGTAGCGGGGTGCTAAATTTAAGGAAAGTGTTTGAGTGGTAAATAGGCTCAAATACCCTAATTCTGTAGGATTCATGGACCATTTTGTCCTCGGGGGACAGTATTGGTGTGCAGTTCCCTGCGGCCTACAGGTGGCGCCTTTTGTGTCCCCTCTTGGCAGTAGTACAGCGGGGCGGGGAACCTGCTGTGCATGCCAGGAGAGCATATAAAAGGGGCAGACCTTTGGCCTGGGGGCTGATGTCCAGTGGGGTCCGCGCCCAGGTGCCTTCGGCCTGGGTGCATATGTTCCTGTTCCATCTCGGGCACCTTTAGCCCGGGGTGAGGTACTATCCTGGAGTTCTTGCTGCCCTGGGTATGGAGGCCTAGGGGCGGGAGTAAAGCCTGGAGTCCAGAGCCACCTCGTGTAGGGGACCCTGTTCCAGGGAAGGGAGGATCATTCTGATGGACCGATGCGGGATTCACGGTGAATGAATGGTCTGTTGACTCCCTGGAGAGATGTCTTCCCCTTGATATGGGCTAGGTTCGTAGAAGGAGAAGCTCAAGGTCACCTTGACTGTATCAGAGGCCTTATTCAACCGGCCCGTGGCAGGGGCCTTATACACCCTGGTCTGTGGCTGAGACCAAAGTTCTCCAGGCCCGTGGCAGGGGCCTTATACACCCTAGTCTGTGGCAGAGACCAAAGTTCTCCAGATCTGTGGCAGGGGCCTTGTACACCCGGTCTGTGGCAGAGACCAACCTCAATGTCTGTGGCAGAGACCGTGCGCCAAAAACTGTTTGAGAAACCTAAGCAGTGAAGTGAATGTGCTACGTTTGTGCCTGGACCTCCTCCACACCTTAAGCTGTCCTGTTTCTTTGCTCTAACCTTTTCTATCTGAGTACAGTTTATTTTGCCATGAGAGAATAAGAGTTGGAGTTTCAGCTGGTGTGGACATTGACTTTACTGGCAATTAAAGGACTTGCCTCTACCTACAGTAGAGGTGAGAATCATCCTCTGGAGGAGTTTTGACTCCGGCTGTGGACACGGCCCGTCAAGTACACCGCTCAACCTCTTTATATAGGAGGATACGGGCTGGTAGTGCGGTGTGCCTTTCTCCCTCCTGCGAAGAGCCAACAACAAAAAGGCAGGTAAGGGGGAAAGGATCTGTGCGCTACAAAAAAATAAAATAAAAATTTTAATCTTGGCCTAGCAGGACGAGGTCCATATGGAGTAGGAGGCTGAGGTGGCGGTGGATGTGGCTGTGTAGGTGGAAGCGGCGGTGGAGGAGGACGAGGTAGCCAACACTGGTTCAAAAATACAACAATGGCTGGGTAAGGCCGGTGATGTGTCGAATTCTGTCCCCTGTCGAATAGTGTCCGCCCTGTACTGCGCTTGCTGAGTATGTAGGACAAGGGGATTTCAAAAATCTCCCAAGACTAACGGCGCCTGCGTGTTGAGTTCAGGTGAAGGCCACACCATCCGTGGTTCAAGCCGAGCCAAGCAAGGCCGCGATCGAAGCGAGCCCGTGAGGGGCCCTGTTACTATGTGCTACCGTATGTCCTCTTGGATGGTGGGGCTTGAACCTGCACTCACAGCGCAGGCGCCGTTCATCTTCGGAGATTTTGTGAATCTCCTTGTCCTCTGTACTGCGCAAGCGCTGCGCTTGCGCAGTACGGGCCGGGCACAATCCGATGGCCGGACAGTTTGTCACAACACCGGTATACATGTCTATTCTGCACAAGGTACGGACAAGTCCTGTGGGATCCATGCCTGGTTCATTTTAATGAACGTGAGCTTGTCCACATTGGCTCTGGACAGGCGGCTGCGCTTGTCTGTGATAACGCCCCCTGCCGTGCTAAATACACGTTCAGATAATACACTGGCTGCAGGGCAGGCCAGCACCTCCAAGGCATAAACGGCAAGCTCAGGCCATGTGCCCAATTTGGAGACCCAGAAGTTAAAGGGGGCAGACCCGTCATCCAGTACGTGTAGGCCTGTGGACACATACTGCTCAACCATGTTGGTGAAATGCTGCCTCCTGCTAAGACGTTCCATCTCAGCTGGTGGTGCTGGTTGCTGTGGCGTGCTGACAAAGCTTTTCCACATTTCGGCCATGCTAACCCTGCCTTCTGAGGTGCTGCCGGTGCCCCGGCTGCGTTGGCGACCTCTTCCTCCTCCTCTGCCTTCGCCTTGTGCTTCCACCGTACGCCCGCTGTCAGGTGGGAATGCCACCAGCAGCGCGTCTACCAGCGTGCGCTTGTACTCGCGCATCTTACGATCCCGCTCCAGTGAGGGAATTAAGGACGGTACGTTGTCCTTGTAACGGGAATCCAGCAGGGTGGCCACCCAGTAATCAGCACCAGTTAAAATGTGGGCAACTCGGCTGTCGTTGCGGAAACACTGCAGCATGTAATCGCTCATGTGTGCCAGGCTGCCCAGAGGCAAAGAAAAGCTGTCCTCTGTGAGAGGTGTATCGTCTGTGTCCTCTGTATCCCCCCAGCCACGCACCAGTAATGGCCACGAGCTGGTCTGAGTGCCACCCTGCTGTGAACATGGCTCCTCCTCCTCCTCCTCCTCCTCCTCCTCCATCTCCTCCTCCAGAACTGTGCCCTTTCTGCCGGACAATTGTGTACCTGGCGTTTGTTGGTGCAGGAACCCACCCTCGTAGCCACTTGTGAAAGACTGCCCTGAAAGCCTTTGAAATGATCCCGCTTCCTCCTCCTCCTCCTCCTGTGCCACATCCTCTTCCATCATCGCACGAAGCGTTTTTTCAAGGAGGCATAGAACTGGGATAGTAACGCTGAGAACGGCGTCATTGGCACTGGCCATGTTGGTGGAGTACTCAAAACAGCGCAACAAGGCACACAGGTCTCGCATGGAGGCCCAATTATTGGTGGTGAAGTGGTGCTGTTCCGCAGAGTGACTCACGCGTGATTGCTGCAGCTGAAACTCCACTATTGCCTGCTGCTGCTCGCACAGTCTGGCCAGCATGTGCAAGGTGGAGTTCCACCTTGTGGGCACGTCACATATGAGGCGGTGAGCGGGAAGGCCGAAGTTACGCTGCAGCGCTGACAGGCGAGCAGCAGCAGGGTGAGAACGCCGAAAGTGCGCACAGACAGCCCGCACTTTCTGCAGCAGCTCTGGCATATTGGGGTAATTTTTAAGGAACCTCTGGACCACCAAGTTCAGCTCATGCGCCAGGCAAGGGATGTGCGTCAAACCGGCTAGACCCAGAGCTGCTACGAGATTTCGCCCATTATCGCACACCACCAGGCCGGGCTTGAGGCTCACTGACAGCAACCACTCATCGGTCTGTTGTTCCATGTCCCTCCACAACTCCTGCGTGGTGTGGGGATTTTCCCCCAAACAGGAAAGTTTTAAAACTGCCTGCTGTCGTTTACCCCTGGCTGTGCTGAAGTTGGTGGTGAAGGTGTTACGCTGAATGGATGAGGAGGCGGTAGAGGATGAGGAAGCGGAGAAGGAGGAGTTAGCAACAGGAGGCAAACTGAAGCGCCCTGCAATCCTCGGTGGTGGAAGGACATGCGCCAAACCGCTATCTGCCTCAGGCATAGCCGCCACTGCATTTACCCAGTGTGCTGTTAGAGAGATATAACGTCCCTGACCGTGCTTACTGGTCCACGCATCCGTAGTTAGGTGGACCTTGCCACAGATGGCGTTGCGCAGTGCACACCTGATTTTGTCCCCCGCCTGGTTGTGCAGGGAAGGGATGGCTCGCCTGGAAAAGTAGTGGCGGCTGGGCAGGACGTACTGCGGGACAGCCAATGCCATCAGGCTTTTAAAACTCTGCGTCTCCACCAGACGGAATGACAGCATTTCAAAGGCCAGGAATTTTGAAATGCTGGCATTCAGGGCCAGGGATCGCGGGTGGCTAGGGGGGTACTTCCTCTTCCGCTCCAATGTTTGGGAGATAGAGAGCTGAACGCTTCCATGGGACATTGTGGAGATGGTTGGTGACCCAGGTGGTAGTGTTGCTGGCAGATCCTCTGTTTGCGGGGTGACAGGTGCCACTGTCACTACAGAGGTGGATGAAGAGGCCGAGACTGCATCAGAAGAGGAAGCAGGAGGAGCCAGAGACCTTTCTTGGTTTTTGAGGTGTCTACTCCACTGCAGCTCGTGCTTTGCACTTAGATGCCTGGTCATGCAGCTTGTGCTCAGGTTGAGAATGTTTATGCCTCGCTTCAGGCTCTGATTGCACAGCGTGCAAACCACTCGTGTCTTGTCATCAACACACTGTGTGAAGAACTGCCACGCTAGGGAAGTCCTTGGACCTGGCTTTGGTGTGCTCGGTCCCTTGCTGCGTTGGGCAGTAGCAGATGTACTGTCTAGGGGACGAATGCTCCGTTTTTGCACCCTGCTCCCTCTTCTGCTGTGCTGGTGGCTCTGTACGACCACCGCCTCTTCCTCCGAACTACACTGGTCACCTGCATAACGTTGATTCCATGTGGGGTCGAGGACCTCATCGTCCTCCACATCATCTTCCACCCAGTCTTCACCCCTGCCCTCCATGTCTGTCTGCACAATTGGCGAAAGCAGCAGCAGTTGGCACCTGTGTTTCGTCATCATCCGAGACGTGCTGCGATGGTCCTCCCATGTACCCATCATGAAACATAAGTGGTTGGGCATCGGTGCACTCAATCTCTTCCACTTCTGGGGCAGGGCTAGGTGGATGGCCCTGGGAAACCCTGCTAACAGAGTCATCGAAAAGCAGAAGAGACTGCTGCATGATTTGGGGCTCAGACTGCTTGGCTGATTTGCAAGGGGGTGAGGTGAAAGACTGATGGACATGGGCTTCAGGTGCCAACTCTGATCTTTCATCAGAAGAGTGGGTGGGAGACAATGTGAAGGAACCCGAGGCACTGTCAGCAACCCAATCTACTATCGCCTGTACTTGTCCTGGCCTAAACATTGGTACAGCCTCATTAGGCGCGACAAAATACCGCCGCAGGCTCGGTCGCCTACTCGCACCTGAGGAAGGTGTTTCACTTGTGTGTGTAGCTGGCACAGATCCACCACGTCCTCTCCCTGCAACAGGAGCTCCACCAGCAGCACCACGACCGGGGCCACCACGTCTCTTTGACCTTCCCCTCATATTTTCCAAATTTAGGATCTTGCCCTAAATGGCGTTTTTTGGAAGACCACAACACACCCACAGTATTTAACCGCTGAAACGCACAGCTACAGAACTGCAGAAAATGCTATTCAAAAAAAAAAAGGTTGTTTTTTTTAGTATAGCACAGTACAAGGAAAATATATAGAAATTGTTTATTTCACACACCTCCAGATGTGTATTTCACACTGCAAAATATTTTCTGTGGCCCTAAATGGCGTTTTTTGCCAGACCACAACACACCCACAGCACGTAACCACTGAATCGCACAGCTACAGAAAATGCTATTCAAAAAAAAAGGTTGTTTTTTTTAGTATAGCACTGTACAAGAAGAATATATAGAAATTGTATATTTTACACACCTCCAAGATGTGTATTTCACACTGCAAAATATTTTCTGTGGCCCTAAATGGCGTTTTTTGCCAGACCACAACACACCCACAGCACGTAACCGCTGAATCGCACAGCTACAGAAAATGCTATTAAAAAAAAGGTTGTTTTTTTTAGTATAGCACTGTACAAGAAGAATATATAGAAATTGTATATTTTACACACCTCCAAGATGTGTATTTCACACTGCAAAATATTTTCTGTGGCCCTAAATGGCGTTTTTTGGAAGAGCACAACACAACCACAGTATATAACCACTGAATCGCACAGCTATAGAAGTGCAGAGAATGCTATTCAAAAAAAATGTTTTATTTTTTTAGTATAGCACTGTACAATATATAGAAATTGTTTATTTTACACACCTCCACATGTGTATTTCACACTGCAAAATATTTTCTGTGGCCCTAAATGGCGTTTTTTGCCAGACCACAACACACCCACAGCACGTAACCACTGAATCGCACAGCTACAGAAAATGCTATTCAAAAAAAAGGTTGTTTTTTTTAGTATAGCACTGTACAAGAAGAATATATAGAAATTGTACATTTTACACACCTCCAAGATGTGTATTTAACACTGCAAAATATTTTCTGTGGCCCTAAATGGCGTTTTTTGGAAGAGCACAACACAACCACAGTATTTAACCACTGAATCGCACAGCTATAGAAGTGCAGAGAATGCTATTCAAAAAAAATGTTTTTTTTTTTAGTATAGCACTGTACAATATATAGAAATTGTTTATTTTACACACCTCCACATGTGTATTTCACACTGCAAAATATTTTCTGTGGCCCTAAATGGCGTTTTTTGCCAGACCACAACACACCCACAGCACGTAACCGCTGAATCGCACAGCTACAGAAAATGCTATTCAAAAAAAAAAGGTTGTTTTTTTTAGTATAGCACTGTACAAGAAGAATATATAGAAATTGTATATTTTACACACCTCCAAGATGTGTATTTCACACTGCAAAATATTTTCTGTGGCCCTAAATGGTGTTTTTTGGAAGAGCACAACACAACCACAGTATTTAACCACTGAATCGCACAGCTATAGAAGTGCAGAGAATGCTATTCAAAAAAAATGTTTTTTTTTAGTATAGCACTGTACAATATATAGAAATTGTTTATTTCACACACCTCCAGATGTGTATTTCACACTGCAAAATATTTTCTGTGGCCCTAAATGGCGTTTTTTGGAAGAGCACAACACAACCACAGTATTTAACCACTGAATCGCACAGCTATAGAAGTGCAGAGAATGCTATTCAAAAAAAAATTTGTTTTTTTTAGTATAGCACTGTACAATATATAGAAATTGTTTATTTTACACACCTCCACATGTGTATTTCACACTGCAAAATATTTTCTGTGGCCCTAAATGGCGTTTTTTGCCAGACCACAACACACCCACAGCACGTAACCGCTGAATCGCACAGCTACAGAAAATGCTATTCAAAAAAAAAGGTTGTTTTTTTTAGTATAGCACTGTACAAGAAGAATATATAGAAATTGTATATTTTACACACCTCCAAGATGTGTATTTCACACTGCAAAATATTTTCTGTGGCCCTAAATGGCGTTTTTTGGAAGAGCACAACACAACCACAGTATTTAACCACTGAATCGCACAGCTATAGAAGTGCAGAGAATGCTATTCAAAAAAAATTTTGTTTTTTTTAGTATAGCACTGTACAATATATAGAAATTGTTTATTTTACACACCTCCACATGTGTATTTCACACTGCAAAATATTTTCTGTGGCCCTAAATGGCGTTTTTTGCCAGACCACAACACACCCACAGCACGTAACCGCTGAATCGCACAGCTACAGAAAATGCTATTCAAAAAAAAAGGTTGTTTTTTTTAGTATAGCACTGTACAAGAAGAATATATATAGAAATTGTATATTTTACACACCTCCAAGATGTGTATTTCACACTGCTATTTATTTTCTGTGGCCCTAAATGGCGTTTTTTGGAAGAGCACAACACAACCACAGTATTTAACCACTGAATCGCACAGCTATAGAAGTGCAGAGAATGCTATTCAAAAAAAATGTGTTTTTTTTTAGTATAGCACTGTACAATATATAGAAATTGTTTATTTCACACACCTCCAGATGTGTATTTCACACTGCAAAATATTTTCTGTGGCCCTAAATGGCGTTTTTTGCAAGAGCACAACAACCCCAAGAGTATATAACCGCTGAATCGCACAGCTGCAGAGGCCAGAGAATGCTTTTTAAAAATAATGTTGTTTTTTCACACACCTCCAGATGTGTATTTCACACTGCAAAATATTTTCTGTGGCCCTAAATGGCGTTTTTTGGAAGAGCACAACACACCCACAGTATTTAACCACTGAATCGCACAGCTATAGAAGTGCAGAGAATGCTATTCAAAAAAAATGTTTTTTTTTTTTAGTATAGCACTGTACAATATATAGAAATTGTTTATTTCACACACCTCCAGATGTGTATTTCACACTGCAAAATATTTTCTGTGGCCCTAAATGGCGTTTTTTGGAAGAGCACAACACAACCACAGTATTTAACCACTGAATCGCACAGCTATAGAAGTGCAGAGAATGCTATTAAAAAAAAATGTTTTTTTTTTTAGTATAGCACTGTACAATATATAGAAATTGTTTATTTCACACACCTCCAGATGTGTATTTCACACTGCAAAATATTTTCTGTGGCCCTAAATGGCGTTTTTTGCAAGAGCACAACAACCCCAAGAGTATATAACCGCTGAATCGCACAGCTGCAGAGGCCAGAGAATGCTTTTTAAAAATAATGTTGTTTTTTCACACACCTCCAGATGTGTATTTCACACTGCAAAATATTTTCTGTGGCCCTAAATGGCGTTTTTTGGAAGAGCACAACACAACCACAGTATTTAACCACTGAATCGCACAGCTATAGAAGTGCAGAAAATGCTATTCAAAAAAAATTTTTTTTCTTTAGTATAGCACTATACAATATATAGAAATTGTTTATTTTACACACCTCCACATGTGTATTTCACACTGCAATTTATTTTCTGTGGCCCTAAATGGCGTTTTTTTGAAGAGCACAACAACCCCAACAGTATATAACCGCTGAATCGCACAGCTGCAGAGGCCAGAGAATGCTATTCAAAAATAATGTTGTTTTTTCACACACCTCCAGATGTGTATTTCACACTGCAAAATATTTTCTGTGGCCCTAAATGGCGTTTTTTGGAAGAGCACAACACACCCACAGTATATAACCGCTGAATCGCACAGCTGCAGAGAATGCTATTCAAAAAAAAGTTTTTTTTTTTTTTTAGTATAGCATAGTACAAGAAAAATATATAGAAATTGGTTATTTCACACAACTAGAGATATACACTGCAAAATATTTTTTTTGCCCAAAAAATAGGTCTTTTTTGCGCACAACAAAGTGCCTTTTTTTTTTTTTTGCAACAGCACAATAAAGTGCCTTTTTTTTTTTTTGGGGCCCAAAAATGGGTCTTTTTAGCAAAAGCACAATAAAGTGCCTTTTTTTTTTTTCTGCCCGAAATGGGTCTTTTAGCAAGAGCACAATACAGCCACTAAATGGAATAGGTGTATCACTCAACGTAATGCAGTGCTGGTGCACTGAGCTTGCAACACAAACAGATAAACCTATGCAGATCGCTGAGCTATTATATCTCTCAATCTGGACTCCTATCTAAATCTCTCTCCCTGAAAGCACAAACAGGATCCTGCCCCTACACTACACTACACTGTCTCTCTATCTTTTCTATCAGTAGATTGCAGAATCAGGACTAACTCCTATCATATAATTCTCTCCCTCACAGCAACAGCAGCCAGGATCCTTTCCCTACACTGTCTAAAAGCAGAGTGACGATCTGTGCTGTGTGCCTCTTGCTTATATAGAAGCTGGTCACATGCTGGGTCACATGTTGCACTGACCAATCACAGCCATGCCATTAGTAGGCATGGCTATGATGGCTTCTAAGGGCACACCAGCTAATCAAATGGTGATTGGCTGGCCCCTGAAGCATTTCTAACTGCGCCATTAAATTCCCGAATCCGGACCCGAACCCGGACTTTAGCGCAAAATCCGGGTCCGGGTCCGGGGTCGGGAAAAAGCCAAAATTCGGTACGGACCCGAACTTTACAGTTCGGGTCCGCTCAACACTAAAAACGAGTCATATTTACAATGCAGTAAATGTGACATTCACCAAATATTCACTGCAGGTAAATATTCCTAGTGCTTTTAAATTACAGGGAATAGTTAGCCATCTGTAGATGTTTGGTGTATGTCACATACACTGCTATATAAATCTGGGCCTAGCACTTGCCATACTTAAAGGACCACTATCATAAGAAACATGTGGCTAATACATGTAATGACAGGATTCAGTGCATGAATATTTTTTTATTATTAATTTTGTTATGTTTCTTTTTTACATTCACATGCAGGCCAAGGTGACCAGCAAAAGCTATAGTGACAGGAAAAATAAAACAGCCTTATTAATAACACCCTTAATTTTTTCTGAAACTAAGGTCATATGCGGTATAGATATTCCAGGTGTTGGTTTTTTCTGTTACCTTGCAATACTTTGTACACATTATGACCATTCCGCGTAATTCTTAGAAAGAGGATAAAAATATAGAGTTACATAGTTAGTCAAGGTGAAAAAGACATGTCCTTTGAATATAATAATAAAAAAAAAATAATAATAATTTTAATTATTTTAAAAAGTTGCAGCTTAAAGCGGAGGTCCGCCTAAAAAAAAAAAAAAATTATTAAAAGCCAGCAGCTACAAATACTGCAGCTGCTGACTTACCTGTCCAGGAAGCCGTTCAATCGCTCGGCTCTCGGCTGCCCCCACCGCCATCCTGGGTGAGGGAATCAGGAAGTGAAGCGTTGTGGCTTCAATTCCCAGTTTTCTACTGTGCATGCACGAGTCGCGCTGCACATCCTCACTGGTCCCCGCTATCTTCTGGGACCTGCGTGTTTCCCAGAAGACAGCGGGGGGGACAGGAAGGGGCGTAGCTCCCACGGGAGTCTATACCCGGAAGTGGGTGCAAATACCTGTATTATACAGGTATCTGCACCCCCCTCCCCCCTGAAAGGTGCCAAATGTGACACCGGAGGGGGGGAGGGTTCAGAAAAGCGGAGGTTCCTTTTTTGTGTGGACCTCCGCTTTAAAGGGCGATACAAAAATCGGATCAAAAAATTTGTTCGACGAGCTGTCTGCCGATTTTCGGATCCTTATTAGGGATGAGCTTCGAGTTCGAGTCGAACTCATGTTCGACTCGAACATTGCCTGTTCGCCCGTTCGCCGAACAGCGAACAAATTGGGGTGTTTGCGGCAAATTCGAAAAGTCTATGGGACAAATCTAAAGTGCTAATTATAAAGGCTTATATGCAAGTTATTGTCATAAAAAGTGTTTGGGGACCCGGGTCCTGCCCCAGGGGACATGTATCAATGCAAAAAAAAAGTTTTAAAAACGGCAGTTTTTTCGGGAGCAGTGATTTTAATAATGCTTAAAGTGAAACAATAAAAGTAAAATATTCCTTTAAATTTCGTACCTAGGGGGTGTGTATGATATGCATGTAAAGTGGCGCATGTTTCCCGTGCTTAGAACTGTCCCTGCATAAAATGTCATTTTTGAAGGAAAAAAAGTCATTTAAAACTCACTCGCGGCTATTAATGAATTGCCGGCTCCCGGCAATACATACAAAAGTCATTGATAAAAATAAAAAATAAAGCGTGGGGGTCCCCCAGAATTCAATTACCAGGCCCTTCAGGTCTGGTATAGATATTAAGGGGAACCCCGCCGCAAATTTAAAAAAAAAAATGTGTGCGGTTCCCCCAAGTATCCATACCAGGCCCTTCAGATCTGGCATGGATTTTAAGGGGAAATCCACCCCAAATAAAAAAAAAATGGCGTGGAGTCCCCCAAAAATCCATACCAGACCCTTATCTGAGCACGCAACCTGGCAGGCCGCAGGAAAAGAGGGGGGACGAGAGAGCGCCCCCCCCCTCCTGAACCGTACCAGGCCACATGCCCTCAACATGGGGAGGATGTCCCCATGTTGATGGGGACAAGAGGAACTTTAGAAGGGGCGGGTCTATACATGTAATAGACTGCGGAGGAAGTTCCCCATCAGGTCCACTCAGGCTCAGCCAATGACGGACAGCGCTGGACATCGGATCCCAACGGGACACTGGATTTCACCGCTGGAATGTTTTTTTTTTTTTTTTTTTTTATAATAAAGGACTTTTCATAGGTGTGTGTGTTTTTTTTAAATTTTTTGACACTTTCTTTGTGAAATGGTAGGGGTACAATGTACCCCTTACCAATTCACATAGGGGGGGCCGGGATCTGGGGGTCCCTTTTGTTAAAGGGGTCTTCCAGATTCCGATAAGCCCCCCCGCCCGCAGACCCCCACAACCACCGGGCAAGGGTTGTGGGGATGAGGCCCTTGTCCCCATCAACATGGGGACATCCTCCCCATGTTGAGGGCATGTGGCCTGGTACGGTTCAGAAGGGGGGGTGCTCTCTCATCCCCCCTCTTTTCCTGCGGCCTGCCAGGTTGTGTGCTTGGATAAGGGTCTGGTATGGATTTTTGGGGGGACTCCACGACATTTTTTTTATTTGGGGTGGAGTTCCCCTTAAAATCCATGCCAGATCTGAAGGGCCTGGTATGGATATTTGGGGGAACCGCACGCATATTTTTTTTTAAATTTGCGGCGGGGGTTCCCCTTAATATCTATACCAGACCTGAAGGGCCTGGTAATTGAATTCTGGGGGACCCCCACGCTTTTTTTTTATTTTTATCAATGACTTTTGTATGTATTGCCGGGAGCCGTCAATTCATTAATAGCCGCGAGTCAGTTTTAAATGACTTTTTTTCCTTCAAAAATTACATTTTATGCAGGGACAGTTCTAAGCACGGGAAACATGCGCCACTTTACATGCATATCATACACACCCCCCAGGTATGAAATTTAAAGGAATATTTCACTTTTATTTTTTCATTTTAAGCATTATTAAAATCACTGCTCCCGAAAAAACGGCTGTTTTTAAAACTTTTTTTTGCATTGATACATGTCCCCTGGGGCAGGACCCGGGTCCCCAAACACTTTTTAGGACAATAACTTGCATATAAGCCTTTATAATTAGCACTTTAGATTTCAAACGTTCGAGTCCATTGTATTTAATAGGGTTCTAAAGTTCACTCGAACATTCTGTCTGTTCGCAGGTTCTGGTGCGAACCGAACAGGGGGGTGTTCGGCTCATCCCTGATCCTTAGTAGGGTGCTTTCGACAGCCGATTTTGCTTTTTCGTCAGACAAAAGCTGGATGTGCAGACTATAAAATTTTTGTCGGATGTTAACTCAAAGTCCGATTTTCGTTTCATTAGTATGGTTTACGTACAAAAAAAATTGTAAGAGCAAGACTACGCATGCTCAGAAAGGAAAGAGTACATACAAAACTATTCAACACATTACGTCACTTCTGACGTTGTATTCTGTCGTACGAAAATTTTCGTGTTGTGAGTGACCTCTTTATTTTTGACATGAGACTAGCATGCCACAAAAAACGGACATTCGGTCGTCCCAAAATCTAAGCGTGTGTACGAGGCTTTAGAGCCCTAAACACACAGTTCATCCTGAGGAAGGCAAAAACCCCCTATGAAACATGGACAATTTTTTTCTAACTGAACAAATTCCTTTCTGATCCAAAAAGGCAATTGGAAACTCCCTGGATCCACAGCATACAGTGTTATTCTAAATATTAATAAACAGATGTCAATTTGAGAAGCAATCTGCAAAGTTGCTTAGAACTAGTAGTAAAATCCACAAAGGGAAAGAGATGGGTGAAAGGGGGGGACGTGATACCCACAAGATATAAGACACATATATAGCGATAAAAACAAGTATTTATTGAAATATCATTAAAAGTAACCCCAAAAACAATCTAGGGGAAAATTCAACAAAGTATCACAACTCCATAAAAAATATCACATATAATTTTATCAATAAATGGCAATGAGCCATGAGATACAGTGTGGTGATCCTGATTGTATAGGTCCAAACAAAATATATATATTGCTTAGAACTAGTTTTTGTAAAAAACTATTTCACATTTTTACTGACCGATTGTAAAGAACCCTTTCTTAGTTCTTTGACATAGCGTAATGCACCCACAAATATTAACAAATCCTAGAAGCGCCAAAAGTTTTATTTCTGGCTAGGAAATTAGTAGACATGTGCATTGGCAAAAAATGTGTATGTTTTCGTTTCATTCGTTTTTCGTTTTTTTCGTAAATTCAAAAAAAATTGGGAGAATAAAAAATTCGGACATTCGAAAATTCGGAAATTTGAACGAACGAAAATCCAAATATCCAAAAATTCTAAATAATAACCAACTAACTAATAATAAGTAACTATTAATTTATAGGTATTGGAATTTCCTTTCAAATTTGGCTGTTAGTGAAGGGAACGAATACGAATTCATCTGAATTTACGAATTATCCCAAATAAAGAATGCTGCATCTAAACATATGGAATGGAACAAAATAATAATAAATAATAATAATATGTTTTTATTATTATTGTTATTTAATGTTATTTATTACGTTCCATTCAATTAGATACGGCATTCGTTATTATGGATAATTCGTAACTTCGGATAAATTCGTATTCGTTACGTTCACTAACAGACAAATTTGAAAGGAAATTCCAATACCTATATTTTAATAGTTAGTAATAGTTAAGTTATTATTATTTAGTTATTATAGAATTTTCGGGTTTGTGAATTTACTGATTTACGTTCTTATTTTCGGATTTTCGTTCTTTTGCATTTTCATTCTTGTCTTTGGATTTCCGAATTTCCAGATTTTCGAATTTTCGCATTTCGAATTTCCGAATATTCTGAAAAATTTGGAAGTTCATAAATTTGTAAATGTCTGATTTGTAACTAAACAAATTGCACATATCTATAAATTTGTGGTGAGGTTCTCTGCTATCATGGGTATGCAGTGGATCCAGCAAGTTTGAAATTTGCAGTCCCTGCAAATTAATTAAAAATTAAATAAAAAATTGGAAAATTGTATTTTGACAATTTTAAATGAGGTTTCTGTGTATAAATGAATGATTTACGCTGTAATACAAGCATAGACAATACAAACATGAACACAATGTAAAATATAGCTGTCAGCTTTTCTACCTTTTTTTTGTTCAAATGTGCTTGAAGGGGAATATTCAAGTCTATTTAGAAAAATTCAGTATGACAAGCCATGATAAAGAGCTTTGGGCTTAAGGTTAATGAAAATGGCATGTGGAAAACTAACTTCATATGCAAAAACACATTACCTATTGTAGAGTAGTACATGGAGATGTGAAACAGTCGGGTACAAAACACATATTTTCCGATGACTTTTTGCAGACAATAGGCTTCTTTTTGCTTAACAGGTTCCCACCACTCACTGTAAATTAACATCCTTCTGGCAGTGTCCCTAGCCAGGAGGATGGTAATTAACCACTTCAGCCCCGGAAGGTTCACCCCCTTCCTGACCAGGCCATTTTTTGCAATAAGGCACTGTGTTACTTTAACTGACAATTACATGGTCGTACGACACTGTACCCAAATAAAAATGATGTCCTTTTTTTCACAGAAATAGAGATTTCTTTTGGTGGTATTTGATCACCTCTGAGGTTGTTTTCTTTGCCCTATAAAAATTTTTTTCTTTTTTTTAAAAAAACAATATTTTTTACTTTCTGCTGAAAAACATACCCAATAATTTAAAAAAAAATCGAATTTCTTCATCAATTTAGGTCAATATGTATTCTGCTACATACTTCTGGTGAAAAAAATCCCAATAAGCATATATTGATTGGTTTGCGCAAAAGTTATAGTGTCTACAAACTATAGGATATAGAAGAAGAGGTCATCAGGGGCAATGAAAGGGTTAAGTGTGTCCCTAGGGGGTGCTTTCTAACTTTGGGGGGAGTGCTTTGACTGGGGGAAAACAGACAACCGTGTTTCTGCTTCGCAGAAACACAAGATCTCCATTTTCCCCTCTGGCAGAACGGCGATCTACCTTGTTTATATAGGCAGACTGCCGGACATCGCGTCTGCCGGACCCGCTGATTGGCTCCTGCTGTGTCCAATCAGAGTGCGAGTGGGTCTCCGGCGGCGCGTGCGCCCCAGACCCAGTGCACAAAATCAAGTAATTTCGTGCAGGAAGGCCGCCCTACCACAGTATATCTGCGTGGGGCGGTCTTTAAGTGGTTAAAGTGATTGCAAACCTATTTTTTTTAAATAACAAATATATTATACTTACCATTACCATTGCACAGAGCAACCCCAAGCCTCTTCTTCTGGGGTCACCCGCCGACGCTCCTGACTCCTTCCCCCTCCCGAGTGCCCCCATAGCAAGCCACTTGCTATGGGGTTACTCATGCGGGCTCAATCCTGAGCTGCGCTGTGTGTGCATATTGTCACACACAGCGCAGCTCTGCCCCAATCAAGTCCCCTGTTGTTTTACTAAAGTAGTGATTTTATGCTTGACTCTATTCTTATACAGTCTTATAGAGACTGTGCTATGCTGCCACATGTTACCTTGTGGGACAATGACATGTGAAGAGTCCATGTCTGTGCAGCTTTCATAATCTGTTTTATAATATTCTGCAGTTTATGCATTTTGTTTTGCCATCCTAAACCTGTTTTGCATTATTGCTTCTTACTTTGCACCTGTATAATATAGACAACACAATTTAAAATATTTTGAAAAGTGTTAATTATACAAAATGCATTGTACATTAAACAAACTAGCATTATTTTAGTATTTGTTTATTTCCTTACCCTTTATGAAAAATATATTAATGTTCAGTGGGCAATATGTTATGGCTTCAGCCAGTCGAGCGTGCCTCTAATCTTAACCCCATCACAAAACACTTCCTGTCAATTTGGGACAGATTCAAAACCACATATGGTTTTCAATCCCCCTCATAACCCACATCTCTCATTTCTCAGAAATCCTATTTTCTGTCCAGCCTGGCTGGGACACCCCTGGCTCCTTTCACTCTTCGTCCACTGCAAACCTCATACGATTACATAAGTTAGTCTCCGCAACCACATTCGACTCCTTTCCTGCCCTTTGTGATACTTATGGACTCCCCCGATCCGAGCTACAGTAGGTGATGCCGATATTGTGTCAATTTTGCCGCTGTTAGCAAGATTGACACCCGCGAGCCCCGTTGCGGGAGCCAGCGCCGAGCTCTGTCGCTCCTCCCGATCTCTCAGTTTGAGTGCATTTGTAAAAGTTACCCACATATAAGAGGACTTATTTTGATTCTCTACAAACAGCTGAGTGTTACACCTGATGCTGGGCCTCCACCATATGTCGCAAAATGGGAGCAAGTCCTGGGGCGCACCTTTGATATTGCTGATTGGTCTAGTATATGGGCCACAAACCAAATCATCGTCACCAAATGTAATGGCGGTGGAAATAAGGTTTTTGCCCACTGGTACCTGGTAGCAAAATACGTTCCCAATTATTCTTCAGCTTGTTTCTGTGGCTGCTCAGACCCAGGCACACATCTACATGTGTGGTGGGACTGCCCTGTAGCCCAAAGCTTTTGGAAGGCCATTTTTGAGATGGTTTCAAAGACACTAAAGACTGCTATTCAGCCTGATTCAGCAGCGACCCTCCTAAACCTAAAACCAGACGGGGTAACGCAGAGCCAATTCCGCCTTCTCATTCAACTCCTAACTGCCACTAAACAAACCATCGCTAAAGCCTGGAAATCCCCAACCTTGGCTGTGGCTCAAACTAAACACAGGATGAATAAGGCCTTAATTCATGCTAAGATGGAAGCCATCGGAAATGACAAGCTTCAGTAATTCGAAAAAATCTGTCTGCCTTGGGTTCAGAATTGCTTACCCCCAGATTTCGATGATGCTGTTTTGAGACCTTGGTAATCCTCTCTGTTATTCTTTGCCTTTAGATGCTTTGAAAACAGAATCGCACTACCTCTCCCGGAGCTATGCCCACATTCTTTTCCTTTTTCTTTCCCTTTCTTCTCTCTCCTCTGCCCTTTCTGTCTCCATGCCCACTGCCATTCTTGGTACATATTCTGGTTTCTACCTGTTTTATAAGCAATTACCTGCTCCAGCTATTTTAGTGCATGTCTGTTGTGCCAACACTAAAGTACTAGTTGGTTTATTTGTACTCATAGGCAGCCATCTGCGATTTTTACTAATAATTACTATGACTGGATGGCTCCTTATTTCTCCCATTACTGATGTACCGGTTGGCTGTTGTCCTTTTTAAAACCAATAAAACGCTGACAATATATATATATATATATATATATATATATTGTGACAGCAGGAAGGTAAAGTCACCTGGTTGCATCCAGGGGGGTAGATATATTTCGCCCAGATTCAGGCTTTACGCCGACTTATACAACTAGGTGGAGAGTTGTATAAGCCCAGCTGAGGCTAGTGGGCTCATGGATGACTCATACCTCTAGGGAGAGTGTGGGGCGTCGTGCAGACAGGGAGTTGATGAGACCAGCTGAAGCTTGTCAGCTCATTTAGGCCTCTATAAGAACTCCCAGATTCATTAGGTGTTTGCTCATGCCTGGAACCAGACCTGTGTGGACTGTCTAGGGAGAGTGAACCCCTGTGCGGTGAGACAAAGCCTGTGTGGCTATTTGCTTGGACATTTAAAACCAGGGACTTAGGGACTAGGACAGCACTAGGCTGATCCCAGTTGTTAGTTAGGAAACCTGTATGTTTACTCAGAGGTCAAGTTGACCAGGATTTATTTTATTTATGTTTCTTTTGCTTTGCTGTGTTTTGTCACTGTAAATAGAGAATAAACCGCACCTTTTTGATTTTGAAAACCACAACCTCCGTTTGCTGGGCCTGTTTTTGTGTGGGGAGCCCATCCCGGGGGTCACACACACCCGCTGCCGAGCTAACCCCCTCACAATATATATATATTGTGACAGTAGGAAGGTAAAGTCACCTGGTTGCATCCAGGGGGGTAGATATATTTCGCCCAGATTCAGGCTTTACGCCGACTTATACAACTAGGTGGAGAGTTGTATAAGCCCAGCTGAGGCTAGTGGGCTTATGGATGACTCATACCTCTAGGGAGAGTGTGGGGCGTCGTGCAGACAGGGAGTTGATGAGACCAGCTGAAGCTTGTCAGCTCATTTAGGCCTCTATAAGAACTCCCAGATTCATTAGGTGTTTGCTCATGCCTGGACCCAGACCTGTGTGGACTGTCTAGGGAGAGTGAACCCCTGTGCGGTGAGACAAAGCCTGTGTGGCTATTTGCTTGGACATTTAAAACCAGGGACTTAGGGACTAGGACAGCACTAGGCTGATCCCAGTTGTTAGTTAGGAAACCTGTATGTTTACTCAGAGGTCAAGTTGACCAGGATTTATTTTATTTATGTTTCTTTTGCTTTGCTGTGTTTTGTCACTGTAAATAGAGAATAAACCGCACCTTTTTTGATTTTGAAAACCACAACCTCCGTTTGCTGGGCCTGTTTTTGTGTGGGGAGCCCATCCCGGGGGTCACACACACCCGCTGCCGAGCTAACCCCCCCACAGTTGGTGGAGAACCAGTGGCAGTTTTTTTTTAAGCCAGCATGGAGGAGATACTGAAACAGCTGGCTCTAGCAAATGCCAATCAACAGCAGACAAATGCAGGTTTGCAAAGGAGCCTTGCAGCTCAACAACAGAACTTTGCAGCCCAGCAGCAAGCTCATCAACAGAGCCTTGCAGCCCAGCAGCAAGCTCACCAACAGAGTCTGGAAGCTCAGCAACAAGCCCAGCAGCAATCTGAGGCCCGCTTCATAGACCTGTTACAGAAGCAAGAGCAGAGACTACAACAAATGGAAGCAGTAATGCAGCAACGTCCGCAGACCAGTGAGGAAAGCCGTCCCACTAATACCGCGTCCTTTGGGGTGAGTCGTTTATTGACAAAAATGACTGGAGAGGATGATCCAGAGGTATTTTTGACCACATTTGAAAGGACCGCTGAAAGAGAAAAGTGGCCTGAGGAGCAGTGGGCTGGACTGGTGGCTCCTCTGTTAACTGGTGAATCGCAGAAAGCTTACTATGACCTAGAGCCTAACCAAGCAAAAGACTATGTGATGCTAAAAGCTGAAATTTTGGCAAGGCTGGGTGTCACCCAGGCTGTCCGGGCTCAGCGTGTGCATAACTGGACTTTCCAGCTTGGAAAACCCCCCAGGTCTCAAATGTATGATCTCATTCACCTGAGCAGAAAGTGGCTACAGCCAGAGACTTTGTCCGCACCAAAGATTGTGGAACGTGTTGTAATGGATCGGTTTTTGAGAGCTCTTCCTACTGCCATCCAAAAGTGGGTAAGCCATGGAGACCCAGAGACGGCCGATGGTCTTGTGGATCATGTGGAGAAATACTTGGCTACAGAGAACCTGACGGCCTCTTCCAGAGACACTCGGACTTTCCACCCTAAGACCAGACCATCCCCAGGGGCGGATAAGAGGATTCCAAGGGGTGAGGGTGGAGAGAGTGAGAGGGTGGGAGCTCTACCCCAAGTTTGGCGAGAACAGCCTGGGAAATCAGCGGCTCAAGAGGCGGCAAGAAGGATCGTTTGCTACCGCTGCCGGCAAGCGGGACATATTGCAGCCAATTGCCCGGTTGTGGAGGAACCCCTGCAGTGTGACTTTCTGACGGGCAGACGTCAGTCGCTGTGTGCGACAGTCGCATGCACTGCCATTCGAGGAACTGAGAAACATTTATGCAAAATGTGTGTTAATGGTAGAAATGTTGTGGTATTGCTGGATTCAGGTAGCCTTGTGACCCTGATAAAGGCTGAATTAGTTAAAACAGAGGTCTCTGGGAATAGCAAGGTAGCTGTTATTTGTGTGCATGGGGACACCCGAGAGTATCCAGTGACTACAGTGTGTTTCGAGACCCCCAAAGGTACCCTCTCTCATCCAGTGGGGTTAGTATCTCAATTACCGCATGATGTCATTGTGGGAAGGGATTTTCCGAAGTTCTGGGAACTGTGGGATGATCCTGAGCCCCCCACTGGTGCCCCTATGTACCAGGAATGTGATAGCCAGAACTCCTCTGAGAGTGGTGAGGACTCTCCAGAATTTCCCTTGTCAGTATTGGCAGGGGAGACTCAAGAAACTGGAGAGGAGCCCACCTCCTCAGACGAAAACCTACCGTCTGTGGAGTTTTCTGATCTGGAGGTTCACAGGGAAAATTTTGCCACAGAACAGTTAAAAGACCCCGCCCTAATAAAGGCACGGGAAAACGTAGTGGAAATAGATGGCGAGTTAGTGAACCCAGATAATACCTGCACTTACCCATACTTCAGCGTAGAGAAGGACCTACTGTATCGGGTGGCAAAAAGGGCAGAAGAAACCGTTGAGCAGCTTGTGGTGCCCAAACCTTACAGGAAGTTGGTGTTGGAGTTGGCCCATGGGCACATTCTTGGAGGTCATCTGGGGACAGAGAAAACCCGAGAGAGGGTATTACAGAGATTCTATTGGCCTGGGGTGATGAAGGACATAGAAAATTATTGTTCCTCCTGCCCTGTGTGTCAGAGGTCGGCCCCGATGCCACATTTCCGTAGCCCGCTGGTCCCTCTACCCATCATTGAGGTCCCGTTTGAGAGAATCGCAATGGATTTGGTAGGTCCTATAATCAAGTCCGCTAGGGGGCACCAGTACATATTGGTTATAATGGACTATGCCACCCGTTATCCAGAAGCGATCCCTCTCAGAAATACCTCGGCCAAAACCATAGCCAAAGAGCTATCTCTTGTTTTTAGCCGGGTGGGTATTTGTAAAGAACTGCTTACGGACCAAGGTACACCCTTTATGTCCCGGGTTATGAAAGAGCTGTGTAAATTGTTCAAAGTGACGCAATTGCGTACATCTGTGTATCACCCCCAAACCGATGGGCTGGTTGAAAGATTCAACAAAACCCTAAAACAAATGTTGAAGAAAGTGGTGGATAGAGATGGAAAGGATTGGGACTGTCTACTTCCTTATTTGATGTTTGCTATTAGGGAGGTGCCCCAATCCTCTACGGGATTCTCCCCCTTTGAGTTACTGTATGGGAGACACCCAAGAGGGCTGTTGGATATTGCCAAGGAAACTTGGGAAAGTGAGAGTTCTCCCCACAGGAGTGTGATTGAGCATGTCGCCCTGATGCAAGACCGAATTGCACAGGTAATGCCCATCGTGAAGGAACATTTGGCCCAAGCGCAGTTAGCACAGCAGAGAGTGTACAACCGTGGAGCCAAGATCCGTACCTTTTCCCCGGGGGATAGGATACTGGTACTTGTCCCTACGGTTGAAAGTAAATTCCTTGCCAAATGGCAAGGCCCCTATGAGATAATGGAAAAAGTGAGCGAAGTGAATTACAAGGTCAGACAACCAGGAAGGCGTAAGCCCGAACAGATCTATCACGTTAATCTGTTGAAAGCCTGGAGGGATAGAGAGTCCCTAGTCGCAGACACTTGGTCACCAGCTCAAACTGGTTGCGTGATTCCTGAGGTTGGAATAGCAGCCACCTTGTCACAACCCCAACAACAGGAGGTTAAGGAGTTTGTGCTTCGCAACAAGGAGGTATTCTCTGAGCTGCCGGGACAAACATCTGGGGTAGAGCATGACATCATTACCCCGCCCGGTGAAAGGGTGAAGTTAAAACCCTATCGGATCCCAGAGGCCCGACGGGAGGCAATACGGGAGGAAGTACAGAAAATGCTGAACTTAGGGGTGATAGAGGAGTCCCAAAGTGATTGGTCTAGTCCCATTGTGTTGGTGCCTAAACCGGATGGGAGCTGGCGATTTTGTAAAGATTTTCGTCAGTTGAACAAAGTTACAAAATTTGACACCTACCCCATGCCACGTATAGATGAGTTGATCGACCGGCTGGGAACAGCCCGATACATGACGACTCTTGACCTCACAAAAGGGTATTGGCAAATCCCCCTGGCCAAGTCGGCCAAAGAGAAAACCGCATTTGTAACCCCAGACGGGGCGTTCCAATATAAAAGAATGCCGTTCGGGTTACAGAATGCGCCGGCCACATTCCAGCGGAAAATGGACCAGATGCTGAGGCCCCATCGGAAGTATGCTGCGGCTTACCTGGATGACGTAATTGTCCATAGCACAGATTGGGCCTCACATCTGCCAAAAGTGCAAGCAGTCCTGGACTCTGTTCGGGAAGCGGGGTTTACGGCTAACCCCAAGAAGTGTACCATTGGGCAGGAGGAGGCCAAATATCTTGGGTACACCATTGGGAGGGGAGTAATAAAACCCCAACTCAACAAAGTCGAGGCCATCCAGAGTTGGCCACGTCCCAACAGCAAGAAGCAGGTACGAGCCTTTCTGGGAATCGCTGGGTATTATCGGCGATTCATTCCCCACTTTGCTTCTAAGGCTGTGCCCCTAACCAACCTGACGAAGGGGAAACGGTCGGTCATGATTAAATGGACCCCCGAGGCTGAGGCAGCATTCCAATTCTTGAAACAAGCCTTATATAGCCAGCCAGTGTTGTACTCACCCGACTTCTCTAAAGACTTTGTCGTACAAAGTGATGCGTCAGATGTGGGGTTAGGAGCAGTATTGTCCCAGGTCTGGAACGGGGAAGAGCACCCAGTCATTTACCTCAGCAGGAAGTTGAAGTCCCATGAGGTAAATTACGCCACCGTTGAAAAGGAGTGTTTAGCGGTGAAGTGGGCTCTAGATTCCCTTCGGTACTACCTGCTAGGTAGGCACTTTGACATGGTTACGGATCACGCTCCGTTAAAGTGGATGGCTCAAAACAAGGAAACAAATAGAAGAGTGAATAGGTGGTTCCTGGCCCTCCAGGAATTCAACTTCACAGTAAAGCATCGCCCTGGCGTTCAAATGGGGAATGTGGATGCTTTGTCTCGAGTACATGAATGCCTGATTGCTGGTGTTCCAACCCCGAGGTTAAAACAAGAGGGGGGGGGTATGTGACAGCAGGAAGGTAAAGTCACCTGGTTGCATCCAGGGGGGTAGATATATTTCGCCCAGATTCAGGCTTTACGCCTACTTATACAACTAGGTGGAGAGTTGTATAAGCCCAGCTGAGGCTAGTGGGCTTATGGATGACTCATACCTCTAGGGAGAGTGTGGGGCGTCGTGCAGACAGGGAGTTGATGAGACCAGCTGAAGCTTGTCAGCTCATTTAGGCCTCTATAAGAACTCCCAGATTCATTAGGTGTTTGCTCATGCCTGGACCCAGACCTGTGTGGACTGTCTAGGGAGAGTGAACCCCTGTGCGGTGAGACAAAGCCTGTGTGGCTATTTGCTTGGACATTTAAAACCAGGGACTTAGGGACTAGGACAGCACTAGGCTGATCCCAGTTGTTAGTTAGGAAACCTGTATGTTTACTCAGAGGTCAAGTTGACCAGGATTTATTTTATTTATGTTTCTTTTGCTTTGCTGTGTTTTGTCACTGTAAATAGAGAATAAACCGCACCTTTTTTGATTTTGAAAACCACAACCTCCGTTTGCTGGGCCTGTTTTTGTGTGGGGAGCCCATCCCGGGGGTCACACACACCCGCTGCCGAGCTAACCCCCTCACAGTATATATATAAATAAATGAACATCCTTCATCTTTAATTTTTTGAGTACTTAACAGTGTTTTGAAACTTAGGTTACAAAATCAATACTCACTAAATCCATCATCTGTCTTTAAATAATTGTTTGCATGCACCATGTGAATAATAATCTAATTTTTTTTTGTTCTAGGATTAATCCAGCGGAAAGGCTTGGTAACCGTAAAAATGGCATCAGTGACATTAGAAAGCATAAGTAAGTACATTGTATTTTTGATAATTGTATACTATGTTCAATAACTTAAAAAACTATTTGGACATCTGCAGGAAAGCCTAGCATACCCAATCCTTTACTTCAGGTAAAGAAAGCTTTGACAGGCAAAACATGTCAAGAAAAAGACCAACCAGTCAACAGCTGGAGCCTGAAGCCTAGAATACATGGGCCAAATGTCGGGCGCCATTCAGCCGACTTCTGTCAAAGGGGCATGATCGAAAGAAGGTCTGCCGATTGGCTCCTAATCAGTGCTCTGAGCCAATGGCTGAACACTCATAACCCTTGACTTCAGGGAGAGGGGGGTTCATGATAAGATATGATGGTACCTGATAGATAACTTATCTCTTAACCACTTCTCCACCGGGCCTATTCTGGCACTTCTCTTCTTCATGTAAAAATCATAATTTTTTTGCTGGAAAATTAATCAGAACCCCCAAACATTATATATTTTTTTTAAGCAGACACTCTAGGAAATAAAATGGCGGTCATTGAAACTTTTTATCTCGCCCGGTATTTGCGCAATAATTTTTCATACGCCTTTTTTGGGGATAAAAAAAACGGTTTTATGAATTAAAAAATAACAAAACAGTAAAGTTAGCCCAATTTTTTTGTATAATGTGAAAGATAATGTTATGCCGAGTAAATAGATACCTAACATGTCACGCTTTAAAATTGCGCACACTCATGGAATGGCGCAAAACTTCGGTACTTAAAAATCTCCATAGGCGACGCTTGAAATTTCTTTACAGGTTACTATTTTGGAGTTACAGAGGAGTTCTAGTGCTAGAATTGTTGCACACGCTCTAACGCACGCGGCGATACCTCACATGTGGGGTTTGAACGGCGTTTACATATGTGGGTGGGACTTACATGCATGTTCACTTCTGAGCGCGAGCTACCAGGAAAATGGGCGTTTTAATTTTTTTTTTATAATTATTTTTTTATTTTTACACTTTTTTTTTAATTTTTTTTTTTTTGATCACTTTTATTCCTATTACAAGAAATGTAAACATCCCTTGTAATCATTGTGACAGGTCCTCTTTATGGAGAGATGTGGGGTCAATAAGACCCCACATCTCTCCTCCAGGCTTGAAAGCATGAGATCGTGAAAAAAATTCACCAATCTCATGCCGACAGCCGCGATTGCAACTTTGCTTACTTCTGGGTACCCGGGCGTGACGTCACAATGTTGCGCCCGGGCCTCCGACGATCATAGAGATAGAAATCTCTATCGTCGTGAGCCTGCGCCGGCCAATTCATTCTCCGGGCCCCCGATGGCACGGGAGAGCCCGGAGAAGCACCGGATGGCGGCGAGAGGGGGGCATCCCATCCCGCCGCCTATAAGAACGATCAAGCGGCAGAACTGCTGCTATGATCATTCTTATCGTGCACAGAATTGCCGGCAGAAAACAGTGATATCTGAATGATGCCTGTAGCTGCAGGCATCATTCAGATATCACCGCACAAAGTCAAGGACATCATATGACGTCCTCGGTGGAGAAGTGGTTAAAGGAAATTGGAAATGGAGAGAAGGAACATGAAACACTTAGACTAGAACATTTTTTTTAATTCTTCTTACAGAGAAGGTGAGGTGATCAACAACATCTGTATAAAGGGGAAGGCATAAATTGTAACATAAAGTGTATAAGGCTATCAGGACCAGAAGGATGAGAAGAATTCCATAAAACACCCATGGGTGATTCAGAGATGCTGACACCTCACTGCAACCTGCCTAACCAGTATTAAATATTATGATTCTATAAATCAATCAACCTACCCCTATAAAGAGCATAATCTCGAGGACTGAGGAGTAGGAATCCTAGAACTAACACTAGGAATATTTATCTGATAGAGAATAGGAAGAGGGAAGGAATACAAGGAGATTGGACATCGAGTGACTTAAATTTCTACTACATCCAAAATGTGGCATTCCATAATATTTCCCAATGAACAAATTACATTGAAGGGAATTTACCAAAAATGGAGCAGCAAGAAACTGGAGCAGTTATGCATGGCAACAAATCAGCTACTATATTTCACTTTGAAAGCTCAACTGAATGAGCTGAAGATAGAAGCTGATTGGTCGCCATGCATACCTGCATTAGTTTTAATCTGTGTTGTAAAAGCAGCAGAACATGATAATGCTGCCATTTTGAATGTGCACTGAGATAAATAACCAGATAGAAATGTAACTTAACTCCATATTGGGAGTGGCTGGGGGGCAAGGAAGATCCCCTGACACTCTGCAGGGGCTCAGTGTATAGTGCATGCATTTCATATATGGTACGTAAAGAATTCTACAAAACTAGACTTGTACTTTAATAAAGTAATACTAAGAATACTGATGAAGTGCAGTGAATATAGCTAACCCATACAGTTAAGTATTTTAAAAGATTACAGCAGGTTGGGTTGTTATGAGTAGAGAACAGACTTCCAACTATGTACATGGAGACAATTTACAGTCAGAGTAGGAGCCAAAATATTAAAATAAGAAAATCCATCTAGCACTAGTTTCTGTAAATTGGTGCAGGTTCTGTAGAGGTGTTATATGTTAGACAGATACCTAAATGTGCTCTAATTTATATTTGTAACAACAAAAGTACAGAACCTGCTGATGCTGCTTGAAAGATCTGTGGTGACATAAAGGAAGTAAACGGATCTTCTAATGATTCATCTTCAATACAATTTTCACATCTGCAAAGCAAAATGAATCATTCAACCTCCTGCTTCCACAAGCAATATAACACCTTTTTCATGTTACTACATATAGAGGGAACTCATCAGATGATATACTAACAAGTCTAAAGGATACTATTCCTCAGCACCTGTCATATATAAGATACATGATGTTTTCTCGTAAACTAAATCATATTAGAGAAAACAAAATGCTGATTTAACAAAAAAGAGCAAATCTCACTTCAGACAGTCTGCTGTAATTCAAGTAGAATTACTTACATTTATCATTTAGATGTATTTATATAATGCTGCATAGCAGCTCATACAACACATTTGGAATACATGGTTACTTATGTGATGTAAATCAAGTTTACAATTATAATGATGGTTCTCCCACATTACTGCCAATTGTTTTTCTATATAGAAATAGGCAAGAGTGCTCAGAGCTACAGCTCCTCTGCTGCTCTTCAGCCGTGTTATTGTAACCCCAAGGAAACCTCTAGTGTGAGAAATATGTGGGTTGCATAGGTGTGCGCAGCCTATTGCTCTAGGGTGTCCCCCCTAAAGCTCAAACACATATGCATGTGCATATATATATATATATATATATATATATATATATATATATATATATATGTAGCGGGGTGTTCCCCTTTAATCAGAGACAGGAAATTCCAGAGAGAGGGGAGTCGGGGGGAAGGAATATAAGGAGGGGGCGAGGCCTAGCTCTTTCTCTTTTGGACACAGGGAGGCAGAGAGAGATACACCTGTGCGGATCTGTGCTGTTCCAGGCCTGAAGCCTGGGGCCTGTGGAGCGAAACAAAGAGCCTTCCACCCCCTTTGCGAGCCTGGGTGGCATCCAGACTCATCTCTTCTAAAGTTATCTGGATCGGGGATCCGATCGCAGAAGCCGCTGTGGACGAGGACCGACACAGCCGGTGGAAGTTCCGGACTGAGGGAAGTGTTCCGGAGTGGTGAGCGAGCGAAAGCTCATCTTTAAACTGTTACTTTTATGCTTTGTGCCTACTAGACTTCCGAGGCCTAACACCTCCGGTGAGGGAGAATTACCCCCCCGGCCTATTGGATTACAAATACATGGTTTTAAATACTTCAAGTGCACCACCTTTACAGATCCTGTGCCGGTGAAGATTTGTGTTTCTTCTAAGACTGAGTTTCATGGTTAGGGATCAGGCCTGATCCGTTATATAGTTATAAGTTAGTTATCACACCACAGGGTGTTTAGGTAACGGTCGCCCCACGTGGCGTTCCGTCCCCTTTCCATTGCTGGTTCACACACACACAGTATTGTGATTTATAACTGCAGGGACCTGCTTATGTGTTGTGAACCAAATGTTACATGCATGTTATCCCCTTTTATCTTACCACTAGCAGTAAAGTCAGTTATTATTTACAACATTGTCTATGAGTCTGAGTTATCAATCCACACACCCACATTTAAAGCATAAGTGATTGTTTATGTGAAATTGCTGTGGGTTAACTGTGCCAGAGCGGGTAGAGCAGATTGCCGGGGGTTGGGGAAGCTGTACTCAGGGCCCAAATCAAACCTTGCGGCTCTCTTAAGTTGAGGGTATCGCTACACGTGGGGGCTCGTTCCGGGATCCTGATACAGCAGGTGAACGCCAGAAGTGCCGGCATGGACCCCATCAAAGTAGTCCAATGGTGCGAAGCAGAAGGGACACGCTCAGAAGCGAGCGTGGCCATTGAACTTCCAGGGAGTGACTGGAGAGAGAAACAAATTAAAGAGGTGGTACAAATATTGTCCCCAGATAGAAAGGCTTATGTGGTCGCAATGAGACCAGACTCAAGGACCAACTGCACCTATGCACTGATAGAGTGGGGACAGGATGTCCCTGAAAACTTCCACGGTGCCAGTATAAAATTGTCCGAAAAGACTGAGTTCCACCTGACACATCCTAGTCAGAAGCAGTTAGAACCCTTGGACAGGAAAGCAGGGGCTGCTGTTAAATCGCAGGCAGAGCAACAGCTGATTGATCTGAAACGACAGTACCGTGACATACAAGAGAGGTTTCAGGAGACTTCCAGTATGATAGCTGAACGCATTAAGGAGTTACGTGTCGCTCCTGAGGATCAGAAAGATGGTCAGATAAAGCCCAAACCTGGGAAGGTACCGAAGAAACGAGCTCAGGGTCGCCTGCAGGAAGTAACCATCCGGAAGGATTTCCGCATTGATGGCCAGATAGGAGAAAGAGGGCAGAAGGACAAACTGTCCTACACCAACCTCCTACACCAAATAGAGTTGGGGTTACAGAAAGGATATCAGGAATCTGAAATTAGAGAGGCTGTAATCCATGCCATCAACCCAGGTTCAAGTGTCAGGGGCATGTTAGAGAGGAAGGGTGGATTGACCCTGAACCAGCTAAAGAGGATACTGAAAAGCTACTATGAGGAGGAAGATGCTGCTGAGTTATTTCATCGGCTGATAAATATGACCCAGGAGAGTGGAGAAACTCCTCAGAACTTCCTATTCCGGGCCATTGAGCTCAAGGACCGCCTGTTGTTTGCATCCAAGGAGGAAGGAAATGGGGAGCATTTTGGAGTCGAGCTAGTCCAAAAGAAATTTCGGAGATCTGTGACTACGGGATTGAGGAGTGACTACATCAAGCTACAGCTGAAGCAGCATTTGGAAGATCCCTCAACTCCGGATGAGGTCCTCATTGAGAAAATGAATGAAGCAGATAAGATGGAGATTGAGAAGGACCAAAAACAGAGGAAACTTCAATCTCCTAGCACCACAAGTGCCAAAGTACAACATATAGATGTCCCTTCAGACACTCGGGAGCTTAGTGTACTGACAACAAGCACTGAACAGGGATCATGGTCTTCACCTATTCACCATTTCCCCACAAGTCAGACTGGACTGGAGGAGCTGTTACAGACCCAGAAAGAAATACTAGAGATGATGACGATGTTGATGACTCGTCTGGTGAAACCCCAGACAGAAGAGGTCTCACCACTCATGGCACCAAAGACCCCTACCACTAACCGCTCTATGAAACCAATACAGAGAGCCTGCTTCAAATGTGGAGGAAAAGGACATCTCAGGCGAGTATGCCCAAGCCTGGTAGTTGAGGAAAAGTCCAAACAGCTGGCGGGAAACTTCAGCGGGCCCCGGTGAAGGAGCCGACCGGGTGCCCATCATTTTCAGTGAGTTCCAAACTGAATGAGAAGCTAAGGAAGAGAAAAGACAAAACTCCTCAGAGGAACTATAGTATCCCTCAGCAGGACTGTACGCCCATTAAAAGGAGGGAAATCGATGCATACCAGGCCCAAGAAAGACTAAAGTCAAAAGGGAGATGGACGAGAGAGAGTCTGAAGGAAAAAAACCAGAAGAAGGCGACTCCTGCCAGGCCATATCCGGAGAAGCTGGTAGGCCCATCTCCTGTAGTGCCCATTCAAGTGGAGGGAGTCTACACCAGAGCCATCTTGGATACTGGGGCACAAGTGACCCTACTATACCGGGATTTCTACGATAAGCACTTGAGTCATCTGCCCATCCAGAACATAGAGGAGCTGGAAATATGGGGAATTGGAACCCAGAGCTTCCCCTATGATGGCTATCTGCCCATCCGGATGACCTTTGACCCATCTGTGGCTGGGAAGGCCGAAGTGTTTGACACCCTGGCAGTTGTGTGCCCTCGGCCGCCAGGAGCCAACAAGAGCTCCCTTATAATAGGGACAAACACGGACCTGGTCCGAAGACTCCTGACCCCTTTAGTGGAAGAGAAGGGGCAAGCAGCCACCAAGATCCATCCCATGCTGAGGACGGCTTACCAAAGGCTGGTCCTAGAGCAGAAGACCCCAGTGGAGGGGATAGGGAAGGTGTGGAGACTTGGAAGAGGAGGGGTAGTGTTGCAGCCTGGCGAAGTAACCTGTCTCAGAGCCACTGTGAAGCTTACTTGGAAGCAGCCTGGACCCTTTGTCGTGCTGGAGTCCGATCCAAAAGGAGAAACCTCAGGTCTGGAAGTGATACCAGAAGTGATTCCGCTGAAGGTTCTGAAGAAGGCCCATTGTAGAGTTCCAGTGAGTGTTAGAAACACTACCAGAGGCCCCATGGAAATCCCTGCCAGAATGTTGCTGGGCCAGGTGAGCCCTGCTGCCCCGGTTACCCTGTCAGAAGTAAAGGGGACGGGTGAAAGAGGAGATCTTTGGGAGAAGCTGTCCATGGAGAACTTGAATCTATCCAGGGTTTGGAAAGAGAGAGCCAAGGCCCAGTTGACTAGATGGGAGAAGATATTCTCCAGAGATGAGTTTGATGTGGGGTGTGCAAGGAGTGCCACCCATCGGATCCGCCTCCAGGAAGACAAGCCCTTCCGAGAGAGAGTCAGGCGGGTCCCCCTAGCAGATCTGGAGGATCTAAGGGAACAACTTGCAGAACTCAAGAGGACTGGTGTGATACGGGAGTCCAGGAGCCCCTATGCCTCTCCCATAGTGGTGGTCAGAAAGAAGAATGGGTCGTTGAGGCTCTGCATTGACTACAGAACTCTCAACAGGAGGACCACCCCTGATCAGTACACCACGCCAAGGATAGAGGACGCCTTACAGAGTTTGTCTGGAGCCAAGTGGTTCAGCGTGATGGACCTCAAGAGCGGGTACTATCAAATTCCCATGCACCCAGAGGATAAAGAAAAGACCGCTTTCATAACTCCTGTGGGGTTCTTTGAGTTTAATAGAATGCCTCAGGGCCTATCTGGGGCCCCAGCTACTTTTCAACGTCTCATGGAGAAGACTGTCGGAGATATGAACCTCATAGAAGTCCTCGTGTACCTGGACGATGTCATTGTCTTCGGGAGAACTTTGGAGGAACATGAGGCCCGATTGGAGAAAGTGTTGAGAAGGCTTAGTGAAGAGGGACTAAAGCTTTCCCCCGAGAAGTGTCGGTTCTACCAGTCTTCGGTGAACTATCTGGGACACATAGTGTCTGAAAAGGGGGTGGCTACTGATCCTGAGAAGTTGGAGGCAGTTACCTCCTGGCCAAGACCCACAACAGTCACTGAACTTAGATCTTTCCTGGGCTTCTGCTCCTACTATAGGAGGTTTGTGGATGGGTTTGCCCGTATTGCCAAGCCCCTAAATGAACTGCTCAAGACTGAAGGGGAAGAGGATGGCCAGGGACCCAGAAGACCCGGGGAGTCGGTTCAGGATCAGTGGACCCCCAGGTGTGAAGAGGCCTTCAGAACCCTGAAGAGGAGCCTCACCACAGCCCCAGTATTGGCCTATGCTGATCCCACCAGACCATACGAGTTACATGTTGATGCTAGTCATGAAGGCCTAGGTGGAGTGCTCTACCAAGAGTATGAAGAGCAACTGCGACCAGTGGCCTATGTGAGTCGGAGTCTGACCCCCTCGGAGAAGAACTACCCCACTCATAAGTTGGAGTTCTTGGCCCTCAAATGGGCAGTGGTGGACAAACTAAGAGACTACCTCTATGGGGCAGAGTTTACAGTAAAAACAGATAACAACCCTCTGACTTACCTATTCACCACTGCCAAGTTGGATGCCACAGGACACAGGTGGCTGGCTGCATTATCTGGGTTCAACTTCAGTCTTAAATACAGACCAGGGACTGGAAATAGGGATGCAGATGCCCTGTCCCGAAGATCTCATACCATGGCTGATGACTGGGAGGACTGGACTCAGGTAGCACCGGAGGGGGTGCGTGCCCTTTGTCAGGGGGCTGAATTTCAAGCCAGAGGGGGCTCCAGAGCCGAGGAGATAGGAGTTACCACAGTGGGAGTCCCAAAACACTACTGCGGGGTGACTCAACTTGAAGAGGAATGCTTACCGAAGCTGTCTAAGAAGGAACTGAGGTGCGACCAATTGGAAGACCCCATGGGGAGATTGGTCTTTGAAGCATTGGAAAACGAGAGTCCAGAGAAACTTCGACATCACCCCTCCAAGGAGGCTCGTCTGCTAAGGAGAGAGCTAGACAAGATACAGGTCCATCAGGGAGTGGTCTACCGAAGGGGCCCCTCTGATGACTCCGAGGATAAATGGCAGTTGTTTCTCCCAGAGAAGCACCGAGAGACTGTGCTGGTTGCCTTACATGACCAGCATGGTCACCTGGGAGCTGAAAGAACTTTCCAACTTGTCAGAAGCCGGTTCTATTGGCCCTGTATGAGGGCTGAAGTGGAGGAGTATTGCCACTCCTGTGCACGATGCATCCAGAGGAAGACTCTACCCCATCAAGCTGCCCCAATGGGCCACCTACAGAGTCAAGGCCCAATGGATCTGGTATGCATTGACTTTCTCTGCCTCGAACCCGATTTGAGTGGATTGGGAAATGTTCTGGTGGTAACCGATCATTTCACCCGTTATGCACAGGCGTTCCCCACCAGAGACCAGAAGGCTTCCACTGTAGCTAAGGTGCTTGTAGAAAAATACTTCGTCCACTATGGATTACCACAGAGAATCCACTCCGACCAAGGAAGGGACTTTGAGAGTCGCCTGATCCGGAACCTACTGGACTCCCTGGGAGTGGAAAAGACCAGGACTACCCCTTATCATCCACAAGGAGATGCCCAGCCTGAGAGATTTAACCGGACTTTGCTAAACATGCTTGGGACTCTGGAGACAGAGAAGAAGCAGCATTGGAGTCAACACATATCCACTTTGGTGCATGCCTACAATTGCACCACCAGTGATGTGACGGGTTACTCTCCCTACCGCCTCATGTTTGGGAGAGAAGCAAGATTGCCAGTGGATCTGGCCTTTGGCATTTCTCTAGACTATACCTCTGCTACCTCCCACAAAGGTTATGTAGACAGACTTAGGTATAATTTGAAAGCGGCCTATGAACAAGCCCAAGCGGCCTCAGACCAGAGAGGGGCCCGAAATAAAAGGAACTATGATTTGAAGGTTCGAGTGCAAGACCTGCAGCCTGGAGACCGTGTTCTGCTACGCAACCTAGGGATCCCAGGGAAGCACAAACTTGCTGATAGGTGGAGGTCTGAGCCTTACGTTATTTGTAGGAAACTCCCTGGACTACCGGTGTACAAGTTAAAGCCAGAGGGGAGAGTGGGACCCTTGAAGACCTGGCACAGAAACCACTTACTCCCGCTTAAAGAAGCAGTCAGGATACCTCCAGTGAGGAACCTACCGGAATCTGTTTCCATCTTGGATACTCCCAGACCCAACACTCGGTCTCAGACCTCTCGATCTAGAGGTGGACAGGCTTCTCAACCAAGTGAAGATGGGAGAGGAGAACTGGAGTGGCTATGGCCCTCCCCAACCCCGGAAAATCCCACCATAGACCTTCCACCCACTGAGGATATGCAGGATGGGACCCTGAACCCAGAAGCTACAGAGTTCATTCCATCCAGTGGCGTGCCTGAATGCTGGGAAGATATTCCGGGCCTGTGCTCAGATGAAGAAGAGACAGAGGCCCCAGAACCAGTGACGATGTTAGAGAGTGTTGCTGAAACAGAGCCTGTGGCACCAGAGCCTGAAGTCCCAAGGGAGCAGAGAGCTCGCAGAGTCGTGAGGCCTCCCATGAAGTTAACCTACCCTCAATTGGGAAAGAGCTCAGAGGACTCTGTTACCACCGCTAGAAGAAGTACCGAGTGCTCCAATCCTTCCACTGTTCATTTGGTGGAGGGCAACCCCAGCTCACTCTCTGGCACAGTTAGGCAGGCCACTCATGCCAGTGTGACCTGTGGGACAGGGAATCCCACCTCTGAGTTTTGGTGGCAATTCCCTGTACCAACATCATACTCCGCACTCTCTAAAATGGTTCAGAAATGTTGTTAAAATGTTTATCTTTGGGGACCAAAGAGTTTTAGTGGGGGGAGTGTGTAGCGGGGTGTTCCCCTTTAATCAGAGACAGGAAATTCCAGAGAGAGGGGAGTCGGGGGGAAGGAATATAAGGAGGGGGCGAGGCCTAGCTCTTTCTCTTTTGGACACAGGGAGGCAGAGAGAGATACACCTGTGCGGATCTGTGCTGTTCCAGGCCTGAAGCCTGGGGCCTGTGGAGCGAAACAAAGAGCCTTCCACCCCCTTTGCGAGCCTGGGTGGCATCCAGACTCATCTCTTCTAAAGTTATCTGGATCGGGGATCCGATCGCAGAAGCCGCTGTGGACGAGGACCGACACAGCCGGTGGAAGTTCCGGACTGAGGGAAGTGTTCCGGAGTGGTGAGCGAGCGAAAGCTCATCTTTAAACTGTTACTTTTATGCTTTGTGCCTACTAGACTTCCGAGGCCTAACACCTCCGGTGAGGGAGAATTACCCCCCCGGCCTATTGGATTACAAATACATGGTTTTAAATACTTCAAGTGCACCACCTTTACAGATCCTGTGCCGGTGAAGATTTGTGTTTCTTCTAAGACTGAGTTTCATGGTTAGGGATCAGGCCTGATCCGTTATATAGTTATAAGTTAGTTATCACACCACAGGGTGTTTAGGTAACGGTCGCCCCACGTGGCGTTCCGTCCCCTTTCCATTGCTGGTACACACACACACAGTATTGTGATTTATAACTGCAGGGACCTGCTTATGTGTTGTGAACCAAATGTTACATGCATGTTATCCCCTTTTATCTTACCACTAGCAGTAAAGTCAGTTATTATTTACAACATTGTCTATGAGTCTGAGTTATCAATCCACACACCCACATTTAAAGCATAAGTGATTGTTTATGTGAAATTGCTGTGGGTTAACTGTGCCAGAGCGGGTAGAGCAGATTGCCGGGGGTTGGGGAAGCTGTACTCAGGGCCCAAATCAAACCTTGCGGCTCTCTTAAGTTGAGGGTATCGCTACATATATATATATATACTGCTGGTGTCAGTAGAACAGTGGACGGTGTCAGTAGTTTTCATTTTTATTATTTTATTTTTTACATTACCATCTAACGTGGGATGGGCACAAGTTCTTATATTATTATGACAAATTGTATTTTACAGATGGTTCCAAGGCTTTAACTGGGATGGACTACGTAACCGGAAACTACTCTCACCACTAAAAAGAGAGGTGGGTCTTATCTACAGTACAGTACTAACCTGTCCCAGGTAGACAATTTTTCAATGCATATACATGTTTTGGGTCTGATTATGACTAGCACTTTAAAAGTGGTACTTGGAGAGTTATGGGGTATTGCTCAAAAACTTTCCGCTCAGTCAGGTTATGCAAAACTGGAACAATCTGATTCCTTGTTTAATTTTGCTTGTAAACGCTGGAAAATTGCTGTTTGATATAGGTGACAAACCCATCTTTGCTCCAATTTGCTTTCCTCCAGCATTGCTATATAGTCTGTCCTTCAAACCTGTTGAAACTAAATGGATTGCAGCGTGGTGTGGTTTATTTCGAATTCCACCCCAATACGGTAGTAGGCAATGTACTCATGCAAAGCACTATGACATAAAAAAAGGTCTCAGGTCCATTTTTCGAGCATTGAGGTGCACTACCAGCACATTCAAAATGAATGAGGTGTATTAATGCATGTGTGTTAACACAATGCATAGTGCGAATAAGCTCTTGGGAAATGTCCACATGGGAGTGTTTCATAGCATTTCCACGAATCCTCTTCTACAGGCTTTTGGACAACCCACTTATAACACACCCAACACACCCAACAAGTGGTGCTTTCTGCCACTGATTGCAGGACAAAATAAAAAGTAAGGAGACTTTAACAGGCAGGAGCCCCCTATTGGGCAGGGCCCATGGGCTTGAGCCCAGTCAAGCCCAATGGTAAGTCCGGCCCTGGCTGTCAATTACACGGGACACAGCCCAAACTGTCTATGGAAACAAGGCAGATTGTCGTTCTGTCAGAAGGGAAAGTTTTGTTCCTGTGTTTCTGCAAAACAGGAACATTGATCTTTGCCTTTCCCTAGTCAAAGAACCTCCCCCATAGTGAGTAAGCACAACCTAGGCACACAGTTAACCCTTTGATTGCCCCTGATGTTAACCCCTTCCCTGCCAGTGTGATTAGTACAGTGACAGTGCATATTTTTTAGCACTGATCACTGTATTAGTGTCACTGGATCCCAAAAAGTGTCAGTTAGGTGTCCGATTTGTCCGCATTTGTGTAGCAGCCTCGCTATAAGTCGCTGATCGCCGCGATAGTAAAAAAATTCAAATAAATAAAAATATTCCATAGTTTGTAGACGCTATAACTTTTGCGCAAACTAGACATGTGCACTACCGAAAAATTTGTTAGTTTTCGCCTCATTCGTTTTTTCTTTTTTAATTTTTCGGGTCATTCGTTATGATCGCAATTCGTAAATTACGACATTCATACATTCAAAAATTTGTAAATTTGTAAATTTTTACATTTTAAAATTCGTAAATTTGAAAACCTGTAAATTCGTAAGTTTGAAAATTCGAACTGAAGAATAACTAGTTAACTAATAATAACTAACTATTAAGTTATAGGTATTGTAATTTCCTTTCAAATTTGCCTCTTAGTGAACGAATACGAATTTATCCAAAGTTAAGAATTATCCGAAATAAAGAATTCTGCATCTAAACAAATGGAACGGAACGAATAAATAATAAATAGTAATAATAATAATACGTTTTTATCATTATTATTGTTATTTATTATTATTAATTTGTTACATTCCATTAGTTTAGATACGGCATTCGTTATTTCGGATAATTCGTAACTTCATAACTTCACTAACAGCCAAATTTGAAAGGAAATTACAATACCTATAATTTAATAGTTAGCAATAGTTAGGTAATGAGTTAGTTATTATTTCCGATTTTAGAATTTTGGGGTTTTCGGCTTTTCTAATCTTCAATTTCGAATTTGCGAATTTAAAATTCATTAAACAGGTTTTCGTTAATTTGGATATTTTTGGAATTAACGAATTTGTTGAAATTCCTTCAAAAAAATTTCGGAACGGAACAAATTGCGAACCAATATGCGCTTATTTGGATTTTTTTACCAAAAATATGTAGCAGAATACATATTGGCCTAAACTGATGAAGAAATTAAGTTTTTATTTTATTTATTTTTATTAGGTATATTTTATAGCAGAAAGTAAAACATTTTTATTTATTTTTTTCAAAATTGTCAGTCTTTTTTTGTTTATAGCACAAAGAATAAAAACCACAGAGGTGATCAAATACCACCAAAAGAAAGCTCTATTTGTGGGGAAAAAGGGCAAAAAATGTATTTAGGTACAGTGTCACAGGACCGCACAGTTGTCAGTTAAAGTAACTTATCGCAAAAACAGCCTGGTCGTGAAGGGGGGTAATTCTTCCGGAGGTCAAGTGGCTAAGTAAGCAGTAGAGTGTTTTTAGTGCAATGACCCATTTAACAGCGAATCTTCACATACAAATTGCATGTTGAATGAAAGTAGGGGGAACGCAATAGCTCCCCCTACCTATGGGAATAGGAACAAATCAATAGGGTACTGCATTGTAAATTTAAAAAAAAATGAATAAATAAATTTACAGTTATTATTGGTCACTTACCTGTCAGCTGACATATAACTTCTAGAAGATTCTTCAGTTGGTCAGGTGATTCAACAAACCTATAAGAAAAAAGAAGAGGTTATAAAAGTCATCAAGCCAACGGTTTTTAACAGAACAACGGCTGCAGCAGAAGAAAAGGCATCCCTCTCTCCCTCCCCTTGTCGCGGTCCTTCCCCATTTTGAATATCCTTTCTTTTGAAAGGGATAGTAGTTGGTTGGTATAAGTTGGTAGGTTCGAGCTTTTAAAGCTGAACCTTTAGTATGTTAATCTATGTAAGATTGGAAAGTATTATATCGTCAAATAAATAAACATGGTTTTTATTGGTTGTGTATCGTCATACCATAATAAAAGGGCCGCGGCCAATCATACCACAGTTTAAAGATTATTTGTTTCATTATATTTAATAAATTTAAAGTTTAAGATATACTTGAATTTGGTCTCTAGTCCCATTGCTGATCTATTCAACACCTTAATGTATTATTATTATTATACATGATTTAAATAGCGCCAACAGTTTACGCATCGCTTTACAATGTAGAGGGGGGACAGCACAATTACAGTACAATACAGAAGGGACAGGAGGGCCCTGCTCGTAGGGCTTACATTCTAAAGGGAGGAGGTGGTGGTACAAAAGGAAATAGATGCGGGAATGATTTAATGTAGAAGTCAATCAAATATTGTTATCACACAGGTATTAATATTTAGCAAAATATCTTCTTGTTGAACCAAAACTGCAACCACCAACCCACTTATGAAGAGCTCTGGTCTGTTGCTGTCTTTATGGCTTTCATATGTAACTGTATTGTCCCCCAAAAAAATATCAATGACTGTATACACAACAAGCCTTTGCAATATTATGTACTAAAGTGATTACCTTGTTTTTCTACAGATCAAGTCAATCACAGATCACAGCTATTTTGACACTTTTCTGCCTGAAGCCGAAGATCCACCAGATGAGTTATCCGGATGGGATAAGAACTTTTGAGAAAATCAGAAATTATATAATTATCTTCCAGTTGGATTCTAACTGACGTTTCTAGAAAGACTGAAGACAATATTTAGACCATACTTAGAAATTTACAGGATTTGTACGTGGAAAAATCTAGTGTCTGTATTACAGAGAAAAAAAAAGAAGCGTTGATTATGTACTTATTCAGGAAAACATGCCAGGATTATGACATATGCTTTTTTTTTCTCTTAGTTGGCTGACCCATGATGCCTTGTTAAAATCATGCTGGCGGCCAGGTTATTATTAGGTCATTTACAACACTTTCTCAGGAGTGCTATTCTTTGAACTTGTAAAAACGATTTAAGATAAATTAAGCCATGCTTAATTGTTTTCCTGCTTTAAGATTCTCCTTTGCAACAAAGAATGCCCATGACCTTTCTGAATGTATGTGAGGCATTTCAACTGAACAGTATTTTCAGGTTGCCTCTGCTAGGTATTGCAGTTACCTGCATATGGAACATACAGATATTGTCAGTTTAAAAGATACACATAGTAGTAGTATATTTTATCACACTATTCTAGTATTTAATGCCACTGACACTTAACAGTAAAATAATTTAGAGCTTGAGAATTGAGGCCTAAACAGAAAGTGTCAAATTTTACAACACTTTTCACATTGCAATGAGATGCTCAATTATTTGAATAGGAATTTCAAGTAAAATGTGATGGAAATGTTTCTAAATATGCATTTCCTGGCCTATCTCAGAGAAGGTCAATATAAAACTCAAAAGATATAAATATTTGATAAAATTCAGCAATATGATTTTTATTTTATTTTTACCAGGGAAGAGATTTACCAGTTAAAGGGATTTCCTATGTATGTTCTGCTACATGAACACTGATGCTACTGAAAGTCTCAATGATTGGCTGTTTGTCTAATATAATAAGTTAGCTAATATGGCCTTGAACATGCTGGTTCCAAAGGGAGCATAAATGGAAGGGTTACACACTTTGAACGTGCAAAATAGCTTCAAGGTGGCAAGATTAAATAAAGCACACGACAAGAAGATAGAGGTAAAAATCCACTTGAACCTGCTTTTTATGCCAATCTTATATTTTTCACAGTGCTTTATGTTTTATTTTATTTTTCTGAAACCTTAGATAAAAAAAAAAGTTATTAAACAAGTCTAAGAATATATTTCTGTAAGTATTAAAAATATCCAGCTGATCTGCTTTATGCTTGCATGAACGGCTTCCAAAATTCACTTTGATATTCAGCAAGTCACAATAGTAGAATGAATATGCTTTTCTGTGAACTTTATTGATAAAGTTGTTTAAAAATGTAAGTCTAAGCAAGATGTGAACCCTTGTATTTAATTAGAACATTCTTCAGCTGCAAAAACTTCCAGCCAGTCTCTGCCGATCAGCATCCTCCATGGGTGGCTGATTGCAAGTGAGGGTTTTACCTGTGTGATGGCGCCTGTGTGGGCCAGGAATTTGGTACAGGGACTCTGGAGCCAGGTGCATACAGGTCTCAGTGGCATCTGAGAGGATCTAGCTAAGAGCCTCCTCAGCTATTGGGTGGTGGGCCAGGTGCCACAGTCTGCAGGAGGGCTTCATAGTGTTAAATGACCATAAGAATTTGGCCATAAAGATGACTCAGGAAAAAGGGTCAGCGTGAATTATGCAGACCTTTGAACCCTTGTATTTAAGTAGAACCTTCTTCAATAGCAAAAACGTCTGACCAGTATCTGCTGATCAGCACTGCACAGTGGTTAGGAGGAATTGTTAATTGATCAGCTCATTGACATCTCCTGGGCTCTTTGTATGGACAGATGTTCTCAGATTATGCCATAGTATGTCACTTGGGAATTAGGTCTAATTTGGTGACTTGTCCATCGCAAGGGCCAAATTTACTTCTGTTTCAGATATTCTGTTTTATCAACTTAATCCTGTGTTTTGGGTCTAGTTGCATCATCTAGATTTTTACCATGCTTCAGGTGACTGACCATTACTCTGATTTTCTCCCATACATGTTCATACATACATGTAATTGTTTCCTCTATAATATTAAGCTAAGTGCTAAGGTATCAAAGCAGTATCCTTTGGTGTGGTTCATATGAGGTTTTGGTGTCAGCCTAAAATTTCAACATAAAGCAGAGTTTCACCCAGAAATGGAAATGGAACTTCCGCTGACCTGGTCCCCCCCCCCCACCTCCGGTGTCCCATTTGGCACATTTCAGGGGGAGCAGATACCTGTCTAATACATATATTTACTCCCACTTTCGGCAAAAGAGCACTGTAGAATCCGTGGTAAACTATGCCATGTCTGCCCCCCCCAATGTCTTCTGGGAGACACACAGGTCCAAGAAGACAGCAGGGACCATTCAGATTGCACATCGTGACTCGCGCAAGCGCAGTAGAGAACCAGGCTGTGAAGCCGAAAGGCTTCACTTCTTTATTCCCTTACTGAAGATGCCGGTGCCTGCACCTCGAGCCGAGGGATGGGTCAGCTTCGGGGGAGGACATTGCGCGTTCCCTGGACAGGTAAGTGTCCTTTTTTTTTAAGTCAGCAGCTGCAGTATTTGTAGCTGCTGACTTTTATTTTTATTTTTTTTCAGCAGAACTCCGCTTTAAGAGTTCAACTTTTGTGTCATATATCCACAGAACATTGTTACATACACATTGTGAAATATCCATGTGGCTTTTTGCACAACCGAGGTGTGCAGCAATGAATTTTTTTAAAGAGCAAATCTTACCTTCATGGTGTCTTTTCTTAAACACAATTCCTCCTTAAAGTTTTTCTCATAGTAGATACATAAATGGATACTATTGTAAGTTTACAGTCCTCTGTCATCCAAACTCTTTTCCTTAAAGTGTTACTAAACCCAGAACCCTGCATTTGTTATATCTGGTCTCCCACAGTACACAGAACATGGGAATGCAATTATTTTAGTAAATATAAATAGTTAAATACCTTTTCTCATCAGCAGTATATAGCAGTCTTTTGACTACTATCAATGTTTGGCTGAGCACTTGTTAAAGCTTGTCGGAGGAGTTTTCATTCTCCTCTGACTGTCCTATGAGGCTGCATGACCCCTGACCCTCTGTCTGGACAGTGCTGATTGGACCTGTGCTGATCCCATGCACCCTCCCAAGAAAAAAAAAACGCTCTAGCAATACACAACTGAGCATGTGCAGAGTGACTCCAAAGGCTCTGCCCTATCGGGAGGATCAGAGAAGATAGGATCAAACAGCCCTTTTACACAATGCGGAGGATTAACCCCTTAGGTTCCACAGTGAGTATAAGAAGGATGCTTTATATGCAGACTGATTTTACTGTTGTGGGTTTAGCAACACTTTAATAACTGCATGCTGTCATCTCAGCATGGTCCAGAGAGGATATCAATAGTACTATATTTCCTAAATTAGTTTTAGAAAATGTGGCTTTCTGTGGATTGATAAACTAATAGGTCTTTAGAGATGTAGCCTTTTCAAGTTTTATGCATCTTTACAAATTCTCTATTAAAATTATTTTAAATGTTCTTTGGTCAGGACATGGCTAACATGAACAGATCTTTCTGGAGAATGACAAACAATGTCACTATCCAAAATGTGTGTGTCTTTATCAGTACTTGTCCACTGATTCTTTTTCCAGGACATTTTCCTATATTTTCTTATACTTTGTCCTTGTTCACTTACATAACTTGTGTCAAACAATGGAAACCAGACTTTCTTTATTTACTATTGTGACTTAAAGCAGGGTTCCAGGCTCCTTCAGAAAAAAATTAAAGTCAGTAGCTACATATACTGTAGCTGCCGACTTTTAATATTAGGACACTTACCTGTCCACGAATTCAGCAGTGTCTTCACCCGAGCCACCATCTTGGGTAAGGGAAACCGCAGTGAATCCTTCCAGCTTCACATTCGGTTCCCCACTGCACATGTGTAAAGTGTGCTTTGCTTTGAGTTCCCCACAGCAAAGTCAGACGGAAGTGGGAGCGGGTACCTGTCAAAACCAGGTACCCGTTCCCCCTCCCGAAAGTTGTCAAATGAGGCAGCGGGGGGGAGGCAAATGAGCAGAGCTTTCCTTTTTGGGTGGAGCTCCGCTTTAAATAAAGATCAGTTTGCCTTTAGGGGCCATTTTTGCAAAAAAAAATTTAGTCATTTATAAACTTTGTGAACATGCCAATCTGCAGAGATGAAGCTGGTTCATGCTTTTGCAGTTCAAAATACATTAGGTTTTTACATATGTTTTTTACAAGTTTTCCATTTTACATAATTTTGTGTGTTTTACAGAAAGAGAGCTTCCCCCGGTGTTAACATGCATGTAAAATGAATGTGTTGTGGGATGTTTTGTAGTTACATTCAACTCTACAGCAGGTATGTTTCTGTCAAAAAGCTGTAAAAATGCACTGAATATAACTACAGATGTGCCAATCCCAGACGACGTCTTTTGATGACGAAACGCGTACGTGTGGCTTGCAGATCTGCCATCATCACGCCTCTCCATACCGAGATACACGAGACAGTGAGCATTTCCAGCAGCAGAAGCCTTTAGGAGATGCCGCGCTCCTATAGGACCATTTATCGCGCAAATTTACCAGCTTTCCTACATCAGTGTTACACCTCCGCTATCCAGCCATCTACAGTGGGTCTATAGGGAGACCGAAAACCCCTGTGCCTTGATTGACCGCCGTGATAGCGGTCATTGAAATAGGGTATGAAGACTACATTTCCTTCCTTGGGTGCACCAGCGGTGGATGGAATTCATTTGTCACTAATCCTCCTTTCTTGCACTACTTTGGAATGGTCCCATAAGGATTGATCACCTATTTTAGGATTCATCTGTTAGCCTTCATCTGCTGCTATTTGGGACTTTTTTTCTTCACTTTTTATCTTCTTTTGTCACAGATAAGAACAATTCTATGGGACTGTTCTTATGCTGTTTTTCATTATATGCATTTTATTTATATGTGATGGTGTGACACACACACATTTTGCAGTCACTGATTTGTTTGGTGTTATATTTTGAAAGCATTCACATTAGCCTTTTTCACATGTGTTTTTTATTTGCATATGTTTTTCACTTATTCCTTTGTCAGGATCTTACTCAAATTACTTAGCGCTGTATCCCTTTTTTTCACATAACTAAAGATGTAAACAGTGCCAGTGACTAGAAAGACAAAGATCTCTTCTTGGATCTATCTGCATCAGCCATGCATAATATTAAACAGGACCTAATGCCGCGTACACACGACCGAGTTTCTCGGCGGTGAAAACACCGCCGTGAAACCCGACGGGAAAAACGAGGACCGGCTTGGTCCCCTTTTCCCAGTCTACACACGGCCGTTTTTCACGACATGTTTTCTCTTGGTCGAGAAAAACGGCCGTGTGTAGGCTCCCTAGCAGTGTTTCCCTATGGGAAAACTGCAGAGGAAAAAAATGCCGCGATTCGCGACGAGAAAAAAAGGGATTTTTATAACAGCTTACCTGTAAAATCCTTTTCTTGGAGTACATCACGGGACACAGAGCGACTTAGTCATTACTAATGGGTTATATAGATACCTTCAGGTGCTGGCACTGGCCACTTCCAAAACCGGAAGTACCCTCCCCTATATAAGCCCCTCCCATCCGGGAGCACCTCAGTTTTGTAGCAAAGCAATAAGTGTCCCAAAAAGAGGGGTGGGAGCTCTGTGTCCCGTGATGTACTCCAAGAAAAGGATTTTACAGGTAAGCTGTTATAAAAATCCCTATTTCTTTTTCGTACATCACGGGACACAGAGCGACTTAGTCATTACTAATGGGACGTCCCAAAGCAATGCCAAATGAGGGGAGGGATACACTATACATAAGCTGGGCGCCATCAGGCATGAGGATCTTTTGCGGCCTGCAACACACTGCGCCCAAAGGCGACATCCTCCTGACTTCTAACGTCTACCTGGTAGAATCTAGTAAACGTGTGTACTGAAGACCATGTTGCGGCCTTACAGACTTGAGCCAGGGAGGCCTGGTGATGCACTGCCCATGAAGTTCCAACTGCTCTTGTGGAGTGCGCCCTAACTTTGAACGGAGGCGGTCTCCTTCTCAAGCCATAGGCTTGTATTATGACCTGTCGAATCCACTTGGCTAAAGTAGATTTTGATGCTGCCTGACCCTTTCTGGGGCCTTCCGGCAGAACAAACAAAGTATCCGTTCTACGAATCTGAGCAGTGGCTTTTAGATAAGCTTTAACTGCTCTTACTACATCCAAAGAATGCAATAACTTTTCCTCTACCGAACTAGGTTTGGGGAAAAAGGAAGGAAGAACCACATCTTGGTTCAAATGAAACCTCGATACCACCTTAGGAAGAAAGGCTGGATGAGGACGTAATACTACTCTGTCCTTATGGACAACCAGATATGGCTCCTTACAGGACAAGGCGGCTAATTCCGATACTCTTTTAGCCGAACAAATGGCTACTAAGAAAATCAATTTCCTGGTGAGAAGAATCAAGGAAATGCGCTGCAATGGTTCAAATGGTTGTTTCTGTAGAACCGACAGAACCAGGTTTAAGTCCCATGGAAATATGGGAATACTAACCGGAGGGCTAATACGCATCACTCCTTGTATGAAAGCTTTGACTAGTGAATGCGAAGCCAAGGGCCTTTGAAAAAATATTGACAAGGCCGAAATCTGACCCTTGATAGTACTCAAGGCAAGCTTCCTATCCACAGCCCACTGTAGGAAGTCCAGAATCCTACCTATTACGTACTTACGTGGATGCCATTTCTTGGCCTCACACCACGCGATGTACGCCTTCCAGATCCTATAATAGATCTGCCTGGATACCGGCTTCCTGGCATTGATCATGGTAGATACCACAGGATTAGAGAGACCTCTCTTTTTTAGAATGTGGGCTTCAATAGCCAGGCCGTCAAACCTAGGGCTGGTAAGGAAGGGTGGTATATCGGTCCTTGCGAAAGCAGGTCCGGACGATGTGGGAGGGTCCAAGGACTCCCCACTGACATTTTTACAATCTCCGCGTACCATGCCCTTCGGGGCCACGCTGGAGCCACCAGAATCACCGGTTTCTTTTCTACCCGGATTCTGCGGATTAATCGCGGTAACAATTGTGGCGGTGGGAATGCATATATCAGCTTGAACTGATCCCAAGGGAACACTAGGGCATCCGAGCCGCAAGCTAGGGGATCCCTTGTGCGAGACACAAATCTGTCCACCTTTGCGTTGAATCTGGATGCTAGCAGATCTACATCCGGTGTTCCCCACCGCTGGCATATTGCCTGGAAAACCTCGGGGTGAAGAGACCATTCCCCCGGGCATAATTGCTGGCGACTTAAAAAGTCCGCTCTCCAATTTTCCACTCCTGGGATGAAAACCGCGGATATGGCTGGGACATATCTTTCTGCCCATTCCAGGATGCAATTCGCTTCCCTCTGGGCTGCACGACTCCTGGTGCCACCCTGGTGATTGATATATGCCACTGCTGTGGCATTGTCTGATTGAATTCTGACAGGGGACCCTTGGAGTTTGGATGTCCATGCTACTAGGGCATACCGGGCTGCTCGTATCTCTAAGAGATTGATGGGCAGGGCCTTCTCTGCTTCTGACCACTTGCCCTGGAGAGACCATTGCTCCAGTACTGCCCCCCAGCCTATGAGGCTGGCATCTGTAGTGACCACCTTCCAAGAAACCGGACTGAAGGGTTTCCCTTTTTCCAGATTCTGGGGCACCAACCACCAATGGAGGCTCTTGCGAACGGAAGGGGACAGGGACATTGGTAAGTCTAAAGCCTGAACTTTTTTGTTCCAGGCTGACAGTATGGCCCTCTGCAAGTTCCTTGAATGGAATTGACCGTAGGGTACTGCTTCGAATGAAGCCACCATTTTTCCCAGCAGCCTCATGCACAGGTGTATGGATGGTTTTCTTTTTGTACCCACTAAGTGGGTCAAATCTTTCAAAGACGACACCTTCTCTGGAGGTAAGAAAATCTTTCTCTGATTTGAATCCAGCCTTAGCCCCAAGTATTCCAGACTTTTGACTGGTTTTAGAGCTGACTTGTCTCGGTTGATAATCCAACCGTGATATTCCAGATACTTGATTGTCTCGTGAATAGCTACTTCCAGTTTTTCCACTGAGTGGTCTATTAGGAGCAGGTCGTCTAAATATGCCATTATCGTTACACCCCGTGTTCTTAGATTGGCCAATAGTGGGGCCAGAATCTTTGTGAACACTCATGGTGCTGTGGCCAGACCGAAAGGTAAGGCTCTGAACTGAAAATGGCGCCCTTCTACTACAAAGCGTAGAAATTTCTGGTGGGCCGGAAAGATGGGAATATGCAGATAAGCATCCTTTATGTCGATCGAGGCTAACCATTCCTGCCCTTGTAGGGCGGTGGCCACCGATCGGATCGACTCCATCCGAAAAGTCCTGATATGTAGGAACTTGTTTAGCCCTTTTAGATTTAATATGGGCCTCACGTCCCCATTTGGTTTGGGGACTGTGAAAAGGTTCGAGTAAAACCCGAACCCGCTTTCTTCCAAGGGAACCTTCATGATTACACCTTGGAGCAATAGTTGTTCTAGTGCTAGAAGGAGGGATCCTCTCTTCTGGGGATCGCTTGGCACGTTTGACCTCATAAAATGGGCAGGAGGAGTGTCTTTTAACTCCAGCTTGTATCCCAGACTTACTGCGGAGATCACCCATCTGTCTCTGATGGTGTCCCGCCAGGTCTCTGTGAACAAATGAAGTCTTCCCCCCACCCGATTGAGTGGGGGCAACCCTTCATGACTTGGGGGGAGGTTTTGTACCTCTCTTGACCCAGGGTTTCTTGTTACCCTGTGATTGTCCCTGATTTCTGCCCCCTGGATTTGACCGCGGAGGCCGTCGGAACTGTTTCACAGCCGATGTGCCAGGGACTGGAGAAGTAGGCCTCTTAAAAGAAGGACTTCTACCCTTGTTCTTAACCGGCAAGAGTGTACTTTTACCGGCAGAAATTTTCTGGATATACTTGTCCAGATCTTCTCCAAATAAGCGTTCTCCATGAATCGGGAAGCTAATCAGCAATTTCTTACAGGGAGCTTCAGTAGACCAGTTTTTGAGCCATAGAAGCCTACGCATATGTACTACAGACAGCGTAAAGCGGGAGGCCTGTTGGATTGTATCCTTTATGGCGTCTACCGCAAAACACAAGGCTCTAGGTAGGTCAGCTAGGGCAAGAGCCTGCTGATCTGGTAAGTCCCTTAAGACTTGTTTCAACTGATCTTTCACTGCTTGGCAGACTCCAATCGCTGCTACTGCAGGTTGTGTCACCATGCTTGCTGTAGAGAAAGCAGATTTTAGTAAAGACTCCTATTTTTTATCTATTGGGTCTTTGAACACTGGAACATTATCTACTGGACATGTCAGTGATTTATTCACACAAGAGATGGCTGCGTCCACTGTAGGGACCCTCCATTTTTTTATGAACTTATCCTCCATGGGATAGATCACTGGAAATCTCTTGGGGGGAGTAAATATTTTATCAGGATGCTCCCAATCCTGGTAAATAAGCCCTTCCAATAAAGGGTGGATTGGGAAGGAACAGACAGCCTGGGGAGCTTTCAGCGACCCCAGCGAGGAAACCGTAGTGGTTGATGGTTCCGCCAGAGGCATTTTAAATGCTGATCGGACCATGTTAGTCAGAGACTGAACCCATAATCTTTCAGCCTGAGATGCTGAGAAAGGTTCTTCCACTGTTGATTCCTCTATAACCGAATCAACCTCATCCTGATCCCCTTCAGGTAGGTCGATCTCTGTGTGGGACTGTTCCTCCACTAACAGGCACTCTGAAGGAGGAGACGGAGATCGGACGCGCTTTCCCTGTGACAGGGAAGCAGCGATCAATGCTGTTAATCTCTCTTCCAATCCTCCCAGAGTTGAGGAAAAAACCTCCTCTGTTATATATACAGGAGCAGGTGGACTGGGGACAGCCGCAGCACCAGGTACTCCTGCGAGGTTCCTACGGCTACTGACCTCTGAATTTTCAGGGGAGATTGGTGCAGTACAAGCATGCCCAAAATCCTCAGAGCCCGATGGAGACCCCTTTGGCTTCCTGGAAGACTTATTTCCGGAGCGTCTGGACGACATATCCTTTAAGCACAAAGCTGAGGTATTCCCGTCGTCATACACCAATTTTGCTGGTCATAGTCTAACACAGTTGCTGCTATATACCAGCTGGTGTCCACTAAAGTGTCTTTCTATGGGGATGCCTGCATCAACCGCCTCTGTGTGCCACCGTTTGTTGCTAGCTCTGCTTGCATCCAGCTGACACTTGTACTGTGTCTTTTATCCATGCTGGGACGCCTGCACATGCGCAGAAGCGCCGCAGCGCGCATCGAGCGTCATCCACCCGCCCCGCCCCGCCCCTTTCATAGGAGGCGCGTGCACGCGCCCGCGCGCCCGTGCGCCTTTGGCGCTCTTTTTTGAAACCAAGCAGGGACTAGGAGCCAGGGCCCTTTTTGCCGGAGGGCCTGTGCGGTGGATGAGCACAGCAACAGGGCAGAGGAAGTGGATTCCCACAGAGAAACTTACCAACTGCCTGGATCTTTTGACTTAAAAAAACCGAAGATCCACATGACAAGAAAAATGGACCACAGCGGCCTCTAGTGGTTTAACACAGGTACCGCGGTCTCCTTTTTTTTTTTTTTTTTTTCTTGACTACTATTAAAATTTTACATTTTCCAGTAGTTACAGGCATACACAGATATCAGCGGGAATACCGTTAGGTAACAGACAGAAAGACAAATTAGGCTTGGGGGTCCCCCAATAGAACCAAGTTCCTGGGGGCCCCCACTTACCTGTTCCCCGCCGCAGGACTTTGTTTGGTCCACAGAAGCCCAAACTTCACCTATCACGGCAGGCATTGTATTTAAACCTTCAGGGACCGGGTTCCCAAGGATTCCACTCCCCTGGACCTGTATAGCACCCTGCACAGACAACATCTTGGTCGTGGGTATGACCAGAGCTCTGGATCCCAGGGTCCAGCCCTCCTAAGAGAGGCATTACAGGCAAAACCTTGCTCTTCTGTTGCAAGGCCCGGGTACCGACCGTTTAGCTATGAAGCTTTTTTGGTCGGATCCGGAACAGCTTACTAAGGCCCGTAAAAGAACCTGTACGCAAGCCCAGTGAAAACACATGTTACTCTTTGGCCAACACCTTAGACACTGGCAAAAAACTGAGGTGCTCCCGGATGGGAGGGGCTTATATAGGGGAGGGTACTTCCGGTTTTGGAAGCTGCCAGTGCCAGCACCTGAAGGTATCTATATAACCCATTAGTAATGACTAAGTCGCTCTGTGTCCCGTGATGTACGAAAAAGAAATTAGTGCATGTTCTAATTTTTCTCGTCGGGATTCTCTGCGGTTTTCTCGTTCAAGTGAAAAAATTATAGTTTTCCCGACTAGAAAAATGGTTGTGTGTACGCAGCATAAGAGGAAGCAAAAACCTGCCTGTTAAATAGTCACCAACATGTAAGAGTGTTTTTAACCACTTCAGCCCTGGAAGATTTGCCTGCTTAATGACCGGGCCATTTTTTGCGTTACAGCACTGCATCGCTTTAACTAACAAATTGAGCGGTCGTGCAATGCTGTACCCAAACAAATTTGACGTCTTTTTTTTTCCCCACAAATAGAGCTTTCTTTTGGTGGTATTTGATCACCTCTGTGTTTTTTATTTTTTGCGCTATAAACAGAAAAAAAGCAACACTTTTGAAAAAAACACATTATTTTGTACTTTTTGCTATAATAAATATCCAGATGTAAAAAAAAAAACAAAACATTTTTTTCCTCAGTTTAATCCAATATTTATTCTTCTACATATTTTTGGCAATAAAAATCGCAATAAGCGTATATGGTTTGTGCATGGGAAAGACTTATGGCATTTGTATTATTATTTTTTTTTTACTAGTAATGGCAGTGATCTGAGATTTTTATCAGGACTGCGACATTATGGCGGACAGATTGGGACCATTGACATTCATACAGCGATCAGTGCTATAAAAATGCACTGATTACTGTGTAAATGTCACTGGCATGGGAAGGGGTTAACACTAGGCGGCGATCAAGGGTTTAACTGTGTCCCCTCGTGTGTGTTCTAACTGTAGGGGGATGGGAGTGACTAGAGCAGAGACAGATTGTTGTTCCTAGCTAGTAGGAACACACGATCTGTCTCTCCTCTCAGAACAGGGATCTGAGTGTTTACACACACAAGTCCCTGTTCTGGCTCTCGTGCCCGCTAACGCACGTGGCTGGCGGTCATTGCGACCGCCGGCCATGCGCATTGGTTTCCTCGCAGTACAGCGGGCGCGTGCGCCTGCTATCCCTGCTTAAAGGGCCGACGTACAGCTACGCTGGCTCGCGGGAACGTGCCGACCTGCAGTATAATGACAGCGGCTGGTCGGCAAGCGGTTAAGAAGAGATTGCCCTATCAGAAAGAAACTGCTCTATTAGAAGGTGCCCTGGTGTCATAATAAACTGCTCTGAAGGGGGTGATCTAAATATCTTACATGTATAGTTTCACAGGGAAACACCGCTCTGGCCTAGACCACACTTTAAGTGATATTATAAGTCACAGGATTTTTGGGAGCACCGAGCAGGAGCTAAGAGCTCATCATAGCTCTACAAGTAATGTTCTGTGGGGGTTGAGGTGGCTATAAGTTGGCAGCAGTGATCTGATGTGACTGGTGATGGTAGTAGGAAAGGACTGGGCATAAGAGGATGGCACATCGTATCACAGAAACCAAACATTTGTGCATGATAACATGGTACACTGGTTGTTGGTACCTGTAAACATATGCAGCAATTCATGATCATTCACTTGTTTGTGTGACTTGTATATCCTCTCTTAGGCCCCTTTCACATGTACGGACCATATGTCCGCTTTTTCATCCATCCGTTTACGGATGAAAAAGGGACATACACTGGTCCCTATGAGATCGCGGTTGTCAGCGGATGAAACATCCGCTGACACCCGATCTCATCCATGTCCGCAGTGCTCCGTTTTTCTGGATAGAAAAATTCCTATTTTTCTATCCGTCTGCGGAGCGGATCGGATGAACACGGACAAACGGTCCATGTTCATCCGATCCCCCCATAGGGGAGAGCGGAGATCTGACAGGGCTGTCCCTGCACAGTGTGCGGGGACCGCCCTGTCATCCGCCGGCAAGCGGAGGTTCACGGGCGGATCATCACGGATCCGTCCCGTGTGAAAGGGGCCATATTCATTTGTATTTGTTACAAAGATTGCAGTCAGTTGCTGGAGAGTAACAACGATCAGTCATGCATCATATGTGGACATTGGTTAAGATCTAAAGTTGGGTCTCCTATAAAAGGAACCTGACCCCTCTAATCATCTAATTTTCAATTATTCTTTTTTTCATTCTCGCGTTCAATCAGTATCCAGTGACTACTTCACTTAAAAAAAAAAAAACAATAGCCATGTAGTACTGTATAGCCTCGTACACACGATCGGATATCCTATGGATGCTAATCCGATGGTTTTGTCCATCGGAAATCCGATCAAGCTGACTTCCATCAGTCTTGCCTACACATCAGTCAAAAAACCGACCGTTCCAAACGCGGTGGCGTAAAACACTCCGATGAGCCGAGAAAAATTAAGTTTAATGCTTCTGAGCATGCGTCGACTTGATTCTGAGCATGCGTGGGTTTTTTATCCGATGGACTTTCCCATAGACGATCAGAATTTGCTATCGGTTTTTGATCCATCAGAAAAATTTAAAACATGTTCTATTTTTAAAAACCGATGGAAAAATAACCGATGGGTCCCATACACGATCGGTTTGTCCGATGAAAAAAGTCCATCGGACTGTTTTCATCTGTAAAACCGATCGTGTGTACAGGGCTTAAAAGTTACACTAGTGCTTTACTGCAGCTCCATATGCCAGATCATTGCAAATCACTTGCAGTGCAGAGAGAACTCATGGATCCAGAAAGAATAAGGAACCAGTTCCAGCTAGTTTCCAAGCTTACAGATCCCCCCCAACACATTAGTTTTGGCAAGTAATTGAAATTTCTTGTTGGAATACAGTTCTGTACCATACACTGTGAGAATGTAATTTTTTTATTGTGCAACTGACATTTGCTATAGGATTACACAACAGATACAGATCATTCTTTACTGCAGTAATAAAAAAATCTTACAGCCTTTGGGAGATTGCAAATAATTTACTTTATAGCAGTTACAAAATTAAAATCACAAGATTAATTTAGAGGGGATATAAAAAAGAAAGAAAAATCATTTACACTTCTAAAATCATGATGATGCCTGGTAGTCACTGAGCTGATTTAGGTAGATACTCTCAAAGAGATTTATCTGCTTATAAAAGGCTAGATGAATGATTATCAACGTACTGTATAAGCTATAGAGGACTTTAAATCCATACCTTTAAGCATTAAAGGTTTGCACCTAATATTCTTGAGTAAATGGTAGGCCCCTTGCACACATGGCTGTCTAACTGCAGGGTGTCCCTCACAGCATTTTGGTGCAACGGGAGGGACAGGTGCAGCATTCCACCCTGCTGCCTTTTGCCAGTCAAAGTCTATGGTAAGCTGCGACTGGATGGGGTTGAATGCTGTATCGAGTGGTACCCACTTTTAGGACTCTGTGTGTTCAGGAATGAATGCATGGAACGTAGAAGATCTGCATTCAAGGCATTCATTCCTGAATGCACAATGGACCTTAATCTACAGAAGACATTAAAAAAAATTACAGATACGCTGCAGGAGATGGCCAGAGTCTGCAAACATACTAGAGGTGTTCAGTCAGAGACTGGGGATGTGTGTTCGAAAACTATCCCTCTTACCAGGCTATCATATCAGGTGGCATGGGAGAGGGAGCTGGAAATAAGCCCTGAGGCCAAGGACTGGCGCAAATGGAGCACACAAATCCACAAAGGCATCCTCAATGTTGCCCTGATTGAGGCGGGATATAAAGTATATGCCAGGTGGTACCTGGTACCAGAGCGCCACTCCAAAATGTATCCAGGAACCTCGGCCTCCTGTTTCAGGGGTTGTGGACAGGTGGGTTCACCACTGCATGTATGGTGGACATACCCCAAGGTTTGTCGCTTCTGCATTGAAGGGTTCACTCATTCTAGATCACAATGGTCAATATTGTTAAAGATGCTAGTGTCGCCCTAATGAATAAACCAGTGGAAACACTCAGATGTTAATATACTTTATATTCTTGGCAGCCAAAATTGCATTGCATCAGCCTGGAAAAGCCCTATTACAGACATAGCATTGATGAAACGCAAACTAACCTGGATCATGTTGAACGAAAAAAGAAGTGTGCGTTATGTGCGACAAACAACCTATTTTCGAGAAAATATGGTCCCCCTGGCTTGCATACCAACAGGTCCCTGTTTCGTAAAGCTGTTCGCTTGGACAACCGACTACGGATTTCTGGATAGATTCACCCTTCTCTCTTCTCTATTTCCTTATTTTCTTTAATTTCTTTATTTCATGCTTACCTATGGTATCATGTTTCTATGTTTTCCTTCTCTTCTCTTTGGTTAAACCAGACACTCCTGTGTATTTCATTGGCAATAGGGTCCCCTATAGGGGACAGTTATAATAAATGATTGTTGAAAGAATCTTACTTATTACATAATTATGCCACCTGGACTAACTTGCTGAGGTTTTTATCTTAGCAATGATGTGCATCAGGGACCATGTTGTCTTGCATACACACAACGCACTAGGTGGCTGGAAGAACGATTGCATCGTAGGGTACATGTAGTTCAAATGTTCTACCAGTATCTCAGTACTTGTTACTGTCCTGCCTTATATTCTAGTTAAAATGTGTTGGGGGGGGGGGCCACATAGCAGACCTAACCTAGCGTGTCGGGTCTTCAATCTTTATTAAGCCCCACATTTGTTTGTATATTTGTTTATCTGACACACTTGGAGCAAGTGAGGATTGTTCGCTGCTCTACCAACTGTTCTTTTTGTTTTACTAAAACAATTAATGAAAACCATTGAAACAGAGACTGGGGATGTGTTATCTGACACTGCTAGAGTTCATTGTAATTACAGCTTCAGGTTGAGCACTTTGGAGTAAAGCCTCGTACACACGGGCGAGAATCCCGTAAAAAAAAAAAACGTTGATTTTCTCAACGGGATTCCTGGCAAGCTTGTCTTGCCAAGCACTGTGTACACACGCGCCATTCAAAAGAACGGCCATTCTTTTGAATGGCAAGAATGCGGTGACGTCATTGAGTATGACGAGCCGGCGCTCGTCACATTCGATGCCGTCGCCGCCATCTTGCTACACCCTACACTACCCTTGTATGCTACCGCATATGCGTCGAAGTCTCATCGAGAATGTGCGGGTTTCCCTGGACAGGTAAGCATACAGACGACCGGGTTTCTCGGCAGGAAACACTCTGCCGAGAATCCCAACGAGAAAATAGAGAGCAGGTTCTCTATTTTTCTTGTTGAGATTCCCTGCAGTTTTCCTGCCGAGAAACCCTACACACAAACGTTTTTCTCGGCAAAAAGCTCTCCCAGCAGTTTTCTTGCCGAGAAAACCGGTCATGTGTACGAGGCTTTAAATTCTGTTTGTCTAGTATCACAGTTGTTACATAAGTGAGTGGGAACTGATATTTTGGAAAAAGTTAAATCTATTATTAAAGCAGGTCAGCTTAAGCCATTAATAACAATGGGCATTTCTGAAGTACAGACATTCTTTGCCTAGCCGTTTTATCTGACAACATTTCTGTAGATTTTATATTGTTCCAGAGAATGCCCCTGCCTCAATCATAATGCAAACAGATTGTTTTGGTTCACTTGAACTTCTTAGATAAGCATCTTGCAGTCCAGCATTTGGGAAAATTAGGCATTGCTCATGGAAAGGTACATTAAGGAGTATTATCAACATTATGCTGCTGAATTCAGACCTATTTAAATACACCCCATACGTTTAAATAGTTGTGAACTCCTGATAATATTTGTTAGAAAGTAGACTGGGGTTTTCATTACTGCACATATTCATGTACAGCAATATAGTGCAAGTAGCAATGATGTGCAAAGGACATTATTCAATATTAACCAATCAGAATCCTTATTTTTCTATGGTATAGTACTTATCAGATTACTGTGGATGACATCGTTTCTACTATCTGTACTGTTGTATTGAGCATGTTTAATAGCCTAGACCAAACCACAATTAAAAAGCAGAGGTGTATTTATAAAAAAAAAATTGCAGATCTTTTTGTCCTATAAAATTGCTTGTACATTCATTCTGTACAAATGGTGGTGGTGGTGGGGGGGGGGGGGTTCAAATGTTACTAGGCTATTTTTATTCCTGATCAAATGTTTTTTATTTATACAGAATAGTGTGAATCAGGATAATACTGCATTACAGCCTCCAGATGGAGCTGATGATCATAGGAAATAACAATTTAGTATGATAGTCAGCTCTCTAGTGGCCATAATGCAATATTTTGACAGACTATTCTTTTTTATAAATAGATAACGTTTAACCTGGTGTGGAAATAGCCCAATAACATTGGTTTCCTGTGAATAGGATAAAAATCCAATGTATATGCACTTTTGCAGGACAAATAGTGCTGCAAGTTTTTTATTTAAATACACCCATAGTGAATTATGACCTTTCAGTGATGTCCTGAATTTTATACTGATAGGGCCTTTGTCAAAACTTTCCTACATCTATCTGAAGCGACACTGAAAAAGTTACAGGCATGAGCAATGCACAGGACTAAATGTGATATATTATATAAATATAATTTGATACTGTCTAATAAACTCAATTAACATAGTAGTCTCTGTGTAATTTTTTTTCTACAGTAACTAAGTGTGTCTCAGTTTATTCAGACTTGTGAACGCATAAAAAGACCCAAAACAAAGATATAATAGAAAAATTATTATAATCATATCTCTGTTAAAACACACGTAAAATGCACCTAAACCGCATTGCTTCTACTGTGGACTGCACAACTGTGAACAAGGCTTGACAAAGGAGCTGGGCGGTTCTGAAATGCATTGCCATGCCCATACATCCCCTGGCAACGACGTCACTTCCAGTCGGCTCTTCTCTGCATTTCACAGCCTCTCCATGCTTCCTGGTTGCTGATGTCCTTGCATGACCCAGCCAGCAGCAGTGTTATACATCTTGTGACCGAATTCACATCCATCCTGCAGAGTTTCTATTACTTATGGCCATGTTGTGACAAGGGCTATATACTTATCCTACACGTGAGCTGCCACTTTGTTTTTAATTCATTAAAGATAATTTAATTTATATTACACTCAGATTGATGCTGGTGGTGCAGCGGGCACTGAATTTACTGTCCACTGTTAGCTCTTTCCTGTAAAGACCTGAAGTCCACAGAAGCAGCACTGAGGCTCTGTTCACATCTAGGCGTTGCTATTTTACAGGTGTTTTTCAGGCGTTTTTTCCAGCGTTTTTTCTGGCGCTTTTGCAGCGTTTTTCAGGCGTTTTTAAGGTTAAAATGTCACCGATGTAAAAGCAGTACGCCTGTAATCTGCCAAAAAAGAAGCTCCTGTACTCGTTACTAGGGATGAGCTTCGTGTTCGACTCGAACATACGTTCGACTCGAACATCGGCTGTTCGATCGTTCGACGAAGATCGAACGATTTGGGCCATTCGCGCCAAATTCGAGTGACGCGAACGGCCCACAATGCACTACGCCATCGCAGTGTCATCCAGGGGCTGTGATTGGCCAAGCATGGACTGTGACCCCGCATGCTTGGCCAATCACAGCGCCGGCAGCGAGGAGAGCAATGATTGGCCACAGGCAGGATGCCTGTGGCCAATTATTGCTGAGGGGGTTTAGTACACGCCCCACACTATAAAAGGCCGCCAGCGCGGCGGCCTTGTGTAGTGTGTTCCGGAGCAGGGAAAGAGAAGCATAGGCAGGGACAGTGTCATTTTTTTCCTTTACTAATCCTGGATTCCTTGTGTTTAGGGACAGAGAAGGATAGGTAGGGAGAGTGTCAGTGTGTCATTCTGTGCAAAACCTTGTTTGTAGGGACAGAGAAGGACAGTGAGGGAAAGTGACAGTGTGCTATTCTGTGCTAAACCTTGTTTGTAGGGACAGAGAAGGACAGTGAGGGAAAGTGTCAGTGTGCTATTTTGTGCTAAATCTTGTTTGTAGGGACAGAGAAGGACAGTGAGGGAAAGTGTCAGTGTGCTATTCTGTCCTAAACCAATCTTGCTGAACCATATTTGAAATCCTTGAGTTTAGGGACAGAGAAGGACATTCGTGGAAACTATCAGTGTGCTATTCTGTGCTAAATCTTGTTTGTAGGGACAGAGAAGGACAGTGAGGGAAAGTGTCAGTGTGCTATTCTGTCCTAAACCAATCTTGCTGAACCATATTTGAAATCCTTGAGTTTAGGGACAGAGAAGGACACTCGTGGAAACTATCAGTGTGCTATTCTGTGCTAAATCTTGTTTGTAGGGACAGAGAAGGACAGTGAGGGAAACTGTCAGTGTGCTATTCTGTGCTAAACCAATCTTGCTGAAGCATATTGCAAATCCTTGTGTTTAGGGACAGAGAAGGATAGGCAGGGGACAGTGTCAGTGTCTTTGTTGCTAAGCCTCCAGCACAGTATACACCTGAAGGTAGCCCTTATTGCTGTTTTTCCCCATCTCCCTGCAGGCCATCCATTAAAATGTCTGGAAGGCAAACAAGGAGAGGCAGACAGTCAGGAGGCAAAAAAAGAGGGCAAGCAGGCTCTGTGTCTGGGGGCAACAGTGCTGGTCGTGGACGCGGTGCATTGTCATCAGCACATGGCCATGGGACACGCTTGTCCTTCTTTTCGGCAGCTGGACATGTTGAGCCACATCATGCCGAAGACTTGGTAGAGTGGATGAGCAAGCCCACCTCATCCTCCTCATCCTCTCTCACCCAGGCTCAGGGTACTGGCAAAGCAGCTGCCAAAGCATCCTCTTCTCTGGTATCAATGTCATCATTAGTCACTCCTTCCCTAGACCCACCATGTCCTCCTCCTGAGGAGTCCCCCGAACTGTTTGAGCACAGTGTTGGGTACATGCTCCAGGAGGATGCCCAGCGTTTCGAAGGATCTGATGATGATACCCAGCTAGAGGAAGGCAGTAGCGTGAGAGCAGAGAGAGGGGATGCTCAAGAAGGACACCAATCTGGCAGTCATGCTCCAGCAGCTGCAGCATACTGCCAGATTGGCTCCAGTGATGAGGAGGGAGGGGATGATGAGGTCACTGACTCCACGTGGGTGCCTAATAGGAGAGAGGAGGAGGAGGAGGATGAGGAGGAGGCACATCTCCAACGAGGCAGGATGCCCTTGAGTGGCCAGCGTATGGGCAGCACACCGACGGAATCACACCGCAGAGCTTCGCCTGTGCAGGGCGCTGCCTCTGCCCGTCATTCAAAAAGTTCTTTGGTGTGGGCTTTTTTTGAGGCGAGTGCATCAGATCGCACAGCTGCTGTTTGCAACATATGTCTCAAGCGTATATCGCGTGGCCAAAACATCAGCCGCTTGGGCACCACATGCTTGATCAGACATATGTTGACCTGCCATGCAGCTCGTTGGCAAGCCTACCTTAAAGACCCACACCAAAGAACAAAGCGGACCTCTCCTTGCACCGCATCAGCTGGGATCTCCAAACCCACTATACCTTCAGTCCTCTCTGAAACCTGCACTGAGAGGAATGAAGGTGTAGAATTAGGTGTGTCACAGCCAAGTACTTGCGGCCACTCTGCTAGCAGTACACCGACGTCCGATTCTAGCAGGCAAATTTCCCTGCCCCAGCTGCTGGACCGTCGAAAGAAGTTCACTCCCAGCCATCCACATGCCCAGCGGTTGAATGCTAGCTTGGCTAAATTGCTAGTGCTTCAACTGCTGCCTTTTCAGTTGGTAGACTCGGCCCCCTTCCGTGAGTTTGTGCAATGTGCGGTTCCTCAGTGGCAGGTTCCCAAACGCCACTTTTTCTCACGGAAGGCGATTCCGGCTCTCTACAGGCATGTGGAAGGCAATGTCTTGGCCTCGCTGGACAGGGCGGTCAGTGGTAAGGTGCATATTACCGCTGACTCATGGTCCAGCAGGCATGGACAGGGACGTTACCTTTCTTTCACGGCCCATTGGGTCACTCTTTTGGCAGCTGGGAAGGATGCAGGACAAGGTGCAGTAGTGTTGGAGGTTGTTCCACCGCCACGCCTCCAAAATGCTACTACTGGTTGTGACACACCTCTCTCCTCCACCCCCTCCTCTTCTTATTCCTCCATGGCCTCTTCCTGTGGTTTGTCCTCGGAACCAGCGGTGCTCCGTAGGCGTTCAAGGGGCTACGCAAGTACGCAGGCAAAAAGATGCCATGCCGTGCTTGCGCTGGTGTGTTTGGGGGACAGGAGCCACACTGGGGCAGAGGTCCTGTCTGCTCTGCAGGGGCAGGCCGAGAGGTGGTTGACGCCACGCCAGCTTAAGCCAGGAATGGTGGTTTGCGACAATGGCACCAACCTCCTCTCCGCCCTCCGACAGGGACAACTGACCCATGTGCCCTGTATGGCTCACGTCCTTAACCTGGTGGTGCAGCGGTTCTTGGGCAGGTACCCGGGCTTACAGGATGTCCTGAGGCAGGCCAGGAAAGTCTGTGTGCATTTCCGCAGATCTTATAATGCCAGTGCTCGCCTGGCTGAGCTGCAAAAGGAGTTGAACCTGCCCAAGAACCGCCTTATATGTGACATGCCCACCAGGTGGAACTCAACGTTGGCCATGCTGCAGCGGCTGCACACGCAGCAGAGGGCCATCAATGAGTACCTGTGCGACTACGGCACCAGGACAGGGTCAGGGGAGCTCGGGTTTTTTTCACCACGCCAGTGGGGCATGATCAGGGATGCATGCACTGTCCTGGCACCATTTGAGGAAGCCACGAGGATGGTGAGCAGTGACAGTGCATGCATCAGTGACACTGTACCTCTTGTCCACCTGTTGGAGCACACGCTGCGTGGAATAATGGACAGGGCACTTGAGGCATAACAGAGGCAGGAAGAGGAGGACTTCCTTGCCTCTCAAGGCCCCCTTTACCCAGACAGTGTTCCTTCTGTCCCACCCATCGCACAGGAAGAGGAGGAGGAGGAGGAGGAGGAGGAGGATTGTGTCAGCATGGAGGTGGAGGCTGGCACTCAGCATCATCAGCAGCAGTCTTTTAGGGATGATTTACAGTCCCAAGAAACCAGTGGACTTGTACGTGGCTGGGAGGAGGTGGCTGCGGATCATGTCGTCCTTAGTGACCCAGAGGACTCCGGACTGAATGCCTCAGCTAACCTACGCTGCATGGCCTCCCTGATCCTGCAAAGTCTGCGGAAGGATCCTCGTATTCTTCGGATCAAGGAGAGGGACCATTACTGGCTGGCCACTCTCCTTGATCCACGGTACAAGGGTAAGATTGCGGACCTTATGTTACCGTCGCAGAGGGAGCAGAGGATGAGACAACTCCGGGAGGCCTTGCAGAAAGGTCTCTGCAACGCGTCCTCAGAGACTGGGAGGTTACAAACTCCTGGTCCTGGACAACGAGTTGCTGAGGCTTCGGGCAGTCAAAGAAGGAGCGGTGGGGAAGGTGGCCGTCTGACCGATGCGTTCAGACAATTCTTTAGTCCGCAGCCCCAAAGTATGATCGGTTCCAGCAACCATCGCCAGCGTCTGATATACATGGTGCAGGAATACCTAGGGGCAAGGTCAGACTTGGACACCTTCCCCACCGAAAATCCTCTGGCTTACTGGGTCTTGAGGATGGATCACTGGCCAGAGCTTGCACAGTATGCAATTGAGCTACTGGCCTGTCCTGCATCCAGCGTTCTTTCAGAACGCACATTCAGTGCTGCTGGAGGATTTGTCACGGATCACAGGGTGCGCCTGTCCACCGACTCGGTTGATCGACTGACTTTCATCAAGATGAACCAGTCTTGGATCACTACCAGCTACCACACACCTGATGCTGATATAACAGACTAATTGATTTTAAAATGTCACATCCCTTCAAGACTGATGCTGAGTTCCTGTGCTGTTATGTTGACTAGCTATCCTCCTCCTCCTCCTCAATGATCCGATTAATGATGATAGCTTGGAAGATCATTTTGGTTTATGGGTGCCGCCACCAGTGGCTAAGGCCCAATTTTTCAGCCCCTGTTTAACAGGGGCGTGTAATTACAATTTTTGATGCAATACTTTGCAACAGGCCTCATTGCTGTGCTCCAAGTACAGTATCTGTGAGGGGTTGCAGTGTTGTGCCACCAGTGCCTAAGGCCCAATTTTTCAGCCCCTGTTCAACAGGGGCATGCAATTATAATTATTGATCTAATAATTCACAGCAGGGCCCATTGCTGCGCCCACCAAGAGTAACTGTCAAGCCTTACAGTGTTGTGTCAACACCACCACCACCAAAGGCCCAATTTTTCAGCCCCTGTTCAACAGGGGCATGCAATTATAATTATTGATCTAATAATTCACAGCAGGGCCCATTGCTGCGCCCACCAAGAGTAACTGTCAGGCCTTACAGTGTTGTGGCACCAGCACCACCATCAAAGGCCCAATTTTTACTACCACTGTTCAACAATTATATGTTATTACAATTCCTGATATAATAGTTGACAGCAGGGCGTTCCAGCACCCACCAAGAGTAACTGTGAGTGCTTACAGTGTTGTGCCAACACCAACACCTAAGGGGCCAATTTCTGCAGAGTATATACGGCAGGTCCCTACTTTCAAACATCCAACTTACAAACGACTACTACTTGCAAACGGAAGAAGACAACAGGAAGTGAGAGGAAATCTACCCCTTGGAAGGAAAATTCTCTCCTGTAAGAATTAATATGGGAGAAAGGTGTCTCCTCTCTACTGATGCTTTATCACCAATCCTTGTTTCAATAAAAACACCACATTTCAAAAACAGTTGTCATTGGGACGCAAAGTGAGGTGAAATGTTCTGAACAGGGGCACAGACAGCAAAACAAATGTTACAGGGGTGATAACCCTTCCCTATGTTTTCCAAAAAGCTTAAAAATAGGTATTTGGGCTGGAGCTACACTTAAACAATGTAGCTGTTCAAAATTACAAACAGATTCTACATAAGAACAAACCTACAGTCCCTGTCTTGTATGCACCGCCTGTATACGGCTGTTCAGAGTATATAGGGCCTTTTTTAATTTGTGTGCGGGGTTCCCCTTAATATCCATACAAGACCCAAAGGGGCTGGTAATGGGCTGGGGTAGGGGGGGGGGGGTGATGGGGTAGCTATGCCATTTTCTTTCTCGTACATCACGGGACACAGAGCGACATAGTCATTACTAATGGGTTATATAGTTACCGTCAGGTGCTGGCACTGGCAACTTCCAAAACCGGAAGTACCCTCCCCTATATAAGCCCCTCCCATCCGGGAGCACCTCAGTTTTTTGCCAGTGTCTAAGGTGTTGGCCAAGAAGAAACATGTGTTTTTCACTGAGCTTGCGTACAGGTTCTTTTGGGCCTCAGTAAGCTATTCCGGATCCGACCAAAAAAGCTTCATAGCTAAACGGTCGGTACCCGGGCCTTGCAGAGAAGAGCAAGGTTCTGCCTGTAATGCTTCTCTTAGGAGAGCTGGACCCTGGGATCCAGAGCTCTGGTCATACCCACGACCAAGATGTTTTCTGTGCAGGGTGCTATACAGGTCCAGGGGAGTGGAATCCTTGGGAACCCGGTCCCTGAAGGTTTGATTACAATGCCTGCCGTGATAGGTGAAGTTTGGGCTTTTGTGGACCAAACAAAGTCCTGCGGCGGGGAACAGGTAAGTGGGGGCCCCCAGGAACTTGGTTCTATTGGGGGACCCCCAAGCCTAATTTGTCTTTCTGTCTGTTACCTAACGGTATTCCCGCTAATATCTGTGCATGCCTGTAACTACTAAAAAAAATGTAATAATTTTTAATGGTGGTCAAGAAAAAAAAAAAAAAAAAGAATGTTTTTTTTATATATGTTTAGTATATTAAACTGCGGTACCTGTGTTTGTCCACTAGAGGCCGCTGTGGAATGTTTTTCTTGTCATATGGACTAGTTTCTTCTCAGAGAGCAAAGTCCAGGCAGCTGGTGAGTTCTCCTACAGGAAACTGTTTCCTCTGCCATGTTGCAGTGTTCGTCTATCCCCCGGCCTGCGGCAAAGGGGGCCCTGGCTCCTGTCCCTGGTTTCCATGTTTGAAAATTAGCGCCGAGGCGCACGTGGCCGCGCGCGTGCACGCGCCTCTATATATAGAGGTGGCCGGAAAAAGGGGCGGGGCCTGGGGGATGACGCTCTGTGCGCGCCGCAGCGCTTCTGCGCATGTGCGGGCGTCCCAGCAGGTTTTTAAAAAGCCACATTATTGCAGTAAGCTGGCTATGAAGTACAGAGACAGAGCTGGCAACATTTAAAGGCATACAGCAAGCGGTTGATACAGGCATCCCCTAGAAAGGCACATTAGTAGACACCAACTGTGATATAGCAGCAATTGTGCTAGACTATTCTCAGTAAAAGAGGTGTATTACGGCTGGAATACCTCAGCTTTAGGCTTAGGAATATGCCGTCCAGTAGCTCCGGAACTGAATCTTCCAGGAAGCGAAGGGGGTCTCATCGGGCTCTGAGGATCTTGGGCATACTCCTGCTGCACCAGTCTCCCCTGAAGTTCAGAGGTAAGTGACCGTAGAGACCCCGCAGGGGTACTTGGTACTGTGGCTGTCCTCAGTCACCTGCTCCTGTGTATGTAACAGAGGAGGTTTTTTCCTCAGCTCTGGGAGGATTAGAGAGAGATTGTCAAAATTTATCGCTGCCTCCCTGTCAGGGAAAGCACGCCCGATCTCCGTCTCCTCCTCCAGAGTGCCTGTTAGCAGAGCAACAGTCCCATACAGGGATCGACCTGCCTGAAGGGGATCAGGATAAGGTTGATTCTGTTATAGAGGAATCAACAGTGGGGGAACCCTTTCTCAGCATCTCAAGCTGAAAGATTATGGGTTCAGTCTCTGACTAACATGGTCCGATCAGCATTTAAAAATGCACCTTGCGGAACCATCAACCACTACTGTATCCTCGTTGGGGTCGCTAGAAGCCCCCAGACTGTTTGTTCTTTTCCACTTCACCCTTTACTGAAAGGGCTCATTTACCAGGATTGGGAACGTCCTGAGAAAATATTTATTCCCCCAAGAGATTTCCGGTGGTCTATCCCATGGAGGATAAGTTCATCAAAAAAAAAAAAAAAAAAAAAAAAATGGAAGGTCCCTACAGTGGACGCAGCCATCTCTTGTATGTATAAATCACTGACATGTCCAGTGGATAATGTCCAAATGTTCAAGAACCCAATAGATAAAAGATTGGAGTCCTTATGAAAATCTGCTTGGTGATACAACCAGCAGTAGCAGCTATTGGGGTCTGCTAAGCAGTGAAGGATCAGTTGAAACAGGTCTTGAGGGACTTGACAGATCAGCAGGCTTTGCCCTAGCTGATCTACCTAGAGCCTTAGGCTTTGCGGTTGACGCCATAGAGGATTCAGTCCATCAGGCCTCCCGCCTTACGCTGTCTATAGTACATATGCGTAGGCTCCTATGGCTCAAAAACTGGTCTGCTGAAGCTCCCTGTAAAGAATGGCTGGTTAGCGTCCCATTTCATGGTGAACGCTTATTCAGGGAAAACCTGGACAAATATCCAGAAAATTTCCAGCGGTAAAAATACGCTCTTGCCGGTTAAAAGCAGAGTTAGAGGTCCCTCTTTAAGAGGCCTGCTTCTCCAGTCCCTGGGGCATCGGCTGTGTAACAGTTCCGACGGCCTCCTCGGTCAAATCCCAGGGGTAAAAAACAGGGACAGTAGCAGGGTAATGAGAAACCCTGGGTCAGGGGAGGTACAAAACCTCCCCCAAAGTTAAATTCATGAAGCCCCCACTCAGTCGGGTGGGGGGAGGACTCCAGTTGTTCGCAAGAGACCTGGCGGGACACGATCAAGACAGATAGGTGCTCTCCGCAGTAGGTTTGGGATACAGTTTGGAGTTAAAAGACTCTCCTCCTTCCCATTTTTGAGGTCAAACGTGCCAAGGGATCCCCGGAAGAGAGAGTCCCTCCTGTTGGCACTAGAACAACTATTGCTCCAAGGAGTAATTATGGAGGTTCCCCTGGAAGAATGAGGGTTCGGGTTTTACTCAAACCTCTTTACAGTCCCGAAGCAAACGCGGACGGGAGGCCCATATTAATTCTAAAAGGGCTATACAAATTCCTGTATATCAGGACTTTCCGATGGAGTCGATCCGATCGGTGGCCACTGCCCTACAAGGGGAGGATTGGTTAGCCACGATCGACATCAAAGATGCTTATTTGCACATTCCCATCTTTCCAGTCCACCAAAAATTTCTACGCTTTGCAGTAGAAGGGCGCCATTTTCAGTTCAGAGCCTTACCCTTCGGTTTGGCCACAGCACCACGAGTGTTTACAAAAATTCTGGCCCTTTATTGGCCAATCTAAGAACACAAGGTGTAATGATAATGGCATATCTGGATGACTTGTTGCTGATAGACCACTCAGTGAAAAAACTAGACGTGGTCGTTCACAAGACGATCAAGTATCTGGAATCTCACGGTTGGATTATCAACCGAGACAAGTCAGCCCTAAAAACCAGTCAAAAGTCTGGAATACTTGGGGCTAAGGTTGGATTCAGGCCAGAGAAAAATATTCTTGCCTCGAGGAAAGGTGTTGTCTTTGAAAGATTTGATCCACTTAGTGGGTACAAAAAAGACAGCCGTCCATACGCCTGTATATGAGGCTGCTGGGAAAAATGGTGGCATCATTCGAAGCAGTACCCTACGGTCAATTCCATTCAAGGAATTTGCAAGGGGCCATACTGTCAGCCTGGAACAAAAAAGTTCAGGCCCTAGACTTACAATGTCCTTGTCCCCTTCCGTTCGCAAGAGCCTCCGTTGGTGGTTGGTTCCCCAGAATCTGGAAAAAAGGAAATCCTTCAGTCCGATTTCTTGGAAGGTGGTCACTACAGATGCCAGCCTTATAGGCTGGGGAGCAGTACTGGAGCAATAGTCTCTACAGGGCAGATGGTCGGATGCAGAAAAGGCCCTGCCCATCAATCTCTTAGAGATACGAGCAGCCCGGTATGCCCTAGTAGCATGGACATCCAAACTCCAAGGGTCCCCTGTCAGAATGCAATCAGACAATGCCACAGCAGTGGCATATATCAATCATCAGGGGGGCACCAGGAGTCGTGCAGCCCAGAGGGAAGTAAATTACATCCTGAAATGGGCAGAAAAATATGTCCCAGCCATATCTGCGGTATTCATTCCAGGAGTGGAGAATTGGAAGGCGGACTTTCTAAGTCGCCAGCAATTAGGCCCAGAGGAAGGGTCCCTTCACCCCGAGGTTTTCTGGACAATATGTCAGCGGTGGGGAACATCGGATGTAGATCTTCTAGCATCCAGATTCAACACAAAGGGGGACAGGTTTGTCTCTCGGACAAGGGATCCCCTAGCTTGCAGCTCGGATGCCCTAGTGTTCCCTTGGGATCAGTTCAAGCTGATATATGCATTCACACCGCCACAATGGTTACCTCGATTACTCCGCAGAATCAGGGTAGAAAAGAAACCGGTGATTCCGGTGGCTCCAGCGTGGCCCCGAAGAGCGTGGTACGCGGAGATTGTAAAATTTCAGTGGGGAGTCCTTGGACTCTCCCACGTCGTCCGGCTTTCGCAAGGACCGATATACCACCCTTCCTTACCAGCCCTAGGTTTGACGGCCTGGCTATTGAAGCCCACATTCTAAAAAAGAGAGGGCTCTCTAATGCTGTGGTATCTACCATGATCAATGCCAGGAAGCCGGTATCCAGGCAGATCTACTATAGAATCTGGAAGGCGTACATCGCGTGGTGTGAGGCCAAGAAATGGCATCCACATAAGTACGTAATAGGTAGGATTCTGGACTTCCTACAGTGGGCTGTAGATAGGAAGCTTGCCTTGAGTACTATCAAGGGTCAGATTTCGGCCTTGTCAATATTTTTTCAAAGGCCCTTGGCTTCGCATTCACTAGTCAAAGCCTTTATACAAGGAGTGATGTGTATTAGTCCTCCGGTTAATATTCCCATATGTCCATGGGATCTAAACTTGGTTCTGTCGGTTCTACAGAAACAACCATTTGAACCATTACAGCATATTTCCTGGGTGCTTCTCACCAGGAAATTGATTTTTCTAGTAGCCATTTGTTCGGCTAAAAGAGTATCGGAATTAGCAGCTATGTCCTGTAAGGAGCCATATCTGGTTATCCATAAGGACAGAGTAGTGTTACGTCCTCATCCAGCCTTTCTTCCTAAGGTGGTATCGAGTTTTCATTTGAACCAAGATGTGGTTCTTCCTTCTTTTTTCCCCAAGCCTACTTCGGTAGAGGAAAAGTTATTGCATTCTTTGGATGTAGTAAGAGCAGTTAAAGCTTATCTAAAAGCCACTGCTCAGATTCGCAGAACGGATACTTTGTTTATTCTGCCGGAAGGCCCCAGAAAGGGTCAGGCAGCGTCAAAATCTACTTTAGCCAAGTGGATTCGACAGGTCATAATACAAGCCTATAGCTTGAGAAGTAGACCGCCTCCGTTCAAAGTTAGGGCGCACTCCACGAGAGCAGTTGGAACTTCATGGGCAGTGCATCACCAGGCCTCCCTGGCTCAAGTCTGTAAGGCCGCAACATGGTCTTCAGTACACACGTTTACTAGGTTCTACCAGGTGGACGTTAGAAGTCAGGAGGATGTCGCCTTTGGGCGCAGTGTGTTGCAGGCCGCAAAAGATCCTCATGTCTGATAGCGCTCAGCTTATATATGGTGTATCCCCCCCCTCATTTGGCATTGCTTTAGGACATCCCATTAGTAATGACTATGTCGCTCTGTGTCCCGTGATGTACGAGAAAGAAAATAGGATTTTTATAACAGCTTACCTGTAAAATCCTTTTCTTGGAGTACATCACGGGACACAGAGCTCCCGCCCCTCTTTGGGGACACTTATTGCTTTGCTACAAAACTGAGGTGCTCCCGGATGGGAGGGGCTTATATAGGGGAGGGTACTTCCGGTTTTGGAAGTTGCCAGTGCCAGCACCTGACGGTAACTATATAACCCATTAGTAATGACTATGTCGCTCTGTGTCCCGTGATGTACTCCAAGAAAAGGATTTTACAGGTAAGCTGTTATAAAAATCCTATTTTTCTTAAAGATTTTCATCCATATTACCGGGACCAGACATTACATTAAAGCCGCAAGCAGTTTTAAATGGCTTTTTTTTCCTTTAGAAATGTAATTTTGTGCAGGGACAGTTCTAAACACGGGAAACACGTGGCACTTCACAGGCATACTTTAGACACCCCCCAGGTACAATATTTAAAGGAATATTTGACTTTTTTTTTTCACTTTATGCATCATTAAAATGACTGCTCCAGAAAAACGGCCGTTTTTAAAACTTCTTTTTGCATTGATACATGTCCCCTGGTGCAGAACCCGGGTTCCCAAACCCTTTTTAGGACAATAACATGGATAATAGTCGTTATAATTAGCACTTTAGAATTCGAACGTTCGCATCCATTGTATTTAATAGGGTTCTAATGTTCGTGCGAACTTTCGGTCCGTTCGCGGGTTCTGGTGCGAACCGAACCCGGGGGTGTTCGGCTCATCACTACTCTTTACTCAAAAACGCTCACATGTGAACAGGGGCCCTTGAAATGATTGGGATTTTGCTTGTTGGCCATTTTTAGAGCTGAGGCTTACAGCAGAAAAATGCCCAAAAACGCTTAGGTGTGAAAGGAGCCTGAAGGAACCGAAGTTAACAATCATTGAAAGCTGTAAACTAAGTGCTTGGGAACGAATTCCAACAAATACTGGGAATGTTTTATTTATAGTGTTCAATGTGTTAAGCTAAAAAATACTGAAGGCTTTACACTACCTTAACTCCTTGACACCACCGGCATGCATATATGTGGCCACTCGGTGGGGGGGCCTTAGCGCCGAGCGGCCACATATATGGGGCCTTGTTAAAACGGTTTACCAGGGTGAGAGTACACTCCCTGCATGGTAGCCGGCGGGTCCCGGAAAACTCCCGATGCATGCTAGCGATCAGGAGCTTTCCGATCATGTGACTACTGTGACAGCCAATCACAGCCGTCACATGACCCAAATGCCCACCTCCAGCTCCCGGCCTTTAAAACCCTTAAATGGCAGGAGGAGCCAGTCGGCAGGAGTGGGTTAAGATTGTTGTGCCCTATTCAATGTTTCTGCCTCTTTTTTTGATTCACTTGGGCTTTAAGGATGTTTACCTTTTTAAAAATAAAAATAAATGCAGATTTTTTTGCAGGTAAAAAAAGTGCATTTTTTTAATTTTATTTTTTATTGGGAGCCTGGAAAGCATTGCACCTACGATCAGCAGATCCTGGGTGCAATGCAGGGCTCTTGTAGACTCTGTGTTTAAGCTGTCTGGCTGTACATCATACGGCCAAGCAGTTACACACTAACAGGAAGCCTCAAAAAACTACCACAGCGCTGAGAACTACAAGCCGACAGCTGCAAAGGCTGCCGGACCTTGTAGTTTTCTATTCAGAGAACTCTGTGAATGAATGACGTGGCCAGGTAGGGCAGGGGTAGAAGATCCCCCAGGCGTCTGTCACCACAGAGAACCGGAGGGGGGTGCGGGGGCCAGTGGTAACATGTTACCAAAGGTGAACTTATGCTTTACACCCCTTTTACACGGACATTGCGATCGGGTCCACCTGTCTGTTTTGCAGACGGACTCGATCGGAATCTCCATTCTCCTCTATGGAGCGGCGAGTGTAAACGGACATGTGTGCATTTATACCCTGCTACATCTGATCCGTCAGAAAGAGACAGATGGGGATCCATTCCTGTTTCATTCAGCGGATCGGATGGCCGTTGGATGTAAACAGACAGCCGGGCTGTTTACATCTAGCCGCCTATAGAGGAGAGTGGTCTGTGTCCGCTCTGCATGAGCGGAGAGGACATGGACCTTTCATCCGCCTGCTCAGCAGGGATCGGCGGAGAGATCCCCCGCTGAGCAAGCGGATCATGGCTGCAGTTCACCCCGTATGAAAGGGGACTTAATGAAGAAGTCAGAAAAAAAGAGTGCATGTCTGGTTATATTCCAGAGCATTTGCCATGAGCAGCCTCTACAGACACTACAGAAGAGCCCTGGGGCCATCCTAAAATACAATAAACGGAATTCTGAGATTTAAAGTCAGAATTCTGAGATTAAAAAATGCAACTTAGGCTACTTTCACACTAAGGCGCTTTGCAGGCGCTATTGCGCTAAAAATAGCGCCTGCAAAGCGCCCGGAAAGAGCCGCTACTTTCTCTCCAGTGTGAAAGCGGTGCGCTGGCAGGACGGTAAAAAAAGTCCTGCCAGCCGCATCTTTGAGGCACTGTAGGAGCGGTGAATACACCGATCCTAAAGCGCCCCTGCCCATTGAAATCAATCGGCAGCGCCTCCGAACCGCCGGCAAAGTGCCGCTGCAACAGCGTTTTGCAGGTGGTTTTAACCCTTTTTCGCCCGCTAGCGGGGCTTAAAAGCGCCCCGCTAGCGACCGAAAACCGAGACAAAAACAACGGCTAAAATAGCGGCACTTTACCGCCAACGCCCGCGACTGCACAGTGTGAAACTAGCCTTAAGGCTGGGTTCACACTTATGCGAATTGGATGCTGGTTTCATACTGCAGCCAATTCACTTGCTTTGGTGCACTTCGTGTACTGCTAGTAGCTCTTGGAATCTTCATCCTGGCCACTGGTGGACCTTATCCCAGAACTGGTGGCAGAGCAGCAGTACAACTTATAGTGTAAATCATGTTGGAGGGTCCATGAAAGAGAGCCTGAACTCCGATTTTCCCCATTGTATTAGTATATCTATACTCTTTCGTTTGTAAGGCCTGGTTATTTAATAATACCATTAATCAGAGCTTCAGACACCAATGATCTAGCATATTAACTAACCTCAATGCCAGCATCTTGCTAAACCTCTTCTATAGTAAGCACTTCAGTTAACCATTTCATGGTCAAGTAAAGAGAGTGATAAAAAATACACCAAACATCTTTTTCAAAAGGTAATGACATGAATTAGGGAGAACACAGGCACGTTTACACTATAGATTTCTGTAGCGGAGAGCTCTCATGCATGCAGTGTGCGTGGAGGGGGTCTGGTCTGTGGAGAAACTGAGTGTAGCAGATGGATTAGCAATGTTTTTCTAAGTCATTGTATTGTGAAAAACTGTAATGTTGACTTGGGCAAAAAAAAAAGAATTGAAATAAAAACCCGGTATGTGGGGAAGAAGGTGCATTCTCTTCACCCAATAGCAGCTCAGGCTTTCGAAAATGTACAGATTTCTAAACTTTACATGCCACCACTTTTACCAATAAATACAATGTTTGCTACAGAAGGTGCTGTGCTGTTAAATGAAAAGGGAAGGGGAAATTACATGAGGTAAGATTAAAAGGTCAGTCCAGACAAAAGTAAAATCAATCAGTGAACTGCTAAGGCTATCAAGGAAATGTTGCTCCTGTACTAAAGTCAGAAGGCTCATTTAGTTTTCCTGAGTTCCATGTAAACAACTACCGAATTTCACACTTAACAGAGCGTGCCTAAGTCCTAAAATCTGTGTTGGGTACCCAGCCTGGACTAAGAAAAAAATGGGCTGGGGCATTTTAGACTGAGCAGCTAATTTTTTATTTTTTTAACCTAATTGCGAATAATGGCAACTGCCTGTTTCTTAATGTCTTTTAGTTATATTTGTTTCAGTCACTGAAATGTATCAATCATTTGGAATTACGTATATATAATAATAAATGAAAGAATGAATGCATTATATAAAGTGCTACATCTTTACTGAACAATTTAAAATAATAACAAATAGCACAATAAATATTAAATTTTTTGGCATATATTTTTACATTCAAAATCACAGGACAAACTAACTGCACTATGGATTCAGCAATTTTTTATGCATGCTTTGCACCCTGAACATTCTCCTTTACCATCATCCTTGCCACGCTTCTCTCTGAATCATTCTTCTTCCCTTCTATCCTCCTCCATTTCCCTCTCTAGTCACTATAATTATTTTCTATCAATGCCTGCTCTACCTTTCTAAAATCGTTCTCCTCCACATCCCTTCATACCTTCTCTCCTTTACTCTTCTGTTATCGATGAAAGGCCACTGCTATTTCCTCCATACGCAGCTCTCAGACTGTGTATACATCTCGGCTCAATGCCTGGGCAGGAGATGTTCATCCTCCCAGGCTCCTCCTTGTATTTTCTCATAGGGCACATCAGAGTCAAGGAGGAGCCCAGGGGAAGCTTCCCTGGCTCTGACTAGCATGACAGGAGTGTCGGCCCTGGGACATACGGCCCAGTGCTCTGGCCCACTGGGAAAATGCTTGGTGTGTCCTATGGCCAGTCCAGGTCTGGTAACTACCCCTCTTTCTGCTATATGTTTTGAATACTGTCACCATTATATATTGAGCATTTTGTGTTTGCAAGACAGCAAGGAGTCTATAGAAGGTGTGTTGAGTTGCCTGCTCTAAAAACTGTTAAAAAAAAAGGCAAATTACCAGATCACCAACAAAGGGGTGTTGGGCGGACTAGTGCATAATAGCTATGTCTGAATGAAAAAAAATGTAAAACCTGAGCAGCTTTGTTCCCTATATGCATTTTTCACTTTTGATCCCAGAGTACCTTGAAAGCAGGTCAAGTCTTAGAAACAGCATATCATGTAAAATGTATGCATGGCAAGTAATGTGTAACATTCTTCATATTTATTGCCTTTCAAAAAGTTAATGGTACTCCTTCTACATTGCTTTCAATTTCCTTACTCTGCAGACAGCTGGAGCCAACTTTGCTTGGACATCATCCAGTCACCACCTTTTTCCTGGCTTAAGACGGCCAGAAATGACACACACAGTCATGACAAATTCTGATGCCTGTGCAGTAGCCTTTGTGACCTTGGCTATATGTGCATATGACTCACACAGCTCAGTCACCCACTGCTACTTTTTATTCTCCTACTAACTAGCTTAAAAATCCATTAAATTTACACAACTCAGTCCCCCTCCACTCAACATTTGACTTCTAATGTAAAAATCCATCCTAGTCTTGTATCAATAAACCCCACTTCTATCTCTTAGTTTGTGATCTGCCAGAACACTACACTAAGCAGAGTGCCCAAGAGTGAAGACTGCAAAACAATGTTCTTTCTTCTCAGGCAGGAGAGCCTAGGGAGAGCCAACTGAGTGGAGAAAAAAAACATGCATATATGGAAGGAATGCCAGACCAAAAGAGTCCAAATGAATTTACTGATATTGTTTTAAAAGGCAGCCAAGGCATTTTGGGGGTCAAAGGACCCCCCCCTTCATCTGGGCTTTGGTTAAAAATTAGAACCTCGAGTGGACTCAAATAAGGCTTTACTGTTTGAATCTGTGCAGGTTAGCTGGATTATGATTCCTAGCCAGCAGTATCTGCATCAGCAGTCAAAAAATGTTTTTTTTGTTCTGCCAAAAGAATTGGTGTTTTTTTAAGCCTAGTGTGCATGGACCCTTTTTTAAGCATACTGTTGCTGTATATGGTGACACTTCAGTCATTCATACATGCAGACTTGTAAAGTCACAGCTGTTTTTTAACCCTTTCACTGCTATGGATGTAGTACTTACATCCACAGCAGAGGGGTTTTCACACACACTCCTGGCTGTTACAACATGATCTGTGCTCTGTTAGGTTAAGCGGAGGGCAGGGGAGACATCAGGGGTGTAATAGTACTCTTACCTTTTTAACTCTTACTCTTTTAAGTGCAACTACAACACATTTATACATATACATATAGGGGTTGATTTATCAAGACTAGGGAGTGCAAAATCTGGTGCACCTTTGCATAGAAAACAATCAGCTTCCAGGTTTTATTGTCAAAGCTTAACTGAACAAGCTGAAGTTAGAAGGTGATTGGCTGCCATGCACAGCTGCACCAGATTTTGCACTCTCCAGTTTTAGTAAATCAACCCCACTGTTGTCTTTATATATACTTGTATACAGTTTGTATAAAATGAATGTGGTTGTTCTGAGTACGCATATGAATGTTATATTTTCCTGTGCTAAAAGCTTATGAAAATGTATCTGTATATAAATAATAGGTTCTAATACAACATAGCAGTGACAATTGTGCAGAAATGTATGACCATGCTCTCACGGAGTCCCAGAGCACATTTTATATGCTGCAAACATTTAAAAAAATACTTTTCCAGAATTGCAATTTTAACCTTAGTTTTTTGGGCAGAAATAGCCAAAATCATGAACATCAAAGAAATGTTTGGCCTGTCTCCATCCTCTGGTTTGTTTACCTGCAATGGTCTATCATTGAGTCAGGCTGAACGTTATTCATGAGGACCCAGCCTGACACCGAGCCCGCCTCCACGTATCCTGTCTGCACAATAAGAGCAGGTGGCAGTCATGGTTTCATTAGCCAGCACATGTAAGAAACTCCAGGACACATACAGGCCAAGTACTTCTGATACTCTTCAAACAGGTACAGTTTTAAATCATTACTAATTTCATAAATATAACTTAACTATTATATATGGCTCTGGGCAAGTTTTAAAGAAAGTGACTTGAAAACAAACATTTTCACCTTCATTTTTTAACAAATGGACATCCTTATTAACTAGGAACACCTTGGCAGTATGGGACAGAATTAATAAAAATGGCAAATATGCCCCAAGAACATTGCCACTGTCCCCATTAGGAGGGTATCCATGGTTACCCCCGGGAGAAGAAAAGGGAGCGTTAGGCCCATGGGAATCAGAGGGGAACACAATGTGTTTAAGATATGCACCACTAGGAAAACTAATCTCTCAAGCGGAATTGACGTCAACACAAGGGAAGACGTCAATGTCGAGGTGGAGATATTATCAAATGCAAGATTTCTTCCAAAAACTTGAACCGCAATTAAGAACTCTAAATTCGTTAACTACGTTTGAAAAAATGTGCATGGAAATGTCAAAACCGAACCATATATTATCTCAAATGTATGGGTTGATACTCAGCGGGGAAAAGGTTGCAAACCCATATTTTATTAAGGAATGGGAAAAAGAATTAAATTACATATTCACTACAGCTCAAATAAAAAAAAACTTATGGAAGGTAACTCACTCATCGTCAATAAGTTCATCTATCCAGGAGATGCAATATAAATTCCTGACTAGATGGTAGCGGACCCCCGTACGCATGGCACAAATATATTCAGCCGTAAGTAACGAATGTTGGAGGGGAAGTAAAGTGAAAGGAACCTTCCTCCATATATGGTGGAGCTGCCCAAAGACTAGAGTTTTCTGGGAAGAAATAGCTCCATGGATAGAAAAGATGACAGGGAAACCTACGGAATTAACACCATTGAACTTTTTATTCCATGGGTCCATGGGGTCTATAAAACCATATAAAAATAGTATCATACCACACTTACTAAATGCGGCCAAGAAGCTGATACCCAGATATTGGAAACAAATTACATGCCCTACCTTAGCAGAATGGAGAGGAGAAGTAGATAGGATAATGGAAGCAGAAAGATGGATTCATGAAACTAGAAACCAACAGGAGAAATTCAAAAAAATATAGGTAGAATGGGAAAAGAAGGTTTAAAGAAGGAAAGAGAGGGAAGAGGGAATATAGAGAAAATGTAACTCTGCTTAAAGCCTAAAAATAATATCTTGTTCGAATTAGGAGAAAATAAGAAGGAGGGATGAATAATGGACTGCAACTTTTTAAAGAATGTATAGATAGATGATGGTGTGATGATGGAGGGAGGGGTCTCTCCCTGTTTTCCTTCTTTTTTTTTTTTTTGAGTCACGGAGTATAAATAAACACTAATGAAATAAGGAATGTAGATGAACACATTAGTAGAAGGGGACAACAAATCCCCCTTATATAACACATTTGATTTATCACGACACCCCCCCCCCACCCCTTATCCTCCCTTTCAGGAGGATAGTAAGAGGAGGGAAGGGCATAAAAAGGGAAGGGGTAAGGGAAAAGGAGGGAAATAAAGGGGGGTACGTATAGAGAACACAATAAACACATAGAAGAAATATAGGGAATTTTTCCCGAAGGAGAAAAGATAATATCTCTCCTACACTTTTTCACGATTTTGTAATTAAAATGATTGAAAGGGAAAGTAAAGGAAATGGAAAGAGGGAAGGGAAAGGAAGGGAAAAGGAAAGGAAAAAAAAAAGGGGAAAAGAAATGGAGGGGTTTAATTATTATTTTTTCTTAGATAGATCTAGAAAAAGCTTCTGTCTTTATGTAAGTAGGATCTTTAAAAAGGAAAGTGAAGTCCACACCAGAATAATTATAGCATTGTTTAACCACTTAACGACCGCTCACTGTATATATACGTCGGCACAATGGCACCGACAGGCACAATCACGTAGAGTGTACGTGATTGCCTTTGTACAGTTGGGGGGTCCAATCAGACCCCCCTTCTGTACAGTGAGCGGTCGGAATTCATTGGGAAGCGATCCGACATGAGGGGACGGCCGTTCAATTCCGGCCACCCCCCCGCGATCGCTCCCGGCGAATGGAAATGCCCCCTCTGTCTGTGGAATGTTTACACAGACAGAGGAAGCAGGAGGAAGTGATGTCATCTCCTGTGCGGCGCTCACATATACCGAGCGCCGTACAAGAGAAGACATCAAGGTTAGTGCACAAACACTACACTAACACCAGCACACATAGGCACATAAATCGCCCCCCCCAGGCCCCCCCAGATCACCCCCCAGTCACAGTGTCACTGATTGCAGTGACCATTTATTTACTGATCACTGCAATCAGTGACATTTGTGACTGTAAAAGTGTCACTACATTTAGTTTTAGGTCCAGTGTAGCCCCCTAACCCCCCCCCCTAATAAAGGTTTAACCCCTTGATCACCCCCCATATAACCCTTTCACCCCCTAGCACCGCCGTCGCTAAGCGATCATTTTTCTGATCGCTGTCTTAGCGTCGGTGATGCAGATCGGTACCCAGTAATTTTTTTTAGGTTCGGCGCAGGTTTTTATAGCGTCGGGTACCCCCATAAATTATCTAATAAACGTTTAACCCCTTGATTGCGCCCCAGGTAACCCTATCACCCCCTATCACCACTGTCGCTAAGCGATCATTTTTCTAAACGATGTCTTAGCGTCGGTGATGCAGATCGGTAGCCAGTATTTTTTTTTTAGGTTCGCCGCAGGTTTTTATAGCGTCAGGTACCCCCATAAATTATCTAATAAAGGTTTAACCCCCTTGATCGCCCCCCAGGTAACCCTTTCACCCCCTATCACCACTGTCGCTAAGCGATAATTTTTCTGATCGCTGTCTTAGCGTCGGTGATGCAGATCAGTAGCCAGTATTTTTTTTTTAGGTTCGCCGCAGGTTTTTATAGCTTCAGGTACCCCCATATATTATCTAATAAAGGTTTTAACCCCCTAATTGCCCCTAGTTAACCCTTTCACCAGTGATCATCATATAAGTGTTACGGGTGACGCTGGTTAGTTAGTTTGCTTTTTATAGTGTCAGGGCACCCGCCGTATATAACCCAATAAAGGTTTAACCCCCTGATCGCCCGGCGGGTGATATCAATTAGGTTTTAGCGTCAGAGAGGGTCTGCGTCACACCCCAGGCAGCGTCAGGTTAGTGCCAGTAACGCTAACACCCACGCGTGAAGCATACACCTCCCTTAGTGGTATAGTATCTGAACAGATCAATATCTGATCTGATCAGATCTATACTAGCGTCCCCAGCAGTTTAGGGTTCCCAAAAACGCAGTGTTAGCGGGATCAGCCCAGATACCTGCTAGCACCTGCGTTTTGCCTCTCCGTCCAGCCCAGGCCACCCAAGTGCAGTATCGATCGATCACTATCACTTACAAAACACAACACACATAACTGCAGCGTTCGCAGAGACAGGCCTGATCCCTGCGACTCCAGTGCTGTAGGAGGTGATTTCACCACCACAGTTAAAAAAAAAAAAGCAAATATATGCTGAAGCATTGGGGCAGCAGGGGCGGAGGAGTGATTTTGCTCCTAATGCCGCGTACATATGGTCGAAATTCCGACGGAGGCTTGCCCGTGGAAAAGTCCGACCATGTGTGTGCGGCATAACTTTTTTGCGGGAGGATGCCCCCATGCTTCGGCATATATAAATGGTGCATGTATGCCCATCATTAGAAGTGGGTGGATGAAGGGCGGTATTCTAATGGTGGGCATACCCACCGATCAATCTCTTTTTTCGTTCAGCCACCTGGCTGCAGGAAAAAAAATGATTACAATACATGTCCAACAAGGACCAGCAACGTACTGGTATGATGCTGGACTTTGATTGGTTATACCAGATTGATGCCTGCGGGTTTAGGTATCATCTTGGTATCATTCTTTTCAGCCAGCGGCCGGCTTTCATGTAAAAGCAATCCTAGTGGCTAATTAGCCTCTGGACTGCTTTTACAAGCAGTGGGAGGGAATGTCCCCCCCCCGGATATAAAAAGCGCCATTGGGAAATTGGGAAAGCATTTTATCACACCGATCTTGGTGTGGTCAGATGCTTTGAGGGCAGAGGAAAGATCTAGGGTCTAGACCCCAGTTTTTTCAAAAAAAGAGTACCTGTCACTACCTATTGCTATCATAGGGGATATTTACATTCCCTGAGATAACAATAAAAATGATAAAAAAAAGATAAAAAATAATATGGAAGGAACAATTTAAAAAAAAAAAAAAAAAAAGCAAAATTAATAATAAAAAAAAACCCCTGTCCTGCCCTGCTCTTACCCAATGGCGAACGCAAGCGTCGGTCTGGCTTCATATGTAAACAGCAATTGCACCATGCATGTGAGGTATCACCGCGAAGGTCAGATCGAGGGCAGTAATTTTAGCAGTAGACCTCCTCTGTAAATCTAACGGGGTAACCTGTAAAGGCTTTTAAAAATGTATGTAGTTTGTCGCCAATGCGCGTTTGTGCGAAATTTTAAAGCATGTCGTGTTTGGTATCTATGTACTCGGCCTAAGATCATCTTTTTTATTTCATCAAACATTTGCGCAATATAGTGTGTTTTAGTGCATTAAAATTAAAAAAAGTGTATTTTTTCCCCAAAAAATGCGTTTGAAAAATCGCTGCGCAAATACTGTGTAGAAAAAAAAATGCAACACCCACCATTTTATTCTGTAGGGCCTTTGCTTTAAAATATATATAATGTTTGGGGGTTCAACATAATTTTCCTGCAAAAAAAAATATGTTTTCATGTAAACAAAAAGTGTCAAAAAGGGCTTTGTCTTCAAGTGGTTAGAAGAGTGGATGTAAGCTTCCTAATGTTGTGTATAAAATGCCAGAACAGTTGAAAACCCCCCCAAATGACCCCATTTTGGAAAGTAGACACCCCAAGCTATATACTGAGAGGCATGTCGAGTCCATGGAATATTTTATATGTTGACACAAGTTGCGGAAAAAAGACAATTTTTTTTTTTTTTTTTTTTTGCACAAAGTTGTCACTAAATGATATATTGCTCAAACATGCCATGGGCATATGTGGAATTACACCCCAAAATACATTCTGTTGCTTCTCCTGAGTACGGGGATACCACATGTGTGAGACTTTTTGGGAGCCTAGCCGCGTACGGGACCCCAAAATCCAATCACTGCCTTCAGGCTTTCTAAGGGTGTACATTTTTGATTTCACTTCTCACTGCCTATCACAGTTTCGGAGGCCATGGAATGCCCAGATGGCACAAACCCCCCCCCCCCCAAATGACCCCATTTTGGAAAGTAGACACCCCAAGCTATTTGCTGAGAGGTATTGTGAGTATTTTGCAGATCTCGCTTTTTGTCACAAAGTTTTGAAAATTGAAAAAAAAAGAAAAAAAAATGTCTTTCTTTATTTTCAAAAACAAATGAGAGCTGTAAAATACTCACCATGCCTCTCAGCAAATAGCTTGGGGTGTCTACTTTCCAAAATGGGGTCATTTGGGGGGTTTTGTGCTATTTTGGCATTTTATGGCCTTCGAAACTGTGATAGGTAGTGAGGAGTCAAATCAAAAATTTGTGCCTAGAAATCCTGAAGGCGGTGATTGGTTTTCGGGGTCCCGTACGCGGCTAGGCTCCTAAAAAGTCCCACACATGTGGTATCCCCGTACTCAGGAGAAGCAGCAAAATGTATTTTGGGGTGCAATTCCACATATAATCATGGCATGTGTGAGCAATATATAATTTAGTGACAACTTTTTGTAATTTTTTTTTTTTTTTGTCATTATTCAATCACTTGGGACAAAAAAAAAAATATTCAATGGGCTCAACAGGCCTCTCAGCAATTTCCTTGGGGTGTCTACTTTCTAAAATGGGGTCATTTGGGGGGGTTTTGTGCTATTTTAGCATTTTATGGCCTTCAAAACTGTGATAGGTAGTGAGGAGTGAAATCAAACATTTGCGCCCTTAGAAATCCTGAAGGCGGTGCTTGGTTTCCGGGGTCCCGTACGTGGCTAGGCTCCTAAAAAGTCCCACACATGTGGTATCCCCGTACTCAGGAGAAGCAGCAGAATGTATTTTGGGGTGCAATTCCACATATAACCATGGCATGTGTGAGCAATATATCATTTAGTGACAACTTTTTGTAATTTTTTATTTTTTTTTTGTCATTATTCAATCACTTGGGACAAAAAAAAAATATTCAATGGGCTCAACATGCCTCTCAGCAATTTCCTTGGGGTGTCTACTTTCCAAAATGGGGTCATTTGGGGGGGTTTGTACTGCCCTGCCATTTTAGCACCTCAAGAAATGAGATAGGCAGTCATAAATTTAAAGCTGTGTAAATTCCAGAAAATGTACCCTAGTTTGTAAACGCTATAACTTTTGCGCAAACCAATAAATATACACTTATTGACATTTTTTTTACTAAAGACATGTGGCTGAATACATTTTGGCCTAAATGTATGACTAAAATTGAGTTTATTCGATTTTTCTTATAACAAAAAGTAGAAAATATCATTTTTTTTCAAAATTTTCGGTCTTTTTCCGTTTATATCGCAAAAAATAAAAATCGCAGAGGCAATCAAATACCATTAAAAGAAAGCTCTATTTGTGGGAAGAAAAGGACGCAAACTTCGTTTGGGTACAACATTGCATGTCCGCACAATTTACAGTTAAAGCAGCGCAGTGCAAAATTCTGAATTCACCTCTGGTCCTTTAGCTACCAAATGGTCTGGGGCTTAAGTGGTTAAAGTGGTTGTAAACCCTTACATAAACCCAGTGAAGTGACTAGCTTCAGGTGAGATTAAACAAATCTTCCAGCATAAGAAGATTTCTTCCTCGCTCTTCTACAGCTGTTCAAAGTACACAGAGCAAAGGATTTTTCTCAGCAAGAAGCAGGGGACAGGGATCTGACGTCACACACACTGAAGAGCTATAGCACAGAGTTCTCTGAAATCTGAGAGCTGCGTGGAGAGTAGGGACACATTCACTGTACATAGGTTCATTGAAAACCATACAAAGCTGAGGCTGGGGGTTACCTGCTGTGTAGTGGAGGGGGTTGGGCCATCTCCTGGGATTCTGTTGTGTAAGCATAGACAGGAAGTAAAGCAGCGCCATCTAAGTGTAGTAGTTTGGTTAAAAACAATTTATTCTGAAGGCAAAGCACTCACATGGGGAAGAAATTTTTTATAGCATGTAAAAGAACCATGCCACCAAGGAAGCAGTCTCGCTGTGTAGAGCCTCTGTACGGGTTGAGGAGCTGCAGCTGCGTTGGTGGATTCCAGAGCCCCTGGGCTCATTCGGTCTTGGTATGGAAGCTCGGATAACAGTTTGGGTGATGTGACAGCAAGAGGGCGTGGCCAAACTACTACACTCAGATGCCGCTGCTCTTCTTTCTGTCTTTATCCACAGAGTTGCTTTCACTCGTCAGCTGGCAGCCATCTACAAACTGCATGTGGACTTTAACATAGATTTTATCTTTAATTAGACTTTGTGTATTGCTTTGTGCTGGCCCTTGTCTCTCCCAAACTCAGCGCCACATTTTTTGCCCTGTGTTGTGTCAGCATAGAGTATTATCTGTGACTAGGGATGAGCTTCGTGTTCGAGTCGAACATCGGCTGTTCGATCGTTCGACGAAGATCGAACAATTTGGGCCTTTCGCGCCAAATTCGAGTGACGCAAACGGCCCACAATGCACTACGCCATCGCAGTGTCATCCAGGCGCTGTGATTGGCCAAGCATGCACTGTGACCCCGCATGCTTGGCCAATCACAGCGCTGGCAGCGAGGAGAGCAATGATTGGCCACAGGCAGGATGCCTATTGCTGAGGGGGTTTAGTACACGCCCCACACTATAAAAGGCCGCCAGCCTTGTGTAGTGTGTTCCGGAGCAGGGAAAGAGAAGCATAGGCAGGGACAGTGTCATTTTTTTTTCATCTACTAATCCTGGATTCCTTGTGTTTAGGGACAAATAAGGATAGGTAGGGAGAGTGTCAGTGTGTTATTCTGTGCTAAACCTTGTTTGTAGGGACAGAGTAGGACAGTGAGTGAAACTGACAGTGTGCTATTCTGTTCTAAACCAATCTTGCTGAACCATATTTGAAATCCTTGAGTTTAGGGACAGAGAGGTACAGTGAGGGAAAGTGTCAGTGTGCTATTCTGTGCTAAATCTTGTTTGTAGGGACACAGTAGGACAGTGAGTGAAACTGACAGTGTGCTATTCTGTTCTAAACCAATCTTGCTGAACCATATTTGAAATCCTTGAGTTTAGGGACAGAGAGGTACAGTGAGGGAAAGTGTCAGTGTGCTATTCTGTGCTAAATCTTGTTTGTAGGGACAGAGTAGGACAGTGAGTGAAACTGACAGTGTGCTATTCTGTTCTAAACCAATCTTGCTGAACCATATTTGAAATCCTTGAGTTTAGGGACAGAGAGGTACAGTGAGGGAAAATGTCAGTGTGCTATTCTGTGCTAAATCTTGTTTGTAGGGACAGAGTAGGACAGTGAGTGAAACTGACAGTGTGCTATTCTGTTCTAAACCAATCTTGCTGAACCATATTTGAAATCCTTGAGTTTAGGGACAGAGAGGTACAGTGAGGGAAAGTGTCAGTGTGCTATTCTGTGCTAAATCTTGTTTGTAGGGACAGAGTAGGACAGTGAGTGAAACTGACAGTGTGCTATTCTGTTCTAAACCAATCTTGCTGAACCATATTTGAAATCCTTGAGTTTAGGGACAGAGAAGGACACTCGTGGAAACTATCAGTGTGCTATTCTGTGCTAAATCTTGTTTGTAGGGACAGAGAGGTACAGTGAGTGAAACTGACAGTGTGCTATTCTGTTCTAAACCAATCTTGCTGAACCATATTTGAAATCCTTGAGTTTAGGGACAGAGAGGTACAGTGAGGGAAAGTGTCAGTGTGCTATTCTGTTCTAAACCAATCTTGCTGAACCATATTTGAAATCCTTGAGTTTAGGGACAGAGAAGGACACTCGTGGAAACTATCAGTGTGCTATTCTGTGCTAAATCTTGTTTGTAGGGACAGAGAGGTACAGTGAGTGAAACTGACAGTGTGCTATTCTGTTCTAAACCAATCTTGCTGAACCATATTTGAAATCCTTGAGTTTAGGGACAGAGAGGTACAGTGAGGGAAAGTGTCAGTGTGCTATTCTGTTCTAAACCAATCTTGCTGAACCATATTTGAAATCCTTGAGTTTAGGGACAGAGAAGGACACTCGTGGAAACTATCAGTGTGCTATTCTGTGCTAAATCTTGTTTGTAGGGACAGAGAAGGACAGTGAGGGAAACTGTCAGTGTGCTATTCTGTGCTAAACCAATCTTGCTGAAGCATATTGCAAATCCTTGTGTTTAGGGACAGAGAAGGATAGGCAGGGGACAGTGTCAGTGTCATTGTTGCTAAGCCTCCTGCACAGTATACACCTGAAGGTAGCCCTTATTGCTGTTTTTCCCATCTCCCTGCAGGCCATCCATTAAAATGTCTGGAAGGCAAACAAGGAGAGGCAGACAGTCAGGAGGCAAAAAAAGAGGGCAAGCAGGCTCTGTGTCTGGGGGCAACAGTGCTGGTCGTGGACGCGGTGCATTGTCATCAGCACATGGCCATGGGACACGCTTGTCCTTCTTTTCGGCAGCTAGACATGTTGAGCCACATCATGCCGAAGACTTGGTAGAGTGGATGACCAAGCCCACCTCATCCTCCTCATCCTCTCTCACCCAGGCTCAGGGTACTGGCAAAGCAGCTGCCAAAGCGTCCTCTTCTCTGGTATCATTATCTTCATTAGTCAATCCTTCCCTAGACCCACCATGTCCTCCTCCTGAGGAGTCCCCCGAACTGTTTGAGCACAGTGTTGGGTACATGCTCCAGGAGGATGCCCAGCGTTTCGAAGGATCTGATGATGATACCCAGCTAGAGGAAGGCAGTAGCGTGAGAGCAGAGAGAGGGGATGCTCAAGAAGGACACCAATCTGGCAGTCATGCTCCAGCAGCTGCAGCATACTGCCAGATTGGCTCCAGTGATGAGGAGGGAGGGCATGATGAGGTCACTGACTCCACGTGGGTGCCTAATAGGAGAGAGGAGGAGGAGGAGGATGAGGAGGAGGCACATCTCCAACGAGGCAGGATGCCCTTGAGTGGCCAGCGTATGGGCAGCACACCGACGGAATCACACCGCAGAGCTCCGCCTGTGCAGGGCGCTGCCTCTGCCCGTCATTCAAAAAGTTCTTTGGTGTGGGCCTTTTTTGAGGCGAGTGCATCAGATCGCACAGCTGCTGTTTGCAACATATGTCTCAAGCGTATATCGCGTGGCCAAAACATCAGCCGCTTGGGCACCACATGCTTGATCAGACATATGTTGACCTGCCATGCAGCTCGTTGGCAAGCCTACCTTAAAGACCCACACCAAAGAACAAAGCGGACCTCTCCTTGCACCGCATCAGCTGGGATCTCAAAACCCACTATACCTTCAGTCCTCTCTGAAACCTGCACTGAGAGGAATGAAGGTGTAGAATTAGGTGTGTCACAGCCCAGTACTTGCGGCCACTCTGCTAGCAGTACACCGACGTCCGATTCTAGCAGGCAAATTTCCCTGCCCCAGCTGCTGGACCGTCGAAAGAAGTTCACTCCCAGCCATCCACATGCCCAGCGGTTGAATGCTAGCTTGGCTAAATTGCTAGCGCTTCAACTGCTGCCTTTTCAGTTGGTACACTCGGCCCCCTTCCGTGAGTTTGTGCAATGTGCGGTTCCTCAGTGGCAGGTTCCCAAACGCCACTTTTTCTCACGGAAGGCGATTCCGGCTCTCTACAGGCATGTGGAAGGCAATGTCTTGGCCTCGCTGGACAGGGCGGTCAGCGGTAAGGTGCATATTACCGCTGACTCATGGTCCAGCAGGCATGGACAGGGACGTTACCTTTCTTTCACGGCCCATTGGGTCACTCTTTTGGCAGCTGGGAAGGATGCAGGACAAGGTGCAGTAGTGTTGGAGGTTGTTCCACCGCCACGCCTCCAAAATGCTACTACTGGTTGTGACACACCTCTCTCCTCCACCCCCTCCTCTTCTTATTCCTCCATGGCCTCTTCCTGTGGTTTGTCCTCGGAACCAGCGGTGCTCCGTAGGCGTTCAAGGGGCTACGCAAGTACGCAGGCAAAAAGATGCCATGCCATGCTTGCGCTGGTGTGTTTGGGGGACAGGAGCCACACTGGGGCAGAGGTCCTGTCTGCTCTGCAGGGGCAGGCTGAGAGGTGGTTGACGCCACGCCAGCTTAAGCCAGGAATGGTGGTTTGCGACAATGGCACCAACCTCCTCTCCGCCCTCCGACAGGGACAACTGACCCATGTGCCCTGTATGGCTCACGTCCTTAACCTGGTGGTGCAGCGGTTCTTGGGCAGGTACCCGGGCTTACAGGATGTCCTGAGGCAGGCCAGGAAAGTCTGTGTGCATTTCCGCAGATCTTATAATGCCAGTGCTCGCCTGGCTGAGCTGCAAAAGGAGTTGAACCTGCCCAAGAACCGCCTTATATGTGACATGCCCACCAGGTGGAACTCAACGTTGGCCATGCTGCAGCGGCTGCACACGCAGCAGAGGGCCATCAATGAGTACCTGTGCGACTACGGCACCAGGACAGGGTCAGGGGAGCTCGGGTTTTTTCACCACGCCAGTGGGGCATGATCAGGGATGCATGCACTGTCCTGGCACCATTTGAGGAGGCCACGAGGATGGTGAGCAGTGACAGTGCATGCATCAGTGACACTGTACCTCTTGTCCACCTGTTGGAGCACACGCTGCGTGGAATAATGGACAGGGCACTTGAGGCAGAACAGAGGCAGGAAGAGGAGGACTTCCTTGCCTCTCAAGGCCCCCCTTTACCCAGACAGTGTTCCTTCTGTCCCACCCATCGCACAGGAAGAGGAGGAGGAGGAGTAGTATTGTGTCAGCATGGAGGTGGAGGCTGGCACTCAGCATCATCAGCAGCAGTCTTCAAGGGGTGATTTACAGTCCCAAGAAACCAGTGGACTTGTACGTGGCTGGGAGGAGGTGGCTGTGGATCATGTCGTCCTTAGTGACCCAGAGGACTCCGGACTGAATGCCTCAGCTAACCTACGCTGCATGGCCTCCCTGATCCTGCAAAGTCTGCGGAAGGATCCTCGTATTCTTCGGATCAAGGAGAGGGACCATTACTGGCTGGCCACTCTCCTTGATCCACGGTACAAGGGTAAGATTGCGGACCTTATGTTACCGTCGCAGAGGGAGCAGAGGATGAGACAACTCCGGGAGGCCTTGCAGAAAGGTCTCTGCAACGCGTTCCCAGAGACTGGGAGGTTACAAACTCCTGGTCCTGGACAACGAGTTGCTGAGGCTTCGGGCAGTCAAAGAAGGAGCGGTGGGGAAGGTGGCCGTCTGACCGATGCGTTCAGACAATTCTTTAGTCCGCAGCCCCAAAGTATGATCGGTTCCAGCAACCATCGCCAGCGTCTGATATACATGGTGCAGGAATACCTAGGGGCAAGGTCAGACTTGGACACCTTCCCCACCGAAAATCCTCTGGCTTACTGGGTCTTGAGGATGGATCACTGGCCAGAGCTTGCACAGTATGCAATTGAGCTACTGGCCTGTCCTGCATCCAGCGTTCTTTCAGAACGCACATGCAGTGCTGCTGGAGGATTTGTCACGGATCACAGGGTGCGCCTGTCCACCGACTCGGTTGATCGACTGACTTTCATCAAGATGAACCAGTCTTGGATCACCACCAGCTACCACACACCTGATGCTGATATAACAGACTAATTGATTTTAAAATGTCACATCCCTTCAAGACTGATGCTGAGTTCCTGTGCTGTTATGTTGACTAGCTATCCTCCTCCTCCTCCTCAATGATCCGATTAATGATGATAGCTTGGAAGATCATTTTGGTTTATGGGTGCCGCCACCAGTGGCTAAGGCCCAATTTTTCAGCCCCTGTTTAACAGGGGCGTGTAATTACAATTTTTGATGCAATACTTTGCAACAGGCCTCATTGCTGTGCTCCAAGTACAGTATCTGTGAGGGGTTGCAGTGTTGTGCCACCAGTGCCTAAGGCCCAATTTTTCAGCCCCTGTTCAACAGGGGCATGCAATTATAATTATTGATCTAATAATTCACAGCAGGGCCCATTGCTGCGCCCACCAAGAGTAACTGTCAGGCCTTACAGTGTTGTGTCAACACCACCACCACCACCACCACCACCACCACTACCAAAGGCCCAATTTTTCAGCCCCTGTTCAACAGGGGCATGCAATTATAATTATTGATCTAATAATTCACAGCAGGGCCCATTGCTGCGCCCACCAAGAGTAACTGTCAGGCCTTACAGTGTTGTGGCACCAGCACCACCATCAAAGGCCCAATTTTTACTACCACTGATCAACAATTATATGTTATTACAATTCCTGATATAATAGTTGACAGCAGGGCGTTCCAGCACCCACCAAGAATAACTGTGAGTGCTTTCAGTGTTGTGCCAACACCAACACCTAAGGGGCCAATTTCTGCAGAGTATATACGCCAGGTCCCTACTTTCAAACATCCAACTTACAAACGACTACTACTTGCAAACGGAAGAAGACAACAGGAAGTGAGAGGAAATCTACCCCTTGGAAGGAAAATTCTCTCCTGTAAGAATTAATATGGGAGAAAGGTGTCTCCTCTCTACTGATGCTTTATCACCAATCCTTGTTTCAATAAAAACACCACATTTCAAAAACAGTTGTCATTGAGACGCAAAGTGAGGTGAAATGTTCTGAACAGGGGCACAGACAGCAAAAAAAAATGTGACAGGGGTGATAACCCTTCCCTATGTTTTCCAAAAAGCTTAAAAAAAGGAATTTGGCATGGAGCTACACTTAAACAATGTAGCTGTTCAAAATTACAAACAGATTCTACGTAAGAACAAACCTACAGTCCCTGTCTTGTATGCACCGCCTGTATACGGCTGTTCAGAGTATATAGGGCCTTTTTTATTTTGTGTGCGGGGTTCCCCTTAATATCCATACAAGACCCAAAGGGGCTGGTAATGGGCTGGGGTAGGGGGGGGGGGGTTGATGGGGTAGCTATGCCATTTTTCTTAAAGATTTTCATCCATATTACCGGGACCAGACATTACATTAAAGCCGAAAGCAGTTTTAAATGGCTTTTTTTCCTTTAGAAATGTTATTTTGTGCAGGGACAGTTCTAAACACGGGAAACACGTGGCACTTCACAGGCATACTTTAGACACCCCCCAGGTACGATATTTAAAGGAATATTTGACTTTTTTTTTTTCACTTTATGCATCATTAAAATGACTGCTCCCGAAAAACGACCGTTTTTAAAACTTCTTTTTGCATTGATACATGTCCCCTGGTGCACAACCCGGGTTCCCAAACTCTGTTTAGGACAATAACATGGATAATAGTCGTTATAATTAGCACTTTAGAATCCGAACGTTCGCATCCATTGTATTTAATAGGGTTCTAATGTTCGTGCGAACTTTCGGTCCGTTCGCGGGTTCTGGTGCGAACCGAACCCGGGGGTGTTCGGCTCATCACTATCTGTGACTAATACAGATAGCAGAGGGATCCGAGATCAGAGAGAAATGGTGCTTTGGATTGAGATAATATACACTATAGAAGGATAAGCTTTGTTCATGTTTCATTATAGAGGTTTACAACCACTTTAAGACACAAATTAAAAGGGACACTAAAGGTTCCCGGTTTAAAAAAATAAAAAATAACAAACATGTTATACTTACCTTCACTGTGCAGCTCGTTTTGCACACAGTGGACCCGATCCTGGTCTTCTGGGGTCCCTCGGCGGCTCTCGCGGCTCCTCCCCATAAGAACTAACCCACTTCATGGGAGCTCTCTCCCATGGGGGTTAGTTCTTGCGGGCGCGCTCCCGTGATATAGTCGGCGGCTATAGCCACCGACCCTTGCACTACATAGCTGAAGGTAAATCTAAAGGAAATTGAATAAGAAAATTCTATAATGTATGGCCAGCTTTAGTGTTACTTAACTTCAGAAAACTCAGGTCTTCTGCTCTGCCAGACATGGCTGTGCAGTGTAAATTTTAGAACTTGATAGACAAAATAAAACAATTTTGACAGGTAAAACTCCCTTTTTCATCACCTTGCGTATTTACCAATTTGCCTGGATTTTTATAAAACTGCATTTACATTTTTGGGGGAAGGAGGGTGGGTAGTGAGTCCTATGCCAACAGCTAATTATTCTGGTTTTTGGGTTTTCCAAGATAACATATTTGCAAATTCAGGTAATGTGCAAATATTAGCAGGTACACAAAACGGTTTAGTATAATACAGTATATTTGGACATATTTAAAGCATAGTAATGAAACTTTGCTGTATATTACACATCTGGCAAAACCTGGAACTTGGTTTAAATATGTTTTGGCTAAATTGCAACCATTTTAACTTGTCTATATCTGTAGTAAATGTTTAAAAAAACTCAAAGCAGAATCTGAATCATGGTCCTCAGCAACAATGGGTGTAATTTTACAATCAACTCCTAGCAGTCATGTCAGTTACATTTAATATATAACTTCCAATTTCCTTAAATATGTTTAAACTGTCTACTCAACAGATCATTCCCAGACAATTAGATCCCTGCTGTTTTAATTCTGTCAACACATCTGCTACCCAGAAGAAAGGCACTCCAGCTGATAAGGTACATTTACTGTCAGGAATATGAAGAATAGAATTGCAGGTGGTGCTTATATATTTTCTTGTTTTACTGCTCAGTTTTGAATATAGTCTTTAGAACATGTTGCAATTTATCTCTTTTGAACTATAACACAAGACATAAGCTGCCATTAATGTAAAATAGGGCCACACAAACAAAGTCCAACCTTCGGTATACAAGGCTTTGAAACAGGAAGTGGAATTTCTGTTATTTCTAACTTTGTGATCTAAAAAAAGGGTCTTCTTTTAACACAGATTGCTAAACCCAAAACTGTAGCTGTAATATATTGTAGCTTATTATATTGTATCCCTAGATTTGATGGCTGCATTCATTTTCTTTTTAGGCATTTTTTCCTAGATGATCAATCGGTGCGCTTGCAGAACGTTAGAAAAAGTCCTGCAAGCAGCATCTTCGGAGCGGTTTTGGAGCACTGAATGGGCAGCGCTTCTGAAGCACCTGAAAAGCTGTAATCAGGGCTCAGCAGCCATAATTACCACGGCCAGTACACAGAGAGGGACACATGAACAGGTGGGATCAGCCTGGTTTTTACAGAGGGACAGGTTAGACAGCGCAAGCACTGTGCTGTTTAATCTGATACAAGGGAACAGGATCGCTTTTTTTTTTGGGGGCTTACACCCATTTTAAAGGGATTGTGCCTTGTGCACAACAACAGTTGATTGGAGCTTTTGTGAATCTGTGAAATGTTACTAAATAGTACTTGCACCCAACATAATTCAGTGTGAGTTGAAAATTGGTGCATCTCCGCCAGTGACAAGATCCAGCGAGTGTTTCGCACTTCAGTGGCATCATCAGGAGGCCTAATACAAACAGAACTGTCAATGTTTGGAACAATAAAAGTGGTTCATTTATAGAATATATTCAAAATACCATAAAAAATTGTGTAAAATGGAATATCATCAAGTTGAATTCTATGAGAAAAAAAATAATCCTTCATGGGTACCCTTTAACAGAAACCTGTAAAGAGATTGCATTTGCCTTCCAAAAATAATTACTTGCTGACAATTTTATCCACTGGCTTCGGTGATTTCAGTGGCACCAACTAGAAGCAAGAATGCAGTTTAAGGGTTCTGACTCCACAATTTTCTTGTTTCCACACCGTTAACACATTACAACCAGGGACAGCTAGTCAACTAGAATTTTCATAAGGCTGCCTCCATATTTCTCTCGGCATAGGTTACCTTTAACAAGTACAGCTTTCAAAAGTCAGTTTGTTTTTTTTGTTTTTTTGCTTTATAGTTAAAGTGGAACTTCACTCTCTCAATCAACATTGACAATATTTACTCCTTATATTGCTAGCATTAGTAAATAGATAGGAACATATCAGTGGCGGCTGGTGCTCAAAATTTTTGGAGGGGCGCAAACAAACTGAAAAACTCTGAAAAAAATACCCCATCAATTGCAGCCTAATTGTGTCATCAAACGCAGCCACTGTGCCATCAAATGCAGCCACTGTGCCCATCAATTGCAGCCACTGTGCCCATCAAACACAGCCACTGTGCCCATCAAATGCATCTGAGTGAATAGCGAACGCATAACGTTGCGCCCGCTATTCACATTTTTGGGGGCCTATTAGAGCCTATGGCTCTAATCAGGTGCTTCCAAAAAACACACCCGGCACTGTAATTCAGGCGCCCTGTGCTCGAAAAGGGGCCAGACACCTGAATAGGGGGTGTCAGCAGAGACCATAGATAGATTCATGCATTGCATGAATCTATCTATGATGATTAGAGCGGTGTCCCTTTATGGACGCACCGCCACTGGAACTTATATCATGTTTACTTGTTTTAAACCTTTTTTTTTTACATTTCTTCAGCTACTTCCTGTTTTAAAGGCCTGGGCAAGCAATGTCATACATCCCAAGAGTCTTCAGGAAGGGAGGATTGGTTTCCTTTGCTAAGCACACCCCCTGCCTGAACGAGCGACAGATATATTCCAGGAAGTAAATGCTACATGAATCATCTTCCCTTACTCAAGATGGCCACGGCCAGAAATGCTAGTAAGGTGTTTTTCAAAGTGATTTCTCACCCTGTTCCAAATTATTATGCAAATTCTATATCAGTGTCACAAAGATTAAATATTTTGTTTTTCAGTTTAACTCATGGATGGCATTGTGTCTCAGGGCTCTTTTGATCACTGAAAACAATCTCGGACACCTGTGATTATTAGATTGCCAGGTGAGCCAAATTAAAGGAAAAACTGATGTTCCACATTATTAAGCAGAGCACCATTTTCAAGCAATATGGGGAAGAAAAAGGATCTCTCTGCTGCCGAAAAGAGAAATACTTCAATGCCTTGGACGAGGTATGAAAACATTAGATATTTCACGAAAACTTAAGCGTGATCATCGCACTATTAAGAGATTTGTGGCGGATTCAGAGCACAGACGGGTTTCGTGCAGATAAAAGCACATTGAGGAAGATTTCTGCCAGATCCTTGCATCGGATCAAGAGAGCCCCACGAACATCAAGGTGTAGATTCCTCCAGAGTCTTGCAACTGTGCATAAACCTTCCGTTCGGCCACCACTAACCAATGCTCAAAGCAGAAACGGCTGCATTGGGCAGAAAAATACATAAAGACTAATTTTCAAACAGTAATTTTCACTGATGAGTGCTGTGCAACCCTGGATGGTCCAGATGGATGGAGTAGTGGATGGTTGGTCCTCATCCTCTCTCACCCAGGCTCAGGGTACTTTGTCTGGCAAAGCAGCTGCCAAAGTGGCCTCTTCCCTCGGCTCAATGGCATCAGTCACTCCTTCCCTAGCCCCACCACGTCCTCCTGAGGAGTCCCCCAAACTGTTTGACCACAGTGTTGGGTACATGCTCCAGGAGGATGCCCAGCGTTTTGAAGGCTCCAATGATGGAACCCAGCTGGAGGAAGGCAGTAACGTGAGACCAGAGAGAGGGGGTAGTAACGTGAGCCCAGAGAGAGGGTGTGCCCAACAAGGACAGCTATCTGGCAGTCATGTTCCCCCAGCTGCAGCATACTGCCAGATTTGCTTCAGTGATGAGGAGGGAGGGGATGATGATGTCACTAACTCCACGTGGGTGCCTGATAGGAGAGAGGAGGAGGAGGAGGCACATCTCCAACAAGGCAGGATGCCCTCTAGGGGCCAGCTTAAGGGCAGCACACCGACTGCATCACACCGCAGAGCTGCGCATGTGCAGGGCGCTGCTGTCTCTGCGTGTTATTCCAAAAGTTCTTTGGTGTGGGCCTTTTTTCAGACGTGTGCAGCAGATCGCACCATTGCCATTTGCAACATATGTCTAAAGCGTATCTCGTGTGGCCAAAACATCAGCTGCTTGGGCACCACGTGCTTGACCAGACATATGTCGACCTGCCATGCAGTTCGTTGGCAAGCCTCCCTAAAAGACCCACACCAAAGAACAAAGCGGACCTCTCCTCGCTCCTCATCAGCTGGGATCTCCAACCCCACTATACCTTCAGTCCTCTCTGAAACCTGCACTGAGAGGAATGAAGGTGTAGAATTAGGTGTGTCACAGCCAAGTACTTGCGGGCAATCTGCTATAGGTACACCGACGTCCGATTGTACCAGGCAAATTTCCCTGCCCCAGCTGCTGCACCGCCGAAAGAAGCTCGCTCGCAGCCATCCACATGCCCAGTGGTTGAATGCTAGCTTGGCTAAATTGCTAGCACTTCAACTGCTGCCTTTTCAGTTGGTAGACTCTGACCCCTTCCATGAGTTTGTGGAATGTGCGGTTTCTCAGTGGCAGGTTCCCAAACGCCACTTTTTCTCACGGAAGGCGATTCCGGCTCTCTACCGACATGTGGAAGGCAATGTCTTGGCCTCGCTGGACAGGGCGGTCAGCGGTAAGGTGCTTATTACCACTGACTCATGGTCCAGCAGGCATGGACAGGGACGTTACCTATCTTTCACGGCGCATTGGGTGACTCTGCTGGCAGCTGGGAAGGATGCAGGACAAGGTGCCGTAGTGTTGGAGGTTGTTCCGCCACCACGCCTCCAAAATGTTACTACTGGTGATTCTGACACACCTCTCTCCTCCACCCCCTCCTCTTCTTCTTCCTCCATGGCCTCTACTTTGTGCTTTGTCCTCTAAACCAGCGGTGCTCCGTAGGCGTTCAAGAGGCTACGCAAGTACGCAGGCAAAAATATGCCATGCAGTGCTTGAGCTGGTGTGCTTGGGGGACAGGAGCCACACTGGGGAAGAGATTCTGTCAGCTCTGCAGGGGCAGGCTCAGAGGTGGTTGACGCCACGCCAGCTTAAATCAGGAAAGGTGGTTTGTGACAATGGCACCAACCTCCTCTCCGCCCTCCGACAGGGACAACTGACCCATGTGCCCTGTTTGGCTCACGTCCTTAACTTGGTGGTGCAGCAGTTCTTGGGCAGGTACCCAGGCTTACAGGAGGTCCTGAAGCAGGCCAGGAAACTCTGTTGGCATTTCCGCCGGTCATATAATGCCAGTACTCGGCTGGCTGACCTGCAAAAGGAATCCAACCTGCCCAAGAACCGCCTAATCTGTGACATGCCCACCAGGTGGAACGGTGACATGCCCACCATGCTGCAGCGGCTGCACACGCAGCAGAGGGCCATCAATGAGTATCTGTTGCAATATGACACCAGGACAGGGTCAGGGGAGCTTGGATTTTTTTTCCCACTCCAGTGGGCCATGATCAGGGATGCATGCACTGTCCTGGCACCATTTGAGGAGGCTACAAGGATGGTGAGCAGTGACAGTGCATGCATCAGTGACACTGTCCCTCTTGTCCACCTGTTGGAGCACACGCTGCATGGAATAATAAACAGGGCACTTGAGGCAGAACAGAGGCAGGAAGAGGAGGACTTCCTTACCTCTCAAGGCCCCCTTTATCTAGACAGTGTTCCTGCTGGCCCGCCTATCACACAGGAAGAGGACAAGGAGGAGGAGGATTGTGTCAGCATGGAGGTGGAGCCTAGCACTCGGCATCAGCAGCAGTCTTCAAGGGATCAATTACAGTCCCAAGACACCCATGGACTTGTACGTGGCTGGGAGGAGGTGGCTGCGGATCATGTCATCCTCAGTGACCCAGAGGACTCGGCACCGAATGCCTCAGCAAACCTACGCTACATGGCCTCCCTGATCCTGCAAAGCCTGCGGAAGGATCCTCATATTCGTGCGATCAAGGAGAGGGATCATTACTGGCTGGCAACCCTCCTTGATCCACGTTAGAAGGGTAAGGTTGCGGACCTTATCTTGCCGCAGAGGGAGCAGAGGATGAAGCATCTTCGGGAGGCCTTGCAGAAAGGTCTCTGCAACGCGTTCCCAGAGACTGGGGGGTTACAAATTCCTGGTCCTGGACAACGTGTTGCTGAGGCTTCGGTCAGTCAAAGAAGGAGTGGTGGAGAAGGTGGCCGTCTGACCGATGCGTTCAGACAATTTTTTAGCACGCAGCCCCAAGGTATGATCGGTTCCAGCAACCATCGCCAGCGTCTGGTTTACATGGTGCAGGAATACCTAGGGACAAGATCAGACTTGGACACCTTTCCCACTGAAAATCCTCTGGGTTACTGGGTCTTGAGGATGGATCACTGGCCAGAGCTTGCACAGTATGCAATTAAGGGTACTGACCTGTCTTGCATCCAGCGTTCTTTCGGAACGCACATTTAGTGCTGCTGGAGGCTTTGTAACCAATCACAGGGTGCGCCTGTCCACCGACTTGGTCGATCGACTGACTTTCATAAAAATGAATCAGTCTTGGATCACCACCAGCTACCAAGCACCTGATGCTGATGTAACCAAATGATTTTTTTTGAAATGTCAGAATTCCTTCAAGACTGCCTATGCTGATGATGAGTGACTATTCTGTTATGCTGAGTGACTATCCTCTTCCTCCTCAATGATCATGCTGATAGCTTGTAAGAACATTTTTGGTTCTGGGCATTGCCACTAGTGGCTAAGGCCCAATTTTTCAGCCCCTGTTTAACAGGGGCGTGTAAATAAAATTTTTGATGCAATACTTTGCAGCAGGGCTCATTGCTGCGCTCCTAATAGAGTATTTGTGAGGAGTTGCAGTGTTGTGGCACCAGTGCCTAAGGCCCAATTTTTATGCCCCTTTTCAACAGGGGCATGTAATTACAATTCTTGATCTAATAATTCACAACAGGGCCCATTCCTGCGCCCACCAAGAGTAACTGTGAGGGCTTACAGTGTTGTGGCAACAACACCACCACCACCAAAGGCCCAATTGTTCTGCCCCTGTTCAACAGGGGCATGTAATTACAATTCTTGAACTAATATTTCACAGCTGGGCCCATCTCTGCGCCCACCAAGAGTAACTGTGAGGACTTATAGTGTTGTGGCACCAGCACCACCACCAAAGGCCCAATTTTTCCTACCACTGTTCAGCAATGGCATGTAATTACAATTCTTGATATAATAGTTCACAGCAGGGCGTTCCAGCGCCCACCAAGAGTAACTTGTGGCAACACCAACACCTAATGGGCAAATTTCTGCAGAGTATATACGGCAGACCCCTACTTTCAAACATCCAACTTACAAACGACTCCTACTTGCAAACGGAAGGAGACAACAGAAAGTGAGAGGAAATCTACCGCTAGGAAGGGAAATTCTCTTCTGTAAGAGTTAATATGGGAAAAGGGTATCTCCTCTCCACTAATGCTTTATCACCAATCCTTGTTTCAATAAAAACCCCAAATTTTCAAAAAACATTTGTCATTGGGACAGAAAGTGAGGTGAAATGTTCTGAACAGGTGCACAGACAGCAAAACAAATGTTACAGGGGTGATAACCCTTCCCTATGTTTTCCAAAAAGCTTAAAAATAGATTTTTTTGGCTGGAGCTACACTTAAACAATGTACCTGTTCCAAATTACAAACAAACTCTACTTAAGAACAAACCTACAGTCCCTGTCTTGTTTGCACCGCCTGTATTCTGCTGTTCAGAGCATATAGGGCCTTTTTTTAATTTGGGTGCGGGGTTCCCCTTAATATCCATACAAGACCCAAAGTGGCCTGGAGTGGGGGGGGGGGGGGTAGTGGGGAGGTTTTAAATGAGTTTTTTCCCTTTATAAATGTCATTTTGTGCAGGGACAGTTCTAAACACAGGAAACACGTGCCACTTCACAGGCATACTTTAGACACCCCCCCAGGTACGATATTTAAAGGAATATTTCTTTTTTTTTTCTCACTTTAAGCATCATTAAAATCACTGCTCCCAAAAAAACTGCAGTTTTTAAAACTTCTTTTTGCATTGATACATGTCCCCTGGGGCAGGACCCGGGTCCCCAAACCCTTTTTAGGACAATAACTTGCATATTAGCCTTTATAATTAGCACTTTTGATTTTGAACGTTCGAGTCCATTGTATTTAATAGGGTTCGAAAGTTTGCGCGAACTTTCGGTCCGTTCGCAGGTTCTGGTGCGAACCGAACCAGGGGGTGTTCGGCTCATCCCTACTCAGATGCAGTGTAGTTCCACTTTAGCCACTTACATTTACTGCGGCAGGGCGGCCCTTAAGCGCAGAATCATATACCTGTACGTGATTTTTTTTTAAGGGCTCTGGAGCACATGCTCGTGACGCCGGAGCCCCGCTCTCACTCTGATTGGACACAGCGGGAGCCAATCAGCGGGTCCGGCAGACCCGAAGTCCGCCAGAAACCCGGCGATTGTTTGGAGAAAGGCAGAACAGCGGTCTGCCTATGTAAACAAGGCAGATTGCCATTCTGCTAGTAAGGAAGATGGAGATCTTGTGTTCCTATAGTGCACCCATCCTCCACACAGTTAGAAAGCACTCCCAGGGAACACAGTTAATCCTCTGATCGCCCCTGTTGTTAACCCCTTTCCTGCCAGTGTCATTAGTGCAGTGACAGTGCATTTGTTTAGCACTGATCACTGTATTGGTGTCACTGGTCCCCAAAAAGTGTCACTTAGTGTCAGATTTGCCCGCAGCAAAGTCGTAGTCCCGCTAAAAATTGCTGATCATTGCCATTACTAGTAAAAAATATAAAATAAATAAAAAGTCCATAAATCTATCCCATAGTTTGTAGACGCTATAACTTTTGCGCAAACCAATCAATACACCCCTATTGAGAATTTTTTTAACAAAAACATGTAGCAGAATACATATTGGCCTAAATTGATGAAGAAATTCGATTTTTTTATTTTTTTATTGGATATGTATTATAGCAAAAAGTAAAGAATATTGTTGTTTTTTTCAAAATCATCTTTCTTTTTTTGTTTATAGCGCAAAAAAAAATAAAAACCGCAGAAGTGATTAAATAGCAACAAAAGAAAGCTCTATTTGAGGGAAAAAAGGATATCAATTTTATTTGGGTATGGCGTCGCACGACAACTGTCAGTTAAAGCAACGCAGTGCAGTATCACAAAAAATGGCGTGGTCAGGAAGAGGATAAAACCTTCCGGGGCTGAAGTGGTTAAGCTTTGTTGATGGCTAGAAGGCTATAATAATAATGCACATTGGGTAAAATCAATGCGATTGTTCTAATAAACAATATGCTATGCTACATTTTCCGCTTACTGTTAGTATGTAAATATAGAGTATTACTTCCTTCCTCAAGTAATTAAATGCGGAGACAACTTTAAATAATTCAGAGCTACAGAAATGAAAAGAAAACCATTCTATGGGAAATAGATGTCAGAGGTTCAATTTACAGACACCCAGGTAATAGGAATCTTTAGGCTGATTGTTGCCAGGAAAGGGCTAAGTGCCATTTCTCTGGAATGTCATCGTTGTTTTCAGACGTTAAGTGATTTTATGCAAAATATAGGTTGTCCTGTGATGGCAGACAGGTATTCTCCCAAAAAATAACCTTTGGAAACTATTTATTCGAAGTTGCCATAGCTACAACTTCCGATTTCCCAGCAGCGTCCAATAGCTTTAAGCAGATGGAGGAGAAGATGCATTACTTATATATGAAAACTGGTAGATGCCTTTCAATACTCATAACTGCATTCAGTCAGCATAGCTCCCAACTGTCCCTGATTTTGAGGGACTGTCCCTGATTTAGAGCAATGTCCCGCTGTCCCTCATTCCCCCCCATTTGTCCCTCATTTTGGTCTGATCTATAAAGTTTGATAGATAAAAAGTGCATTTTATATACAAAAGTGTTTTGCAGCGCTAAACTTTTCATCTGATTTCTAATCTGCTGCATTTGTAAATTCCAAAAGCCAATATAAAGAAATAGTAGTGGTAAAAATGCACTTGTGGGTTTAACTAATCTTGTTTTATTGTACAACTCTCCTTTAAGGGGGCATTACAAGGGGGTGTGTCTTATGCCTGCATACTTTTGCTGATCAACACAAGAACAGGAAGCGCCTCTGGGTGCAGACTGTATAAAAAGTTTAATCAAATAGAAAGGTTTGTAAAAACACTCACATTTAAGTGGTAAGTTTGTGCATGATAAGGTCCCAAACAACCAGGGTCATCAGTGATATCTGTCTCTATGGAGCCGATGGATGTGCTGTCTCTGCAGTCGTCTCTGTAGCCACTAGATGGTATACAGCCAGCAGCAGTGGATGGACATCAGAGCGAGGCTTGAGGAGCAGACTGTAATCCAGGCGAGGAGAGATGATGTCACTGGAATACGCAACGTTTCTCAAGCTGGCGTGCCGTGAATGACGTGACGGACGTGCTCATTCTTCAGGCTAATTTGCAGGAACCAGTGACGAAGGATATAAGACGAGGGAGGGGAGGGGGAGTGGCCGGAAACATGGCATGACACATGACAGGCTGGGAAACGAGGATGTGCTGAAAATGCTTGCTGGCTAATAGCATCATGAATTAATAAAACAAACTGAATGGCAGTATTACAGGGAAGACCTTAAATTAATAAAACAGACACAAAGCAAAAATTAATCAATGATAATGATGATAATAAATTATCATTGATTCATTTTTGCTTTGTGTCTGTTTTATTAATTTCCGGTCTTCCCTGTGATACTGCCAATCAGTTTGTTTTATTAATTCATGATGCTTTTAGCCAGCAAGCATTTGCAGCACTCCTCGTTTCCCAGCCTGTGATGTGTCATCTGCATTACACCTTTGTATTTCTGCACAGAGTGCATTCCATTCCGGCCACTCCCCCACCCTCCCTCTCCTTATATCCTTCATCACTGGTTCCAGCAAATTAGCCAGAAGAATGAGTGCGGCCGTCACGTCATTCACGGCACACCAGCTCGAGAAACGTTGTGTATTCCAGTGACATCATCTCATCATATTCCAGTGACATCATACCATCAAGTAGCTACAGAGACGACTGCAGAGACAGCACATCCATCGGCTCCATAGAGACAGATATCACTGATGACTCTGGTTGTTTGGGACCTTATCATGCACAAACTTACCACTTAAATGTGAGTGTTTTTACAAACCTTTCTATTTGATAAAACTTTTTATACAGTCTGCACCCAGAAGCGCTTCCTGTTCTTGTGTTTTTCAGTGTTTGGGAACATGAGTTCTGTTCCCCCTGGATAGCTGTTGTGAGCGCGGACTTAACCCTTTCCTCTCTTCATCCCTCACACACCATATCTCATTTATATTACCATCCAGCATACTGCACCTGCACTGCCAATGTGCATCAATCATTGACTTCTTCACAAAGAGTGGACTTGTTGCCTCTTTGTGCATATAATTGTATGCTCATTCAGTACTTTTTTGTTTGTTCACCATTGGATACTTTTTTTGGTTTTCAATTTTGCGCCATTTTACTGATAGGTGTCCCTCATTCCCATCTCAAAATGTTGGGAGGTATGAGTCAATTATTCCATTGAGTAGTGTATATAGGGTGAGTCAAATTAAATTATCTGATTGGTTTGCTTTTTGCCAACATATGAGAAATGTACTCTTTTTTACAAGTATTTATATGGGACGGAAATGATTGTTTAGTACAAAGTTGCCTGTTAACTTATATCACTGACCTAATGCATGAGCCAAACAAATAGTGACAGCTAAAAAAACAAGCTAGGTTTCACCCAAAGCCGCTGTGACTCACCTATGTGCTAAAGGGTGAAAGAGATTTCAGTGATGACACTGTGCTCCGTACTATATGTGTACTGTATATGAAGTTACTGCTGACAAAAAAATCTAATATAATCTGCCTATTTTCCAGCTATATGTTCACATTTAAATAGTGAAAATGATAAAATTATACCAGTTACAGTAAAGCCTCTTGCACACAGGATGTTTTTTTTCCTCACCTAGACACCTTTGCTCCTTGCAGTAAAAAAAGCAGCTTAACCACTTCAGCTCTGGAAGGTTCACCCCCCTTTAAGACCAGGCCATTTTTTGCGATATAGCACTGCGTTGCTTTAACCACTTAAGGAACAAGTCTCTTTTTGACACTTGACACCGTCTCATTTGTAAATATCTCCTAAACCGTGGAGGTTTGGGAGATATTTCGAGCACCTACAGGTAAGCCTTAAGCCCTGTACACACGATCAGTTTTAGCGATGAAAACAGTCCAATGGACTTTTTTCATCTTACAAACCGATCGTGTATGGGCCCCATCGGTCTTTTTTCCATCGGTGTTAAAAAATAGAACATGTTTTAAATTTATCCGATGGAAAAAAAACAATAGCAAACTACTATTGTCTGTGGGGAACTCCATCGGATGAAAAAACCCATGCATGCTCAGAATCAAGTCGACGCATGCTCAGAAGCATAGAACTTAATTTTTCTTGGCTCGTCGGAGTGTTTTACGTTACGGCATTTGGGACGATCAGTTTTTTGACTGATGGTGTGTAGGCAAGACTGATGGAAGTCAGCTTCATCAAAAATCCATTGGTTTAAAATCCATAGGAAATCCGATTGTGTGTACAGGGCTTAAATCTAGACTTACCGGTAGGTAAAAGTTGTTGTAAAGGGTTTATAACCACTTAAAGACCCCTCACTGTATATATACATCGGCAGAATGGCTCGTACAGGCACAATCACGTACCTGTAGGCGGCCCTTTAACTGCCGCCGCCGGCGGCGCGCTCGCGACCCCCCTGCCTTCCCCGTGAGTCGGACCGCGGGTCCCGCGGACTCGATCGCCACGGGGATCCCCGCGATCGTCTCACGGAGGCATGGAGCGGGGAGATGTTAGTGTAAACACAACATCTCCCCTACTGACAATGTCAGCGATCTCCACTCTGTGTAATCAGAGCGGAGATCAGTGACGTGTCACTAGTAGCCACGCCCCCATCAGTTAGAAACACGCCCCTAGGCACACTTAACCCCTCCAGCGCCCCTAGTGGTTAACCTCTTCACTGCCAGTGTCATTTTTACAGTAACCAGTGCATTTTTATTTCACTGATCGTTGTAAAAATGACAATGGTCCCAAAAATGTGTCAAAAGTGTCCGATGTGTTCGCCATGTCACAGTCACAAAAAAAAAAAAAAAAAAAAAAAAAAAAAAAAAAAAAAAAAAAAAAAAAAAATCGCTGATCGCCGCCATTACTAGTAAAAAAAATAAAATAATTTTTATATAAATGCCTTTAAAACTATCCCCTATTTTGTAAACGCTATCATTTTTGCACAAACCAATCAATAAACGCTGATTGCGATTTTTTTTACCAAAAATATGTAGAGGAATACGTATCGGCCTAAATTGAGGAAAAAAAATGAATTTTTTTTCAAAATTGTCGCTCTATTTTTGTTTATAGTGCAAAAAATAAAAACCGCAGAGGTGATCAAATACCACCAAAAGAAAGCTCTATTTGTGGGAAAAAAAGGACGCCAATTTTGTCTGGGAGCCACGTCGCACGACCGCGCAATTGTCAGTTAAAGCGACGCAGTGCCGAATCGCAAAAAGGGGCCTGGTCTTTATGCTGCATATTGGTCCGGGGCTTAAGTGGTTAAGGGCCGTCCTGCCGCAGTATATGTATGTTAAAGTGTTTAAGCGGTAAAAAAACATGTCTAAATACACAGTTAATAGACACTTTTAGGATCATTTAGATGTGCTTAGGCACATAAAGCATTTGGGCGATCATTGATTCCATTAGCCAGAATATGAATTTTTCGTTCTGGCCACTAGAATGAATTAATGCTCAAGCGCTAAACACGCCTAGCACTTAGGTGCATTTACATGTGTTTAGGCGCATTCAGCAATTTTCTAGCCAAAAGCTTCTCTCTTGAATGCGCTGGTGGTATGTTTTTTCTTTCAGCCTCTAAATGCTCTTCTAATTCACCTCTATGTTAGCTAATGTGGCCATGCACACATAAGCATTTACAAACATACACTATAATACCAAAAGTGTTGGGGAACCTGCCTTTACACGCACATGAACTTTAATGGCATCCCAGTCTTAGCCCGTAGGGTTCAATATTTAGTTGGCCCACCCTTTACAGCTATAACAGCTTCAACTCTTCTGAGGAGGCTGTCCACAAGGTTTAGAAGTGTGTCTATGGGAATGTTTGACCATTCTTCCAGAAGCGCATTTGTGAGGTCAGGCACTGATGTGGACGAGAAGGCCTGGTCTCCGCTCTAATGACTGCCCCCCAGTGCACCAAGCAAGGTCCATAAAGACATGAATAAGGGAGTTTGGGGTGGAGGAACTTGACTGGCCTGTACAGAGTCCTGACCTCAACCCGGTAGAACACCATTGGGATGAATTAGAGCATAGACTGTGAGCCGGCCTTCTCGTCCAACATCAGTGCTTGACCTCACAAATGTGTTTTTGGAAGAATGGTCAAACATTCCCATAGACACACTCCTAAACATTGTGGACAGCCTTCCCAGAACAGCTGAAGTTGTTATAGCTGCAAAGGGTGGGCCAACTCAATATTGAACCCTACAGACAAAGACCATATACACACTATACAACTTTTGTTGTCTGATTTCCTTTCGATTTACCAAAACCATGTAGTGAAAGGGCCTACCTGATTGCATACAAATTGAAACTCTTATGCCGCGTACACACGACCGTTTTTAATGTCATTGAAAAAAAACTGAATTTTTCTCGACGTGATTTTTCGTGTTTCCTCTCAAGCCTGCCTTGCCTACACACTATCGTGGAAAAAATGTTTGAATAAAGCGCGGTGACGTACAACACGTACGACGGCACTATAAAGGGAAAGTTCCATTCGGATGGCGCCACCCTTCATGTTAGTAAAGTTTGTTGAGAGACGATTCACGCTTTTCAGCCTCGTGCTTTTCAGTCCATTACAGTGTGACAAATGTCTATTACGAACGCTAGTTTTACCAGAACGAGTGCTCCCGTCTCATACTTGATTCTGAGCATGCGCATTTTTTTTCACGTCGTTAAAGCCGTTTCACGGCCGTTTTTCATGACGAGAAAAACGACGATGTGAAAAGCGACGAGATAAATTTAGAGCATGTTCCAATTTTTTCTTGGCCATTTTTTACGTTGTGAAAAATGCTCGGAAGCCCACACACGATCATTTTTAATGACCATTTTAAAAAAGTGCATTTTTCTCGTCATTAATAACGGTCGTGTGTATGTTGCAACAAGGTTTGACCTCATATTATATGGTTTTGGTAAATCTGAAAGGAAAAAATCTACAGAAAATGGTATAGTGTGTATCCAGCTTAAGGCAGGGATCACATTAAAGTTCTTGTGTGCGTAAAGGCAGGCGTCCCAATACTCTTGGTAATATAGTGTATGTTTGTAAATGCTTACGTGTGCATGGCCACATAAGCGAACATATAGGTGTTCACCGGCTGAAAAAAAAGTAAAACGGCTGTAAAATCTGCATTTTTTACACCCTGTGTGTATGAGGCCTTTAGCTTTTTCCCATTGTCACAGCTCAGTTTATCCTATAAACTGATATAGCTTTGTAAGGCTTGCAGGAACTGCACTTTAAATCATAAGGAACTTGTGGACTGTTGTGCAAAGACAACATAGCTGTGTTGCCCATGAATCAGGTTGCAGCCATTTGTTTTAGGGCAGTATACATGAGAATAAGGCTAATCATTTTTGCATACAAATATTGTTGATCACAATGCCAAAAAGAAATGTAGCCATTCTGACTATTTAGCTTTCTATGGCTTTTTAAACCTATGAGGGGAAATTTTGAAATTTTTAAGCTTTGATTGCTAAAATTAATTAACCCATTTTCCCTGCATTGGCAGTCAGTGGCAGAGCCATTTAACATCAACACTGTTGACAAATATCCAATTAACACCGCCACTGTGCTACTGGCCATCATAGAAGCATTTAATATAAGCTAATAAGAGACTGCACAGAGCATATATATATTTTTTTTTTAATACAGGTGTCAGTCACATCTATTTTTTGAAGAGCCTGTGAGCCCTCAATATGTCCAAACCTCTGAGTGGTGCACAGAAGTGAAAGAGTTGGAGGAAATACTATGCAAAATACCAAAAATAACTGTTTTTCTTGTACCTGCAGGTGGATCTTCTGAAGAACCGGCTGGTACAGCTTTTCAAGAAGTGATTCCTGCTCAAAGTACATCTGAATTTGGCTCTGAAGCTGATGCATTGCTGTCTTCTGATCAACTTACGCTACTAGAAACACCAATGTCCATGGAGGTGGAGAAACCAGGCCTATTCCGAAATATTGGTTTGCTTTCTAGCCTCTATTCTGTGTAAATGCAAGAGCCTTCTGCTGAAGCATTTGATATACTGACAAAATTTGTGGAACAGTCAGGTTTCATAACTGACATTGGTTTGCGGCCCAACATATCTACCTTTGAGATGCGGGAGTACTGGTCAAAAAATGGAAATTTGTCAGTGAGAAAACCTCTGGAACAACTGAAAAATGAAGGGTTTGCAAAATCTTTTTAATACGGACGTTGCTGTACTATCGACATGTTTATGCGTAACTGTCCCAATGGAGACAAGGTTGAATGAAAGTGGCTTTGCTACTCAAACACTGGCAGAATCTACTGTTTTGACTGCAAATTGTTTAGTGCATCACAAAATGTATTTTCCAATGATGGCTTCAGCAACTGGAAACTTGCCAGTTAACAAATTTCATCACATGAACAAACCTTAAAACCATATTGATGTTATGATTGATACAGCCAAATATTCTAAACTGGAGGGTCAGATTGACCATAACATGCAACAACAGATTGAAGAGCTGACAAGCTATGGTCAAAACCTAGTTAAACGTTTGCTTAGCGTCATCATTTTTCTCGTCAAAAGAGGATTGGCTTTTAGAGGAGATGACTAAGTTATTGGATCCAAACACAATGGCAACTATCTTGGTATTTTGGAATTACAGTCGGAGTACGATGCTTTCCTAGCACAACACATCCACACAAAGGAAAACAAGGGCAAAGGATGTACAATGTTTCAGCAAATGTCTGTGAAGAACTTATAAAGATTACAGGGGAAAAGAACATGTCATCAACCGGGTTAAAATGGCTACTTGGTATCTGTAGATTCATCTGAAGATTATTCCCATACTGATCAGTTCACAGTGATTTTACAATACTAAGACCAGATACAGACTATTAGATTTTCTGCAGATTTTTGTCTTGATTGCATACAAATTGAAACTCTTAAAGTTTGACCTCATATTATATGTATTTGGTAAATCTGAAGACAAAAAATCTGCAGAAAATCTAATAGTGTGTATGGGGCTTTAGAAGGAAATCAACCTGTGGAGCATTTTCTAACCTTCCTACCCTCAACGGTGAATAAAAGAGTAGAAATGGCAAATGCGCTCGTAAAATTCCTTGATAATGTTGGACTTTCCATACAAGAATGCTGTGGACAAAGTTACGACAATGCAAGCAACATGTCTGGTCACTAAAAGGGTATGCAAGCAAAAATTGTTAACCTGAATAAATATGCAAAGTATATAACTTGTTTTGGAAACTCCCTAAACCTTGTTGGAAAGGATACTGCAAATTCGTGTAGTAGTGAGGCTGTCAAGTTTTTTGACTTCATACAAGCTCTGTATGCATTCTTTACTGGCTCAACCAGGCTCTACAAGAAGCTTAAAGACAAGCTTGATGAGAAAGGCCTCTCTGTGTCCATGCCAAAAAAGCTAAGTGACACACGTTGATCATGTCGTGCTGATGCTTGTCAGGCACTAGTCCATGGCTATCAAAATATAATGGACATTTTGTTGGAAATTTCAGCTGCATGTGAAGAAAGGTCAGAGTACTGTAATATGGCAAAAGGACCATTTCATTAAATGAGCAAATTTGAGACTGGGATTTTTGCAGAATTCTGGAACACTGTTTTAAAGAGCTTCAACAGCAGCAACAAAACGTTGCAGTCCTTTTAACTCAACCTAAATTCAGCAATTGGCATTTTGAAATCGTTAAAATATTTTATTAATGAACAACGTACTAAATTTGATGCATTTGAATCAGCAGGCAAGCGTCTCACAGATACTGAAGAATATACTGTTGAACATAGTCGTCTTCAATGCCGGAATGTCCGTCAGGAGTGACTTGACTATGGACACAGTGAAGAAGCACACTAAACACCCAAGGAGACCTTTTATGTTAAGGCCTTTCTCCCATGTGTTAAACTTTTATTGTGTCTGGAGCATCGACTAGGAGCTTACAGTGAAGTGTGTGATTTATATGGATTCTTTATAAATTTTCCAGTGATGGACTTAGATTCCATTAAAATTGCAGCAGAAAAGTTGTCCGCTTTCTACAAGCATTACCTGGGCACAACCTTTGGTGACAAGCTAATTCAGTTTCAGTCATTCATTTCTTTGTTTCTCGATAAAAAAAAACACATGACTGCAGCATAGAGCAATTTATGTACAATACCATTTTTGACAAGGATGTAAAAGACACCTTTCCCAACCCGAAAATTGCTTTAAAAATCACTAACTGTTTAGGTGAACAATCTCTTTCAAAAATGAAACGGATTAAAAATCAACAACGCACAGCCATGAGCCAAAGTCGTCTCACCAAACTGTCTATAAAATCCCCTTCACGCTGACCATACGCAAATATGCGTTCATGGCTTGAAGGGGTTATACCAGGGTGATGCCTGCAGCTACAGGCATCACATCAGTACCTTTTTTTATAGCCAGCGTTTGGCTTTTTAGTAAAAACAACCGATGCAGCTAAAAGCCGCTCGGCTGTTATCCTAAAGGAGCGGGAGGGAATATTCCCCCCTGCCTTCTGCTGCTCTTCCTGGGCCTCCCGTCCCACGAGAGACCCGAGCCACCATTCGACGCATCCGCCACCTAGGCTGAGTCCCGTACGAAGCCGGATTAGGCTCCGATTGCGTCTCCGATGTAAAATCCCAGAAGCAACATCACAACGTCACTTCCGGTTTTCTCTGCTGCCAATGGCGCCAATTTAAAGAAAATTACAGTATTTAGAAATGCAGATTTGGGCAATCTGAATACTTTTAAGTGCAAAGTAAAACGCATACGTAAGTCACGCCTGCAAATCTAAACAATGTTTAAATCACACATGTGAGGTATCACCATTATCGTCAGAGTGAGAGGAATAATTCTAATGAAAGACCCCCTTTATAACTCTAACCTGCTAACAGTAACCTATGGAGATTTTAAGTACCGTCGTTTGTTGCCATTCCATGAGTGTGCGCAATTTCAAAGCATAACATGTTGGGTATCTATTTACTCGGTGTAACATCATCTTTCACATCATCCCAAAAATTGGGCTAACTTTACAGTTTTTAATTCATGGAAGTGTATTTTTTCCCCAAAAATTTCATTTGAAAGACTGTTGTGCAAATACCGTGTGACATAAAAAATTTGCAGCGATCACCATTTTATTCTCTAGGGTCTCTGCTAAATATATATATATATATACTGTGAGGGGGTTAACTCGGTAGCGGGTGTGTGTGACCCCCTGGTTGGGCTCCCCACACAAAAACAGGGCCAGCAGACGGAGGTTGTGGTTTTCAAAATCAAAAGGTGCGGTTTATTTCTCTATGTACAGTGACAAAAACACAGCAAAGCCAAAAAGAAACATAAACAAAATAAATCCTGGTCAGTTTGACCTCTGACTAAACATGCAGGTTTCCTAAACTAACAACTGGGATCAGCCTGGTGCTGTCCTAGTCCCTAAGTCCCTGGTTTAGTAAAAGTCCAAACAAATAGCCACACAGGCTTTGCCTCACCGCACAGGGGTTCACTCTCCCTAGACAGTCCACACAGGTCTTGTTCCAGGCATGAGCTAACATCTAATGAAGCTGGGAGTTCTTATAGAGGCCTAAATGAGCTGACAAGGTTCAGCTGGTCTCCTCATCTCTGTCTGCACGACGCCCCACACTCTCCCTAGAGGTATGAGTCATCCATGAGCCTACTAGCCTCAGCTGGGCTTATACAACTCTCCACCCTAGTTGTACAAGTCAGCATAAAGCCTGAATCTGGGAGAAATATATCTACCCCCCTGGATGCAACCAGGTGACTTTACCTTCCTGCTGTCACATACCCCCCCCTCTTGTTTTAACCTTGGGGTTGGAACACCAGCAATCAGGCATTCATGTACTCGAGACAAAGCATCCACATTCCCCATTTGAACGCCAGGGCGATGCTTTACTGTGAAGTTGAATTCCTGTAGGGCCAGGGACCACCTATTCACTCTTCTATTTGTCTCCTTGTTTTGAGCCATCCACTTTAACGGAGCGTGATCCGTAACCATGTCAAAGTGCCTACCTAGCAGATAGTACCGAAGGGAATCTAGAGCCCACTTCACCGCTAAACACTCCTTTTCAACCGTGGCGTAATTTACCTCATGGGACTTCAACTTCCTGCTGAGGTAAATGACTGGGTGCTCTTCCCCGTTCCAGACCTGGGACAATACTGCTCCTAACCCCACATCTGACGCATCACTTTGTACGACAAAGTCTTTAGAGAAGTCGGGTGAGTACAACACTGGCTGGCTACATAAGGCTTGTTTCAAGAATTGGAATGCTGCCTCAGCCTCGGGGGTCCATTTAATCATGACCGACCCTTTCCCTTTCGTCAGGTTGGTTAGGGGCACAGCCTTAGAAGCAAAGTGGGGAATGAAGCGCCGATAATAACCCGCGATTCCCAGAAAGGCCCGTACCTGCTTCTTGCTGTTGGGACGTGGCCAACTCTGGATGGCCTCGACTTTGTTGAGTTGGGGTTTTATCACTCCCCTGCCAATGGTGTACCCAAGATATTTGGCCTCCTCCTGCCCAATGGTACACTTCTTGGGGTTAGCCGTAAACCCCGCTTCCCGGATAGAGTCTAGGACTGCTTGCACTTTTGGCAGATGTGAGGCCCAATCTGTGCTATGGACAATTACGTCATCCAGGTAAGCCGCAGCATACTTCCGATGGGGCCTCAGTATCTGGTCCATTTTCCGCTGGAATGTGGCCGGCGCATTCTGTAACCCGAACGGCATTCTCTTATATTGGAACGCCCCGTCTGGGGTTACAAATGCGGTTTTCTCTTTGGCCGACTTGGCCAGGGGAATTTGCCAATACCCTTTTGTGAGGTCAAGAGTCGTCATGTATCGGGCTGTTCCCAGCCGGTCGATCAACTCATCTATACGTGGCATGGGTTAGGTGTCAAATTTTGTAACTTTGTTCAACTGACGAAAATCGTTACAAAATCGCCAGCTCCCATCCGGTTTAGGCACCAACACAATGGGACTAGACCAATCACTTTGGGACTCCTCTATCACCCCTAAGTTCAGCATTTTCTGTACTTCCTCCCGTATTGCCTCCCGTCGGGCCTCTGGGATCCGATAGGGTTTTAACTTCACCCTTTCACCGGGCGGGGTAATAATATCATGCTCTACCCCAGATGTTTGTCCCGGCAGCTCAGAGAACACCTCCTTGTTGCGAAGCACAAACTCCTTAACCTCCTGTTGTTGGGGTTGTGACAAGGTGGCTGCTATTCCAACCTCCGGAATCACGTGACCAAGTTTCTGCGACTAGGGACTCTCTATCCCTCCAGGCTTTCAACAGATTAACGTGATAGATCTGTTCGGGCTTTCGCCTTCCTGGTTGTCTGACCTTGTAATTCACTTCGCTCACTTTTTCCATTATCTCGTAGGGGCCTTGCCATTTGGCAAGGAATTTACTTTCAACCGTAGGGACAAGTACCAATATCCTATCCCCCGGGGAAAAGGTACGGGTCTTTGCTCCACGGTTGTACACTCTCTGCTGTGCCAACTGCGCTTGGGCCAAATGTTCCTTCACGATGGGCATTACCTGTGCAATTCGATCTTGCATCAGGGCGACATGCTCAATCACACTCCTGTGGGGAGAACTCTCACTTTCCCAAGTTTCCTTGGCAATATCCAACAGCCCTCTTGGGTGTCTCCCATACAGTAACTCAAAGGGGGAGAATCCCGTAGAGGATTGGGGCACCTCCCTAATAGCAAACATCAAATAAGGAAGTAGACAGTCCCAATCCTTTCCATCTCTATCCACCACTTTCTTCAACATTTGTTTTAGGGTTTTGTTGAATCTTTCAACCAGCCCATCGGTTTGGGGGTGATACACAGATGTACGCAATTGCGTCACTTTGAACAATTTACACAGCTCTTTCATAACCCGGGACATAAAGGGTGTACCTTGGTCCGTAAGCAGTTCTTTACAAATACCCACCCGGCTAAAAACAAGAGATAGCTCTTTGGCTATGGTTTTGGCCGAGGTATTTCTGAGAGGGATCGCTTCTGGATCATCCTCTCCAGTCATTTTTGTCAATAAACGACTCACCCCAAAGGACGCGGTATTAGTGGGACGGCTTTCCTCACTGGTCTGCGGACGTTGCTGCATTACTGCTTCCATTTGTTGTAGTCTCTGCTCTTGCTTCTGTAACAGGTCTATGAAGCGGGCCTCAGATTGCTGCTGGGCTTGTTGATGAGCTTGCTGCTGGGCTGCAAGGCTCCTTTGCAAACCTGCATTTGTCTGCTGTTGATTGGCATTTGCTAGAGCCAGCTGTTTCAGTATCTCCTCCATGCTGGCTTAAAAAAAACTGCCACTGGTTCTCCACCAACTGTGAGGGGGTTAACTCGGTAGCGGGTGTGTGTGACCCCCTGGTTGGGCTCCCCACACAAAAACAGGGCCAGCAGACGGAGGTTGTGGTTTTCAAAATCAAAAGGTGCGGTTTATTTCTCTATGTACAGTGACAAAAACACAGCAAAGCCAAAAAGAAACATAAACAAAATAAATCCTGGTCAGTTTGACCTCTGACTAAACATGCAGGTTTCCTAAACTAACAACTGGGATCAGCCTGGTGCTGTCCTAGTCCCTAAGTCCCTGGTTTAGTAAAAGTCCAAACAAATAGCCACACAGGCTTTGCCTCACCGCACAGGGGTTCACTCTCCCTAGACAGTCCACACAGGTCTTGTTCCAGGCATGAGCTAACATCTAATGAAGCTGGGAGTTCTTATAGAGGCCTAAATGAGCTGACAAGGTTCAGCTGGTCTCCTCATCTCTGTCTGCACGACGCCCCACACTCTCCCTAGAGGTATGAGTCATCCATGAGCCTACTAGCCTCAGCTGGGCTTATACAACTCTCCACCCTAGTTGTACAAGTCAGCATAAAGCCTGAATCTGGGAGAAATATATCTACCCCCCTGGATGCAACCAGGTGACTTTACCTTCCTGCTGTCACAATATATATATATATATATATATATATATATACACATATATAATGTTTGGGGGTTCTAAGTAGTTTTCTAGCAAAAAATACGCATTTTAACTTGTAAGCAACAAATGTCAGAAATAGGCTTAGGCATGAAAGGGATAATGTCTGCTGAATCAGAAATACTTTGCAGTCTTTGACTTCACCAACATTACAAAGACATTTGCTGCTCAAAAAGCATGTAGAATAGTTGCATAAATTACATTAAAGTATTTCTTTACTGTTATGTAAAAAGTTATCTGCACTTTTATATTAGTGGTTGACAAATAATATTCAGCTATACTAGCAGCTGTTGCCTAATAGGAATGTTAACATACCGGGATTTTCCATAAAGCTGCTATACGGAAAATCCTTCTTTTTTTTATTTTATTGTTTTGTTTTGTTTTTTTGTGGACCAACAGCTGATGAAAGGGTGGTTTTATCACCCTTTTAGCGCAGAAGCACATAGCTTCCAGCTTTACTGTAGTATATGATGTTACTCTGCTACCTGATTACCAATTCTCTAAATTGGAGTGGAGCATACGCACTTTATTTTTAATGTTTGATTTTGGATTCTATCCTATTTAATTGCCATGTGGTGTTAATTGTTATATTATTTATTAATATTTATTTTTGAGTTACTAGACAACATAGCTATTTGTTTTACACACAAAACATAATGTTGATTTGCACTTTATTACTGAAAGTTATTAACATATTAACATATAAGCATTACTACAGTTGGAGAGTACGTACTGTTACAGATCTAGCTAAGGACTTGTTTGTGGACCAGTTCTTTATGTTTACATTATTAAAGTTTTTTTTTAGATAAATCTATGTGTGTTTGTTTTTTGAGATGTTGAGGTGAAGAGCAAAATTGCATTGGGTGGGTCCCAAGAAAATGTTTGCCCAGGGTCCAAACCATATTAAAGACGGCCCTGCCTATTAGTATGGACACTAGTAAAAGTTAATGAGAAGCAGCTATCTGAGTGAGCAGTCTTTAGCCCTAGTCCTTCATGGTGCACATAAGTACAGTCCAAGTAGCCTGCATACAGTAAATAATGCTAGTTAGATAGCCAGTCACTATGTGCTCAGTCTCTGCTAGAAGCGACAAGTTAATGGCAGCGGTGTCCTCCCACCAGTACCAGCGATACAGCAACAGGTGTCTCACTGTTGGGATGTCAACCTGTAGGTGGGGTGCAGCGGCAATAACTTACACAGTCAGGTGCAATGGAAAACTTGTGTTGAAATAGCACAGCAACAGTTCACAATAAACCCACTGGGAAGGCTGCCTAACCGGGTGCACTCACGGTTTCCACTAATGTGAAGAAAGCAGGTATCAGTCGGACTTACAGCATCTGTTAAGAGAGCAGAAATGTCTTGTGTCCAAGCAGGGGGTTGTCCAAGGAGTTGCAACCCTACGCTTTCCCTTCTTGTCAGGGCCTTTCCCTACCACCAGTGTCACTAATAGGCAGGGTACTTATTCCAACTCTACTAACCTGCAAACTTGTGCCAAACCTGGGGGCCAGGGCATTAAATAGGCTCTGCCTGACCCAAGATGGCTGCCAGATAGGGTTGTCACCTCATATCTTTAAAACCAAACACATATTAACCACTTGTTTACTGGGCACTTTAATACCCCCTTCCTGACCAAGCCAATTTCCATCTTTCAGCGCTCTCACACTTTAAATGACAATGGCGTGGTCATGCAACACTGTACCCAAATGAAAATTTTTATAATTTTTTTCACACAAATAGAGCTTTCATTTGGTAGTATTTAAGCACCACTGTGTTTTTTGCTAAACAAACAAAAAAAATACAGTTTTTCATATTTTGTTACAGAATTTTGCAAACAGGTAATTTTTCTCCTTCACTGATGGGCACTGATGAGGTGGCACTGATAGGCGGCACTGATGGTCACTGATGAGGAGGCACTGATAGGTGGCACTGGTGGGCACAGATTTGTAGCATTGGAGGGCACTGATAGATGGCACTGGTGGGCATAGATTTTCAGTACTGGAGGGCACTGATTAGCAGCACTGGTTGGCACTTAGGGGAACGATGTCCCTCTAACAGAAGCCAGTTACTGGCTTTATTCTTTTCTTTACGCTGACAGCTTGAAGAAAAAAAAAAGCCGGATTCCGTGCTCAGCTGTCATTGGTTGACACCTGATCACGCGGTAAAGGGCCCGCTGGGATTGGCCCTTTGCCCTGCTCTGTAATCAGCCAAGTCCAAAGGACTCGCGATCACAGAGCTCGCCCCCTAGCGTGCGTGGGCAGCATGAGAACGTACATGAACGCCCACCCGGCATTTGAGGACCGCGCTGTAGCCGTCTTTCGGCTACAGCGTGGACATCAAGTGGTTAATTGCGCTAATTTAATGCAGATAAGTGGCACTAAGTGAGTTTAATTACCACCTTAATCAACCCCCAAACATGTGTAATTAATATGTGTTTGGTTTTAAAGGGATGTATGGCAACCCTACCGTCAGAGTCATGTGGGGCTGCAGCATCCAACCGGATCTCTTTTTCATTTACATGCACCTACCTACAAACTGACTTCTGAATCTGTCTTGGAGCGACTCAAATCCTCAGCGCACGGCCTCAGACTTGTGTCAGGTTGATGTACACACAGGAGCAGCAATCTGCAAACCTCAGTCTCCTCGCAGCCAAGAGAAAGTTCCCTCGCCTTCAGCCTGAGAAAATACACCTCTCTCTCTCCCCTTAAACCCAGCTCACATTGAGGATTGCAGTCCAATGTTCCATAGACTGCCATAGTGAAGTTTATTTCCCGAACTTCATCTCCCATGATTCAACACTGCCAACTGTGTTGAGCTCATTCTGCTTGTCATCCCCCCTGGTGGATGTAGGCAAGGTAGTTTTAACCCATTTAGCCAAAGTCCATTAGGAGTACAGAGAGCACTGCAGCACAGTGTCCTAAACTGTGCCAAGCTGAGACCATATAGGTAGAAGTTAGGTTACTTTTAAACAGCTTTAGGTTGCCTTTCAACACTGCTTTTGTTAATTTTGTGTCCTTTAGTAATTTTATTTAGCCAAAAGTGAGAGTGGCTGGAGACCACAAAACTAAATACAGGGGTCTTGATTCACTGTACACCCTGAGTCTGCTGAATGTTTTATAATACGCAATATATATGCAAAATATATACAAACACATAATGTGTATATATTGTTATTCAGTGGCTAGCTCATCCCTTAGCATAGTTCAAATGCTATACTTTGCCAGCAATAAAAATCCAAACCGATTAAAAAATTTCTATGGAAATTAGCTCTAAAGTCCACATCTATAGATATATATGTGACGTGTTTATGCATTTGGTGAACTGATTCTAGTTTGCATCAGAACAGGTGCAAAGAATGAGAAAATAATTAGAATGTAGCTTGCAGGATTCACGTCACATGAAGATGAATAATGAGTTCTACTCTAGGACTACCTATACTGGGGAGTAGAAGCACAAGACAGCACATTAAATAACACATGCTATGCTTTCTAAATGCCTATTATTGAAGGCACACAATTCATTTCAAGTGAACAGTCTGAACATTAAGGTTCTGCAATCATTTTTATTTTGTTTTCTTTATTTTTCTTCAATCCAAAACCTTCTTTTATAATCATTTGTTTACTTGTATCATTTCAGTTTCCCTTTGATGTGTTAATTAACGACTGTGAAATAAACACTGTGCATTTTTGCAAATGACAGTAATTATGTAAGATAATAAACTCAATCAACATCGCATTATGCAAATTATAATAAATGTTAATACATTTGCAATGTTCGGTTGGTCAATAAGTGTAGAGATTTTAGAAAATGTAAAAAAGGTCATTTGCCTTACCTGGATACCCATGCTACAATCTGGTTGTATACTCTATTTCAGATTTACCAATAACTATGAAAAAAGCAGGCCTACCTGCAAATTTATGGTTTTAGCATAGTTATCCTTTCAATGTTCCTTTGCCATCCCCTTCAAGAAATCAGTAAGAGGTATACTTATCTGACCCTGCTCCTCCAAGGGACTGCTGGGCTCCTGGCTGCGGTCTTCTTCTATTGTGGAATACTGTTAATTCCAATGGAAAGATGTTTTTAATGTGTCCCAATGGTAGAATAAATGGAGATTCTTCAGCCCAGTTGGGAGATCTTAGAGGATCAGGAGCTGGTATATATCTGTCTATATATCAGTAGCTAGTGTTGAAGAGTCAGAGATGGAGATGAGAACCAAAAGCTCAACATTTGCATATCAGTAACATTGCTATTTCTATTGCAAGTTTTTCAAAAGAATGAGCTTATGAAAGTAACACTAATGCCCTGTACACACGATCGGATTTCCAATGGAATAAAATTCGATAGATGCCTACACACCATCAGTCAAAAATCCGACCGTCCGAAATGCTGTGACGTAAAACACTCGGAAGAGCCGAGAAAAATTAAGTTCAATGCTTCTGAGCATGCGTCGACTTGATTCTGAGCATGCATGGGTTTTTTCTCCGATGGAGTTCCCCACAGACGATCGGAATTTGCTATCGTTTTTTTTCCCATCGGTAAAATTTAAAACATGTTCTATTTTTTTATACCGATGGAAAAAAGACAGATGGGGCCCATACACGATCGGTTTGTCCGATGAAAAAAGTCCATCGGTCTTTTTTCATCAGAAAAACTGATCGTGTGTATGCGGCATTAGAAGACTATAAATAAAAAGAATTGAAAGTTCAACTTTGGGAGCATGTTACGCGTTACACCCATACTTAGGGTGTAACATGTAATATACTCCAGCAGTCCCCCCGATCCTCCCCCTGTGACAGTAGGCAGGGGTGCTTCTCCTTGAACCTGCTGTCACAATTTTAAAACAGCAAGGCCGTGCAGAGTTATGTAAATGAATGAAATACAACTACCATCTTCCATTGCAGCAGACGGCTTGTAGTTCTCAATGAACTGAGTGACACTGGTGTGCACTCACGCAGTTCAGTGATCTTTCTGCTTTTCAGTAACTGCTTGTATGGGAGGTACGGGCAGACAGCTGTACTGAGAGTCTGCAGAATACTGGCATTATACCCATGATCTACTGATCATGGGTGCAATGCTTTCCAGGCTCCTGTGGGAAAAAATTATTTCTGCAGAAATATATGCATTTATTATTTCCAAAAGGGTGAACTTAGCCTTCAAGCATTTGTACAGGTGCAACAAATGATCCCTGAAATGTTTTTTTATTTATTCCAATAAGAAAAGGTGTTTTAATGTGTCCCAATGGTAGTGTAGCGGGTGGTTACATTTAGAGGGAAGCATCTGAGTGGTAACTAGGCTCAGATGTACTAATTGTTAGGTTTCATGGACCATTTCTGTCCCTGGGAGATAGTACTGATGTGCAGTTCCCTGGGGCCTATAGGTGGCGCTGTTGCCATGGGCCCGGGTTGAACCGCAGTTCAAGGTTGTGCCTTTTTTTGTCCCCTCTTGGCAGCAGTACGGCAGGGTGGGGAACCTGCTGTGCCTGTCGGGAGAGGATATAAAAGGGGGTGGCCATCTTCCAGAGGGGTCGTCGGTTCCGCGCTCAGGCACCTTAGGCCTGGGTGCGTGTGTGTCGCCTCCGGGTGCCCTAGGCCTGGTCGGGTTGTCTCTAGGTGCCCTTGGCCCAGAGATGAAGCTGCTGTTCCATCTCAGACACCTTCAGTCTGGGGTGAGGTACTTTGGAGAAAGGCCTGGAGCCCAGCAGCCTTCGGCTGGGATCCGCCGGGGACCGAGACTCCCAGGGATCTGCCTTGCGAGGGGACCCGTATCCAGGACGAGGAGGCCAGGGAGGTGACCCTTTCTGAAGACCCAGCGCAGGGTCGTGGTGACAGATGGGGCCTCTGGTAACTCTCCGGAGGGATGTTCTTGTCCTATAAAGGGCCGGTTCACTAACGGAAGGAAGTGCGTGTTCTTTAGGTCACAGTGGCAGTGACACTACGCACCCAAGGTCAGTGACAGTGGCTTTCATCATCTTTTTCACCCGGTCAGTGGCAGTGACCAACTTCATGGTCTGTGGCAGAGACCGTGCACCAAGCCTGTTCGTGATAATCAGAACAGGAGAAAACCCAATTCAAGTTTGTGCCTGGACCTCCTCCCACCTTATCTGACCTGTGTCTTGTCCCAACCTGTCTGCTCTCAAAGAGACTGTTTATTGTGCTAAAAGGAATAAATAAGAGTTGGACCTTTCAGTTGGTGTGGACAGTTGCTTACTGGGGAGAACTAAAGGCTTGTTTCTGACTACCACAGAAACGAGGTAAGCACTGGAGGTTTTTAATACTGGCTGCAAGCAGGCCTGAGAAACTAACACCGCTCAGCCTCCCTATTCAGGAGGGTACGGGCTTGTGGTGCGGTGTGCCTCATTCTTTTCCTGCGGAGGAGCCAAGCAGAAGAAAAGCAGGTAAAGTCTGAGGTTGGTGCGCTACAGTAGAATGAATGGAGATTCTTTAGCCCAGGTCTTGGAGAATCAGGAACTGGTAAATATAAAATTTTGGACAATTGCTGAAGGGAAAACAGAAGCATTTACATTTGTATCTTATTGGGCAAGCCTTTGCACTGTATTAGTGCTACTTGACCTATAAAACCCTGATGAGCAATACACAGCCTGCTAGCCTCCCATGTGTGCCCCGCTGAGAGTTGGGCAGCAGGTAAACACAACTGCAGTGGTTCCTAAAGTGCTGGCTGTGTCCCAACACTGGCACCGTTAAAATGTACTCAAAGGCAGTCAGTGTGAAGGCTGCCGATCCCCACCTGTTTCAGATCCTAGCGCAAACCCACCTGAGCTATCCTGCCAGAAAGCTGTCACTACAGACGGGCAATCATAAACGGCTGAGGCATTCCCCTCTCCAGAGCCACATATAAACAAGGGATGTGTATATATGTGGCTGTGGGGCAGGGAATGCTTCAGCCAGTGGTGGGGTCCAAATGTAATAAGCAGCAGAGGCTGTCAAACCAAGCTCTGAGCTCCCATCTGTAGGGAATCAGTCTCCTGTGCAACCCCAAGCACATGGGGTTTTTAGAAGGTGATCTGCCCATGTATGGCCCTGCAGAGTCTATCTGTCCTGCCCTTTTGGAAATGGAGTGCTAAAAAAAAAAAAAAAAAGAAGTAATCTTGTACTGCTATGTGTCTATATATATCAGTAGCTAGTGTCAGAGATGGAGATGAGAACCAAAAGCTCAACATCTGCATATCAGTAACATTGCTAGTTCCAAAAGAAATTAGCTTATGAAAGTAACACTAAGAAGACAATGTATAAAAAAAATGGCAGTGTGGATGTTTTAAAAGATAGGCTCAATATTGGGGGATGTAACGTGTAACATGCTCCAGCAGTCACCCCCTGCTCCTGTGGGGGGGGGGGGGGAATCTGCAGAAATATATGCATTCTTTTTTTCAAAGGGTTAACATAGCCTTTAAGCATTTGTACAGGTGCAACAAATGATCCCCAAAATGTTTTGTATTTTGACTATCTCTTATGATTGTCAGCTCCACCTGATTGTCATAATGTGGTATTTTACCTCAATAAAAACACATTAGGGCCTCTAGATGGAGCTGACTATCACAGGATATATTTACATTGGCAACAGAATGGGGTAATTTTTTTGTGCCTATGCAACTGCTTAAAGCCTTAGAACTAGGCCTTACCTTAGCCCTTGCTTTATTTCCTTGAAAGCTTCAAAGACTCCCTGATATACAGACAGAGAAACCAGTAAGACACGGGAAGGAGTTTACCAGTTGACCTCATTGGCAAACCTTCACTCATCAAGTTTTCATAGCATCCCCAGCATTTCTCTGTGTGTGCCTTTGCCTGGCTTCTGCAGGGTCCCTTTAAACAGGCTCAGGCTACATGCTAAACTCCCTGGGGCTGAATACAGCCCATGGGACACCTGTGATGTAGTGCAAGGGCCTGCCTGATTGGATACAGAGTGATTGGATAGATGATGTATCCTCCTATTATATTGCTTTGGTAAATCTAAAGGAGATTGTATAGTGTATGACCACATTTATACACCAATAATTACCTAGTTGTGCTTTCAGTGTCATTAATTGTTAACGGTGCACCAAACACAGAAGCAAAAATATTTTGCTACATAAAAAAAAAAAACTGATGAAAAAAGCAGTAAAATATGTGCAACTTGCACCACGCCAAAATGTCCCATGAGCTACTTTGCCACGTGTAGTGCAGTCCATTGAAATCAACGGACTTCCCTATGTGTCTCACTGGAAAACAAGCCAAAAAACATGCGCTCCCACTACTCTAGGTGGGATTGGGGCTTGAACGAAAAATTGGTGCAAAACAATAAGGCTCCTTTCACATCTGTGTTTCCAAACGCATGGCAAATCACACAGAAAATGTACGCTTTTCAGAAAGGCTGCAAATGTGCATTGTGTTTGTATTGTTATTATATGTTAAAGGCACCCCAAGTGTGGCACCTTGCTACTCCTAAAAAATTCTGGAGCTTCTCTGGGGCAATTATTGCGTGTGAACTGCCCTATACGTGACAAGTAAAAAACACTCCAAAACAGTCAATACAAACACATGCGGGAATGGTAGTTTTCACTACGTGGAGATGTGAATGAGGCCTGACAACTGAGTGTTTCCATGCACTCCTTCCTATGTACTGCCACTATGTAAAGACGGCAATACACTATGCAGTCTGATTGTACATGTTCCTTTAGATTTACCAGAACTATGGAATAGGCAAACACACCTGAACGATCCTTTAAATTTGTATCAAATCAGACAGGCCCTTTACTACAGCTGATGGAAGATCTAAAGGAGATTGTATAATCAGATTGTATAGGAAGTGAGTGGAAAGTGGTATAGTAATGAGGGAGGTGTGGTCCGGAGTGGTAAACACTCCCTATCACACCCTCTTCTGTGATGCAACAAAGAAGTAAAGGAAGTGATGAAATCTGAAAATCCTTTTAAAAATTCAAATAAACTGTCAAGATTTTAAACCTCCTGTGGATAAGGTAAGAGCACGAGAGCAAGAAAAGTACATTGGGATAGCAGGGCCAGAAATGGCATTGGAAAACGCTTTTATTAATTATGAAAAGTGAAATTCTGCCTGAAAAGGTGAAATTATCCTTTCCTGACAGACTCCATGGCAGACTACGTGTGGGTTAACCCCGCCTCCTCTCCACAGCTATAGGACCCCTTACCCATAAATTTGAGCTCACCTCCACAGACAGGTGTTCCTTTTTTATCCTCCTCACATGGACCTTCATCATGCAATTCTGTGCGATGTCCAGGATGTGGATTGCTCGGATGGATCGGTACTGCTTGCGGTGCACCCAGGGCCCAGCTATGAGCGGGCGAGTGGTTTCAGGGCTGGAAAATACCCCTATGGTGGAAGGGATGTGGCCCCAGAGTACCGGATCGGATATCGCAGGATTCCTCGGCTGGCAAGGTCTGAAGATTTTGTTTTTCATATCTTCTTCATGGCAGACAAGTTTATGTTTGTTGTCCTGTTTTCCCTGTCTTTTCCTCCTGTGTTGCGGCATGTGGAACGCTTTTTGCGTCCCAGGACGCCATTACTTCCTGGTTCCCGGTCCGCCGCTCTTCTGCGCATGCGCGAACTGCGGTGAAGCCGAGGCTTGGTTTCTGCGCATGCGCAATGCGGCGGAGGGGTCAGGGGCCGCGCAGGCGCAGTGGGTCTGGTTTCTTCGGCGCATGCGCGCAGCGGGACCGGCCGTGACGTCATTTCGGCGGTTTATTTAAACCGCTGAAGAGCCCTATACAGGTGGGATAACCTGTGGGCATAGAGCGACAGCCTCCCGGAGCCTCATTACTGCTAGGACGGGGTAAGCACTTCATTTTGCAATGTATGCTTGTTATGCTTAGTGTCTCTTAAAGGGACAGTTTTTAAAAAAAAAAAAAAACTTTTTTCTTTTCTCATGCTTCTTTGCATTGATTTGCTTATCCCTAGTCTAGGCAGTGTAGTACGGATTCCTGTCTCCCTCGTCATGGACTCATCCTCACCGCCATGTGGCCAGCCCTCCCGCACAAGGTATGTGCGGAGTGGGTAGGGGGTTGGTGTCTTTTGTGCCTATCTGGTGGTTGCTAACGGTTACATCCTGCCCACCTCCCCTCCCCCTCCCTCTGTCTGTATTATCTCTTACAGCCCGGCAACTTCAGTTCATCGGTCACAAGAAAGGGACCTTGCCAGGCCGCATCATCACTCATCATCCAGGTCTAGACGCGACACTACGTCTAGGACCCATCATCATAGGGGACGTTCACATACCCCCTCTAGACATAGGAGATGTTCCCATTCCTCCTCTAGTCACCGCCACCACCACCGCGATGATCGCTCTGACCACAGAGCCTGTTGGGGATGCAAGACCAGAATCCCGGAGGGCAAATCGCTATGCGACCCATGTTATGCCCGAGCGGTTGGTGAGAAAGAGACAGAAAATCAAAACCTTGAGTCTCTTGTGAAACGTGTGGTACAGCAATCTATGAAAGAAATAGTTGCCCCCCCACACAAGGAGCCAGTCCACCACCTTGTCTGGCTCCTTGGCTGACGAGGCCCAGGAGGATCCCGGCCAATTCCAGCCCCATGATTCCTCCCATTATTCCTCGCAAGACGAGATGGAGGGAGATGATTCTGTGATTCCTCCCATTATTCCTCGCAAGACGAGATGGAGGGAGATGATTCTGTGATTCCTCCCATGATTCCTCGCAAGACGAGATGGAGGGAGATGATTCTACGGTGGGATTCGACTACGCTTTAGTCTCTCCGCTGATCAAGGCAGTGAAGGAAACTTTGAAGTTGGAGGATACCACTGCCCCCCCCAGAAAAACAAAGAAAACTGTTTAAACAACTGGGGAAAGAACGCTCCAATTTCCCACTTCCCTCTGAGCTGAAAGGAGTGTTTGAGGAAGAATGGAGCAAGGGAGATAAGAAGGTTTCCATGCTAAGCAAAACCTCTAGACTGTATCCCTTTAAATCGGAGGATGTCAAGCATCTGGAGAATGCTCCCCTCGTAGATGCAGCAGTAATGCGCCTAGCGAAGCATGTCACCCTCCCGCTAGATGACACCGTATCATTTAAAGATGGTCTGGATCGGAAGATCGACCAGGACCTCAAAAGAATATATAGCCTGGCCGGAACGGCATGCAAACCAGCTTTTGCCCTTGCAGTAACCTCCAAAGCAATGGAGGCCTGGGTGGAAAATATTGACTCCGTTCTGAAAGGTGTCTCGGAGGAATTGGCACTAAGTTCAGCAGTGCAAGAACTTAAACTGGCTATTGCCTTTTTGGGAGAAGCTTCAATTGATCTCATCCGCTTGATGGCTAGATCCATGCTATCTTTGGTCACGGCCAAACGAACACTATGGTTGCGCCCCTGGCTTGTTGATCCTGCCTCAAAGCAGGCATGGTGCAAAATTCCTTTTGAAGGAACTTCCTTGTTTGGAAACAAGCTAGATAACGCTATTTCAAAGGCTACAGGCGGAAAGTCGGGATTCCTCCCTCAGGACAAACGTCCGTTTAACCAAAGAAGGCCTCAGTGGAAACGCAGCACAGAGCGTTCAAGAGAGGCACTGGAACTGGAATAGGCAGATATCTTTCCAAAAAATCTGGCAAGAAACAGACGCCCGGTGGGCGTGAGCCAACCAAGTCCTTTTGAGATTGGGCCCGCCCAAGCGGGTCGGGTTGGGGGCTCGCCTACGTTTCTGCCGGCACATCTGGGTGACCTTGATCTCAGATTATTGGACCATCAAAACGGTCTCAACAGGTCACGCATGGTCCTTCACCAAAGTCCCTCCATGCAGACCAATGCAATCTTCACTGCCTCAATCAGAAGAAAAACAACAAGTTCTTCTTTCATATGTGAATGCCCTGAAAGATCAAGGAGCAGTGGTGCCCGTCCCAAAGGACGAGGAATTCCAGGGGGTATACTTCCCCCTCTTCCTAGTACAAAAGAAGAACGGCTCTTGGCGTCCAGTTATAGATCTCACTTTCCTGAACAGGTACATAAAGCACGAGAAATTCAAGATGGAATCACTCTCATCCATCCAAAAAGTCGTTCAACCAGGCGACTGGTTGATCTCAATAGATGTTAAGGACGCGTATTTTCATGTTCCCGTGGCAGAAGAATTCCACAAATACCTTTGATTTCAGGTCGAACGAGAGCACTTACAATTTATTTGTCTTCCATTCGGACTAACGACCTCTCCAGGGGTCTTTTCCAAGGTACTGTTGGTAATTGTGTCTCTTATCAGAATACAGGGTGTGCGTCTGTATCATTACCTGAACGTTCTGCTACTACTGTCCCAAGACAAGCAGCAGCTGCTGATCCACAAAGATCAAGTGATCTCTACATTGATAGAGTTCAGATGGCTCCTAAACTGAGAGAAAAGTCAGCCAGACCCGACCCAACGCCTAACCTACCTAGGAGCTCAATTCGACACAGTAGAGAATACCATCTCTCTTCCGGAAGAAAAAATCCCGGTCATTCGGGTAAGAATATCTTTAGCCCTAGACTACTCTAACCTAAGGGCGTCACAGTGCCTGAAGATAATCGGCACGATGGTGGCCACGTTCCCCATGGTCAAATGGGCAATGTGGAGGCTTCGGCCTTTTCAATCAGGATTCCTCCAGCAATGGAAGACAGACGATCGCAATCAGCTGATCAGAACTACTCAGTCAATGAGGAACAGTCTTCTCTGGTGGCTTCAACACAAAAACTTGTTAACATGCCACTCCCTTGCTCCCATCCAATGGATGATTGTTTCATCCGATGCCAGCAATGCGGGCTGGGGAGCACATTGTGGGGCAGAACTGGCTCAGGGCAAATGGGATGCCCATCTCCACATTCCAGGGTCAAACGTTCTGGAATTGCGTGCGGCATGGTGCGCCCTTCAAGCCTTCTCCCACCTTCTGAAAGGGAAGTCGGTCCTACTCAAAATGGACAATACCACCGCCGTGGCATATGTGAAGAGACAAGGGGGCACTCGGAGCCCCACCCTTCTCCAAGAGGTTGAACCTATCATGACCTGGGCTCAGAGGAATCTACAAACTTAACAGCAGTCTTCATTCCAGGGGAACAGAACATTCAAGCGTACTTCCTGTCATGCAGCAACCTAGACAACAACGAATGGTCACTGCATCCACAAACCTTCAAGTGGATCCTATCGTTGGATTTCAATCCAGAAGTGGATCTGTTTGCATCCCCCTGCAATCACAAAGTAGACAGATACTACACTCGAGGTCGGTGCAGTCAAGCCTTCGGAGTAGATGCATTAACAAGCCAATGGAAATTCAACAAGGCATATGCCTTCCCTCCACCTCCGATCATGCAAAAATTCCTGCAGCGGCTCCAGTTGGAGAAAGGCGAAGTGATAACAATAGCACCATACTGGCTGAACAGGCCATGGTTTCCTCTCCTGAATCTGATGAGCTTCAGGGACCCGCTAGAGTCTCTTGGGTGTGCTTTAGGGGTAATCTCTACCCTTATGAGCTCCAGAAAGCCTAACATGAACAAAACCTACAACAGAATCTGGACCAGGTTTGTCAGCTTCATGACTTCTGCTGGAAAATCTTTCAGAAATCCTGGAGTTCAAGACGTTTTGAGTTTTCTACAATCAGGCTTGGATCTTCCTTTGTACTCTGAGGGAACTGATTGACAAGTTTCAGCCTTATCGGCATTTTCAGGAACATCATGGGCAACTCATCCCCTGGTTCAACAATCCTTTCAGGGGGCTTCGAGAATCAGGCCTCAGAGGAAACCTAGATTCCCCAAATGGGATCTTCTGCTCGTCCTTGATGCTCTTTCAGCACTCAACAACAAGGATCTTTCTATTAAGGACTTATCAATCAAACTGGCCTTTCTAGTGGCCATCACTTCAGCCAAAAGGGTTTCAGAAATAAGCTTCCTGGGTTGTCAAGAACCCTTTTTGACTTTCTTCCCGGACCGAGTGGTCCTTATTCCCATGCTTGGGTCTAAACCAAAAGTCAAGTCAGTTTTTCACGAGAATCAGGAAATAGTCCTTCCTACTTTCAATTCTCCAGAATCAGCAGATGTTCATCCCTTGGATGTAGGTGAGACTCTGAAAGAATATTTGTGAGTCACTTCATCTTTAAGAAGCTTGAACTACCTGTTCTTGTTACACACTGGTAGCAACAAAGGAAAGAGGGCTTCCTCCAGAACAATAGCAGCCTGGATCGTCCAATCTATTCAACAGGCTTACAGGGCAAAGGGCTTGGCTCCTCCAGAGGCAGTGACGGCTCATTCCACCAGAGGCATGGCAGCCTCATGGGCAGCAGCTCGACACGTGGCTCCTGAAGTGATATGCAGGGCAGCCTCGTGGTCTTCTATTCATACATTTATGTCTCATTATTGTATTGAGCCTGCTTCCCTTTCCTCTATTAATTTTGGTTGAAAAATCCTGTCCGTTGACGGGAAAGATTAAAATATTTTTTTTGAGCAAGCATACCCTCCCATGTGGATTGGCTAGTTATTTCCCACACGTAGTCTGCCATGGAGTCTGTCAGGAAAACTGAAAATTTATTACCAAATACTTACCGTAATTTTCCTTTCCTGATAGACTCCATGGCAGACGGAGTTCCCACCCATGAATTAAAAATATGAGAGTTGAAATTTGAGTCGGCTAGTTACGGAACACCTGTCTGTGGGGGTGAGCTCAAATTTATGGGTAAGGGGTCCTATAGCTGTGGAGAGGAGGCGGGGTTAACCCACACGTAGTCTGCCATGGAGTCTATCAGGAAAGGAAAATTACGGTAAGTATTTGGTAATAAATTTTCCGTTTTGAGACTTCTGCATGGCAATTATTTTTCTACATAGACCCCCCCCCCCCCCCCCCCCCCAAGTGCAAATGCCTAAAGAATTGACGGGCTAAAAAAAAAAATCAGTTTTATAAATGAATAAATACAATTGAAATGAATGAATATGATGTGGGCCTCCTTCACACAGCTGTGTACATGCACCTACCAGATTCCAGCGACAAGAATCAGAAAATTCATGACTCGGGCATGCGTACAGCAGCTGCCGCTCAGCCAATTACAACTAATGACAGGCTGACAGCGACCGCCTCTGTTCGCATGTAGCCACACACATAGAAGCTACCTGTGGTTAGGGACAGATGCCTGGATGCAGCTTTGATTATGCGCCACTGCACCGCCTTTAGTATAACTGGTCTATTATCTTACAGTCATTTCTCTATTTGAAATGCATTCTGTGTTGAATTATGTAGAAGCTTCCAGTGCTACAAGCAATCATAAAAATAACCAGATATGCATGGAACGGATCAAGTTAAAATGATAACTTGGGCCTTTGCATTTTCCTCCTTCTCAGCCTCCAGCATGTTAAAAAATACATAAATATAAAAGAGCTTTATATCATGAGTTCATTTAAGTTTTTTTTTTAATAGGTTAAAAGACAAATATTAACTGTCACAAAACCTGAAATTGGGTCTTAGTAGATATCCCTGTGTCATGGTATTGGACTATTTGGTGAAATACTCCTTTACAAACATGGCTAGTGTCAGCTTTCTGCTTCCCAGCTCTGAAAGATCCTCAAGCAGCTTGATGCATTGAGCATGAAAACAATAATTAATACCTGTAGGCTACGATTTCTGCATCACCGCTATGCTATTGCCAACATCACAGCGCCACCTATTGATATGAAAAGCGGCACAACATGCTCAACACAAAGCGGCCTATCTTAACAGTCTACAATGTTACAAATCTGTCTTTTTGACATTTTTAAAGTGTAACTAAACCCAATCATTGAATAAAAAATCAATTAGCTTGATTTGCACTGCAGCTGGATTGCAGAATAGTGTTTTGGTAATATTATATCCACATGCACAACCAGTGCTGAAACAAACATGCTACAAATAATAAATGCAATGTTGTAAAGTGTTCCATTCACTGTGTTTCATTCATCACACAAAAAATGTCCTTGGAAATGGATCCACCACCTTTTAACCACATAAATTATCCAAAGAACTTCATGTGTTTTGAACTTCACATCGAATGTGCTCCAGATCCTCAGGAAAGACATAAATTAGAGTTCCGTGAAGGGCAACCAAATTATAAGGTATATTGAGGACCTCAACCATGAGGATCGATCACATAGATTACAGTTATTCACTCATAGAGAAGAGGTGCTTAAGATGTGATTGCAATGTACAATTGTATCAATGATACAATGTATCAAAGATGACTCCACTAACCGGAATAAACTATATACACTAAGGTCCCTGAAGAACCATGCAGCCATGATTTGAGGTGAGAAGAAAGCTTAGATTGCAGAAAGGGTTCTTTACTGTTGAAGCAATAAAAATGTGTAACTCCCTCCTCCAGGAAATGGTACTAGCTGAGAGTATCAACAACTGTTGGGAAAAAAAAATCCCATACGCCAGAGGACCTTCAGGGACCCAGTGCAAGAAACAAGGTCTGGGGCCCTTTCCACTGATCCCAGGGCCCTTTACTCCCATTGTGGTGCCTTTTATTACAGTTCCGCAGTATGACCCTTTCACATGTTCTGCAGCGGGCCTCTTTCCTGCCATCATGGAGTCCCCTCGTAGTGGCGGAACGCAAGGGTTCAGTCTCAATTGCGACCTTTGCGGCCCTGGCAGTTCTGCCACTGGTGTTAGTAGGACTGTGAATGGTGTCAGTCAGTAGAGCAGTGAATGGTGTCTGTATGGCAGTGGACTTTGTCAGTAGGGCAGTGGACTTTGTCAGTAGGGCAGTGGACTTTGTCAGTAGGGCAGTGGACTTTGTCAGTAGGGCAGTGGACTGGGTCAGTAGGGCAGTGGACAGGGTCAGTAGGGCAGTGGACAGGGTCAGTAGGGCAGTGGACAGGGTCAGTAGAGCAGTGGATGAGGGCTGTAGTTTTTCAATTTTGTTATTTTATTTTTTATTATTTTTTACCATTTTATTATATTTTATCTACAATTTTATTTTTCATTATTTTTCAAATTTTTTTTAGTAGCCCTGTTGGGGGCCTTTGGTGAACTTTCAAAGCAGAGACATGAGATTGAGCACTCAGCCCTCAATCTCCATCTCTGCAGCCTCAGCTGCATAGAATGAATGGATAGGAAATGCTCTGTACAGAGCTTCCCCTTCATTCACAAACTGAAGCACAGTAAACATAGTTTACTATGCTTCAGTTATGAATAGACACAGGAGCGAGAGGTACTGATCACTCACTTTGTCCATTCAGAAAAGAAAGAGGCTGTTAAAATATATATTTACCAGCCCCTTCCCCCTGCTCTCCATCCTGAAAGAATCCCCTGCAGCAGATGGTGGGAGAGAGGAGGGGGGCAGCTGGCAGCACTGCAGGGGGAGGGGGGACTAGGGGAGCAAACAGGGTATGGGGACAGCAGGAGACAAGTAACCTGTATAAGAGGGGTGGCAGGGGTGGCATATAGAGGAAGCAACATCTTCCATTTTCCTCCTGAAGCTGCTGAATTCTGGCGGGAGGGAGAGGAAGAGAAGCTGGCATTCAGTGGCTGCAAGAATAACAAAATGGAGGGCATCGGTTCCTCTATATGCTGCCCTTGTTGCCATCCCTCCTATCTGGGTTAAAACCAAATATGTCATGGTAGCTGCACAGGCTCCCTGAAGCATGGGGCCGGTTCGTAATCGCGCCCTTTATAGGTATGCCTCTGACACACACATAGGTTGAACTGGATAGACCTGTGCCTTTTTCAACTATACAAACTATGTAAATGTGTTAGCCACCACCACCTCCAGAAAGGCTTTCTCACCAGATGGGATAAACTTCAAAATATAAAGATGCACATTTACACCATTATCTCCAGATCTCTCATAGGAAAAAAACATATCGGATAGGAATTCCATCATTCCAACTCAGTCTCCATAAATTCTCACAATGTGTTAAGGATATAAACATAAAATATGGCCCAGTGGTGTTTATACTGTTTTATTTGAAAATAAATAAATAATAATAATAAAAACATTACATAAGTGCACTGAGCATGCAAGTTTGGAAAGATTGTCATTCAAACCACAACATGAACACTATGGGGTTGATTTACTAAGGGCAAAACCACTTTGCACTACAAGTGCACTTGGAGGTGCAGTCGCTGTAGATCTGAGGGGAAGATCTGAAATGAGGGGAAGCTCTGCTGATTTTATCATCCAATCGTGTACAAGCAAAAATGCTGTTCTTTATTTTCCTTATACGTCCCCCTCAGATCTACAGCGACTGCACTTCCAAGTGCATTTTCAGTGCACTTGTAGTACAAAGTGGATTTGCCTTTAGTATATAAACCCCTATGGCTCTATTAGTGATAAATCCTGGGCTTGTCCTTTATACCCCATGAATCAGCATGATGACATCGCCTGCTTAGCTCTATTTATTTTGTCAAATGACTTCTTCGAGAGTGTCCTGGAACCATTGCTCTTGATGAGGTCAGGATCAGCATCAAAATTGTGCTGCTGCCTAGCACATTGAGCTGTGTACCTCAGTGTTTTTTTTAGAGGGGTGTTAATTATACATTAACATTATCTTCTATCTAAATTACATGTAGCGGGTATGTACTTTCCCGGGTGTAAATTTGAACTTGACAGAGACATTGGTGATGTGTAATTCCCTGCAGCCCAGCGGGTGGCGCTGTCGCCCTGGGCTGGGGTTGAATCATTGCTGTGTGTCGTGCTTCCTTTTTGTCCTCCCTCGGCAGCGGTATGGTGGGGCGGGGAACCCGCCGTGCTTGCTGGGAGAGGGTATAAAGGGGCCGGCCATCTTTGTCACGGGGTCGGAGTCCAGGGCACCTTCAGCCTGTGGACGGTGGTTCGTGTTGGTTCTCTAGGCGGGCCTAGGCCTAGAGGACAGCCGGAGGTCGTGTTCCATTTCAGGCACCTTTAGCCTGGGGTGAGGTACTCAGATGGAGGTCCGGAGCTCAGTGCCCAACACTGAGTTCCGCGAGGGAAGGAGATCCTAGGGAACCCCGGGAGTGGGTACCCGAATCCGGAAAGCGTAATGGACCGGGGGGAGCTCCTCATTCGAAGACCTGGTGCAGCAGATTGCCAGTGACGGGTGAGTCTCTCACCGGAGCCCGCCTGGAAGGAAATTCCCCCTCGCTCGGAGACCGCAACTCACTTTCAGGAAGGAATGTGGAGAACACATTGTGTCTGGGCCTATTCGCATCCACACCTCCTTTTCTGTTCTGTTTCTACCAAGGGAGTTCAACTGATTGTGTTCATTCAAGAAGAATAAAGGAGTGTTTAACTTTAATGGTGTGGGGCTCATTTCCTGACAGACATTGTTCAAGGTAACTCTGGGTGGAGGCTCCAGGTGCACAGCACTGACCCGAAGGTAAAAGAACTTTGCTTGTGTAGCGGGGTGTTCCCCTTTAATGCAGAGAGACTACATTACCCGGAACCCCATTCGGCAATGTTTCCACCCCAGAGACTCAAGGGAGGGGTTATATAAGGAGGAGGCGCGGCTGCGCTCGGTCTCTTTGGGACACAAGACTTCAGGGACTGATCCTCCTGTGCGGATGTGTCGGAGTACAAGGCCTGAAGCCTGAGACCTTGCGCAGCACCAAAGAGCCTTCCACCCCACTGCGAGCCTGGGTGGCATCTGACTTCGCTTGTCTACAGCCTTGACCGGATCGGGGACCCGATCGCTGGAGGAAGTTCCCCGGACTGGGACCACGTCCGGAAGGGTGAGAGGGCGTATGCCCAGACCATATACTGTTGTTGCTAATGGGCCTATAGACTGCCGTGGCCCACAAGTTATTTCTGATACTCTCATTAGAGAACCTTATCGGAGCTGAACTCAGAGTTTACATAGCAAAGTGTTTATTTCATCTTTACCCTCTCATTGGATTACAAATGGTATTCTGTTAATGTGCACCACCTTTAAAGACCTGCCGGTGAAGAAAACCATCATCCCCTATAGACTGAGTTGTAGATATCTGAGCCAGGCCTGGCCAGCTAGTTAGTTCATTTGGTTACTGTGTCACAGGACGCCTAGTTAACGGTCGCCCACGCGGCACACCTTTACTGTTCATTCTAATGCATGGTGTGTTGTTGCTGCAGGGCTCTGCAATTTATTATCTGTGAACTGTTACCACTGTTAACCTTTCTTACCAAAAGCATAAGTAAATCTTATACCCTTTTATCATTATTGTCTTGGTGTCTGGGTTTACTCATACAGTATAAGAATAGATATATTGCTGCCAATACTAGCTGTGCCAGTAGGGGGTCGAGTACATTGTCGGGGGTTGGCGGAGCTGTTTTCAGGGCCCAAACTAAATTTGCGGCCTTCTTAAGTGGAGGTATCGCTACACTTGTATCACACTGACACCTGTGACAAAGGCCTGGCGTAGTGTCCCGCTCCCTTCCCCTCTAAAAAGATACCCCTAGACAAGAGAGAGACGAGCTGAAGAGAAAGAGGGGAGTGAGGAGGCCGCTACATACACTATGTTGTCAAAGTATTGCCTGAACACACATGAACTTTGATGGCATCCCTGTCTTAGTCCGTAGGGTTCAATATTGAGTTGGCCCACACTTTGCAGCTATAACAGTTTCAACTCTTCTGGGAAAGCTGTCCACAAGGTTTAGGAGTGTGTCTATGGGAATGGTTGACCATCATTCCAGAAGCTCATTTGTGAGGTCAGGCACTGATGTTGGACAAGAAGGCCTGGGTCGCAGTCTCCGCTCGAATTCATCCCAAAGGTGTTCTATCGGGTTGAGGTCAGGACTCTGTGCAGGCCAGTCAAGTTCCTCCACCTCAAACTCACTCATCCATGTTTTTATAGACCTTGCTTTGTGCACAGGCCCAAATCATTTGGTGAGAAAAAGAAAGAAAGGGCACACCAGCCTAGTGCATTATCCTTTGGATGGATTTTATTAAAAATGGATATAAAAGAAAACTACTCACAAACGTAGGTGAATGGCTCACAATGTAAATAGTTTCAACAAGTAGCAGCAATAAGTCAGAACCAGATAAACTCCAAATGGTCACAGAGGAAATGACGAGGGCCACTACCGTCTGGCGCGTTTCGAAGGATCACCTTCTTCCTCAGAGCCCAGCAGTCAAATCATTTAGTGGAGGGGGGGTTATGGTGTGAGGTTGTTAGTTCCAGTGAACTTCAGGCCCCTTTCACACTAAGGAGTTTTTCAGGCATTTTAGCGCTAAAATAGCACCTAAATACCGTCTGAAAAACTCCTGCCCTGCAGTCTCAGTGTGAAAGCCCGGGGGCTTTCACACAGAGGCGATGCACTGGCAGGACCGCTCTAAAAGTCCTGCTAGCCACATCTTTGGAGCGGTGAAGGAGCAGTGTGTATACCGCTCTTTACTGCTCCTGCCCATTGAAATCAATGGGACAGAGCGGCTATACTGACACAAATCGCTGCTATAGCAGCGGTTTGCGGGAAGTTTTAACCCTTTCTCGGCTGCTCGCGGGGGTTAAAACCGCACCGCTAGCGGCCGAAATGCGCCGCAAATCCGCCCATAGCTTTGGCGGTAAAAATAGCGGCGTTTTACCACCGACGCTATGAGCGCCCCAGTGTGAAAGGGGCCTAAGGCATCAGCATACTAAGACATTTTGGATAATTTCATGCTCCCAGCTTTGTGGGAACGGTTTGGGGATGGCCCCTTGCTGTTCCAACATGACTACGCTCCAGTGCACAAAAACCCTACGGGCTAAGACTGGGATGCCATTAAAGTTAATGTGCGTGTAAAGGCAGGCATCCCAGTACTTTTGACAATATAGTGTATTTATAAATAGCTGAGACTATTAGTTTCCTCCTGCTTTTTCTTTTCCTTTCAAAGCAATTTTCACCGTCAATATCTGTTATTGTGTAGGGGGCAAAGGTAGGAATCACAACGCTTGGTGTGGGACGCATCTGATACACCAGGTATTGTTTTGGATGTAAAGATACTTTGGGCAATGTAGCTCTGCAGCAGAGAGATCATTGGTCAAAAAAGTGTTGCCTCCCATGGATTAAACCTCAGCTTCGACCTGAGAAAAAGGAATTAACGATCTTTGTGTCAGCAACTTTAAGAATATGGGACGCAGTATTAAAAAAAGGGAGGACTCTCCACAATGATTGCACCAATGACCCCGCTGTTCTCCAATCCTGAATTCCCACCAGCATTAGTAGCCACAAAGTTTATTAAATGGAATAGATTGGAGAAAACAAGGATAGTTCAGATCCTAGTAGACAACAGACTCCCACAATTGCTTGAAATTGGGCCTGAAATAAATATACATAAATACATAAAAATAAATGGATACAATATCACCAATTAAACACATACATTGAATCAAAAATACAACCATTTTTGATTAATAGACCACCAACTAGTGGAACGAAAACCGACCCAAAAATTGTCTATAAATTGTTACTTCCCTCCAAGCCTCTCAATGAGGCATGTATGAGAAAATGGGAAGATAAAACAGAGGGATAAGGCATTTTCAGTAATACATAAAGCATCGGTAGCGGTTAACCACTTCAGCCCCGGAAGAATTGGCTGCCCAATGACCGGGCCATTTTTTGCGATACGGCACAGCGTCGCTTTAACTGACAATTGCGCGGTCTTGACATCCTTTTTTCGCACAAATAGAGCTTTCTTTTGGTGGTATTTGATCACCTCTGCAGTTTTTATTTTTTGCACTATAAACAAAAAAAGAGCGACAATTTTGAAAAAAAAAGCAATATTTTTTACTATAATAAATATCCCCAAAAAATATATAAAAAAAACTCAATTTTTTTTCCTCAGTTTAGGCCGATATGTATGCTTCTACATATTTTTGGTAAAAAAAAATCGCAATAAGCGTATATTGATTAGTTTGCGCAAAAGTTATAGCGTCTACAAAATAGGGCATAGTTTTATGGCATTTTTATTAATATTATTTTTTTTACTAGTAATGGCGGCGATCTGCGATTTTTATCATGACAGTGATATTGCGGCGGACACATCGGACACTTTTGACGCTATTTTGGGACCATTGTTATTTATACAGTGATCAGTGCTGTACAAATGCACTGATTACTGTGTAAATGACACTGGCAGGGAAGGGGTTAACCACTAGGGGGCGATAAAGGGGTTAAGTGTGTCCTAGGGAGTGATTCTAACTGTTAGGGGGCTGGGCTATAAGTGACACGACAGTGATCACTGCTCCCGATAACGGGGAGCAGTAGATCACTGTCCTGTCACTAGGCAGAACAGGGAAATGCCTTGTTTACATATGCATCTCCCCGTTCTGCCGCTCCGTGACACGATCGCGGGACACCAGCGGACATCGAGTTTGTGGGTGCGCGGGCACGGTCACGGAGCTTGCGCGCCCGCTAGGCAGCAGATTCAAAGCAACGTACAGGTACATTGCTTTGCCTGCCCGTGCCATTCTGCCGACGTATATCTACGTTAGGCAGTCGGCAAGTGGTTAAACATCAAGAAAGAAATTATAAAATTATGATGATGAGGTGGTACTGGAGTCCAGTGGCCCTAAATAAAATAAATAAAGATAATACAGAGATCTGTTGGAGATGTCTTAAGGATAGGGGAACAATGACACATATCTGGTAAGGGTGTCATGTGGTGAAGGACTTCTGGTGTAGGATATTTGAGATATATCAGAAGGTGTCTGGAACAACCAAATATAAATGCTTCAATGCTATCCATAATACCAGGGTCAATAAAAACTATAAAGACGGATATTCTTCACCACATGATAACAGCAGCCAGAATAATAATAGCCCGTAGATGGCGAAAAACAAAAAGTCCTACAATAGTGGAATGGGTTTGTAAAATGAACGAAATCCAAAAGTAAATTCTCAACAACATCCTTCAATGCTTTCCAGGCAACATTCTCTGTCTCCTAACAGATTTTCAAACTGCTTGTCATGGATGATGTATCGAAACTGTGGACCACCAAAAATGCCTTTTTTAATCTTGGCATATAGTTATTGTTGGAAAAATCTGTCTGAAGCAAAAACCTTCACCATCCTTGTTCAACTCTTTAATGATTTTTTTCATCAGTTTGAGTTTTATGTGAAGCAGAGACAAAATTACCCTTGTCGAGTCAACAAGTGGTTCATCTGCCAAATTTTTTCTCTCCTAGAATAAAATGATTCTCCTAGTGGCCATTTATTTTTAATGCAATGTGACTCTCTTGCATGGCTGTCTCATTTGCATATCTAAAAACAGTACTCAGTATATCTGATCTACATCCCATGCAGCAGAACCACTACTTTTAGATCTTCAGAGATATTCCAGTTGTTCTAAAGGCGCTTTAATTACAGTTCCATGTTTTCGGATGTTTATTTCATGTATGAAGCATAGCCAACAGGTATTGCAAATTGCAAAAGCAGAAGATTTCCATAAAACGGTATGTTATTTTCCTGATTAGCATATACACCAAAAAGTATTTAGGAACCAAAATCTCTGTTGTCTTGAGGATTCAGAGAACTGGTAGGGAAGTATTAATTATTTTTCCTTAGTGGAGCTATTTCCTTTATACTTTTTGTTTTGTGACAAAGGCTCCTTAACAATGAGAGTCTATGCATTGTCTTTTGCGGAATACAGTAATAGGAGCTATTCCAGGTTGAGAACAATACATAGGATAATGTACTGACTAAAAGTACTGAAAATAATGGTTTCAATAAAGAAAGATTAGGTTTCTGTATGAAAATATTGGTTTCATATAAATGTCATATTTTTTTATAAAGGAAAGATGGTAACTTGCATAAATTAAGGTGAAGCTGATTCACTGGATCACAGAGCTAGAGAAAAATAGATTTGTATTGTTCATTTAGTTGTTGATTAACCCCTTACCGATGGCATTGTGCATACAGTATATAGGGCCTCAGAGAACTGGGTCTTTATCCATGGGGCTGCATATATGTCCCCCCTCCCCCCCCCTACTCTAAGGCTGAGAACCGAGCGATCAAACTGTTCTCAGCTAGGTTCTCAGCGCTCCCTGATCAGAGAGCTGGTGACTGATAGTCACCGCTGTCTGCTCTTCCCCTCCAACGCTCACTGGAGTGCTGGACTGTGGAGGGTGCAGGAGCAGCTGGCTCAGCCTCTCAGCAGATTGCTGAGAGGCTGAGCCGGGTGCCAGTCCAGGCATGTGGGTGGATCTTGATCATATGGTTGCAGTATTTTTTCCGAGCCTGGACCATCTCTGTGGCGTCAACCGACAGCGGGATTCAGCCTGCTGTCCACTGAAAACAGATCACAGGTAGGGATGAGCTTTATGTTCGAGTCGAACATGAGTTTAACTCAAACATTGGCTGTTCGGCGAACAGCGAACAATTTGGAGTGTTCGCTGCAAATTCGAAAAGCCGCGGAACACCCTTTAAAAGTCTATGGGAGAAATCAAAAGTGTTCATTTCAAAGGTTAATATGCAAGTTATTGTCATAAAAAGTGTTTGGGGACCTGGGTCCTGCCCCAGGGAACATGTATCAATGCAAAAAAAAGTTTTAAAAACAGCTGTTTTTTCGGAAGCGGCGATTTTAATAATGCTTAAAGTGAAACAATAAAAGTGACCCCACCCCCTCTGGCACGTCACAGGGTTTCCCGTGATGCGCCAGAGGGGGGCGGGTCACTCGTGACACCACGCGGAAGCCGCCGGAAACCCCCGTTACGTCAGAACGGGGCAGGGTCACTCGTCCACGTCACGGGTGGCCCCGCCCTCGGTTATAAAAGACATTTAAGACGGCTCGCGCGTCATTCGCCCGGGAGCCTCCTATGGAGGTGGCTGTATCTTTCGTAGCGGCAGGTCCAGGTCGTGGGAGGATGTACATCGCTGGAATTTTTTTATTTTTTTATTAAAGGACTTGTCCCAAGCTGTCTGTGTGTTTTTTTTAGCTTTTTTGACATTTGTTTTGTGAAATGGTAGGGGTACAATGTACCCTGTTACCAATTCACATAGGGAGGGCCGGAATCTGGGGGCCCCCTTTGTTAAAGGGGGCTTCCAGATTCCGATAAGCCCCCTGCCCGCAGACCCCAAAACCACTGGGCAAGGGTTGTGGGGATGAGGCCCTTGTGCCCATCAACATGGCGACAAGGTGCTTTGGGGGTCACAGACCCCCAAAGCATCCTCCCCATGTTGAGGGCATGTGGCCTGGTACGGTTCAGGAGGGGGGGCGCTCTCTCGTCCCCCCTCTTTTCCTGCGGCCTGCCAGGTTGCGTGCTCGGATAAGGATCTGGTATGGATTTTTGGGGGGAACCCCATGCCATTTTTTTATTTTGGTGGGGGGTTCCCCTTAAAATCCATACCAGACCTGAAGGGTCTGGTATGGATTTTTTTGGGGGAACTCCACGCCATCTTTTTTTTTAAATTATGCGGGGTTCCCCTAATATCCATACCAGACCTGAAGGGCCTGGTAATTGAATTTTGGGGGGACCCCCACGCATTTTTAATTTTTTTTTTTTAATTTTGGTTCCCTGCAAATTTAATTTTTGAAGGGAAAAAAAGTAATTTAAAACTACTTGCGGCTATTAATGAATTGTCGGGTCCCGGTAATACAGATAAAAGTAATTGAAAAAAATTGCAGGGGTTTTCCTTATTATTCATACCAGACCCAAAGGGCCTGGTAATGGACTGGGGGGGGGCCTACCGTTTTTTTCAATTACTTTTATCTGTATTGCCGGGACCCGACAATTCATTTATAGCCACAAGTAGTTTTAAATGACTTTTTTTCCTTAAATTACATTTTGTGCAGGGACAGTTCTAAGCACGGGAAACACGCGCCACTTTACAGGCATACTATAGACATCCCCCAGGTAGGAAATTTAAAGGAATATTTCACTTTTATTGTTTCACTTGAAGCATTATTAAAATCACTGCTCCCGAAAAAATGGCAGTTTTTTAAAACTTTTTTTTGCATTGATACATGTCCCTTGGGGCAGGACCCGGGTCCCCAAACACTTTTTAGGACAATAACTTGCATATTAGCCTTTAAAATTCGCACTTTTGATTTCTCATGTTCGTGTCACATAGACTTTAATGGTGTTCGAATGTTCGCGTGAACTTTTGGTCTGTTTGCATGTTCTGGATGCGAACCGAACCGGGGGGTGTTCGGCTCATCCCTAATCACAGGAGTGCAGAATGTACTGCACTCCTATGATCCACAGAATTACAGCTAAATTAGATTTGGCTGTACTTTTCCTTTAAAATTGAAAACTGATATGCATGAACAGATGGAGGAAAACTTAAGAACGTGCCTGTTTACCACATAGAGGTCTAGAAGGGAAAAACTGAAGATAATATGGGCTATAAAACTACTTCTATTACTTCCGCCCCTTTGAGAAAAGCATCTGCCCATTATAATAACCACCCCCCGAGCATTGTGTTGATTGTGTTCAATGTATAACCATACATCCGCCCCTTTAAGAAAAGCATCCGCCCCTTGCTGTCTTTATAACCATACATCCGCCCCTTTGAGAAAAGCATCAGCCTCTTGCTGTATTAAATGAATAACTAGCCCCGAGCATCAGGAGTGAGTGGCGTGTTGATTGCGCTTGCGCAGTCTGCTGACTGAAGTCAGTTCCGGTCGCTGACATCAGTTCCGATATCGGCGCCATTTGTGTTCCACGCTGGTTTCGTGGTTCTGACGGGGAGATCCGAAAATCTAGCTAATCCAGCCTGGAGATCGCGGGGGGCTTTGGAACATACCTAAAGGAAGACTGAAGTGACGAGATCGGCCTCTCTTGTATCTCCAGCCCTGGTCCTGTTGGAGGTGGAACAGAGGGAACCGAGGGACAGGAGGAACACGAGTGCCTGCAGATGTAGACCCGGAAACCTGTAGCAGGGGGTGCGACCCTGGACGAGCAGGAGGACCATCAGATCACGGAAGGCAGCTGTGCACCAAGGATCAGCCGGGGTTAAAGAGGCACTCTGCTGGAACAGTGGTACTGGGACGTCAGATGATGTTAAGTCCCTGGAAGACTTGCAGCAGGAAGTCGCAGAGAGTCGCAGGACTGAAGTCGCAGACACTTGGAGGTTGAAGAGGAGTGACACAGGAAGCAGATGCAGGGTCACAAGGATAGCCGGGTCAGGTAACAGTCGGGCAGCGAGGTACAAGGCAGCAGGCAGAAGCAGGGTCAAATGGGTAGCCAGGATCAGGAACCAGTAATCAGAACAGAAGCAGAGTCCAGAAGCAGGGTCAAGGCAAGCCAGGTTCAGCAACAGGTATCAAGCAGGATCACAACAGGGTTCAGGATATCGGGTAACAGCTGAAGACCAGTCAGCAAGTGTCTGGGGTCAGGGCACTTCCTTAAATAGGCCGCATTGATGTGCCTATGCATCTCAGAGCGCCCGTGCGTGCGCGCATGCGCAAGAGTGCGCATCGGATGGAAACTAATGGTTCTCTTACAGGGCGAATCAAGATCGCGATCTTTATACGATTAATCGTGCAGCTCTACAGTATATGTGTGTGCATTATGTGTGTGTGTGTGTGTGTGTGTTTATATATGTGTGTATGTGTGTTTACATCTATGTATGCACATTTTATGTATGCACTTTTAATCCTGACCCCCTATATGTGTACAATCAGAACCTTTTTTTTATTTATTTTTTGCTTGTTCATAGTACCAGCAAAAAAATGCTGTTCCTCTGAAAAGCAATCCATGCTCAGATCGCTTTTCAGAGGCATTTGACAGCCGGTAAAGAGGCAATATGTTGCCTCCTGACCGCCTGTTTTAAACCCTTAAATGCATCATCACTATGCATGCAATGCACACAGTTGCAGAGTGGTTGCAGTGTAGCCCCATTCCCCTAGGGGTATACTTCAAGGGTGCCCTGACTGGAAAAAGATTGAGAAACACCGACATAGAGGAACCGATCTCTCCATTTTCCTCCTGCAGCCGCTGAATGCCTGCAGGAGGGAGAGGAGGAGAAGCCGGGGGAAATGGAGAAATCGGTTCCTTTATATGCAGCCACCCACTTGCGACCGGGCCCTGTTGTTCCGCCACCGGGCTCGGAGAAAAGAGCCCTGTCTGGGGGTCAGGGGGGCCCTTCATGGTTTCTTGCATCGGGGCTCTGGTGGCATCTCCAGCTTTCATATTTAAGGGGGGCACGTGGGGGGACAGGGACAAAAGTTGGGGGGCCAACTATAAAATGCAATTATATATCCTGGGGCCCTTTACTACGATCCCACAATGGGCCCTTTCACAAGGTTCTGCAGTGAGCTCCCTTCCTACTATACTGGGGCCCCCCAGGGTGGCAGAAAACAAGAGATATATGACACCAGCACACCAAGAAAATATAAGGGTCCAAAGCAGTGGGAGAACTATCAGGGTTGCAATGGTTGTCTTGCCACCGGGCCCTAGTGTTCTGCCACTGTGGGGTTCCCCAGCTGTCCTGTCCCTGCTATTGACAGCGCTGGTCTGGCATCTGTCTCCTTGGCAGTGGCGGCAGTCTATTAGGACCTAGTGCTGGTGACATTATGGGTGCATGCAGAGGAAGGCTGGCACTATTGGTTATAGAGAGTCGAGCCCCCAGCTGGTCACCTAGCAGCAGTAATGCTGTATAACCTTCTCTGTTGACATGCTGATCAGGATGTGATCCAGGTGATGATCCCAGTCAGATCTAATAAATATTTATTAGCATCAAGAGTACAACCACATATATATAATTAACCGTATGTTCAGCAGCCATGTGGGCTCTATGCCTGCAAAGTGTGGGCTTTGATCAATAAAATCACTGATATTTAACACTAGGATTTGACTAGGAGCATCACCTGTATTGCATCATGATCAGCATGTCAGAGAAGGCTCCACTGCTGCTAAGCAACCTGCAGGGAGCTCAACTGTCTACAACCAATAGAGATGGGCTCGGGTGTGTTTGAAATCCCTCATGCCCGATCCCGCCAGGAAGCCGACACTCCACAGTGCTAATCACAGCCAGTGAGACATTTCCTGTCTGTGATTAGCACTGTGCAATGTGGGCTTCCTGGCAGGCTCTTGCATGTGGAATTTTGAACATGCCCAGCCCATCTCTAACAACAAATTGTGCTGGCCCTCCTGTACATCAGCCCCATAAAGTAACCAGCACTGGGTTCCAATGTGCTGCCGCCGCTGCCATGGAGACAAGGACCAGCGCTGTGAATAGCCGGTACAGGACAGCAACTCTGGTTGTTCCAGCACTGGTCCACACTGGGAGGATTCCCCCATCCACCTATAATGTGTAGATGGGGGAATTGGATCATTTCTTTTTTTTTTTTTTCATTCAACCTAATAGTTGAATGAAAAAAAAAGTGATCAATGTATGGGCTGCCTAAGAGCTAAGACCAGCCATAGACAGTTTAAATCTCAGCTGGTTCAGCAGGAACTGGCTGAGATTTGAACCATTAATCAGCAGATTCTCTTATGATTATCACTAGTGGTTGCTATAGCGACTAGTGATAATCACTGTTTGTCGGAAGAATACAATTGCTGGGCAGGAGGGATATTCCCCTGTCAGCACTGTCTGCGTTGATGGGGGAATCATGCAAGTTTTTTTCCCTGCAATCTGTGGATGCAGGAAAGAAATTTGCACCGTATATTACCTGCCTAACTGAAAGTGAAAGTAAATTGTGAATGTCTTGAAAGAACAGGAGAGGGGGAGGGAAACAGATGGGGGAGAGAAGGAATGGCGATAATGCAGTTCAGTGATTACAGTGTACTGCAGTCTGCAGTGCACACACTTACCCACGGTCCAGGCTAGAATCTCAGGCATCAGGAATGCTGCTGATTTTCATATTTCCCACCCACACATCCCCTCTCTTCAGATACAGCACGCCGGGATAGTGTGGGCGGGACTAGAAGGAGGAGGAGCTGTATTCCTCCCTGCTCATATGTGAGGAGAGTGAGGGGGGGTGGCTGGATTCGCTGGGCTGTGAAAGAGTGTCATAGACTGACACTCAGCTCAGCTTGCAGTCACCACTCTCAGAATTTACAGGCTGGTTCTCCTGTCCTAAGGACGGGAGAAATTAGTCTGTTTTTTCAGTAACTGAGATGAAGGCTTGGGCCCCCTTCCCCCCCTCCCCCACAGTGCTCGTGGAGTCCTTCCTGCAACTCACTCTTCTCTGTGCCAATGAGGGTGCAGGGGAAGGAGCAGATCGGGTGGCTGTGGTTGTGTGAGCGCTCGCATTATGCAGTGTCAGTGAGCAGAGGGAGGGGGAGGAATCCCCCGCAGGAGCTGACTGGGGACGCTCTCCCTCTTAGGAGAGACTGTGTTACTCCAGCGGCGGCCCCAGCAAAATACAAAAAAAAATTATTATTTTTTTGGGGGGTCAGGGCCCCTTCTGCCCCCCCCTAGGGACACCATTGGCCACTGGTAAAGACTCTTCACTCCCACACTAAGTATGTTAAGACAATTGCACAGTCTAGGGAGTAATTTTTTATAATACAAAATTGTATACCCATCTGGGCCAGGACTTTTCCCAGATGCCACGCTCTTTATTGCCTGTGCTGTGAGTGGGCGGAGCCGCGATTACACCCCCAGTTCTGGAAAAAAACTTGGACATTTCGGCACGATACGCCGGACCTTCGGAGCGTATGCGCTGATGACGTCAGTGGCTGCATGCAGGGTGAAACCCCCTAAATGGTGCACGTTTAGGAGATATTCATTTTACTTACAGGTAAGCCTTATTATAGGTCATAGGCGTGCGCACAGGGTGTGCCAGGTGTGCCCAGGCACACCCTAATCACACTGTGCAGCACAGATTCCCCCTACTGACCTGGCTCCCCCTCTTTCCCCCCACAGCACTGCCGGCTTCCCTCCTCTCCCACCGGTTGTTGCGGTGGATGTTTTAGGATGAGTGGGGGAAAGGGCCAGTAAATATGCCATTTACCGGCCCCTTCCCTTTCTGAATGAACATTGTGAGTGATCGGTAGAGTGTGTTTGAGCTTTGGGGTGCACACGCCAATGCCAAAGGCTGCGCACACCTATGTTATAGGTTTACCTGTAGGTAAAAATCACAAAGAGTGGTATACAACCACTTTATGATGATTTATCTGCAGGAGCCGGATTATTGAGGTCATTATAAACAATTGATATAAGACCCTTTCCTCTTGGGTTTGTAAAGCATGTATGTTCAAAAATAGTCAATGAGGAGCCTCATGGTTTAATGTAATAGGTGTCGAAAAAGGATTTTATTTGAAAGTAATTCTGTTGTTCTGAAATAGGGGCACTTTTTATTGTTTGGAGTGAGTTAAATTAGATAATCTTATCACCTTTGTAGAAGTCAGACAGTTTAATGATGTTGTTAATTATCCACCAATGAAATCTGTCTGGATAAAAAAAAGGCTAATTTAAATCTGGGTTCCCCTAAAAATGTTGTACCCAGTGAGGGATTAGTAAAGAGAGGGCTTTCTTACATTTATTCCAAAGTTTTATGGAGTGAGAGCTGATGGCATTGCCGAATGAAATGGAGTGCAATGTAATACTATTGGACCAAAGTAGACAGGGGAGAAATTTTGGGGAGATTTTCAAATAATTTCCAAGGAATTGTGGGGTTAGGTGTGGTTTGTGTGAGTCTACAGGTAATATCCAGAGGTAATGCTAGTCCTCCAGATCTGTGTGAATGGTATAGGATTTGTTGTGCATATCTAGGATGCTTGAATTTTAGAAATATATGCTTTTGATAGTGTGATTGGGAGTGATCTAAAGAGATAAAGTAATTTGGGGAGTATGTTCATTTTTATTACTGTGATCTTACCTATAAGGCCCCTTTCACACTGAGCGCTTTGCAGGCACTATTACGCTCTAAATAGCGCCTGCAATGCGCCCCAAAAAAGCCTCTCAATACTGTCCAATGTGAAAGCCCGAGGGCTTTCACACTGGAGCGTTGCGCTTGCAGGAGGCTCAAAAAACTCCTGCAAGCCGCATCTTTGAGGCGCAATAGGAGCGCTAAAAATAGCGCTCCTGTAGCGCCCCTGCCCATTGAAATTAATGGGGTAGCGCCTCTAATACGCACGCAAAACGCCTCAAAGAGGCGTTATTGCGGGCGTTTTTAACCCTTTTTCGGCCGCTAGCGGGGGTTAAAATACCCCCGCTAGCGCCCGCAAATCGCGGCAAAAAAAACGGTATAGCAGCGCTAAAAATAGCGCCGCTATACCGCCAGCGCATCCAGCGCCTCAGTGTGAAAGTAGCCTAAAGGATAAGTGGAATGAAGACCAAGTATTAAGTGTTTGGCAGATTTTAGTTACCATAAAATTATTTACATTGAAATAATGAATGATAGTTGTTGGAGAGATGGATACCCAAATATGGTATAGTGTTGCTGGATAAAAAAGAAATGTTTTTTTATTTTTATTATTATCTAATTCTGTTAGAGGGAAGGTAATTGGGAGTGCTACCGATTCGGAAACATTGATTTTTAAGCCTGAGATATTGGCATTTTCCTTGGACATCCAGGAGATTAGGGATTGGATATTAGAGGGTTAGATAGAAATAATAAAGAATCGTCTGCATAAAGGCACATTTTAAAAATGGTATGCCCTTTAGTATAACCAGATATATCTGGGTGAAGAGAAAAAGTTACCGCTCAAAAGAAACTGTTGTTCTGCTCACTAGATCCTCAGCATAGGGTGCAGGCAATTGCATATAGCAATGCAGAGATTGAAGGAAAAACTTGGACAGCCGCACTCCAAAAATTGGATTGATGCTGCATCCACCTAGGTAAGTTTTAATGTTTTTTTTTTTTTTTGAAAAGCCATACTTCTCTTTTCATTGCTGATTTTTAATGTTTTAGTATGACAGATCTATATTATGCAGTGCATCTTCCTGGTGAAGCTTATAGTGAAATGCACTGAAGAACTACAGACCATCTGTATTGAATAATTAGTGTGTTCATCGAAGGTCTTATAACCTCTTCCTGTAATGTGGTGTATTTAAACAATAGCCATGCCGTCGCTCATGTGTTGTTTGTAACTACCATTTGATTCACTTATTGTGATATACGGTAGTTTATCCATTATGTGTTGGAATAAAGTGTATGTTTTTAACAACTTTTTTACTTCACCTCAGCACCAGTGCTGGTCCATGGCCTGTTGCCTACCGGGCTGCACAGCAGGAGATGAGTGGCGACTGCAGTCGGCACAGGACTATCACAGACCGTGGTTGCCACTCACCTCCTGCGGTGCGGCTATGTCTGTATGTCCTCTCCTGTCTCCTCCGCCCACCCGGCCAACAATTTCATCCTATTAGCAGGGCAGGGGGTGGGAGGAGCTGCAAATAGAAATGGAGAGCTCCTCCTGCCCCCTGCCCTGCTAATAGGCAGAACAAAGAGATTTTGAATGTCAGTCTGTACGCAAGACAAGTTTGGCAGAATCCCGTCAAGCTTGACAGGAATCCCGTCGAGAAAAGCAACGGTTTTTTTTACGAAGCGATTCACGCCTGTGTGTACAGGGCTTTAGAGTAGTGCATATGTTAGATGTGTGCCCCAGTTTTCTGTTCACCTTACACCCATCACAGTATAGTGTAGATTAGAGTAGTTATTTTTTAACTTGCTTTCCCCTCCTGCTGTCTGTGAGGGTGAGTGAGGGTATAGACAATGAACTGCAGTGCTAGTCTACACATTAAAAAAACATGAAGTATTTACTGTTACTTGTAGAACATGCCCCAGGCTTTTGATCTTTGCTGAGTACCTGCAATCTCAGGCACATTAAGACTGAGAGCAAAAAACACAACTCCGGTTAAAACGATTTTGTTGACCGTGGGAAAGGTTTTTTTTTGTTTTCGATCTCTGTTTCTGTAGTCATTGAGAAGATTTTCCCTAATTTCCTGTGCGGTCTCCAAGACAGCAAATAAGCACAATCTTTGTAAAATGGGGAAGAGTGTGAACATGTTTGCCTTCCTCCTCTTTGGAAACGTACTCACTTTCTATTTGGTCACCAGGAAAGGAAGTGAGGGGAAATCTCCCCAACAGAGACGCAGATGGCAAAAAAAAGTGAAAGAGCTCTTAATCCTTACTCACTTAATCCAAAAACAAAAATATGTTTGGCTGGAGTTGAACAGGCAATTTCTTCAACTTTCAGTCAGTGGAGCTGAATAACAATTAAGACTGTAGGTTGCTTTGATACATTCAGTCATTGTGATTCAAGGCTAGTCAAAAGTACTTGATAATGCCTAAAGCCCTGTACACACGATCGGATTTCCTATGGATTCTAATCCGATGGATTTTTACATCGGAAATCCGATGAAGCTGACTTCCATCAGTCTTGCCTACACACCATCAGTCAAAAATCCGACCGTCCCAAACGCCCTGACGTAAAACACTCCGACGAGCCAAGAAAAATTAAGTTCAATGCTTCTGAGCATGTGTCGACTTGATTCTGAGCATGCGTGGGTTTTTTCTCCGATGGAGTTCCACACAGACGATCGGATTTTGCTATCGGATTTTTTCGACTGATGGGGTCCATACACGATTGGTTCGTCCGATGAAAACAGTCCATTGGACTGTTTTCATCAGTAAAACAGATCGTGTTTACACGGCTTAAAAGTTTCTATAAAAAAAGCAGACTGGAAAGAAATTGTACTGTATGTCTATGGATGGTGACATCTGTAGATACTTCTCTCGTTAATGGATCTTAGGGAGGGGAGAATACTTTAAAATTGATTTTCCTAGACAATTACTGTGTTTTGTCTAGACCAGGGGTCCCCAACTCCTGGGCCGGGGACTGGTGCTGGTCAATGCCCTTCTTGAAACTGGCCGCACAGGCTGCACTGAAAGAGGTAAGCGGCAGGCAAACAGAGACCAGAGCATCAATGCTCACATCAACGCCTGCATCACCGCTGTTGAGTCGGCCTCCATGAGATTCTCAAATCTCATAGGAGTAGAGCCATGTAATCAACTGTGCATGTGCCGCTTTCCTGCTCCTGTCAGATTCCTTGTGAGGCCATAGCACTGAGGATAGGCTTTACTATTTTTATTACATTCTTTTACTACACAAAACCCTTACATATTTGCCTTACAAAGTGACAAGCTGCCTCTGGTGGCTGTGGTGGCAGGCTAGTAACAAGCTGCATCTGGTGGCTGTGGTGGTGGGCTACAGTGACAAATGACACGCTGCATCTGGTGGCAGACTGCAGTGACAAGTAAAGCGCTGAATCTGGTGGCAGGTTACAGTGGCAAGTGACATTCTGCATCTGGTGGCAAACTACAGTGACAAGTGACACACTGCATCTAGTGGCAGGCTACAGTGACAAGTGATGCGCTGCATCTGGTGGCAGCTTATAGTGGCAAGTGACACTCTGCATCTGGTGGCAGACTACAGTGACAAGTGACACGCTACTTCTGTTGGCAGGCTACAGTGGCAAATGACACTTTGCATCTGGTGGCGGGCTACAGTGACAAGTGATGCAGTGCATCTGGTGGCAGGCTTTGCTAACTGTAGCCACAAGAGTAAAAAAACAATATCGCTCGAAAGCTTCTTTGATAAAGAGGGAAAGACCAAATGATGAAACACTGCATCTAATGGCAGGCTACAGTGACAATTGTCATGCTGCATCTGGTGGCAGGTTTTGCAAACTGTAGCCAAAAGAGTAAAAAAACAACATTGCTGGAGAGCTTATTTGAAAGGGGTAAAAGACCCAATGATGAGACAGCAGAAGACTCTTCTAATGCTGGCCATACACGGTTAGAAAATCATTTGAAAAATCATTCGATACGCTCAATCGTTCGACTTTTGAAAGCTGTATTTAAAGGAAAATACCAAGGATCCTACTTAAACTAAGGGTTCTTTGCAACAGCTGATTCACATTCTCCAAGCAAACTTTATATAATATGTGGTGAGCGGCTATCCAACGAAGCTATGAAACCTTCAAAATTGCTTCGCCACATGGAGACCAAACACCCTGCATTAAAGACAAGCCTTTGGAGTTTTTTAAAAGAAAAAAAAAAAACATACAGAACAGAAGCAATTATTGAAGGCCATCAATTCATTAAATGTACCTGCACTAAGAGCATCATTCTAAGTGGTTAACCGCTTGCTAAAGCTAAGAAACTCTTTAACTGCTTCCCGCCCGATGTATAATAATATGACAGATGGGTGGGAGCACTCTCGTTCTGGGAGGACGGGGGCACGCAGCGCGGCAATTGGTGGTGCGCCGTGTCCCTAGGACATAGGCTTTTTACCATGTGATCAGCTGTGTACAATCACAGCTGATCATAGTGTAAACAGGAAATGCCAGTTATTGGCATTCCTCTCTTCATGCTGACAGAAACTAAGAAAACTTTTTTTTTTCAAAATGTTTGGTCTTTTTTTTGTTTGTTTAGCAAAAAATAAAAAACCCAGTGGCGATTAAATACAACCAAAAGAAAGCTCTATCTGTCGCGAAAAAATGATAAAAAATTTGTTTGGGTACAGCATTGCATGACCGCACAATTGTCATTCAAAGTGCAACAGCACTGCAAGCTGAAAATTGGCCTGGGCAGGAAGGGGGTGAAAGTACCCTGTATGCAAGTGGTTAATATTGGTGAAGAGTTGATCCTGCCTGCTGCTAAGGACATCTGACATGAAATTTTAGAAGAGGCTGCTATTGAAAAGGTGGCACATATTCCTCTTTTGGCTAGCACCGTAACTAGATGAATTAATGAAATAGCAGAGGATACTAGGGGACAATTGTTAGAGAGGATTATTGAGTCACCGTGGTAAGCAATCCAGATTGAGTCTACCGATGCTGACAACAAGGCAACAATGCTTGTTTTTGTGTGATATATTTTTAGGAGGATGTTATTTTTAAGTCTTTTAATGATTGCGTATCAGAAAAACCTAATTGATAAGTATACACATAGATGGAGTAGCTGCCATAGAGAAATACTGGCAAGCAAAAAAGTGTCACCTGACCTGAAAAACTTTTTGCAGGATGTGATTAAAATGATCAACCACATTAAAGTACATTCCCAGAACTTACGTCTGTTAGTGCAGCTCTGTTGTGAGATGGACGCAGAGCACACGGGTCGTCTCATACACACAGAAGTGAGATGGTTTTCTTTTTTTTTCCAATTTCTTTATTAAATATTATTAGGCATACAAAATTCAATCACAGCCGTAATACCCCATTCGGCATTGTTACACATATTACATAAGTAAAATTACCACCCCTCGCCCTAACCCCCCCTCCTCTCCTACCGACCCCTAATATCCTCTCTCCTTCCCCTCCCGCCTATCCCTCTCCCCCGCTATGCTCCCATCTTTTTGGCAAATCTGAATGTATGTTTAAACTTTAACCAATCACTCCATTTCACTTCAAACTCTGCTACTCTCACCTCCCCGCTGCACCTTAATACCTCCAGGTTTGAAATTTTGTTTATTTTGCAGAACCAGCTCCTCATTGTGGGGCTTTAAAAGGTCCTGCCACTGTCTAGACAGTAGGCTTTTCGCTGCATTTAGTAATTGGGGAATTAATGTTCTTGTGTATTGTTTAATTGGCGTTTTACCCCCATGGAACAGACATAGCCACGGCTCCTCTGGTATTACAACATCCGTAATTTATTTTATTATTTGCAGTACCTCTCTCCAGTTTTCTTATATTTTGGGGCATGTCCACCATATATGGGTCATAGTACCTATTTCCGGGAAGCCCCTCCAACATAGTTTTGACACCTCCCTTTGACAGTGATGTGCCTTGTCTGGTGTTATATACCATCGTGCTAAACATTTATAATTTGTTTCTATTGTGTTACAGTCAATTGACGTGACGTGTGTTAATCTCAATATTTTCTCAACATCTAAATCAATCTATCGTGTTCCCAGTTCTTCTGCCCATTTTCCTATAAATGGGGGCGGTCCCGGTGCTTTTAGCCCCATCAATATTTTGTAAATCCTGGAGATCCCCCGCCTCCCACCTGCCGCTTAACACAACCACTCTAGTGGGAGCAGGTTATCTTTAGATCTGATGAACTGGAGCAAGGACTCCACAAAGTGTTTTAACTGAGAATACCTCCACCTATCTACCACCAATAATTCTTTTTTGTTTAATAGGTCCTCAAAAGTGCAAATTTTACCTTTCTCCATTATATCCAATTACCAAACAGTCTCCCTTTCTCCGGTGCAAAATAATTTGTGTCGCTTAATGGTATCAGAAGGGTATTAAATCCCCATTTTTCCCTTTTGTGTATCATATCCCAAATTGCCATTGCTGTCCGTGTGATAATGTGAGTGTGCTCGTCAAGATCTCTTAAATGTGCCAGGATCCAAATTATTTTCCCAAGTGTGACCTTACTGATCGTGCTTTCCAGTTTAACCCACTTTTTTTTTATTGTTTTTTACCCATTCAACCACCCATTAAAAATATTTTAACTCCCTCCAAATAAATCGGAATTCCTGTTGATATATTCGTTCCTTCTGTACCTTGACACTTATATTTAATATTTCAGATTTTGATGGATTCATTTTGAAGTTTGCTAATTCTCCGTATATTTTTAAAGATTTCAATAAATTCGGGAGGGTTATCCTAGGGCTTGTTATATAAAACAGGATGTCGTCGGCATACGCCGCTAATTTGTGTTCCTCGTCCTCGATTTTAATCCCCTTGATATCAGGATTCTGTTTAATCCCAGCCAACAGCGGTTCTAGTGATAGCACAGATGTAGAATGTGTACCAGGGTGGACTCCACCACCAGCTCTTGTTAAAACTGAATTTTACTTAGACGCGGTATTGAACCCAACCGCCAATTCTGGGAACATACAATATATTTACAGACACCCAGCCCGAAGGCCGAGACCCTTATGCTGCACAGCGCGGCGCCCTACATAGGATGCAGGAGTAATTTGCCTACTGGTGGGCACAACCAAACCACCACACCTTACCTGTTAATACCCTAAAAACAACACAAGAATAACTGTATGGGTGTGTGGTGCGGGCTAGCCTGCGGTGCAGCACAACAGTTTACAAACTTACAAAGCTCTACCGTATTCCCCCCCCCCTTAACTGGTGTTGTATCATCCGTCTGCGTGTTCCTCCTGAGCACAACGCCAGTCTACCTTGAGTTTGTAGAAAGTTCATCAGCTCTCCAATTGTGAAGTGTCACTTTAGGTTATGGAGTCCCTGTAGTGAAGAGTAGCAACACTTGTGGCCTGACAAAAACAGAGACCCTACTTACTATCTACAGGCCTGGTCTCAGTCTCTAGGCGCCAACAAAGTAATGGGGTGCGTGCACGATCTTACCGACCCGGGTCTGCTCTGCATCCGCTGGTGACTCTGACCGGAACAAAATGTCTCTCTAAAGCCCTGTACACACGATCGGATTATCTATGGATTTTCGTCCGATGGACTTGACCATCGGAAATCCGATGAAACTGTTTTTCATCAGTCTTGGCCACACACCATCAGTTAAAAAACCGACGGCACTCCTGCGACTCTGGATAGACGCCGCAGAATGAAGGAGGTCACTAGCATCTTACAATCTGCTAGAATAAAATACAGATGGGGATTTCCCTTCAAGTTATCAATTATGCACAATGGCACAACGTATTCTGTATACAATGTCATTGAAGGGAAAGATCTGCTGGTCAAAATGGGCCTTTTGGATCAGGCCCCCCAACGCCGATTCCCTTCTACACCTAGATCATCTCCCATCTGGTCCACCCCCAGACGCTCACAAAGAGATCACAGAGACCAGAATGACCAGAGAAGATGGAACCCACCCTCCCCAAACCAGCCTGCATGATTCTACAAGTTCATGGTCTATAAACTGACCACACTGAGCATTTGTGATTCCAAATGTTGCTCAATCTCTACATTGAAATCCTAATTCTTTTTTATAGCTAATGCACATCCTCCTGACACAAGGGGCATTCAATGTTTTATTATTAAGCCCTATTTCTAGTTGGCTGTTCTCGTCCACACTGAACCCGTCCTATATGTCATTTGTTTGGGAGCACATTTTTTGTATGCCTCTAAATGACTCCCCCCATGAAGAGCAAGTGGTTACCTAAAGTTGGCTGTGAGTATGATCAAGATGTCCCTTGAATAGAACTCTCCTCATCCTAGACAACGTGATACCTAAGGGAAAAACTACCTACAAAGACCCTTAACATGAACCCATATCCTCAAATGATTAAATACCCATTTGATCTAACCCAGGGATTTTACGATCAGATCGGTAACTCTACGTGTGGAGACTCAACCTTCCCCAAACTACTCGGAAAGACCATACCCTATAAGCTGACCACACTAGCCCCTCACAACTGCATTTTTGTTACCTGGTTATGTTTATTTCTATTTTTTATTTCTCTTCAAGGGCTACACTATATACGTCCTTCTAATACCCAATACTTTTTGGACTCTTTCAAAAGTTTATACACAATATGGAGCGAAGGATCCCAAATGAACCGATACTCATGAGAGTTTCATTTTCCACGTATGACTCTCCTTCCCTCCCTCTTTATTAGGACCCTTCATGGGTTACCACCACCTCTTAATCTTTTATATATTGTTCATTACACTGCAGTTTTCATTATTACTATGTACCTTTGAATGTTATATTTTTATGCTTTCAATTGCCTGGTTGTCCGCCGTCGCTGGATTGTTCCCCAATCTGCCCCCGCGGTTTGCCCCTCATCCCTTTGAGATGATGTGGCCGACCTCGTTGGCAGATCCAGGACTTTTTCGTCCTCAACACACTATTTCTGGTCAGGGTGACTCCCGGTCCCCTGACCCCCTGTTTTTTCTTGTTTATTTTTTAGTTGCTTTCGCCCTTTTGGCCCTAAAAAAATTTAAAAATGTTTATGGAAGACCACAGATGACCTCTCTCTGTATGTTCACTAAGATGATTACCTTATTAATCGCCTTAAATTATATAATGACATATATACTTCTACATACCACTAAAATACATACCTGGCACCACACAACTTTTCTACAAAATGTACCTTTCACAACGTTGTTTGGACACTTTCGGAATCATTACTGGTTGGTGATTCCCGGGTTATCTTTTCACTACACCCATATCTCACATAACAGGACCCTCCCCCTCCTAAAACAATGGGTATCAGAATAATTTCCCACAACGTTCAAGGTTTCAACTCTCCAAATAAACGTAAGAAAGCATTTAAACATTACAAAAGACTAGGTGCCGACATTATTTTACTACAAGAAACACACTTCGCCCAAAACAATCACCCACAATATTTTGACAAATCATTCAATCAATTCCATTATACCACCTTTACAAACAAAACCAGAGGGGTCGCCATCTTTGTCAAAAACTCAACAATCTTCGAAATCCAGAATATTTACAAAGACAAAGATAGCCACTTCATTATTCTTAAGGGTACTATAAACAGACGTTCTATCACTATAGCATCAGTTTACGCCCCTAATGATTTACACTCAACTTTTTTTAACAATTTTTTCTCTATATTAGATCAATACACTTCGCCCCACATGATAGTGGGAGGCGATTTTAATCTAGCTGCTCACCCCTCATTAGACAGAAGTAACACAACCCCCTCCTCTAAAGCCTTCTCCAAAACCATTAACCAATCTCTAAACAAATCCCAGTTAATAGACACATGGAGATCCCATAATATAGGAGTTAAAGCATTTACACGCTACTCCCATCCACATGATTGTTATGCCCGCCTCGACTATATCTTTAGTACCCCAATACTCTTAGCAAACTCCTCCTCAGCTCAAATCCACCCCTGCCCTTGGTCAGATCACGACATGGTTGCCTTTGATACCTCACACATAGGAATGGCCCCAACTACCTTTTAACTGGCGCCTAAATGATTCATTACTTACAGACCCTGCCATTATTCAACAAACATTCCCACATAGACAATTTCTACAAAGAAAATATAAATAATGAGACTCCTCCCACGTCCATATGGGCCGCTCACAAGGCGGTTCTTAGAGGTCACCTCATCAACATTGCCGTGGCAAAGGGTAAGGCTAGAATTGCAGACATTAAATGCCTTACTAAAGAATTGAATGATTTATATATTAAATTGAGTCACTCAGTCTCCCTGGAATTAACTAACTTAATTCAATCCAAACGTCAAGCATTGAACACACTCTTATCCGGTGACACTGAAAAATCATTACGCTTTTCTAAAGCCAGATTCTTGCTATTCAGCAATACTGCCTCAGCGATGTTTGCAAAGAAACTCAAACAAAACTCAAATCCTACACATGTCTACAAATTACGAAACCAAAAAGGCAACCTTGTGACCCACCCCCAGGATGTACTCCAAATTTTCACAAACTTCTATAAAAACTTACTCTCAGGCCCCCAAACAACTCCTAATTCCTCCTCTTTATTGTGGCTAGACAACCTCTCAATCCCTAAACTTAATGACCAACAGACCTCTTCCCTTAACATACCCTGCACAGATGATGAAATCCTGAACATAATCAAGTCTCTTAAAACATCCACAGCCCAGGTCCGGACGGTTTTTCGTCCTCTTACTATAAAAAATTTGCCCCTCTATTAGTACCTAATCTCACTAGACTGTTTAATCACATCCTAAATGGAGGTCAATTCCCGTATGAAATGCTGCTGGCTAACCTCTCCCTAATTCCAAAGCCCCATAAAGATCACTCCCTTCCACAAAACTATCGTCCCATATCTGTCCTTAATAATGACATTAAGCTTTTTGGTAAATTGCTAGCCAATAGACTTGCTTCGGTAGTTTCCTCCCTTGTACACACTGACCAGTCTGGCTTTATCCCAGGACGTCAGATTACAGACAATATTAGACTGGTCTCCAATATTATTCAAGATGCTAACCTCCATTCCCGCCCAGTCTGTCTTTTAAGCCTTGATATACACAAGGCATTCGATAGTGTTAGCTGGTCATACCTTAATCACCTCCTTCCCAAATTCGGTATCTCAGAAAAATTTATTCACGGCTTTAATGCCCTTTACCACTCTCCACAGACTAGGATCAAAATTCCTGGCACTAACTCTGAATTTTTCCCTTTAAGTAAAGGCACTAGACAGGGCTGCCCACTTTCCCCCCTATTGTTTGCCCTTGCAATAGAGCCCCTCGCCATTGCTATCAGGCATAATACCAACATTAAAGGTTATCAAAAAAATGCCTCACAATTTAAAATTAGCCTATACGCTGACGACGCTCTATTATTCCTGACTAGGGATGAGCTTCGTGTTCGAGTCGAACATACGTTCGACTCGAACATCGGCTGTTCGATCGTTCGACGAAGATCGAACGATTTGGGCCGTTCGCGCCAAATTCGAGTGACGCGAACGGCCCACAATGCACTACGCCATCGCAGTGTCATCCAGGCGCTGTGATTGGCCAAGCATGCACTGTGACCCCGCATGCTTGGCCAATCACAGCGCCGGCAGCGAGGAGAGCAATGATTGGCCACAGGCAGGATGCCTGTGGCCAATTATTGCTGAGGGTGTTTAGTACACGCCCCACACTATAAAAGGCCGCCAGCACGGCGGCCTAGTGTAGTGTGTTCCGGAGCAGGGATAGAGCAGCATAGGCAGGGACAGTGACTGTTATTTCTTTCTTGCTTAACCTGGATTCCTTTAGTTTAGGGAAAGAGAAGGATAGGTAGGGAGAGTGTCAGTGTGTTTTGTGCTTGTGCTATAGTGTGCTTAAAAAAAACATTTATTCTAGGGACAGAAAACTGTAGGTAGGGACAGTGTCAGTTTCTTTCACTCTGCAAGTCCTTGTTTCCAGGGACCTGGAAGGACAGTGAGTGAATTGTCCTTGTGCTATATTGTGCTTAAAAAAACATTTATTCTAGGGACAGAAAACTGTAGGTAGGGAGAGTGTCAGTTTCTTTCACTCTGCAAGTCCTTGTTTCCAGGGACCTGTAAGGACAGTGAGTGAATTGTCCTTGTGCTATATTGTGCTTAAAAAAAACATTTATTCTAGGGACAGAAAACTGTAGGTAGGGAGAGTGTCAGTTTATTTCACTCTGCAAGTCCTTGTTTCCAGGGACCTGGAAGGACAGTGAGTGAATTGTCCTTGTGCTATATTGTGATTAAAAAAAACATTTATTCTAGGGACAGAAAACTGTAGGTAGGGAGAGTGTCAGTTTATTTCACTCTGCAAGTCCTTGTTTCCAGGGACCTGGAAGGACAGTGAGTGAATTGTCCTTGTGTTATATTGTGATTAAAAAAAACATTTTTTCTAGGGACAGAAAACTGTAGGTAGGGAGAGTGTTTTTTTTCTTTCACTCTGCAAGTCCTTGTTTCCAGGGACCTGGAAGGACAGTGAGTGAATTCTCCTTGTGCTATATTGTGCTTAAAAAAAACATTTATTCTAGGGACAGAAAACTGTAGGTAGGGAGAGTGTCAGTTTATTTCACTCTGCAAGTCCTTGTTTCCAGGGACCTGTAAGGACAGTGAGTGAATTGTCCTTGTGCTATATTGTGATTAAAAAAAACATTTATTCTAGGGACAGAAAACTGTAGGTAGGGAGAGTGTCAGTTTATTTCACTCTGCAAGTCCTTGTTTCCAGGGACCTGGAAGGACAGTGACTGAATTGTCCTTGTGCTATATTGTGATTAAAAAAAACATTTATTCTAGGGACAGAAAACTGTAGGTAGGGAGAGTGTCAGTTTATTTCACTCTGCAAGTCCTTGTTTCCAGGGACCTGGAAGGACAGTGAGTGAATTGTCCTTGTGTTATATTGTGATTAAAAAAAACATTTTTTCTAGGGACAGAAAACTGTAGGTAGGGAGAGTGTTTTTTTTCTTTCACTCTGCAAGTCCTTGTTTCCAGGGACCTGTAAGGACAGTGAGTGAATTGTCCTTGTGCTATATTGTGCTTAAAAAAAACATTTATTCTAGGGACAGAAAACTGTAGGTAGGGAGAGTGTCAGTTTATTTCACTCTGCAAGTCCTTGTTTCCAGGGACCTGGAAGGACAGTGACTGAATTGTCCTTGTGCTATATTGTGATTAAAAAAAACATTTATTCTAGGGACAGAAAACTGTAGGTAGGGAGAGTGTCAGTTTATTTCACTCTGCAAGTCCTTGTTTCCAGGGACCTGGAAGGACAGTGAGTGAATTGTCCTTGTGTTATATTGTGATTAAAAAAAACATTTTTTCTAGGGACAGAAAACTGTAGGTAGGGAGAGTGTTTTTTTTCTTTCACTCTGCAAGTCCTTGTTTCCAGGGACCTGGAAGGACAGTGAGTGAATTCTCCTTGTGCTATATTGTGCTTAAAAAAAACATTTATTCTAGGGACAGAAAACTGTAGGTAGGGAGAGTGTCAGTTTATTTCACTCTGCAAGTCCTTGTTTCCAGGGACCTGGAAGGACAGTGACTGAATTGTCCTTGTGCTATATTGTGATTAAAAAAAACATTTATTCTAGGGACAGAAAACTGTAGGTAGGGAGAGTGTCAGTTTATTTCACTCTGCAAGTCCTTGTTTCCAGGGACCTGGAAGGACAGTGACTGAATTGTCCTTGTGCTATATTGTGATTAAAAAAAACATTTATTCTAGGGACAGAAAACTGTAGGTAGGGAGAGTGTCAGTTTATTTCACTCTGCAAGTCCTTGTTTCAAGGGACAGAGAAGGACACCTGAAGGTAGCCCTTATTGCTTTTTTCCCATCTCCCTGCAGGCCATCTATTAGAATGTCTGGAAGGCAAACAAGGAGAGGCAGACAGTCAGGAGGCAATAAAAGAGGGCAAGCAGGCTCTGTGTCTGGGGGCAACAGTGCTGGTCGTGGACGCGGTGCATTGTCATCAGCACATGGCCATGGGACACGCTTGTCCTTCTTTTCGGCAGCTGGACATGTTGAGCCACATCATGCCGAAGACTTGGTAGAGTGGATGACCAAGCCCTCCTCCTCCTCCTCATCCTCTCTCACCCAGGCTCAGGGTACTGGAAAAGCAGCTGCCAAAGCGTCGTCTTCCCTGGTATCAATGTCAGACAAATCATCAGTCACTCCTTCCCTAGACCCACCATGTCCTCCTCCTGAGGAGTCCCCCGAACTGTTTCAGCACAGTGTTGGGTACATGCTCCAGGAGGATGCCCAGCGTTTCGAAGGGTCTGATGATGAAACCCAGCTAGAGGAAGGCAGTAGCGTGAGAGCAGACAGAGGGGATGCTCAAGAAGGACACCAATCTGGCAGTCATGTTCCAGCAGCTGCAGCATACTGCCAGATTGGCTCCAGTGATGAGGAGGGAGGGGATGATGAGGTCACTGACTCCACGTGGGTGCCTAATAGGAGAGAGGAGGAGGAGGAGGATGAGGAGGAGGCACATCTCCAACGAGGCAGGATGCCCTTTGGTGGCCAGCGTAAGGGCAGTACACCGACGGAATCACACCGCAGAGCTCCGCCTGTGCAGGGCGCTGCCTCTGCCCGTCATTCAAAAAGTTCTTTGGTGTGGGCCTTTTTTGAGGCTAGTGCATCAGATCGCACAGCTGCTGTTTGCAACATATGTCTCAAGCGTATATCGCGTGGCCAAAACATCAGCCGCTTGGGTACCACATGCCTGACCAGACATATGTTGACCTGCCATGCAGCTCGTTGGCAAGCCTACCTCAAAGACCCACACCAAAGAACAAAGCGGACCTCTCCTTGCACCGCATCAGCTGGGATCTCCAACCCCACTATAACTTCAGTCCTCTCTGAAACATGCACTGAGAGGAATGAAGGTGTAGAATTAGGTGTGTCACAGCCAAGTACTTGCGCCCACTCTGCTAGCAGTACACCGACGTCCGATTCTAGCAGGCAAATTTCCCTGCCCCAGCTGCTGGACCGTCGAAAGAAGTTCACTCCCAGCCATCCACATGCCCAGCGGTTGAATGCTAGCTTGGCTAAATTGCTAGCGCTTCAACTGCTGCCTTTTCAGTTGGTAGACTCTGCCCCCTTCCGTGAGTTTGTGCAATGTGCAGTTCCTCAGTGGCAGGTTCCCAAACGCCACTTTTTCTCACGGAAGGCTATTCCGGCTCTCTACCGGCATGTGGAAGGCAATGTCTTGGCCTCGCTGGACAGGGCGGTCAGCGGTAAGGTGCATATTACCGCTGACTCATGGTCCAGCAGGCATGGACAGGGACGTTACCTTTCTTTCACGGCCCATTGGGTCACTCTTTTGGCAGCTGGGAAGGATTCAGGACAAGGTGCAGTAGTGTTGGAGGTTGTCCCACCGCCACGCCTCCAAAATGCTACTACTGGTTGTGACACACCTCTCTCCTCCACCCCCTCCTCTTCTTCTTCCTCCATGGCCTCTTCCTGTGGTTTGTCCTATGAACCAGCGGTGCTCCGTAGCCGTTCACGGGGCTACGCAAGTACGCAGGCAAAAAGATGCCATGCCGTGCTTGCGCTGGTGTGTTTGGGGGACAGAAGCCACACTGGGGCAGAGGTCCTGTCTGCTCTGCAGGGCCAGGCCGAGAGGTGGTTGACGCCACGCCAGCTTAAGCCAGGAATGGTGGTTTGCGACAATGGCACCAACCTCCTCTCCGCCCTCCGACAGGGACAACTGACCCATGTGCCCTGTGTGGCTCACGTCCTTAACTTGGTGGTGCAGCGCTTCTTGGGCAGGTACCCGGGCTTACAGGATGTCCTGAGGCAGGCCAGGAAAGTCTGTGTGCATTTCCGCAGATCTTATAATGCCAGTGCTCGCCTGGCTGAGCTGCAAAAGGAGTTGAACCTGCCCAAGAACCGCCTTATATGTGACATGCCCACCAGGTGGAACTCAACGTTGGCCATGCTGCAGCGGCTGCACACGCAGCAGAGGGCCATCAATGAGTACCTGTGCGACTACGGCACCAGGACAGGGTCAGGGGAGCTTGGTTTTTTTTCTCCACGCCAGTGGGGCATGATCAGGGATGCATGCACTGTCCTGGCACCATTTGAGGAGGCCACGAGGATGGTGAGCAGTGACAGTGCATGCATCAGTGACACTGTACCTCTTGTCCACCTGTTGGAGCACACGCTGCGTGGAATAATGGACAGGGCACTTGAGGCAGAACAGAGGCAGGAAGAGGAGGACTTCCTTGCCTCTCAAGGCCCCCTTTACCCAGACAGTGTTCCTTCTGTCCCACCCATCGCACAGGAAGAGGAGGAGGAGGAGGAGGAGGAGGAGGAGGAGGAGGAGGATTGTGTCAGCATGGAGGTGGAGGCTGGCACTCAGCATCATCAGCAGCAGTCTTTTAGGGATGATTTACAGTCCCAAGAAACCAGTGGACTTGTACGTGGCTGGGAGGAGGTGGCTGCGGATCATGTCGTCCTTAGTGACCCAGAGGACTCCGGAGCGAATGCCTCAGCAAACCTACGCTGCATGGCCTCCCTGATCCTGCAAAGTCTGCGGAAGGATCCTCGTATTCTTCGGATCAAGGAGAGGGACCATTACTGGCTGGCCACTCTCCTTGATCCACGGTACAAGGGTAAGGTTGCGGACCTTATGTTACCGTCGCAGAGGGAGCAGAGGATGAGACAACTCCGGGAGGCCTTGCAGAAAGGTCTGTGCAACGCGTTCCCAGAGACTGGGAGGTTGCAAACTCCTGGTCCTGGACAACGAGTTGCTGAGGCTTCGGCCAGTCAAAGAAGGAGCGGTGGGGAAGGTGGCCGTCTGACCGATGCGTTCAGACAATTCTTTAGTCCGCAGCCCCAAAGTATGATCGGTTCCAGCAACCATCGCCAGCGTCTGATAAACATGGTGCAGGAATATCTAGGGGCAAGGTCAGACTTGGACACCTTCCCCACCGAAAATCCTCTGGCTTACTGGGTCTTGAGGATGGATCACTGGCCAGAGCTTGCACAGTATGCAATTGAGCTACTGGCCTGTCCTGCATCCAGCGTTCTTTCGGAACGCACATTCAGTGCTGCTGGAGGATTTGTCACGGATCACAGGGTGCGCCTGTCCACCGACTCGGTTGATCGACTGACTTTCATCAAGATGAACCAGTCTTGGATCACCACCAGCTACCACACACCTGATGCTGATATAACAGACTAATTGATTTTAACATGTCACATCCCTTCAAGACTGATGCTGATGCTGAGTGCCTGTGCTGTTATGTTGACTGGCTATCCTCCTCCTCCGAGTCCTCAATGATACGATTGATGATGATAGCTTGTAAGATCATTTTTGTTTATGGGTGCCGCCACCAGTGCCTAACGCCCAATTTTTCAGCCCCTGTTTAACAGGGGCGTGTAATTACAATTTTTGAAGCAATACTTTGCAACAGGGCTCATTGCTGTGCTCCAAGTACAGTATCTGTGAGGAGTTGCAGTGTTGTGCCACCAGTGCCTAAGGCCCAATTTTTCAGCCCCTGTTTAACAGGGGCGTGTCATTACAATTTTTGAAGCAATACTTTGCAACAGGGCTCATTGCTGTGCTCCAAGTACAGTTGCTGTGAGGGGTTGCAGTGTTGTGCCACCAGTGCCTAAGGCCCAATTTTTCAGCCCCTGTTCAACAGGGGCATGTAATTACAATTCTTGATCTAATAATTCACAGCAGGGCCCATTGCTGCACCCACCAAGAGTAACTGTCAGGGCTTACAGTGTTGTGGCACCAGCACCACCATCAAAGGCCCAATTTTTACTACCACTGTTCAACAATTATATGTAATTAAAATTCCTGATATAATAGTTGACAGCAGGGCGTTCCAGCACCAACCAAGAGTAACTGTGAGTGCTTACAGTGTTGTGCCAACACCAACAACTAAGGGGCCTATTTCTGCAGAGTATATACGGCAGGTCCCTACTTTCAAACATCCAACTTACAAACGACTCCTACTTGCAAACGCAAGAAGACAACAGGAAGTGAGAGGAAATCTACCACTAGGAAGGAAAATTCTCTCCTGTAAGAATAAATATGGGAGAAAGGTGTCTCCTCTGTACTGATGCTTTATCAGCAATCCTTGTTTCAAGAAAAACACCACATTTCAAAAACAGTTGTCATTGGGACGGAAAGTGAGGTGAAATGTTCTGAACAGGGGCACAGACAGCAAAACAAATGTTACAGGGGTGATTACCCTTACCTATGTTTTCCAAAAAGTTTAAAAATAGATTTTTGGTCTGGAGCTACACTTCAACAATGTACCTGTTCAAAATTACAAACAGACTCTACATAAGAACAAACCTACAGTCCCTGTCTTGTATGCACCGCCTGTATAGGGCTGTTCAGAGTATATAGGGCCTTTTTTATTTTATGTGCGGGGTTCCCCTTAATATCCATACAAGACCCAAAGGGGCTGGTAATGGGCTGGGGTAGGGGGGGGGGTCATGGGGTAGCTATGCCATTTTTCTTAAAGAATTTCATCCATATTACCGGGACCAGACATTACATTAAAGCCGCAAGCAGTTTTAAATGGCTTTTTTTTCCTTTAGAAGTGTCATTTTGTGCAGGGACAGTTCTAAACACGGGAAACACGTGGCACTTCACAGGCATACTTTAGACACCCCCCAGGTACGATATTTAAAGGAATATTTGACTTTTTTTTTTTCACTTTATGCATCATTAAAATGACTGCTCCCGAAAAACGACCGTTTTTAAAACTTCTTTTTGCATTGATACATGTCCCCTGGTGCAGAACCCGGGTTCCCAAACCCTTTTTAGGACAATAACATGCATAATAGTTGTTATAATTAGCACTTTAGAATTCGAACGTTCGCATCCATTGTATTTAATAGGGTTCTAATGTTCGTTCGAACTTTCGGTCCGTTCGCGGGTTCTGGTGCGAACCGAACCCGGGGGTGTTCGGCTCATCACTATTCCTGACAGACCCAATCATCTCCATTCCCATCCTTTATTCCGAACTCAACTCCTTCCATGCACTCTCAGGCCTATACATAAATACCAACAAAAGCTCCGCCCTACCAATAAATTATCCCCCAAACATGCAGACCACCCTGCAAAATAATTTCAGTTTTATCTGGCCTCCTAGCTCAATCAAATATTTAGGTGTCAATATTACCCCAACCCACGTATCTATGTATAAAGCCAACTATATCCCCCTATTCTCCCTCATAAGCTCATTACTTAAATCTTGGTCCGATCATCACATTTCCTTTTTAGGCAGAATCTGTGCTTTCAAAATGTCTATCCTTCCCAAACTCCTTTATTATTTCAGAGCTCTCCCCATTAACATACCCAAGACTAGAATAATGGCCCTACAAAGGGAAATCAACACATTTATCTGGGACAATAAAAAACCCAGATGTAGCTATATTCTTATGCATGGCTCACAAAATAAAGGAGGTTTGGGCCTTCCACACCTTTGGCACTACTATTTAGCAGCTAGACTCTCACACATGGCCCAATGGCATTCCTCCAATGCACAAATCCCATGGCTGATTTTTGAATCTTCATCCATATCCCCTTTATCTTTAAAGAGCATATTATGGTCGGCTATAACACCACACCGCTCTCTTCTTAAAAAAAACATAATAGTTGCTCACTCTTTACAACTATGGAATAAAATTAAAGAATATTATATCTTGTCCTCTCCCACCCCTCCCTTGGCAAACTTCCATGGCGACCCCAGATTTACCCCAGCGTTCCCAAACTATACACTATTCCAAAATTAGATTCAACTCAATCTGACCACCCTTAAATCATTGGTGATTAACCTAAAATTTCCACCTTTCACATCCCTCCAATCCCGTCACAAACTCCCTAACTCAGAACTCCCCCAATATCAACTAATTAAAACATTTTTTGCCACTTACTTTTCCCTCTCCATTGACTCCCCAGGGACCATTTTTGAGCGTATATGCACATCCTCTTGTAGAGATAAAGGAATTATCTCTCAACTTTACAACTATTTAAACAACTTATACCAACCTGAAAAAACGAGCTCTATGATACGTTGGGAAACGGACCTGAATTGCACCTTTCCTATCGAAACTTGGTTAAAGAGGATAGACAACCTTCGCAAGAGCAACCGAGCAGCAGCTTTTAGGGAATCTCCTCTTAAACTGTTCGTTAGATGGTATATGACCCCCGCTAAAATTCATTCCTTCTATCCCTCAGTCTCTCACACCTGCTTTAGAGGTTGCCCCGAAGAGGGAAATTATCTCCACATCTTCTGGAGCTGCAAACTCCTGGAACCCATATGGCAGCCAGTAATAATGACTCTAGAACCCTCACTCAAAAAAAAAATCTCCCTCTCCCCACTAATATGCATCCTTTATGCAGACATCCCAGATATCCCCTCACCATGTAACAGACTGCTCCACTCACTCATAAGCTCCGTCCAATGGATGATTGCCCTAAACTGGAAATCAAACAACCTACCCTGGTCCCAGGTCTTATCCAGAATGGAGGCCCTCAGATTATCTGAGAGAATTCACCATGCCCTCTTTGACAGTATGCACACCTTTAATGGAAAATGGATGTTTTGGCCTCCAAATCAATAAGAAAAACACCTATAAATCAACTCAAATAGAAGTTCACCTCCCACTTCTCTATTAAAACATAGACTCATACTATTTAAACCTATCACTGAGATTTCCCTGATAACATACATATCCACACTACTTTTCTTCACTGCCCAACGGTTATCTTACTTTCTCTATTGGTACTGTAAACCTTTGCTTTTACTTATATTGCCATTTTCATGTATACACTCTATGGATTCTAGCATTACTGTATTTTACACATTGCTTTAAAACGAAGTATGTCATATTTTCTTGTCTTCCAAATAAAAATTTTGTAAACAAAAAAAAAAACCGACGGCAAGAAAACGACGGCACATACAAAACGTACGACGCGCTTTAAAAGGGCCGAACAAATCTAATGGTGCCACCCCTTGGGCTGCTTTTGCTGATTTCGTGTTACCGCATGTTAGTAAAAGTTTGGTGAGAGCCGATTCGCGCTTTTCAGTCTCCGTGCTTTGCAGATCGTTTCCTGGTGTTCAGTTTGTGCTTGTGGGTTTGTATTTGTGATTCAGTGCGTGCAGTCAGGTCGTTACTGCCTTGCAGTGCCTTCTTGGCCGTTCGTTTACTGTTTTTCAGGTCGTTCTTCTCAGGCCTTGCTGTTCCACGGTGCGTTCTGTTTGAGTGCGTTCTGACCAGCCGACCGGTTTAAAATCATGTTTGAAGTGCGTTCTCGTTCTCGAGCTCGTGCTGGCTTTGGGCTTGGTGTTGCAGTTAACACTGTAACCCGAGTTCAGTCTGTGAACGAACAGGGTGAGGAGTAGGGATGAGCCGAACACCCCCGGGTTCGGTTCGCACCAGAACCTTCGAACGGACCGAAAGTTCGCGCGAATTTTCGAACCCTATTCGTTATAATGGACGCGAACGTTCGAAATCAAAATTGCTAATTACAACGGCCAATATGCATGTTAATGTCATAAAACAGGTTTGGGGACCCGGGTCCTGCCCCAGGGGACATATATCAATGCAAAAAGAAATTTTAAAAACTAAAGTTTTTTCGGGAGCAGTCATTTTAATGATGCATAAAGTGAAAAAAAAAAAAGTGAAATTTTCCTTTAAATATGGTACCTGGGGGGTGTCTAAAGTATGCCTGTGAAGTGGCATGTGTTTCCCATGTTTAGAACTGTCCTTGCACAAAATGACATTTGTAAAGGAAAAAAAGAAGCCATTTAAAACCACTTGCGGCTTTAATGTCATGTCTTGTCCTGGCCACCATATGGCTGAAAATCCTTGAGAAAAATGGCATGGCTACCCCATCACCCCCCCCCCCCCACCCCAGCCCCTTTGGGTCTTGTATGGATACTAAGGGGGACCCCGCACCCAAAATAAAACCCTATACCTACAACCCTATATACTCTGAACAGCAGTATATAGGTGGTGCAAACAAGACATGGACTGTAGGTTTGTTCTTAAGTAGAATCTGAACAGGTACATTATGAAGTGTAGCTACATCCCAAAAAAATCAATTTTTAAGCTTTTTGGAGAACATAGGGAGGGGTTATCACCCCTGTAACATTTGCTGTCTTTGCACATCTGTTCAGAACATGTCACCTCACTTTCCGTCCCAATGACAAATGTTTTTGGAAAAGTGGGGTTTTAATTGAAACAAGGATTGGTGATAAAGCATCAGTAGAGAGGAGATACCTTTTTCCCAAATTAAATCTAACAGGATAGAATTTTCCTTCCTAGGGGTAGATTTCCTCTCACTTCCTGTTTTCTCTTGCCGTTTGCAAGTAGGAGTCGTTTGTAAGTTGGATGTTTGAAAGTAGGGGCCTGCCGTATATACTCTGCAGAAATTTGCCCTATTAGATGTTGGTGTAGCCACAAGACTGGTGGGCACAGGAATGGGCCCTGCTGTGAGTTAATAGATCAAGATTTGTACTTGCATGCACCTGTTGAACCGGGCAGAAAAATTGGGCCTTTGGTGGTGGTGGTGGTGGACGGTGTTGCCACAAGACTGTAAGCCCTCACAGTTACTCTTGGTGGGTGCAGGAATGGGCCCTGCTGTGAGTTATTAGATCAAGATTTGTAATTGCATGCACCTGTTGAACAGGGCAGAAAAATTGGGCCTTTGGTGGTGGTGGTGGTGGTGGACGGTGTTGCCACAAGACTGTAGGCCCTCATAGTTACTCTTGGTGGGCGCAGGAATGGGCCCTGCTGTGAACTATTAGATCAAGATTTGTAATTACACGCCCCTGTTAAACAGGGGCTGAAAAATTGTGCCTTAGGCATTGGTGCTGGTGCCACAACACTGCAACCCCTCACAGATACTGTACTTGGAGCACAGCAGTCACACCTGTTGCGAAGCATCTTTTTAAAAAATTGTAATTACACGCCCCTGTTATACAGGGGCTGAAAAATTGTGCCTTAGGCACTGGTGCTGGTGCCACAACACTGCAACCCCTCACAGATACTGTACTCTGAGCACAGCAATGAGACCTGTTGCAAAGCATTGCCTAAAAATTGTAATTACACGCCCCAACAGGGGCTGAAAAATTGTGCCTTAGGCACTGGTGCTGGTGCCACAACACTGCAACCCCTCACAGATACTGTACTCTGAGCACAGCAGTCAGACCTGTTGCGAAGCATCTTTTTAAAAAATTGTAATTACACGCCCCTGTTATACAGGGGCTGAAAAATTGTGCCTTAGGCACTGGTGTGGTGGCATGGATCATTGAGGAGGAGGAAGAGGATAGTCAGTGAACATAACAGGACAGTCACTCAGCATCAGCATAGGCAGTCTTGAAGGGATGTGACATTATAAATTATTCCGTTATATCCGCTTCAGGTGTCTGGTAGCTGGTGGTGATCCAAGACTGATTCATTTTTATGAAGGTCAGTCGATCAACCGAGTCGGTGGACAGGCGCACCCTATGATCGGTGACAAATCCTCCAGCAGCACTGAATGTGCGTTCGGAAAGAACGCTGGATGCAGGACAGGCCAGTAGCTCAATTGCATACTGTGCAAGCTCTGGCCAGTGATCCATCCTCAGGACCCAGTAAGCCAGAGGATTTTCGGTGGGAAAGGTGTCCAAGTCTGACCTTGCCCCTAGGTATTCCTGCACCATGTATATCAGACGCTGGCGATGGTTGCTGGAACCGATCATACCTTGGGGCTGCGGACTAAAAAATTGTCTGAACGCATCGGTCAGACGTCCACCTTCCCCACCGCTCCTTCTGCTACTGACCGAAGCCTCAGCAACTCGTCGTCCAGGACCAGGAGTTTGTAACCTCCCAGTTTCTGGGAACGCGTTGCACAGACCTTTCTGCAAGGCCTCCCTGAGATGTCTCATCCTCTGCTCCCTCTGCGACGGCAAGATAAGGTCCGCAACCTTACCCTTGTACCGTGGATCAAGGAGAGTGGCCAGCCAGTAATGGTCACTCTCCTTGATCCGAAGAACACGAGGATCCTTCCGCAGGCTTTGCAGGATCAGGGAGGCCATGCAGCGTAGGTTAGCTGAGGCATTCGGTCCGGAGTCTTCTGGGTCACTGAGGATGACATGATCGCCAGCCACCTCCTCCCAGCCACGTACAAGTCCACTGGTTTGTTGGGACTGTACATCATCCCTAAAAGACTGCTGCTGCTGATGCTGAGTGCCAGGCTCCACCTCCATGCTCACACAATCCTCCTCCTCCTCCTCCTCCTCCTCCTCTTCCTGTGTGATGGGTGGGACAGAAGGAACATTGTCTGGATAAAGGGGGCCTTGAGAGACAAGGAAGTCCTCCTCTTCCTGCCTCTGTTCTGCCTCAAGTGCCCTGTCCATTATCCCACGCAGCGTATGCTCCAACAGGTGGACAAGAGGTACAGTGTCACTGATGCATGCACTGTCACTGCTCACCATCCTCGTGGCCTCCTCAAATGGTGAGAGGACAGTGCATGCATCCCTGATCATGCTCCACTGGCGTGGGGAAAAAAAGCCAAGCTCCCCTGACCCTGTCCTGGTGCCGTAGTCGCAAAGGTACTCATTGATGGCCCTCTGCTGCGTGTGCAGTCGCTGCAGCATGGCCAACGTTGAGTTCCACCTGGTGGGCATGTCACATATTAGGCGGTTCTTGGGCAGGTTCAGCTCCTTTTGCAGCTCAGTCAGCCGAGCACTGGCATTATAAGATCGGCGGAAATGCACACAGACTTTCCTGGCCTGCCTCAGGACATCCTGTAAGCCTGGGAACCTGCCCAAGAACCGCTGCACCACCAGGTTGAGGACGTGAGCCATACAGGGCACATGGGTGAGCTGCCCCTGTCGCAGGGCGGAGAGGAGGTTGGTGCCATTATCAGAAACGACCATTCCTGGCTTAAGCTGGCGTGGCGTCAACCACCTCTCGGCCTGCCCCTGCAGAGCTGCCAGAACCTCTGGCCCAGTGTGGCTCCTGTCCCCCAAACACACCAGCGCAAGCACGGCATGGCATCTTTTTGCCTGCGTACTCGCGTAGCCCCTTGTACGCCTACGGAGCACCGCTGGTTCCGAGGACAGAGCACTCGAAGAGGACATGGAGGAAGAAGAAGAGGAGGGGGTGGAGGAGAGAGGTGTGTCACAACCAGTAGTAGCATTTTGGAGGCGTGGTGGCGGAACAACCTCCAACACTACTGCACCTTGTCCTGCATCCCTCCCAGCTGCCAATAGAGTGACCCAATGGGCCGTGAAAGAAAGATAACGTCCCTGTCCATGCCTGCTGGACCATGAGTCAGCGGTAATATGCACCTTACCGCTGACCGCCCTGTCCAGCGAGGCATGGACATTGCCTTCCACATGCCAGTAGAGAGACGGAATCGCCTTCCGTGAGAAAAAGTGGCGTTTGGGAACCTGCCACTGAGGAACCGCACATTGAACAAACTCACGGAAGGGGGCCGAGTCTATCAACTGAAAAGGCAGCAGTTGAAGTGCTAGCAATTTAGCCAAGCTAGCATTCAACCGCTGGGCATGTGGATGGCTGGGAGTATACTTCTTTCGACGGTCCAGCAGCTGGGGCAGGGAAATTTGCCTGCTACAATCGGACGTCGGTGTACTGCAAGTACTTGGTTGTGACACACCTAATTCTACACCTTCAGTCCTCTCAGAGCAGCTTTCAGAGAGGACTGAAGATATAGTGGGGATGGAGATCCCAGCTGATGAGGAGCAAGGAGAGGTCCGCTTTGTTCTTTGGTGTGGGTCTTTTATGTGTGCTTGCCAACGAGCTGCATGGCAGGTCGACATATGTCTGCTCATGCTTGTGGTGCCCAAGCGGCTGATGTTTTGGCCACGCGAGATACGCTTGAGACAAATATTGCAAATAGCAGTGGTGCGATCTGATGCACTCGTCTCAAAAAAGGCCCACACCAAAGAACTTTTGTGATAACGTGCAGAGGCAGCGCCCTGCACAGGCGGAGCTCTGCGGTGTGGTACAGTTGCTGTGCTGGCCTCTAGCTGGCCTCCAGGGGGCATCCTGCCTCGTTGGACATGTGACGCTGCATCCTCCTCCTCCTCCTCCTCTCTCCCTTCAGGCACCCACGTGGAGTCAGTGACCTCATCATCCCCTCCCTCTTCACCACTAGAGCAAACCTGGCAGTAAGCTGCAGCTGGTGGAACACTACTGCCAGATTGCTGTCCTTCAGCATCCCCTCTCTCTGCGCGCACACTACTGACTTCCTCAAGCTGGGTATCATCATCCGAGCCTTCGAATCGTTGGACATCCTCCTGGAGCATGTACCCAACACTGTGCTCAAACAGTTCGGGGGACTCCTCAGGAGGACATGGTGGGTCTAGGGAAGGGGTGGCTGATGATGCCATTGAGTACGCGTTGGCAGCTGCTCTGCCAGTACCCTGAGCCTGGGTGAGAGAGGATGAGGAGGATGAGGAGGGCTTGGTCATCCATTCTACCAAGCCTTCGGCATGATGCGGCTCCACATGTCCAGATGCCGAAAACAAAGACAAGCGTGTCCCATGGCCACGTGCTGATGACGATGCACGACCACGTCCACGGCCAGCACTGTTGTCTCTAGAAACAGAGCCTGCCTGCCCTGTGTTCTTGCCTCGGCACGCTCTGCCTCTCCTTGGCGGTCTTCCAGCCATTGTAGTCGGTAGTGTATATAGTATAAAAAATAGAACTCCTATGTGTGCTCACAACACACTGTAGGTCCTATGGGTGCTGACACTAACACACTATAGGTACTATGTGTGCTGCTGACAAGAAAATATAGGAGCTCTGTTTGCTGCCACTAACACACTAGAAGTCCTATTGGTGCTTCTGAGATGAAAATATAGGAGCTCTGTGTGATGCCACTAACACACTAGAAGTCCTATGGGTGCTGCTGAGAAGAAAATATAGGAGCTCTGTGTGATGCCACTAACACACTAGAAGTCCTATGGGTGCTTCTGAGAAGAAAATATAGGAGCTCTGTTTGCTGCCACTAACACACTAGAAGTCCTATGGGTGCTGCTGAGAAGAAAATATAGGAGCTCTGTGTGATGCCACTAACACACTAGAAGTCCTATGGGTGCTTCTGAGATGAAAATATAGGAGCTCTGTGTGATGCCACTAACACACTAGAAGTCCTATGGGTGCTGCTGAGAAGAAAATATAGGAGCTCTGTGTGATGCCACTAACACACTAGAAGTCCTATGGGTGCTTCTGAGATGAAAATATAGGAGCTCTGTGTGATGCCACTAACACACTAGAAGTCCTATGGGTGCTGCTGAGAAGAAAATATAGGAGCTATGTGTGATGCCACTAACACACTAGAAGTCCTATGGGTGCTTCTGAGATGAAAATATAGGAGCTCTGTTTGCTGCCACTAACACACTAGAAGTCCTATGGGTGCTGCTGAGAAGAAAATATAGGAGCTCTGTGTGATGCCACTAACACACTAGAAGTCCTATGGGTGCTTCTGAGATGAAAATATAGGAACTCTGTGTGATACCACTAACACACTAGAAGTCCTATGGGTGCTTCTGAGAAGAAAATATAGGAGCTCTGTTTGCTGCCACTAACACACTAGAAGTCCTATGGGTGCTGCTGAGAAGAAAATATAGGAGCTCTGTGTGATGCCACTAACACACTAGAAGTCCTATGGGTGCTTCTGAGATGAAAATATAGGAGCTCTGTGTGATGCCACTAACACACTAGAAGTCCTATGGGTGCTGCTGAGAAGAAAATATAGGAGCTCTGTGTGATGCCACTAACACACTAGAAGTCCTATGGGTGCTTCTGAGATGAAAATATAGGAGCTCTGTGTGATGCCACTAACACACTAGAAGTCCTATGGGTGCTGCTGAGAAGAAAATATAGGAGCTATGTGTGATGCCACTAACACACTAGAAGTCCTATGGGTGCTTCTGAGATGAAAATATAGGAGCTCTGTTTGCTGCCACTAACACACTAGAAGTCCTATGGGTGCTGCTGAGAAGAAAATATAGGAGCTCTGTGTGATGCCACTAACACACTAGAAGTCCTATGGGTGCTTCTGAGATGAAAATATAGGAGCTCTGTGTGATGCCACTAACACACTAGAAGTCCTATGGGTGCTGCTGAGAAGAAAATATAGGAGCTCTGTTTGCTGCCACTAACACACTAGAAGTCCTATGGGTGCTGCTGAGAAGAAAATATAGGAGCTCTGTGTGATGCTACTAACACACTAGAAGTCCTATGGGTGCTGCTGAGAAGAAAATATAGGAGCTCTGTTTGCTGCCACTAACACACTAGAAGTCCTATGGGTGCTTCTGAGTAGACATGTGCACACTGAAATATTTCGTTTCGGAATTTTGTTTTCGTCCAAAAAATAAATTTATTTAGTTACTCCCGAAATTCGTTTTTATTTATTTCGTTTTTAGTTAAAAATTGCATTCGTCCGAAAATCTGAATTAATTAAGGTCGAATCTGTCATTGAAGGCTTATGGTGTCTGTCGAATGTTCAAAGAAGATTCGACGGAGCAGCGAAACTGTACGACGCTGCAATCATACATTTCCGGTCGAATGTTCCGCCCACAAGCAGTGATCTTTTCTCTCTATGTCGAATCTTTTCTCTCTATAATGTCAAATCTTTTCTCTCCTATGTCGAATCTTTTCTCTCTATAATGTCAAATCTTTTCTCTCTATAATGTCAAATCTTTTCTCTCCTATGTCGAATCTTTCCTCTCCTATGTCGAATCTTTCCTCTCCTATGTCGAATCTTTCCTCTCCTATGTCAAATCTTTTCTCTCCTATGTCGAATCTTTCCTCTCCTATGTCGAATCTTTCCTCTCCTATGTCGAATCTTTCCTCTCCTATGTCGAATCTTTCCTCTCCTATGTCGAATCTTTCCTCTCCTATGTCGAATCTTTCCTCTCCTATGTCGAATCTTTCTCTCCTATGTCGAATCTTTCTCTCCTATGTCGAATCTTTTCTCTCTATAATGTCGAATCTTTTCTCTCCTATGTAGAATAATCTTGGACTAATAGAGTTAAGGTTAGGCACATTCGACCACAGGTTCGATAGACACAGATTGTTATTGTCAGCGTCACGTCGAATCTCCTATCTATATCGAACTGTTGTAGCAACGAAAACGAAAATAAAGCATTTGTTTATGTCGGATCTTTCGGTTTTCGGATTCTGTGCTTTCGTTTTCGTTTGTTAAAACGATAACGAAAATAGCTGAAATTCGGACGAAAATGCATTCGGACGAAAACTAATGCACATGTCTACTTCTGAGATGAAAATATAGGAGCTCTGTGTGATGCCACTAACACACTAGAAGTCCTATGGGTGCTGCTGAGAAGAAAATATAGGAGCTCTGTTTGCTGCCACTAACACACTAGAAGTCCTATGGGTGCTGCTGAGAAGAAAATATAGGAGCTCTGTGTGATGCCACTAACACACTAGAAGTCCTATGGGTGCTTCTGAGATGAAAATATAGGAGCTCTGTGTGATGCCACTAACACACTAGAAGTCCTATGGGTGCTGCTGAGAAGAAAATATAGGAGCTCTGTGTGATGCCACTAACACACTAGAAGTCCTATGGGTGCTTCTGAGATGAAAATATAGGAACTCTGTGTGATGCCACTAACACACTAGAAGTCCTATGGGTGCTGCTGAGAAGAAAATATAGGAGCTCTGTTTGCTGCCACTAACACACTAGAAGTCCTATGGGTGCTTCTGAGAAGAAAATATAGGAGCTCTGTGTGATGCCACTAACACACTAGAAGTCCTATGGGTGCTTCTGAGATGAAAATATAGGAACTCTGTGTGATGCCACTAACACATTAGAAGTCCTATGGGTGCTGCTAAGAAGAAAATATAGGAGCTCTGTTTGCTGCCACTAACACACTAGAAGTCCTATGGGTGCTGCTGAGAAGAAAATATAGGAGCTCTGTTTGCTGCCACTAACACACTAGAAGTCCTATGGGTGCTGTTGGGGTGCAATGCTGTGCTAACAGCACTGCGGTTGGTACTACTGCAATACTGTACTAACAGTAAGCACGCACCAGACTAATCCCCAGCAGCAGCTAATAACACGCTAACTGTGCAATCAGCAGCAATGAACGATCAATGACTTAGGTAGCAATGGTTTAGCAAAGAAATAGCCAATGGTTTAGCAAAGAAGAGCAAATCTTTCAGTATCAAGCAAAGACAGAATCAGCAGACTGATCTCTCCTAAAGCCGGAACTCATGTGACCGGGGCCGATGGCGTGGCGGCCTTTTAAATGGTGGGGCATGTACTAAAGCCCCTGAGCTGTAATTGGCTACAGGCGTCCTGCCTGTAGCCAATTATTGCTCTCCGAGTTTCGGGCGCTGTGATTGGCCAAGCATGCGGGGTCACAGTGCATGCTTGGCCAATCATCAGCCAGCAATGCACTGCGCCGGCCGCGCCGGCCGCAATGCATTGCGGGGCCGCTCGCATCACACGAATGTGATGCGAACGGCCCAAATAGTTCTGGGCTCGACGAGCGAGCGAACGCCCGGTGCTCGATTCGAACATGGGTTCGAATCGAGCACCGGGCCCATCCCTAGTGAGGAGGAGTTCATGGACTAAGAATTGGTTGCTCCCGCGGGACCAATTCTCTCATATGCCTCTGCTGCGGGAAATCCATGAGAATAATCCTGATGATTTCAGGAATTATCTCAGGATGACGGACCGGATTTCACCGTCTGTTGGATTTGCTGTCCCCCTATATCACGAGGCAGGACACTGTGATGCGCCAGGCCATCACTGCCGAGCAGAGGCTTATTGCCACGTTGAGACACCTGGCGATTGGGAGAAGCTTGCAGGACCTCAAGTTCTCAACAGGCATCTCCCCCCAGGCTCTCGGGATCATTATCCCTGAGACGTGTTCAGCCATCATTTAGGTCCTGCAGAAGGACTATATGAAGGTAATTTTGCTCCTTTAACCTCACATTATATGTTTTTATTGTTTGAGAATCTTCTTATTTTTCCCCTCCTAACCCAAATTTGCCTTTTTTTAATATCCTGGTAATGTCCCCATTTTCCCCATGCATGCTTTTACCTGTAAAGGCCTTTTTGGGCCCTACATGCCTATTTCCCTTCACTAACCTCTCCTGCATGCTATCCTGGGCGCAAACCCAGCTAGCCTTCTATTTTCCTTTTCATTTTTTTACGGTCATTGCCCGCGTAGTTTGACAACCCTTCCTCCCCCCCCCCCCCCCCAAAGATGTTAAAAATTTTAAAGTTCTCAATCAAGCTCAGCAGAGTGCTTTTGCCTTTTTTTGGATACCCCACAATCACCTTAGCCCCCCCCCTTAGTTTATTTTAGAATGTCCACTCAGCGGGGGTGAGGCATCTGCTAAGTGGGCCTTTGTTTATTGGTAGGAAATACTCCCCAAAATAATAATGTTAGAATGATGTTGGTCAACAATGTTTTTGTGTGTAATCTGCTTGCACTGTAAACATAAACCGTACTAATGTCTTCTTTTTGTTTGACTCCACAGTTCCCTAGCACACCACAGGAATGGCTGACTGTGGCCTCCCAATTTTCCCAGCGGTGGGATTTCCCCAACTGCGGAGGGGCAATTGATGGGAAGCACGTCCACATAGTGCCGCCACACCCGTTCGGGGTCATACTATTTCAACTATAAAGGTTTTATTAGCATAGTGTTAATGGCGGTGGTGTCGGCACGGTACAAGTTCCTATATGTGGACGTGGGGAAGAACGGCCGGATGTCCGATGGTGGAGCATTCGCAGAGACTGAGTTCGCTCACCGTCTGCAGGCTGGGGGTCTTGCACTGCCTCCAGATGCAGAGAACGTGGAAGGGCTACCGTTCGTTTTCATTGCGGATGAAGCTTTTGGACTAGGACCACACCTCATGCGGCCGTTTCCCCAACGCACCCTCACCCCGGAGAGGAGGGTTTTTAATTACCGGCTGGCCAGAGCCTGGAGAGTTGTGGAGAATGCCTTCGGGATAATGGCCAGCCGGTTCCGCCTGTTCCAGACAGCTATAAATTTGGCGGATTATAAACTCAACAACATTGTGTACTGCTGCTGCTTGTTGCACAATTTTTTACGGAAATTCTCCACAAATTATGTGTCATCAGTTGGGCCTGAGGCCGGTCCCTCTGAACTGATAAATCTGACTGGCCTCAGCACTGCCCATACTGGCTTGGCCCCCCAAAGTGCCCGTGAAGTACGTCAGAAATACGTTGAGTACTTCACGGGTAGGGGGGCCATCGCAATGCCAGACCACATCTGACCTTTGATTTTACCTTTTTAAAATAAAATAAAATATTTGATTTACTACTAACTTGTGTTGTCATTCTTGTATTTGTGGTTTACGTGTCTCCCAGGTTCTAGTAGTGCCAAGTGTATTTGTCCTTGTCAGGGTCACCTGTGGCCAGGTGACAGATGCACACCATAGGGGGACAGGAGTGCACCGCGAGGTAGTGAACCCTATGGCTGGCTTCTGCGGATAGGAAACTGGGTGGTTGTGGAAAGCGGGACCAGAGGAGCACAACCGGGATCCCAACGGAAGCGAGAGCCAAGATTCCCCAGGGCGCGGAGTCTAAGACCCAGCTGGTCTTCTCCAGGGCCTCTAGTGGTGAGGATGTTACGCTGCAGGCTGGGACCAGGTCGCGGCCCCTGGAGTTTCCTAGCTCACGCCCCGTAGGATAAGGGGAAGCAGCAGCACACGATAGAGAGAACCGAATAACAAGCCGAAGGTCAGGGGCCACAAGCAGACAAGGATAACAAAGAACGAGCCAAAGGTCAAGGGTCATGAGCAGACAAGGATAGTCGGGGACAAGCCAATAACGTAACAGAGAGACAGACGTAGCACACGGCAGGCAGGAACCCAAACACACAATGCCTAACAAACACGTTGATCAGCAAAGCAGGCTTGCAGTGCACAGGTTAATATAGTGTTCAGTGATAGGGCCTGGGGTGGAGTCAGGCTGGGAGGAGATTATAAAGGAAGCCAGGTGAAGGAGGTCTGGTCTCTAGATGAACACATGAGGAGGAAGGTAAGATGGCAGACAGACATTAATGCATATCCATGACAGTACCCTCCCTCTTACGAGGCCTTCCCCTTCCCCGCCTGGGCCCAGGTTTAGAGGGAAACTTCAGATGAAACTCCTTTAACAGACGAGGTGCAAAGACCTCAGATGCAGTGATCCAAGACCTCTCCTCAGGACCAAACCCTTTCCAATGAACGAGGTACTGAAGAACGCCTTTACAGAGTCGGGAGTCCAGAATTTGACTGATCTCGTACTCCTGATTATCCTCAGAGACAGGCGCCACGGTAGGGAGAGGACGAGAGAATTTATTGAGGACTAAAGGCTTTAGAAGAGCAACATGAAAGGAGTTAGTGATTTTAAGGCTCTTAGGAATCTGGAGTTTGAAACAAACCGGATTCAGTTTAGCAGTTACCGTGTATGGACTGATGAATCGTGGAGCAAACTTCAGAGAAGGAACTCGGAGCTTGATGTTCCTGGTAGAGAGCCAGACTTTGTCCCCTGGCTGAAGAGAAGGCGGTTTACGCCTGCGGCGGTCGGCAAAGCCTTTGAATTTTTCAGCAGCTGCCCGGAGGGAATCATGAACGTGACCCCAAACGGAATTGAGAGACTCCTGAACCGAAGCCAAAGCTGGAATGTCTGGAGAACAGATCATGGGAAGAGGAAGTTGAGGGTGTTTTCCATAAACTGTGAAAAAGGGTGTCTTCTGCGAACTGGTATTCACATGATTGTTATGGGAGAATTCTGCCCACGGGAGTAGAGAGGACCAATCGTCATGGTGAGAAGACACAAAGGTGCGAAGAAAGACCTCTAACTCCTGATTAACCCTCTCAGTCTGTCCATTGGATTGGGGATGGTAAGAAGAAGAAAAATCCAAGACAATATTGAGGGATTTGCAAAAGGCTCTCCAAAAACGAGACGTGAATTGGACTCCCCTGTCGGAAACAATATGAGAAGGGACCCCATGTAGGCGGAGAATTTCCCGAATGAAAATGGGAACCAAGGCAGGGGCAGAAGGAAGACCAGGAAGAGGAACAAAATGAGCCATCTTGGAGAATCGATCGATTACCACCCAAATGACTGTATTATTCTCAGACAGTGGGAGATCGGTGATAAAATCCATGGCAATATGGACCCAGGGTTCCTTAGGAATGGGCAAGGGCATGAGGAGACCAGCAGGAGCTTGTGTGGAGGATTTGGACTGAGCACAGACATGACAAGCTTTAACGTAGTCTTTGATGTCTGAGCGGAGATTAGGCCACCAGTAGTGACGACTGATGAGTAGGAAGGATCGGAGGAATCCAGAATGCCCTGCCACCTTGGAATCATGTCCCCAACGAAGGATCTTAGCTCTTAGCTCAGTGGGGACAAAGGTCTTACCAGGCGGAATTTTAGACTTCAGGGTGGTAGAGTGGGCAACAATGCATGAAGTGGGAATGATCGGCTCAGGTTCAGGGGCGGACTCCTCGTCCAAAGTGTCAAATGACCTAGAGAGCGCATCAGCCCGACCGTTGCAGGAACCAGGTTTGTAGGTAATCGTGAAATTAAAACGGGCAAAGAAGAGACTCCACCTGGCCTGTCTAGGATTCAGACGTTTAGCATTCTGTAGATACTGTAAATTCTTGTGATCGGTAAAGATCGTTATGGAGTGAGGGGAACCCTCCAAGAGATGACGCCACTCCTCTAACGCCAATTTAATTGCGAGAAGTTCCCGATCACCGATGGCATAATTCCTCTCTGCCTGAGAATTTTTTTTGGAGAAGAACGCACATGGTTGGCGTCTCTTCTCAAAGATTTGAAGAAGCACAGCTCCCACCCCCATTGAGGAAGCGTCCACTTCAATAAAAAATGCATTCCCAGGATTTGGTCTCCTCAAGAGGGGGCCAGAAACAAAGGCCTGTTTCAGGTTGTGAAATGCAGAGACAGCTTCGGGAGGCCAGTCTCTGGCATTCACACCCTTCTTGGTCAAAGCGATAATAGGCGCGGCAATGGAAGAGTAATTCCTTATGAACTGCCTATAATAATTAGTGAAGCCAAGAAAGCGCTGTGTGGCCTTGAGGCTAGCAGGAAGAGGCCAGTTGGTGATAGCCAAGACCTTCCCAGGGTCCATATGAAGCCCCGAACATGAGACAAAGCACCCCAAAAACAGGACCTCAGAACATTCAAAGGAACATTTCTCCAGCTTGGCATAGAGATTGTTCTCTCTAAGACGTTGAAGTACAGTGCGGACATGGTTTCTGTGGACGAGCAGATTTTCAGAAAAGATCAGAATGTCATCCAGATAGATGACAACAAACTGGTACAGCAGATCTCTGAAGATTTCATTGACAAAGTTTTGAAACACGGCTGGAGCATTACACAGACCAAAAGGCATCACCAGATATTCGTAATGCCCGTCTCTAGTGTTGAATGCAGTCTTCCATTCGTCACCCTCCCGTATTCGAATGAGATCGCCTCTGAGATCCAACTTGGTGAAAATGGAGGCACCCTTCAACCTATCGAAATCGCTCAGATTTTAAGGGTAAGGGGTATCGATTTTTAATAGTAACAGCATTTAAACCCCGATAATCGATGCAGGGTCTTAAGGTACCATCCTTTTTGGCAACAAAAAAGAACCCTGCCCCTGCAGGCGATGAGGATTTCCGGATGAAACCTCTCTCCAGATTCTCTGCTACATACTCCGACATGGCCTGGGTCTCTGGGATGGACAGAGGGTAGGTACGACCCCTGGGTAGAGTTGCTCCGGGGACAAGATCAATAGCACAGTCAAAAGACCTGTGGGGAGGAAGCACCTCAGCTGATTTTTTGCAGAACACATCCCGGTAATCACTGTATGCGGCGGGAAGATCAGAAGAAACAGAAGTGGCAGCAACCGGAAGACTCTCCTTGGGGATCACCTTGAGAAGACACGACGAGAAACATGAGGAACCCCAGGCCAGGATCTGCCCAGAGACCCAGTCCACATGTGGAGAGTGGAGCTGTAGCCAAGGGAGGCCCAATACAACTGGGGTAGAGGCCTTGGGTAGAATAAGAAAGGATATCCACTCCTGGTGGAGAATCCCTACCGACATCCTAATGGGTAGCGTCTGGAAGCGAATAGGGCCCCCTGGGAGAACAGTGCCATCAATTGCCGAGACTACCAATGGGGTAGTGAGAGGTGAAAGGGTAAGCTTCATAGAAGAAGCAGTTCTCCAATCCATGAAATTGCCGGCAGCCCCGGAATCCAGGTATGCAAGGGTTGACTGAGGAGAAGTGCCTACATGAAGGAACACCGGCAAGAGCAGGCGAGAAGGTGATGTTTCTGGGTCCAATACTCCACCTTCCAAATGTATTAGACCCGAGCGTTTCCCGGACGAAGCGAGCAGGAGTCACGAAAATGACCCTTGCCCCCACAATAGAGGCACAAGCCCAGAGTTCTGCGCCTAGCACGTTCTTCGGGGGTTAGTCTGGTCCGGCCCAGCTGCATAGGTTCTTCAGCAGGTAGAGGATGCTCCACGGAATGAAGGGAGGGGAGCTCAGACTGGCTAGGACCCAGAGAGTGCTGGCGTCTTTTTTCTAAGGACCTCTCTTGAAAACGAATGTCGATCTGGTTGCATAATGAAATTACATCGTCCAGACCGACGGGAATGGCTCTTCCCGCTAATTCCTCTTTCACTCGGTCAGAGAGGCCATGTAAAAAGGTAGCGACCAGGGCCTCATTATTCCAGCTCAATTCAGCTGTGTGGATACGGAACTGAAGAGCATATTGCCCCACTGAACTAGATTCTTGGCGAAGACGTAAGACAGCACTAGCCGCTGAAGAAGCCCGAGCCGGCTCTTCGAAGATATTACGAAAGAGCTTCAAGAATTCGGACAGACTGGAAACCACCGGATCGTTCCTCTCCCACAGGGGGGCAGCCCAGGCCAAAGCTTCACCGGAGAGGAGGGAAATGATATAGGCTACCTTAGCCTGGTCAGATAGGAAGCTTTGAGGCTGAAGCTCAAAATGAATAGTGCATTGGCTGAGAAACCCCCTGCAGGCCTTGGAGTCCCCAGAGAAACGGAACGGAGCTGGCAATCTTAGTGAGTGTGAGGCTGCGACTGGTGCGATAGGTACAGCCGCTGGTTGTACTTGGGGTTGCGGATTCGGGGTTCCCAAGGAGACCTGAAGCTGCTCGAATCGAGAAGCCAGATCCTGGAGGAATCGCATCACCTGGGTCTGATTTGATCCCTGGGTCTCAAGTCTGCGAACTATGCCCTGCAATGGATCATCCGCGGGAAGCGGGATGTCAGCCGGGTTCATGGCTGATCAAACTGTCAGGGTCACCTGTGGCCAGGTGACAGATGCACACCGTAGGCGGACAGGAGTGCACCGCGAGGTAGTGAACCCTATGGCTGGCTTCTGCGGATAGGAAACTGGGTGGTTGTGGAAAGCGGGACCAGAGGAGCACAACCGGGATCCCAACGGAAGCGAGAGCCAAGATTCCCCAGGGCGCGGAGTCTAAGACCCAGCTGGTCTTCTCCAGGGCCTCTAGTGGTGAGGATGTTACGCTGCAGGCTGGGACCAGGTCACGGCCCCTGGAGTTTCCTAGCTCACGCCCCGTAGGATAAGGGGAAGCAGCAGCACACGATAGAGAGAACCGAATAACAAGCCGAAGGTCAGGGGCCACAAGCAGACAAGGATAACGAAGAACGAGCCGAAGGTCAAGGGTCACGAGCAGACAAGGATAGTCGGGGACAAGCCAATAACGTAACAGAGAGACAGACGTAGCACACGGCAGGCAGGAACCCAAACACACAATGCCTAACAAACACGTTGATCAGCAAAGCAGGCTTGCAGTGCACAGGTTAATATAGTGTTCAGTGATAGGGCCTGGGGTGGAGTCAGGCTGGGAGGAGATTATAAAGGAAGCCAGGTGAAGGAGGTCTGGTCTCTAGATGAACACATGAGGAGGAAGGTAAGATGGCAGACAGACATTAATGCATATCCATGACAGTCCTTAGTAAATAGCCTCAAATCTCAGAGGTAAAAACACTCTTTTTGCATCTTCAGAACTGCTATTGAGCATAGAAAGAAAAAGGCACACCTTTTTTAGACTTCCCGAATGTTTTTATTGATTGCACCACAGTTTTGGTTGTTTTTTGAATTTTTTTTGTTTTGTGCGGCTTTTTTGGCAGAAACATGCATGGGTCAAAAGCCAAATTTTTTTTAATAAAAAAGTAATAAAATAACACAGTGAAAAAGACAAACAGGAGATGGGGTGATGTTACCCCTGATCCATCCCAAATGTGAAGAACCACACTTTATTTTTGGGGCTCAAATGGGTATCTTCAACATGATCCCATGGCTAAGGTAAACATGTGCTATCTGCCATCATGGGGGATCAATGGACGTGCTTTGGGGGTGAAAACCCCTCCTCTCCCCTACTTGAGGAGGGAGGAAGAGGTTGCACCCCCAAAACAGGGACATAGATATCCTGTGACGGCAGATAGCACATGTTGAGTCTTCAGTGTGTGCATCCTCACATTTGGGCTTGTGGAAATCCCATAGAAAATTTCGGACGCATAACAAAAAACACAAAAAGGGGGGGTTCACACTATTCTCCCCAAAATATCTATCATGTTTTTATATTTTTGCTCAATCACAATCATTCTCTTTCTCATAATGTCCATTTCGCTACTGCATTCCATGATTTCCTGAATGATTATTTTGGCACTGGCACTCGAGAATGGAGGATTTGGACTTCCTGACACACCCCCACGTTGAGTCCCTAAAAAGAAACAAATATTTTAAAACTATGCAGGCCTACATCTGTATTTACCTTGAAGTTGTGGTGACAGACACTGACCTGTTGTGCTGATAAGCTCCACCTCTCCTTCCTCCACCTCCCCTTCCTCCACCTCCGCCTTCTCCCCCTCCGCTTCCTGAACCTGCTGAACTTGGTCTGCTTTGGGATCTTCGGGGAGTTTCTGTGGTGTTGGGTTCCTCATCTCCTGAGCATGGTGTGCTCCCAGTCTCCTCTCCCCTATGGGAATTGAAAAAATAATGTATCCTTTAGCACACAGACTTTTTAGGCCTGAAAATGAATTCTCAATGTTTTAAAGTGGGGTCCAATTGATATTTGGCCCTGAGTTTCAAGATGAACATATGAGATCTTGCAAACTCAAAAAAGCAACATGTTATTTTTGAGGACACTCACAAATCCATTTGGATAACCACCAAGGTATCCACTGGAGCACCTGTGTGTGACACCGTTAAGAAATTTGGTCATGTGGCCCAGAGTATAGTATCTTGATCAAGAACAAAAAAAAGTACACAACTGCTGGAGTGTCATCTCCTTTACCCAGAATACAGTTTATCATTTCATTCACATTTGAATTTTTCTTACAACACATCATCTTGCCAACAATGTGTAGATAAACATTGTTGAAGTAAAATGAGGCATGCCCACATGTAGTTTACGTGGATATGTGCCAAACATGTTTGGGGGAAGAGCAGCAATATTTTTATCCACACATTTAGCAAATAAGTGGACTCTCCACTTAACATAAAACTTGTGATTTTAAAATGTGAAACCAGTCCAGCCAAGCACATGTTGCAAAACATGAAAGAATACATATTACAATGTGAAAGAACACAGTAAAATAAACTTACTTTTTTCAATGCTTTTTATAAGCTTCCTATACTGCTCCGGCTCCCTGAGCTTCAGGTCTGACCACCTTTTACGGAGTTGTTCCTTGGATCTCCTGACCCATATTTTTTTTAGAGAGTCTTCGCAACTTTGTCCATAATTTGTGACTTCCGGAGATTAGGGGTGTCGTATGGGCCATGCTTGCCGTCGTAATCCTTCCTCCGCAGAATGTCCACCATCTCCGCCATCTCAGAAAAAGACATATTAGTCGCCTTGTATCTTTTTTTACTGGATCGTGACGTTTCTGCCTCAGGGCTTTCCTCGTCTGTAATTTCTAGTAAAGAAGCCACCAGTGTCTGCGACATGTCGCCGTCTCACACTGTGCGCCGTTCGTTAAGGGGCGGGGAAATGCTGAAAAAGTCAGTCATGGGCGGGCGACGAGGGCGGAGTTACACGCATGCGCAGGGTATAAAAAGGGGAAAGAAGTTATTAGGGATGCGCGGAGTAAGGACGACCGGAAGTGAACCAAAGAACTGAACTAAGGTAAGAAGGGAACTCGGGCCTGCAGTGGCCTCTAATGTTTCATGATTGTAAAGGGCAATATTGTGATAAGTTGAGGAGAATCAATTCTGATCCTTTTCTTTTTTTTCTTTTGTTTTTTACTTGTTGTTCCAAAAAGATGCATAAACTACGAGAGCCGGAGGTGATGCTGATTTTTATAGAAAAATATAAGGAACAGCGCAACCTGTGGGAACTGAAACACCCAGCGTACCACAAGAGTGATGTACGTCGGGCAACTATTACCAAGTTAGCAGAGGATATGAAGCCATGGATCCCAGATACAGACTACACTATGATCAATAATAAAATCAACAACCTGCGTAATTCCTATAAAAAAAATACAAGAAAGTGCGCCAGTCAAAGAGATCAGGAGCAGCAGCTGACGATGTAGTAAAGCCCAAGCTGTGGTACTACAGACATCTTCAATTTCTGGATGACCAGATCGAGGCCAGGGAATCTATTTCCAGCCTTCCCTCAACCCTTCCTTCCACCCTTCCCTCCAGCGTTCCTTCCACCCTTCCCTCCACCCCTGCAGAGGCGGAGGAGGAGCCTCCCGAGCTAGAAGAGCCAGATCTTCACATCTTCAGCCAGGTATAGTATTTTTGATCATAATTATTGTCCACTAAAGTAATATTGTGTTGAACTGTTTGGATTAGCCATAAATGATATCATCCACCCCCCCCCAAAAAAAAACAACCAGGAAAGAGATCAAAATTGTGTGTGATAGATTCCCAAAATAATCAAATTTTTCATTTTATTTTAAAAACAGGATGAGGCAAGCCAGGAGGAAGAGGGTCAGGAGTGTGGCAGGCAGGAGGAGGCAGGGCCAAGTGGGACTCAGCAGGTCCCCAGGCCTAGTGGCAGCACCGTCTCCCAAGTGGCTCCCCTCCACGTCAGACCGCCAAAACAATGGCTGATGACACAAGTGGAGGAGGAGTCACTAAAGATGATTCAGGAGGCTGCTGCTATCATGAGGGCCCCCCTCAACCCTACGGAGGGGTTTAGCACCTATCTGGCGGATAAGTTGCTCAGAATGGAGGCGGGACAACGGGCCCTTTGTAAGCACCTTATATATATGGCCGTACACATGGGGGCGAGGGGGCTGCTGACTGAGGCCACCCATATCTCGCAGCAGGCCAATCCCTCTCCTCCTTCTCCTCCTCCTCCTGCCACATTATCACCCACAGTTGCCCAGCCTGCAAGGGTGCGTGGACGGGGCCGTGGAGAGAACGCTGCAGAGAGGCGTGGAAGGAAGGCTACAGGGAAGAGCAGGAGGTGATTCCCTGGCCTCGAGCTGCTCATCCAGAAATTGAAGCTTGATGGAGTACCACAGCTTGGGATGATGTATGTCTTTGGCTGCTGCTCCTGATTTCATGCTGTTGTTGATTTTATTATTGATCATAGTCAGGTCTGCATTTGGGATCTAATGACTTTATATTCTCTGCTAATTTCTGAATAGTTGCCCTTCGGTTTTTTTTTTTTTTTTCCGAAATAAAGGGAAATTTGATTTCAGCCAACATACATGCCTGATATGTTTTTTTTTGGAAGTAGCAATAAGATTTCATAAATACAATGTGTAATTAATAACAAGGGACACCAACCTCCATGAGTAAAAAATAAAAATAATATGTTGTTCTGAGAAATTGACACACCAAAAAATGCACAACAAATTTAAAGACAAAAACAAAAAAAAGGTGTAATTTGGGAGGTCGGCCTTGAAGAATTGAACAAATTATTCCTAAGATCACAAGAAAGAAGAAAGACATACGTTTGTCAGAACTCAGGAGAAAGATCTGCTGCCAAAATGACATTTTAAAGACCGTTCTAAAGCAACAAAACATGCACTGCATTAAACGAAGCAATAACTTGCAGAATGACGAATGTGCTCTCTCCATTAGGAACGCTAGTTTTACCAGAACGAGCGCTCCCGTCTCCTAATTCAGTCTGAGCATGCGTGGGTTTTTTAACCGATGGACTTGCCCATAGACGATCAGAAATTCCCATCGGTTTTTTATCCATCGGAAAATTTTAAAACAAGTTCTATTTTTTCCAACCGATGGAAAAAAGACCGATGGGTACCATACACGATCGGTTGGTCTGATGAAAACCATCCATCGGACGGTTTTCATCAGTCAAACCGATCGTGTGTACGGGGCTTAACAAGTATATGGTCCTGCAGTGTATATTGTTTTGTTCCTCAGGTCTCATCCGTCTTCCTGCAAGCAATTCCTCGTTCCTCTGGACAGGATCAGGATCTTAGACACAAGTAACTTCACTCAGCTGCAGTTCTGTTTCCACACCTGGATGTTGTAGGATTCTCTGCACACAGTCCTCAGAACAAACGCCTTCTCAAAATGGCTGCCTGCTCGCTACACACTTTCTCTCTCTTTCTTGAATCTCTGTCCAAAACAGCCCGTTATACTACAGTTCTCCTCTCACTTTCTTTCCTGTGTGTCACAGCACTGATTTGTGTACAGCGTCTCCATGGCTACAGCCCGTTATCTGTGTCAGGAAAAACCAGCGGCATCTTGTGGCCAAACAGCAGAATGACAGTTAAATATTTAATTGTAAACAAACAGTGTTCAGACAATGAGAGCTGCTTCCCATCTTACATGCCACCCCACTAGAGGTTGTCGTCCTCGGCAACCCTCCCCATACAAACTCATTCTGGGCATAGCGCTGTGGGGGCATACCAGCATTGGGCCTGGTTGACCTTCGAAGAGGGATAGGTTCAGAAGCACCTGGAACGTCAGACACATCTAATGGTGGAGGGGCTGCTGACTGCTCAACACTTTCCCGAGGTGGCAAACTTGCCACGGGAGCCTCTGTGGGTACCGGGGGAGGGACAACCCACCATTCCTCCTCCTCCTCCTCCACCTCCTAGAAGGGTATTTGCTCTGTACCCTGAGCAGAAGGAGGCATTTCCTCCACGCACACAGGCTTATCAAAATTACAACGTCTCAACATGTTACGGTGCAAGTTTCGTGAAGGCCCCCCAGTCCCTATTGGCTCTACCTCATAGACCGGGATGTCAGGGTCTATCCTCCTCTTTACCGCGTAAGGGACCGCCTCCCACCGCCCATCCATCTTTCCAGACGGCCGCTTAGCTTTGACCATCACTCGATCACCCTGGGCAAACCCATCCCTCTGCACTGGTCTTGGGTTAGGATGTACCACTTGTCCCAGGCGCTCCCCCACAACCTTGTGGATTGCTCTTAGCCGGCCGCGGTGCTCTTGCACCCATGCAGTGGTATTTCTTGGTGATGGCTCCATCGGATCGGGCATGTGGAGATCTTCAATCTCCCGTCCGGCTCTCCCAAACATGAGCATATGTGGGGAGTAACCAGTGGTACTGTGTACCCTGTTGTTATAGGCCCACATCAGTTCAGGTAGGTACTCGGGCCACCGAGCCTTCTGGTTGTCCTCCAGAGTCCGCAGCATCTGGAGCAAGGTGCGGTTGAACCGCTCGCACGCCCCGTTTCCCTGGGGGTGATACGGGGTGGTGCAGGAACGTTCGATGCCATACAGTTGATACAGCTCATTCATCAGAGTACCCTGAAAACATGCCCCCTGGTCCGAATGTATCCTCCGAGGACACCCAAACACCTGTATAAAGTGTTTACAGACCGCATCCGCGGCCGACTCTGCCGTCTGGTCTCTGGTGGATACAGCCACCGCATACTTGGTAAAATGATCTGTCATGACTAGACAGTACGAGTGTCCCGAGGTAGAGTACCCAATCTGTACATAATCGATCATAAGAAGCTCTAGGGGCGCTGAGGTCCGGATGGCCTGAACAGGAGCCCGTTGTTCAGTACTCTTGCTCAACCCACAGGGTCGACACTTAAGACATGCCCCAGCCACCATGTCTGCCAGATCGGGACAGTATACCAGCCGTTGAAGCCACGTGAACGTTTTCTCACTCCCAAAATGGGCTCCCTTTTCATGAGCTTCCCGGGCGGCCTCCGGTCCCCATTAAATGGGGATGACAATCTGATGCCGGTACTGCAACTCTGACTGTAAGTATATGGTCCGACACAGGAGGCCCTGGGTAACAGTCAGCTTATCCCACTGCCTCAACAACTTTTGGCCCTCTGGAGTCAGATGGGCCCGCTCTTCTGGCCGAGGCCAGATTTTAGTCCGGACCCATTCTCTCACTTTCCACAGGTCTGGGCAGCCATTCTGGACTCTCTCCCAATCAGCCAACGTTTTGCCTAGCAACATGTGCATCCCGAATGCCACCCCACTTGAATGTGCCACGTCCTGGAAAATGGGTACTCGACCAAGGTCAGGAGTTTCAGTGTCCTCTAACTCCTCATCAGTATTCCGATCAGATAACCCAACAGGGACTCGGGAGAGTGCATCAGCGTTGCCGTTCTCCCTTTCCTGACCGAAACTTGATGCGGTATTGGTACTTACAAAGTCGAGGCAACCACCTCTGCTCCAGCGCACCAAGCTTGGCATTCTCCAGATGTGCTAACGGGTTGTTGTCTGTCATCACGGTCACCTCTGCACCTGTCAGGTACTCCGCGAACCAGTCTTCAACATTGAGGCAGCGTACAGGCACACATCCATCCTTCACAATTGCGAGGGCTCAGGCTACCAGTGGGCGAGTCTGCGTCTCTTCTTGGTAAGCCGGCTCGATCAGGACATCCAGTCCATTCAGTTGTCATCCCGCCCCCACCGGCAGCATCAATATTTGTTCTTGACGAGGTGGGACCTTCACTGGGGTTCTCTGCGGCACCCTCACGTGGGCCGACTGGACATGTTGCTCTTTTGCAGACTACAGCTCCTCACCATCTGCTGTAAAACCTTCTGGGTCGGCTGGTGTGTGGTGGCCCATTGCCAATACTTCGGCCCTTCTTTGGCATAGAGTTGATGGTCTAGGTCTCTCAGCACATTCATACCTAGCGTCACGTCCATGCCTCTCCAGGACGAATGGTCCACCAGCACGATCCCTTTCTTGCCGATGTCTTGCCCAAACAGTCGGACCCGCATCCAGACTATGCCTCGGACGTCCATCTCCCTGTTATTGGCAGCTGTCAGCCTGATGACGCTCCCGTCTTCCGGCTCCATCATATGTCCAAAGTGCCTTTCGAAGAACTCCAGAGGCATAGGGGTGCACTCCGACCCTGTATCAACTAGGCAGTGTACCTTCTGGCCTTCCAACTCGGCTTCCATAACGGGGCTGCTGGCATACAGGTCGTGCTCCTCACACATAGGGCTTAGCTTCTGGCGTACCGCCGCAGGACGCCCAGCTACCGCGGCGGTCGGAAGTTTAACGTCAGCTCAGACTTCATCTGTTTTGGGCACTCTCTGGCCATATGGTCGTACTGTCGACAAGCCCAGCAGAGGGGCCCCCTTTTAACTAACCCTCGCACCTGAGTAATCCTGGGTGGGGTAGCGCGGGGCACCGGGGTCATTTCCAGTGACCGGGGTGATTCTGCCTTCATCTGAGACACTGCCAGCCGGAGTTCTCTCAACTCCGTCCGCAGGCCCTGAACCACATCTCTTAAGGACTCTGAGTCTTCGGATGCAGACCGCCCTCCTGTAGCATGGATGCCACTGACTACTCTCTCTGCCACAGGCATGTGCTCTTCCTCTCTCTCAACAGCGGCTAGGTAGACATTATAGAACGTCATGTCGGGCGACATCCGGGTCATCTCTTGCAATTTGTCTCGTAAGAACTTGTTGGAGAGCCCCACTATGAACTGGTCTCGTAGTAGCCGGTCCACCCCCGGAAGGCTCCCATGGCCTTGGGGTCTCGCCGCTGCATTTCACTTAACATCTCCTGTAGGGCATTGGAGTACTGCATCAGGGTCTCACCCTCTCGCTGCGGTCTGTTGAAGAAGTGACTCCGCAACTGTACCACTTTGGTACGCCCCCCCGGGTTTTCTGCAGAAGGGAGAATATTTTCTCTAGGGTGTCTCTCTCGGATTCGGGCCTCACCATCACTGTCCGTCCTACGTCACCCTCTAGAGCCCCCAACGCAACCTCTGCCCGTAGCTCAGGGTTCAGGTTACACATCCTAACTGCACTTTGCACCCTTTCCGTCCAGTCCTGCAACGTCCTGTTTTTACCGTCAAATTTTGGCAGATGACGCAACAGCGCCTCCATGGGGATATACCCTACTGGGGCAGACATGGTGGGGGCAAGTTGGCCTTGCACTGGCGCATCCGCCGCGTTCCCGTCCATAACGGTCACTGTATCCTGCCGACTACGCCAAGATGTAGAATGTGTACCGGGGTGGGCTCCCCAGGATACAGCGAAGTCACGAACAAGGAAAACCACTCCACCACCAGCTCTTCTTAAAACTGAATTTTACTTAGACGGGGTGTTGAACCCAACCGCCAATTCTGGGAACATACAATATATTTACAAACACCCAGCCCGAAGGCTGAGACCCTTATGCTGCACAGGGCGGCGCCCTACGTAGGATGCAGGAGTAATTTGCCTACTGGTGGGCACAACCAAACCGCCACACCTTACCTGTTAATACCCTAAAAACAACACAAGAATAACTGTATGGGTGTGTGGTGCGGGCTAACCTGGGTGCAGCACAACAGTTTGCAAACTTACAAAGCTCTACCGTATTCCCCCCCCTTAACTGGTGTTGTATCATCCGTCTGCATGTTCCTCCTGAGCACAACGCTAGTCTATCTTGAGTTTGTAGAAAGTTCATCAGCTCTCCAATTGTAAAGTGTCACTTTAGGTTATGGAGTCCCTGTAGTGAACAGTAGCAACACTTGTGGCCTGACACAAACAGAAACCCTACTAACTATCTACAGGCCTGGTTTTAGTCTCTAGGCGCCAACAAAGTAATGGGGTGCGTGCACGATCTTACCGACCCGGGTCTGCTCTGCATCCGCTGGTGACTCTGACCGGAACAAAATATCTCTCTAACAAGTATATTGTCCTGCAGTGTATATTGTTTTGTTCCTCAGGTCTCATCCGTCTTCCTGCAAGCAATTCCTTGTTCCTCTGGACAGGATCAGGATCTTAGACACAAGTAACTTCACTCAGCTGCAGTTTTGTTTCCACACCTGGATGTTGTAGGATTCTCTGCACACAGTCCTTAGAACAAACTCCTTCTCAAAATGGCTGCCTGCTCGCTACACACTTTCTCTCTCTTTCTTGAATCTCTGTCCAAAACAGCCTGTTATACTACAGTTCTCCTCTCACTTTCTTTCCTGTGTGTCACAGCACTGATTTGTGTACAGCGTCTCCATGGCTACAGCCCGTTATCTGTGTCAGGAAAAACCAGCGGCATCTTGTGGCCAAACAGCAGAATGACAGTTAAATATTTAATTGTAAACAAACAGTGTTCAGACAATGAGAGCTGCTTCCCATCTTACATGAACAACACTTGCTGTTGGGTGAGTGTATAGAGCCTTTATCCAGTGGGTCATCTAAGGGCCCACTCCGAATGCCTCCAGTGTACTCTGCATAAATCCCCAGTCTACTCTGTCAAACGCTTTTTCAGCGTCTATTGACAGAAGCAGTCCTGGGGATTTACTCTCTTTTATTTTCTGCACCAATAAGAGCTTTCTAATTCCATTGTCCCTGCTTTCCCTACCTGGAATAAAGCCTACCTGATCTGTATGTACCAGATCATTCATTACTGTCTTCATTCTAACTGCCAATATCTTCGTGAATAACTTCACGTCGGCATTCAGTTGTGAGATAGGCCTATAACTTGAGCACAACAAGACATCTTTTTCATCCTTTGGAATAATAGCAATTGCTGCCTCCAATGCTTCGCACCTTAACGCCCATTTATTTCCAATCCCATTCATATAGGAACACATCTTGGGGACTAGGATGTCGCTAAACTTCTTATAGTAAAATGTCGTCAACCCATCTGGACCAGGGCTTTTCCCGGCTGGCGACTCTTAAGATTTTTATGATCTCTGATTCGGTTATGGGGGCCTCAAGAGTACTAAGTTTGTCTGCAGGAATCTTTTTTAGGCCTATTTCCTTTAAAAATACTTTCTCTCTTTTACCTTATCTGGGGTGTCCTTTTGGGTAATCGAGTATAGTTTACCGTAGTATTCTTGGAATGACCTTGTGATTTCTGTGGTTGTATATACCTCTTCCCCATTACCAGTTTGTATTTTCTCAATGAAATTTGCCCTTGTTTTCTTTTTTAAAATTTTGGCCAGGTGTTTTACCGTCTTATTCCTCCATTGGTACCTCTCTTTCTTTATTCTATAAAAGGCCATTCTAGTCTCCTGTTCAATAAGTTATTTTAATTCCTCTCTTTTTAAGATGGCTGCCAGTAGTATTTCATGTTCTCCTGTTTTTTTATGTTGCTGCTCTAGGTCATAAATTTCTTCATGTATCGCTTCTCTTTTGCTCCCTCTCTGCTTTTTTGTTTCTGCTCCCATTGCAATCAGGATACCCATAATGCAGGCTTTATGGGCCTCCCACACTGTGGCTTCTGATACATCTCCTGTATTATTTGTTTTAAAATACTGCTCTAGCTCTTTTTTAATCCTCTCTTCAGCCTCTGCCTCCTGTATCAATTCTTCATTTACTCTCCACATATTAGTCCTATTTTGCACCCCCTCCGTTTTTAATCTTACTGTCACTGGGGCATGATCTGAGAAAGTAACAATTTCAATATTCGAGCTAACCACCACGTTCAACAGCCTATGCTCAACCAGGAATAGATCAATTCTCAAGTACGTCCCGTGTACAGCGAAGTGGAATGTATAGTCACGTATTTTAGCGTGTTGTATTCTCCAAACATCCATCAGTTGGTGTTGGTATAGTTTCTTTTTAAGTGAATTCCACTGTGCATTCCCAGTCCGCTGCACCCGGGACGTACTATCCAATTCTGGGTCAAAACACCGATTGAAATCCCCGGCCATGATAGCTCCCCCTGTCTTAAACTCCGTGAACTTCTCCATAACGCCTTTAATAAATTTTATTGGATTTTTATTGGGTCCATAGAGATTTGCTATGGAGTACTCCACTTCATTTATTCTGCCCCTTAGTAGCAAATAGCGCCCTTCCGAGTCCGCCATTCTTTCTTCCGGGGGGAACCTTCTCCTCTAGCAAATCCTATAGCAACTCCCTTTGCTTGTTTGGTTGGAGAGTCCCCATAATACCATGATGGATAATCATTTGAGAGAATTTTGAGATTTGAATCCTGGGAAATGTGCGTCTCCTGTAATAAGACTACATCGGCTTTAAGGTGCTTTAGTTCTCTTAGTATGTTAAATCTTTTAGTAGGGGTATTAAGCCCACGTACGTTGTACGAAACTATTTTTAGTGTAGTTATCCTATCTCCCGGCGCTCTCCATCCCCGCTCCCTCCTTTATGAATCCATCTAACTGATTGATCCCCTATTGCTTGTCTGTTCTCAATGTGTTTTATCTTTGGCAGGCGCTCAATAGGCCTTGGTATTTTAACTCTTATACTATCCCCTTTCATGTAGGTTGAAGAGAAACCCGTGTCTCACCCACCCCCCCTTCCCCCTCTCCCCAATGGGGGACTTTGGCCTTCCCATGGCCCCGGGATCTGCGGCCCTCCAGCTCCTTCCTGCCCGCCGGATCCCCCCTCTAGGTTGAGCTCCAACTATGGTGCCCAACCAGGCTGCTGCCCCCTTGACTGGTGTACCCCTCCCCCGCTCAGCCCCTCAGTCCTCCAACGGTCTCCCTATTCCCGTTCCTCCCCCTTGTCCCCCAACCCCTACGTCCAATCCCCTTTCTCCTTCTCCTCCTCTTTAAGGTTTCTTCTTGGGTGGTTTCTGTTTTGCAATCGGGTGCCATTGCTGTTGTTCCTCCATATTAGGTGTTTTCTCCTGTGCTTCTCACCAGCCTGAGATCTCGACTAGAGGAATGTCCAATTTGTTACAGAATTTTTCTGTATCTTCTGAGAACCTTAATGTTGTCGACTGGCCCTCTTTCCTTCCAAATAGGCAGGCTGGGAAGCCCCAGGAGTATTGGACATTGTAAGTCCTCAGTTGTTCCAGCAGGGGCTTCAACAGCCTTCTCCTTGTGAGAGTCTTGGGTGCCAGATCTGGGAATATCTATAATAAAGACTCTTTGTACTTGGCCGGTATCGTTTTAAGTTTTATTGTTCTCTGCTCTTTATCTTTTATGGTTGTGGAATCTCGCGATCACATCTCTTGGGGTTTCACTTGGGATCTCTGCTGGTTTTCTAATCCTGTGTATTCTTTCGAACTTGATCTTTTCTGTCTCCGCGTGACCCAGCAGCTGGCCAAATACTTTGTCCATTTTTTCTTGTAAGTCTTCACCTGACAATTCAGGTAACCCTCTGATCCCTAAATTTTTTCTCCTGCTACAGTTTTCCTGACCTTCTTCTATTTTGTACCTCATGTACTTCTGCTCTCTCTGCATCCCATCCATTTGTTCTTTAAGCTCTATTATGGCGGCCGCCTGAGAGTCCAACTTTTCTTCTGACTCTTCCACTCTTTTTAGTAGCTGATTCAGGTCACCATGCAAAGTCGCCATTTTTTCCTTTATGGAGTGTTTAAGCTGCGCGAACATCTCCATCATCTCATCTTTTTTTTTTTTTAATCAAATAATTTTTATTTTGTTTTTGTTAATGCTTGTTACATACAAAAAAAGACAGAGTTATTAAACATTTCATTTTGTTTCCTAAATGTTCCAAAAGGAACAGTAAGGGAAGAAGAAAATTAATTCAAAGGATATAGTAGATATCTATTTTACAGAAACAACATCGAAAAAAGAATAATACAACACTAAACATAAAACATATAACATACACCTATATAGTATTCCGTCTTCCCCCTCCTCCCCAATCTCCCCGCATGCACCATCATAAAGCTCGGATCAAACCAATAAGACCGTATTTTATTGAATTTATGGGGGGCTCCCTGTGTTTGTAAGCTAATTTTTCTCTTTTTAATATATAATTTACCTTGTTACACCATTGTTTGTGGGTTGGTGGGAGTGTAGCAATCCAGTTTTGTAAGATAAGCTTATGGGCTAGGTAGAGTGATCTAGTCCACATCTTATACATCTCAGCAGGTAAAGCTCCATCTGGAATTATTCCCAGTATTGCCATTTTAGGTGTCCTCATTATTAGCCCTGGTTTACACTGGTGCGGTTTGACGTGCGATTTGACATGTCAAATCGCATGTCAAATCGGCGAAATTTGCCGCAAATTGCGGGCAATGGCACCGTCCTAATCAGTGCGACGCCGCATCTGCGGCGCTGCACCGATTTACAAAAAGTAGTTTCTGTACTACTTTTTGCGATTTCAGCCACGATTTACATTGACATCTGTTTCAGATGTCTTTGAAATCGTGGCTGAAATCGGGACTGCCAGCGGGAGTGAAATTGTGCGAGTTCAGCTGAACTCGCAGGCTTCACTCCCGCAGCCCCAGTGTGAACGTGGGCTTTCTGTCCGACATAGTGTATTCAGGGTCTGAAAGACTTTCTATCAATACTTATGGAGCTTAGAGCAGCGCCAAAGCATATGTATAAGAGATCCGTTGAATACGGAGCATCACAGACATAGGGGCGATGTGTATTTTCCCCAGGCATATAATTTTTGTGGTGTATAATGGGTTCTATGTATTATAAATAGCTGGGTCAATTGCTGAGACGGTGAAATAGATACCTCAGGTAAGATCTCCATAGCCCGTTTCCATTCCTCCTCACTAAGATCTGTCAGGTCTTTTTGCCAATGGGTAAGACTATTCACCTGCCCATCTACTTTCTCAGCATTTGGCAGCATCAGATAGAGGTCCCCTATTAGTCCTCGTTTCATAGATCGTACTGAGGTGGCCTTAATCAGAATCTCTGATGGATTGTGTTGAAGTTGAAATGTTAGGGTCTGGCTTTGTAGGGCATGTCTTATTTGAAGGTACTGGTAAAAATTACTGTTTAAAAGTTGGAAACGAGTTTTCAATATATCGAAGGGTAAAAACACATCTCCTTCGAACAATTGATATAAAAAAATGTATCCTGTTTTTTTCCATTATAATAGTTCTGGTAGTTTGTTCAGCTCGGATAAGCAGTAGTTGTCCCATATTGGCATGTGTCTAGTATATCCCCTATGGTGCGTAATAATACGTGTTGTTTCCCATAACCTATGGATTCGATGAAAAGTTGGAATCTTTCTTTTCTTAAAGAATTGATGGGACACTATTTTCTGTACCAATGGCGATGGTTTAAATGGAGTCAGTATTATCTTCTGTATGGGGTCTTGGTTATCTTACTCCTCCCATCCACTCCAATGTTGGAGTTGTGCTGCCATAAAGTAGAGTCTTGAGTTAGGGACCGCTATTCCCCCTCTATCTTTTGCTTGTCGCAGAGTTTCTAATTTAATTCTTGGTTTTCCATGTTTCCATATAAGATCTCTGAAAGTCGCATCGATTGTTCTAAATAGTTTTAGTGTCAACCAAACTGGGCAATTATGTAATAGGTATAGCAATTGGGGCAACCACACCATTTTCACCAAGTTTGCTCTTCCGATCATAGTCAAAGGAAATTTGCACCAGGTTTTGCCTTGTTGCCTGAAATTGGCTACAAGGGGAAGTATATTTTTATCTACATATTCATTAACATTTGGGATAATTGTCACCCCTAAATATTTAAAAGATGTAACCTGCTTCATCTGGTGTTCCTGGTGTGGGAGGTCCAGTTGTATCGGGTCAATAGGTATCATTACAGATTTATCCCAGTTAATTTTAAATCCTGAGAGTGTGCCGTAGGTGTCAATAAGTGAAATGGCTGTGGACAAAGACGTATGTGTATCTCCTAGGAACAATAAAGCATCATCTGCGAACAGAGCTATTTTTTCCTCCACCCCACATCTCTGAAATCCCACAATATCTGAACATTTACGTATAGCCTCCGCCAGGGGTTCCATGGCCATTGCAAAGAGGAGCGGGGACAAGGGACAACCCTGTCTTGTTCCTCTTTTCAACAAAAATGGTAAAGATATAGATCCATTAATCTGCACTCTTGCGCTCAAAGCACTATATAGCAATTGTATCCACTTTTATGAACCTTGGACCCATTCCAAATTTTTTTAAACAAGCCCATAGGAATTCCCACTCCATACTATCAAAAGCCTTGGAAGCATCTAAAGACACAATAGCTCTATTTCCTGTATTATCTGTGGGTAATTGCAGATTTAAAAACAATTGTCTAATATTATTGGCTGCAGATCTGTTAGGTATAAATCCTGACTGATCACAATGTATTAATTTGCCAATGTACTTTGAGAGTCTAGTTGTCATTACCAGGAGTTTAACATCAGATGTCAACAACGAAATTGAACGATATGCATCAGGCTTAGTTGAGTCTTTGCCAGGTTTCAATATAGAAATGATCACTGCTCCGTTCATCGAAGGGGGCAAGGATCCCACCTCCAAAGCATGATTGAAGACTAAAAGGAGATCGGGTAGTAACACATCTCCATACGTTTTATAAATTTCCCCTGGCAGACCATCCGAACCAGGCGATTTATTATTGGTTAGGTTGGCTTCTGCATTTCTCAGTTATTCTAATGTTAATGGTCTCTATAGTACCTCTTTCTCATCGTCTAGTAGCATTGGCAAATCAATAGTCTGAAAACTATTCCGTCCCCCCTCCTGATCTCCCATCCTACTTTTATATAGGTCTTGGTAGAAAACCCAAAACATCTCAAGGATCTCTGGGGTGTTGCTAGTTTTCCCATGTATAGAAGATTGGATTTCCGTTATAAGGGACGAGGAGGGCTGCATCTTGACCACAGAGACCAATATATGTCCTGTTCCTTCTCCTTCCTCAAAATAAGGTTGCTGAAGGAAGAACCTTTTATTTTCTGCTTTCTTAGTGGCTACTTGTGCATATTTTTCTTGACTGTATGTCCATTGCCTTTGAGTATCTTTATTAGGATTAGATACATATGTTGCCTCAGCATGTACCATGTTATCAGCCAGGTTTTTTTCTTATTTTCTAAATTGCTTCTTTTTTTTTTTGATATTTGTGAAATAAAGAGACCTCTAAGGTAAGCTTTCTGTGCGTCCCAGTAGATTAAGGGTGAGACCGTATACTTATTTATTTGCTGAAAGGTAGTAATCTCTAATTTAATATCATCAGGAGGAAAGAGTGAGATCCAATAAGGATTAACCTTCCACATCTTATCCCCTTTATTGATTTTAAACAGAAAAGATAGAACCAGGGGGGAATGGTCTGATATCCCTCGGGCCTCATATTTGATCTCACAAAGATATGGCAATATGGAGTGGGATCCTAACGCCAAATCTATTCTAGAAAGAGTTTTATATGTATTCGAGGAACATGAGAATTGTCTACTCCCTGGGTTTCGTAGTCTCCAAAGATCAAGTAACCCCATCTCCATTATATATTTAACGAAGGCCGTAGACCCCTCTGAGTATTGTTTATCAGATGGACAAAATGTATCTATTAATGGAATCATACAATTATTAAAGTCCCCAATCAATAGCCACAACCCATCTGGTTTATCAGATACAAACACAATGAATTCTCTCAACATCTCATCTTTAGTTGGTAAATACTTTTTATGTCTTAGTTCTATTTCATTATCATTCGCTGTCTCGTCATTAACATGCATTGAGATGTCGGTATCCGATAAGTGTCTTCTCTGCCCAGTTTTAAGCGTAGCTTCTGGTGCTTTACTTTTAGCTCCAGACTGTTTACCCGGGCTATCTTTGCCATTTTCCTGTGCCAGGTATTTCTTAATTGTACCTGGGATAGCACTTACTTTGGGGGGTTAGCTCCAGACCCTTTCATCGACCTTCCCCTCATCTTGTATTGGAGCTTAGGTACACGTCAGGATTTCAGAGGGGAGAGAAAAAAAAAAAGGGGGGAAGGCGTATACCGAGGTGCAGTTTCTTTCCAGGCCCACCCCTGAGACACATCGCTATTACTGGTAGTTTATCCCGGTTTTTATGTACACCACAAGACCGTTCACCCCCTTTTCTTTTGGGGTCACTCCCCTTTATTCCTCCACCTGGCAGTATACTCAGCGACAATATGTATACACAATATTATTCAGCGACAGTTCTATTCATCCATGTAACTTAAACTCAGTATAAGTATATACGGATCCAATCTTCACTTAACTACTAGGTAATGGCCCTTTAAGAGAGCGTATCCTCTCCCCATAGATAGCCTGTTTCACAATATCCGTGTGTAATTTTAACGTTGGTGATGAATCAGCATAACATAATGCATTTGGCCATTTAACTGTCGTTTTTTTTTATTACATTTTTTTGGCACTTTTAACTATTGCAATACATGCCACTAGGGATGAGCTTTATGTTTGACTCGAACACTGGCTGTTTGCCCGTTCGCCGAACAGCCAACAATTTGGGGTGTTCGCGGGAAATTCGAAAAGCCGCGGAACACCTTTTAAAAGAGAAATCTAAAGTGCTGATTTTAAAGGTTAATATGCAAGATATTGTCATAAAAAGTGTTTGGGGACCTGGGTCCTGCCCCAAGGGACATGTATCAATGCAAAAAAAAGTTTTAAAAACTGCTATTTTTTCGGGAGCAGTGATTTTAATATGGCTTAAAGTGAAACAATAAAAGTGAAATATTCCTTTAAATCTCGTACCTGGGGGGTGTCTAAAGTATGCCTGTAAAGCAGCGCATTTTTCCCATGTTGAGAACTGTCCCTGCACAAAATGTCATTACTGAAAGAAAAAAAAGTCATTTAAAACCACTCGCGGCTATAATGAATCCCCGGGTCCCCAGCAATACAGAGAAAAGTCATTGAAAAAAATGGCACGGGACCCCCCAGTACATTACCAGGCCCTTTGGGTCTGGTATGATTATTAAGGGGAACCCCTGCCTTTTTTTTAATGACTTTTATCTGTATGAGGTAGGTACCCCCGCCTACATCATTGGCTATTTCCCGGCAAGAGGGGAAAGCCGGGGCTTACCCTATGATGTGACGGGTGACCCCGCCCCCTCGTATGTCATGGGGGTTTCGTGTGGAGTGGAGACTGGAGGTGGAGGAGACTGCCACATCACTGGACATCGGATCACCGTGGGACATAGAGAACAACGCTGGACGACAGACTGGATTACATTGCTGGAATGTTTTTTTTTATTTTTTTATTTTTAATAAAGGACTTTCCCAACTGTATCTGTGTGTTTTTTTACAATTTTTTACACTTTCTTTGTGAAATGGTAGAGGTACAATGTACCTGTTACCAATTCACATAGGGGGCGGAATCTGGGGGTCACCTTTGTTAAAGGGGGCTTCCAGATTCCGATAAGCCCCCCGCCCGCAGACCCCCACAACCACCGGGAAAGGGTTGTGGGGATAAGGCCCTTGGCCCTTATTAACATGGGGACATCCTCCCCATGTTGAGGGCATATGGCCTGGTACGGTTCAGGAGGGGGGGGCGCTCTCTCGTCCCCCTCTCTTTTCCTGCAGCCTGCCAGGTTGCGTGCTTGGATAAGGGTCTGGTATGGATTTTTGGGGGGACCCCACGCCATTTTTTTTTAATTTTGGTGCGGGGTTCCCCTTAATATCTATACCAGACCTGAAGGGTCTGATATGGAATTTTGGGGGGACCCCCACGCATTTTTTTTTTTTATTTTGGTTCCCTGCGCAAAATTTAATTTTGAAGGAAAAAAAGTCATTTAAAACTACTGCATCTATTAATGAATTGTCGAGTCCGGCAATACAGATAAAAGTAATTGAAAAAAATGGCAGGGGTTCCCCTTAATATTCATACCAGACCCAAAGGGCCTGGTAATGTACTGGGGGGGACCCCTGACGTTTTTTTCAATGACTTTTCTCTGTATTGCCGGGGACTTGGGGATTAGTTATAGCCGCAAGTGGTTTTAAATTACTTTTTTTCCTTCAGAAATGACATTTTGTGCAGGGACAATTCTAAACACGGGAAACATGCAGTGCTTTACAGGCATACTTTAGACAACCCCCCCCCCAGGTACGAAATTTAAAGGAATATTTCACTTTTATTGTTTCACTTTAAGCATTATTAAAATCACTGCTCCCGAAAAAACGGACGTTTTTAAAACTTTTTTTTGCATTGATACATGTCCCCTGGTGCAGGACCCAGGTCCCCAAACACTTTTTATGACAATAACTTGCATATTTACCTTTTAAAATGAGCACTTTTGATTTTTCATGTTCGTGTCCCATAGACTTTAACGGTGTTCGCACAAATTTTTTGCCTGTTCGCATGTTCTGGTTCGAACTGAATCGGGGGGTGTTCGGCTCATCCCTACATGCCACCAGGGGAAAAGCCAAGTCCTGCACAAGTTCAAGTTCATATATATATTGTATACAGTGACTCACCCCTCTAGTGCTTCTGGCATGATCCACACACTCGGCTCGGTTCTGGATGGTTGTACTGTGGGAAGAAACTGCTCTGCTTAGGTGGAGGGACTTTAACTCTGAGTCTGATGGTATGGGGGTAGGCAATCGCTCTACGGTCTGTTCACCATGCGGATCTCTCTCCAAACAGCACACTCAGTACTGCTTCGGCAGCAATGCTCCTTTGTTCACTGCACCCTCTCTCTTTTTGCAGGGCTGTGTGGCTGTGGCCGGCGTTAAGTCGTTCGGGGGTGTGAGCTCTCGTCGTCACAGCCGACGGTCCTGGAACTTCCTCTCACTGTTGCTCCCATCCGCATTCTGCAAGACCTCAGTCCGGCCCGACCAGCACACCCTGCGCTACCTTCGCTCCCTGGCACCACACCGGCCGTCACTCCTTTCCTCCTCAAAGGGGGGGTACTGGGATACTAAGCCGTCCACACCATGGCCTCAAAGGAATCTCCCGAAACTTAGCTGGGGACTAACTGGGGGGAAGAAGGAATCATCCCCTCACCACTGTATATCGAGGGGGAGCTTTGCGGGTCCCCAGGCTTAGCAGCTGCACCTGCGTGATGCCCACATCAGGCTCCTCCCTCTCTGAAGGCGTAACTACTTACCTGAGCCCTGAATTTGGAAAGATAGCTTTGGAAAGATGGCTTTCTAAAAGTAGATCACTGGCCAAAATGTTTGAGTTACGAGAGACACTACAGAGATTTCTTTCAGAAAAACAGTCACCACTGGCAGCATATTTCATGGGACTCAGAATGGGTCCCAAAACTTGCTTACTTTTGTGACATATTCAACCTGCTCACTCAATCTGTCACTTCAGGGAAAAACGACAACTGTGTTCAAGTCGGCAGACAAAGTAGCTGCATTCAAAGCCAAACTGGAATTATTGGGGGCGATGAGTAAACACTGGGATTATTGACATGTTTCAAACATAAGCAGAGGTTTTGAAAGAAACTGAGCAAGGGCCTTCTTTAACCTCCCTAGCGGTAATCCCGAGCGTGACTCGGGGTTGTTTTTTTATGCTAGGATCGGTAACCCCGAGTCACGCTCGGGGTAGACATTGCAGAGCTCGTAGCGGAGTTTCCTTACCTTCTCCTGGCGATCCAGCGATGATGTCCTCTGCTGTGATCGCCAGCGAGATCTCCGGCGAGTGTCGGCACTTTCGACCCCATCTGACTTCCTAGTTCCGTTCCCTGCGAGCCGCAGCGGCGCAAGGGAGCGGAACTGTGCGGCAAATTCAAAAAGGTAAACACATAGTATACATACAGTTTACTGTAATCTTACAGATTACAGTACTGTATGTAATAATTACACACCCCCTTTGTCCCTAGTGGTCTGTCCAGTGCCCTGCATGCAGTTTTATATAATAAAAACTATTCTTTCTGCCTGGAAACTGGAGATTGTCCATAGCAACCAAAAAAGTGTCCCTTTGTGTCAAAAGTGGTTTTAGACCAGCTAGAAAACAGCGATAATAAATTACAATCACTCGCAGAATTGAGCGATAGCGATTTGTGGGGAAATTCGTCATCAAACACTAAATCTAATGACAGCGACAATTCTGCAACTGAGCAAATTTCAGTGTTTTTGATTTGATTACATTATTGAATAATTTTTATTATAATTAGATTACTATTTTTTATAATTATTTATAGTTATTTATTATATTATAATTTATAATTTTGTGTTTCATATTTATCATACCCGGCATGTTTACTAGACTCTGGTTTGCTCAGGTTTAAGTAAGTAATTACTAAGAATCGCAGGCCTATAATACATAACACCAAATTTCCATGCAAAATAACTGTACCACTTTTGGTACATAATTCCAGAAAGAATCATACCGCCAGGGAGGTTAACCCAGCTGGTAATAAGCATTTGTGAATAAACCAGGTCTGTGCTAGAAGAGGATCAACTGCTTGAGATTGCAAATGAGGGTGTCCTTAGAAGTGTGTTTGAGGCAACTTAAAATCTCTACACATTCTGGATTAAAGCCAAGGCAGAATATTGTGTGATTGCCACAAAAGCACTGAAAAGCTTGCTTTCATTATTAACATCCTATCATTGTGAAGCTGGGTTTTCTGCAGTGACAGCAACCAAAACAAGATTATGGAGTAGATTGGACATAAGCAACACACTTTGGGTGTCACTGTCTCCCATCACCCCAAGATGGGACTGGCTAGTAGCAGGAAAACAAGCTCAGCGCTCCCACTGATTCTGCATTATGGTGAGTTGAACTATTTCATTATATATTAAAATGAAAAATTAGAAATAATGCACTTCAATCATGCTGCACCATATCAACCGTGGTGTCGGGATGACTGAAGTGCTAACACCCCCCCCCCCCCAGACTACACTGGTACCAGGGGTCTTAGTGGGAAAAGTACAGCACTTGACATTCATCTCCAGGCAAAATTGGTGGTCCCCCATTAAAAAAAAAAAAAAAAAAACTTTACTTAGCTCCTTTTAACTTATCTGAATCCGCAATCACATGACCCTTTATGGAGCCTTTTTGTACAGTGAAACTGTGAAGACCAGTGACCAGAGATTTGGGAGCAAGTGTATCATGTACAGATTTAGGTGGATATTTAAGGGAAATAAAGAAAAAAAAATTATTTAACGCCACAAGTGATTAGCTAGGGGACATTGTTTGATTGTATGGGGGTCACCCCTGGTCATACTTCAATTTTATTCACCAAGTTGGTCAGTGTGGGTAGCTAAAATCTAGTAAGACATGAGTCCCGCTTACAGTTCAGGAAACGTAGCATTACAAAGTGTTGTCCAAATACATCCATTTGTAATTGTAGTCTTTAAAGTTCTCCCCTTTAAAAATTCCTTTAATTTCTTCAATCATGAAAATAAAATGCTTTATTTTCAATCACAAATTAAAACATGAATCCAGGACAACAATCAGAAAATTTGCTTTCCATGAGAAGGTTTTAATGTTAATAATTCTCTCTACCCTGAGTCTAATTTTATTCAGTAACTGCTGGGAATTATATTGCTGCGCTTTTTAATTATTACAGGCTTCTCAGTGCTTTATTTATGCTGCGAGGGTTGTGAGCAAAGCAAATTACAAACAAATATTCTTATTTCTTAAAGCTGAACTCCAGGTATGTTTTTTTGCATAGGTACATTGGTCCAGATTGGACCAAATTGGACCAATGTAAGTATATTCAAAACCTATGGGACTGCTATGGAGGCAGAGAATACCTATAGAAGTTTCTGCTACTACAGTGATTGGCGCAGTCTTCAGGGTCCCATGCCAAGCAACTGTTCTGCTGCATAAATTTAAAGAGTCCACCAGCACACAAGTGCCTCCCAGAGTCGCCCAAGTGGCCAAACAGAACACCAACAAAATTGTCCAGCACTTCAAGAACAATTCTAAAAGCTGAGTTTTATCCTGCAAATTACTTCCCAAGCCTCTCACCAGATTTCCAACCCACTAATGCCAAATGGGTCCAATAAACTTTTAAAAGAACCAACTGTGTGTCTTCTCCTTTTTTTTTACATTTACTTCCCAAATATTTTCACTTTATCACATGTGAAATGCAAAAAAAACATATGTAGTGTAGTATTTTATAAATAAATGAAAACCAAACATATCTGTATTGTGCTTACATATGAATATACCAACATCAGTGCACCACCAGTGATAAAGTGCTCCACATGCCACTTGTACAGCCTCTTACAAAATAATCAAATTAGAACCGCATAATATTCCATTCCAGATAAGTCATACCTTAAAGATTCCTCCTCTCGGGTTAACTAAATGGATCCTTTAAGTCACAGGCTATTGTAATCTAAGTCTCTCTCCATGTCTTCTCAGTACTCAGCCTCCCCTTAGATCAGTATGTGAGTTTGCACAGATAATTCTCCACATGACTGGGAAAAAATAAAGGTTGCAAAATATATGTTTTTAATATATTATTTTCTCAGTTAGGTTGCTCTCTCTTGATTCCAAAAAAAGGTCCTGGAGAAGCACTACACACAAAACGTGTTGACCTCTTAGATTTTTCAGATTTAAGTTAGCACAATCATGTAAAAATTGTGTATTTGTAAACCATTAATCATAAGAAATGTGACTATACATTTGGCATTTGTTTCCCTCTCTGATTTTAATTGATGCAATAAAAGTGGATACAAATTTTTATATAATTGTGGCCTCCCTAGTACCAGTAAACTAAGTTCTTTTTGTTGATGTACACTATTAGGATGTGGTAAGTAATATGGAAGCAATTTTTCTAATGTCCATAGAGCAATAGTTTCTCTATGTCCTTTAAATATTGATCTATGGGGAGGCTGAGTACTGAGAAGACCTGGAGATAGGCTTAGATTACCATACCCTGTGCCTTAAAGGATCCATTTTGGTGTACCGAGAGGAGGAATGTTGACCTACCTGGAAAAGAATTTTGTTTGATTATTTAGTAAGAGGCTGCACAAGTGGCATGTGGAGTACTTTATCAATGTTGGTATATTCACATGTGAGAACACTATAGATGTATGTTTGGTTTTCATTTGTTTAGAAAAACACTACAGTCTATGAGTTTCTTTTGGGTTTCACTTGTGATGAGTTGAAGATATTTGGGAAGTAAAAGTGAACAAAGGAGAAGACACAGAGTTGGTTGTTTTGATGGTTTATTGGACCCATTTGGCATAAGTGGATTGACAATTTGGTAAGAGGCTTGGAAAGTCATCTGCAGGATAATACTCACATTTTATAATTGTTCCTGAAGCTCTGGCCATTCTCTTGAATTTTTGTCTGCTACATAGCAATCACAAGGGGTCCATTAGTTGGTGTGGCTGAAATTCAGAGAATACCTTGCATTGAGCGCAAAACATTCTCTGATTGCATAAGATGGAGAAGCAGGACAGTGACATCACAATCTCTACCTCGTCCAATTAGAGAACACTTTGCATACTACAGTGATTCCCTGCTTCTAGTCCCAAAGTATGGAATATGTGTACATGCATGTAACAATGCAATAAAAAAACATACTTTTTTAAGATTCCTCTAAGCTCAGAAATCTGCCGCCTAAAACCACAGGAGAGATGTAAAAATGTACATTCTGACTAAACAGAAAATGTGTTTCTTTAAAATATTGCTGAAGCAATCTATGAATTAGCTGATAATTTACTGGACTGATTAACTTCATAACAGGAGGTAAATGTCAACACAGCTGCCTAAATAAAAAAAATGTCACAATACGGAAAAGGGTATATGTTATAAAATCTGACAAGAGTTTAGCAGTACACTATGGGTGTAGATAAAATCATAAGCCACTTATGAAAATATTTTATGATGCCATCACCTCCAGTACTTTTACAGTAGATCTGCTGCTGGCAATTTACCTAAATCTGAAGTTAAAGCGACCCTGTCAGGTTGTCAATAAATTACACAGTTCTTTATGATTTGCACTTGCACTTTGCTGTTTAATAACTGGCAAAAGTTGATAATATTGCACAGGTTTTTTTCTGAACTTTGAGTTAATAACTGATAATTCATTGGGGATATTGCACATTTGAACAAAAGTCTTTTTTGGATATATTATTTGAATTGAACCGTTTTAATATAGCACAGGGGTATGGTATATCATATTGATGAGAAGTAGATGTTGGAAACATTATCCATAAGGATCCCTCACAATAATTAGGGTATACTTATTTATATTTTATTTATGTTCTTGGCATGATAGGATATTATTTAAATTGGCATTGAAGTTAGCGCAATCCACAACTGGTCATAATACAAATATTCTACTCTAGGATGGCATACATCTGATTGCAGCAAACTAAACCATTAGAGACATATTTGTGTTTTTTGAGCCGGTAGCATTTTCTTTTACAATAAATTACACAGACCTAACCCTGAAAAGAAAGCAGCTTACCTGTCTATTGGCCCATTTGCTAAAACTTCATTCTGTAGCAGAGCTCTCTGTGCTGATCCTATTTGACTCCTCTGAATGGATGATTAGCACTGCCCCCTACTGGCAATTGCTGTGGTTTGAGAAAGAAGGGATTGGCCATCGAAACATGTTACCACCCCCCTCTTTCCACCAGCACGTAGAGGTCACTACGAGGTATTAGGAAATCTTGATTTTCAAGAATTTTATGCCCCTTTCACACAGGGCGGATCCATCTGAGCAGAATCCGCTTGCTCAATGCGGATCTTTCCGCTGATCTCCACTGAACAGGCAGATGACAGGTCTGTGTCCATTCCGCTATGCAGAGCGGACAAGGACAGAGCCCGCTCTCCTCTATGGGGCTGTTGGATAGCAACGGACTACATGTCCGTTCTCATCAGATTGTCATCCGATCAGGACGGATGGTGAACTTCAGCAGATTTTGACGGATCGGATGCCTGGTGGGCGTCAGCGGACACGTCTCTCCATAGAGGACAATGGGTGGCCCGATCAGGTCCGCCTGTCTGTTTTCCAGCTGGTGTGAAAGAGTCCGCTGGTGTGAAAGGGGACTTAACTGTAAGTGTACTATTTTATCTTTCGATAAATGTATTCTGTCATGCTAATGAGGATCCTGCGCTCCTGTTTCCTTGTTGTTTTAAGTACAATAAACAGTGACGTCAGCAGCAACTCAGGACCTTGCAATGACAATGCCTCACGGAATTGATGATGTCAGCAGCGACTCAGAACCCATAAATAATGATCTCTCACAGAACTGGTGATGTCAGCAGCATCTCAGGACCTGGCAATGGCGATCCTTCACAGCTGTGACCACTGTGTAGATGTGTGTGTGTCTCTCTCTCTCGCTCTCTGACACCATGGTGAACACTCCAGCAGCTCTTCAGTACCAAAATCCACTCAGATGGTCACCTCTCCCTTTACCGCTGAGACTGCCCTGAGCCCCTGGCTTCTGCTTCCTTTTTCTCTCCTGTTTTGTTCACAGATTCTGGACCTTGTAGTCCCCCAAATATTCACATACTGAGTGCAGTCTCCCCCGCAAGTCTTTGCTTCTCCAAGGACTATCTCCCCCACAAGTTTTTGCTTCTCCAAGCAGTTCTTAGGCAAGGAGCGTGTGGCAGTTCCTCTCCAGGATGCACTGCAACCAATCAGTGCCCTCTGTATCCTGGGCAATGGGCAGGCTCTCATCCAGCAGCTGTGGCTGAAAATTCTGTCTGGTCACAGTTCCTGTGTCCTTTACTCTTAACCCCGCTGGCTGCAAGGACGCTCCACACACTTCACTTGTGGCTGAGGAGAGAGGAATGGCAGCAGCGGAAGCTTAGTCCATGTGGCTGTAGTTCAGGGAGTGCCACGGACCAGGGCTACATGAAGAATCTTGACTGAATTAAAAATCCAAGAGAAAAGAAGCCTAGCAATAAAATCGTTAGATTTCTAGGCCCTGTTCACACTAGTGTGTTTTCTCCTGCGTTTTTGCTGTTGCCCTGCACTGCACGACAAAGAAAATTTGATTATTCTCTATGATTCCCTTTCACATCAATGCAGAGCAGCGAGGTGCATTTTTTGAAAGGTACAGGAGCTTCTTTGGTGCATTTGCAGAGCGTTTTTACCACATAGACTATAATACAAATGCAGCAAAAACATATGTAAAACTCATGCACAAGTTTTTAGCAAATTTTTGGCATAATTTTGCATATAAAATTCAGTCTCTTGCAAAAAAAAATCATGAAGCATAAAAAATGCATCAAAAACATGGCAAATCGTACTGCAAAAAGGCACTGAAAAACATATCATGCTGCAGCAGCACTAGTGTGAGCCAAGACCAGGGATGAGCCGAACACCCCCCTGTTCGGTTCGCACCAGAACCTGCGAACAGACAGAATGTTCGCGTGAACTTTAGAACCCTATTAAATACAATGGACTCAAACGTTCGAAATCTAAAGTGCTAATTATAAAGGCTTATATGCAAGTTATTGTCCTAAAAAGTGTTTGGGGACCCGGGTCCTGCCCCAGGGGACATGTATCAATGCAAAAATAAGTTTTAAAAACGGCCGTTTTTTCGGGAGCAGTGATTTTAATAATGCTTAAAATGAAAAAATAAAAGTGAAATATTCCTTTAAATTTCGTACCTGGGGGGTGTGTATGATATGCATGTAAAGTGGCGCATGTTTCCCGTGCTTAGAACTGTCCCTGCATAAAATGTCATTTTTGAAGGAAAAAAAGTTATTTAAAACTCACTCGCGGCTGTTAATGAATTGTCGGCTCCCGGCAATACATACAAAAGTCATTGATAAAAAAAGCGTGGGGGTCCCCCAGAATTCAATTACCAGGCCCTTCAGGTCTGGTATAGATATTAAGGGGAACCCCGCCGCAAATTAAAAAAAAAAATGCGTGCGGTTCCCCCAAATATCCATACCAGGCCCTTCAGATCTGGCATGGATTTTAAGGGGAACTCCACCCCAAATTAAAAAAAAATGGCGTGGAGTCCCCCCAAAAATCCATACCAGACCCTTATCCGAGCACGCAACCTGGCAGGCCGCAGGAAAAGAGGGGGGCACGAGAGAGCGCCCCCCCCTCCTGAACCGTACCAGGCCACATGCCCTCAACATGGGGAGGATGTCCCCATGTTGATGGGGACAAGGGCCTCATCCCCACAACCCTTGCCCAGTGGTTGTGGGGGTCTGCGGGCCGGTGGCTTATCGGAATCTGGAAGACCCCTTTAACAAAGGGGACCCCCAGATCCCGCCCCCCCTATGTGAATTGGTAAGGGGTACATTGTACCTCTACCATTTCACAAAGAAAGTGTAAAAAAAAAAAAAAAAAAAACACACAAACACCTTGGAAAAGTCCTTTATTAAAAAAAAAAAAAAAACATTCTAGCGATGAAATCCAGTGTCCCGCGGCGATCCGATGTCCAGCGCTGTCCGTCATTGACTGAGCGGACCTGATGGGGAACTTCCTCCGAAGTCTATTACATGTATAGACCCGCCCCTTCTAAAGTTCCCCATCAGGTCCGCTCAGCCAATGACTCGGTGTAAGGCTAAGGACCTGATGCCGAACATGAGAAGGGGCGGGTCTATACATGTATTACACAGTGAAGGAAGTTCCCCATCAGGTCCGCCCCCTCGGTATGTCAGACCCCACCTACGTCATTGGCCTGAGTGGGGAACTTCCTTCACTGTGTAAATTTAAATTTACACAGTGAAGAAAGTTCCCTATCAGGTCTGCTAAGGCCAATGACGTAGGCGCGGTCTGACATACCGAGGGGGTGGACCTGATGGGGAACTTCCTTCGCTGTGTAATTCATGTATAGACCCGCCCCTTCTCATGTTCTGCATCAGGTCCTCAGACTTACACGAGTGATTGGCTGAGCGGACCTGATGGGGAACTTTAGAAGGGGCAGGTCTATACATGTAATAGACTGCGGAGGAAGTTCCCCATCAGGTCTGCTCAGGCTCAGCCAATGACGGACAGCGCTGGACATCGGATCGCCGCGGGACACTGGATTTCACCACTGGAATGTTTTTTTTTTTAATAAATGACTTTTCCAAGGTGTTTGTGTGTTTTTTTGTTTTTTTGACACTTTCTTCGTGAAATGGTAGGGGTAAAATGTACCCCTTACCAATTCACATAGGGGGGGCCCAGGATCTGGGGGTCCCCTTTGTTAAAGGGGTCTTCCAGATTCCGATAAGCCCCCCGCCCCCAGAACCCCACAACCACCGGGCAAGAGTTGTGGGGATGAGGCCCTTGTCCCCATCAACATGGGGACATCCTCCCCATGTTGAGGGCATGTGGCCTGGTACGGTTCAGGAGGGGGGGGCCGCTCTCTCGTCCCCCCTCTTTTCCTGCAGCCTGCCAGGTTGCGTGCTCGGATAAGGGTCTGGTATGGATTTTTGGGGAGACTCCACGCCATTTTTTTTTACATTTGGGGTGGAGTTCCCCTTAAAATCCATGCCAGATCTGAAGGGCCTGGTATGGATATTTGGGGGAACCGCACGCATTTTTTTTTTTAAATTTGCGGTGGGGTTCCCCTTAATATCTATACCAGACCTGAAGGGCTTTTTTTTTTTTTTTTTTTTATCAATGACTTTTGTATGTATTGCCGGGAGCCGACAATACATTAATAGCCGAGAGTGAGTTTTAAATGACTTTTTTTCCTTCAAAAATGACATTTTATGCAGGGACAGTTCTAAGCACGTAAAGGAATATTTCACTTTTATTGTTTCACTTTAAGCATTGTTAAAATCACTGCTCCCGAAAAAACGGCCGTTTTTAAAACTTTTTTTTGCATTGATACATGTCCCCTGGGGCAGGACCAGGGTCCCCAAACACTTTTTATGACAATAACTTGCATATAAGCCTTTATAATTAGCACTTTAGATTTTGCCCATAGACTTTTCGAATTTGCCGCGAACATCCCAATTTGTTCGCTGTTCGGCGAACGGGCGAACAGGCAATGTTCGAGTCGAACATGAGTTTGACTCGAACTCGAAGCTCATCCCTAGCCAAGACCCATGAACAAAGCTAAAAAAAAAGGTGTCCAACCTCCTAGGACACTAGCAATAAAACTAAGGCAATATGCGTAAAGAGTTTATACAGGGGCTGGCTTACAATTTTATTTTTTGCCAGTTTTAGCGGGGCGGGGAACTCGAAAAGAGGAGGTTTCACAGCTGCTCTATGCAATTCTATTGCACAGAGCAGGTAAGTATGGACATGTTTTTGTTATTGTTTTTTTTTTTTAACAATCCATTTAAATGAATTTACTTTTTAAAATCTTGTTGTGATACCAGTTGTGCTAGCTTGGTGCCCTGCAATAATATGTTGAATTATCAATTATCCAGCGATCCAGGTGCCGCCCCCAACTCCAAATTTTCTTATCTTTAGCATCTGGTAGTATCTTATCCCCCCTGGATAAGCATAACAGAGTGACTCAGAAACCAGCCTTCTATGCCTAAAGCGAAAATGTACTAAAACCACCTTCCCCAGTATAATCAAATAGTCTTATGCCGCGTACACACGACCGTTTTTCATGTCATTAAAAAAAACGATGTTTTTCTCGACGTGATTTTTCGTGTTTCCTCTCAAGCCTGCCTTGCCTACACACTATCGTTGAAAAAAATGATCTAGCAAAGCGCGGTGACGTCCAACACGTACGACGGCACTATAAATGGGAAGTTTCATTATGTTCGCGCCACCCTTTTGGCTGCTTTTGCTGATTTCGTGTTACCGCGTGTTAGTAAAAGTTTGGGAAGAGACGATTCGCGCTTTTCAGTCTTCGTGCTTTAAAGATCGTTTTCGGAAGTTCAGTTTGTGCTTGTGGGTTCGTATCTGTCTTTCAGTGCTTGTAGACAGTTCGTATCTGTTTTTGCAGTGCGTTCTTGTCCGCTCGTTACTGTTTTTCAGCTCGTTCTTCAGAGGCCTTGCTGTTCTTCAGTGCGTTCTTTTAGTTCGTTCTGATTAGACGACCGTTTTGAAGCCATGTTGCGGGTACGTTCTTGTCGCCAAGATCGTGCTGTGCTTGCTTCTGGGCTTGTTGCTATGTCCCAGATCCGGTCCATGAACAGGGTGAGGAGGAGTTCTTGGACCAAGAATTGGTTGCTCCAGCGGGACCAATTCTGTCACATGCCTCTGCTGCGGGAGATCCAGGAGAATAACCCTGATGACTACAGGAATTTTCTTAGGATGTCTGACCCCGTTTTTCAGCAGCTCTTGGCTTTGGTGTCCCCCTATATCACCAGGCAGGACACCGTTATGCGGGAAGCCATTACTGCTGAGCAGAGGCTAGTTGCTACGTTGCGCTACCTGGCAACAGGGAGAAGCTTGCAGGACCTCAAGTTCTCGACAGGCATCTCCCCCCAGGCTCTGGGCGTCATTATCCCAGAAACCTGCTCTGCCATAATCCAAGTCCTTCAGGAGGACTATATTAAGGTAAGTTTTCTCCTTTAACATCACAATCTATGTATTTTATGCTTGCTAATCTATAGTATTTTTTTAACAGTCTCTAATTACCATGATTGTAATATGCTGTGAATGTCCCCGTTGTCCCCATGCATGTTGTAAGCTTTTAATGGTCCTTTTTTTGGGCCTACATGCATATTTCCAAAAACCAACCTCTCCAGCATTATATCCTGGGCCCAAACACACCTAGCCTAGTCACTCCCCAATGTTTTTTGTCAGCTCCATTGTAGTGCTTAGCTTGGCCGAACCCCCCCCCCCCCCATATTTTTTTGATTTTGTCTAATTCCAAAAAAAAGTTACATGGTACTAGAGCCTTTATTTATGATGTCCCCAACTCATCTCAACCCCCCCCCCCCCTTCCCCTAAAATAATTTCACAGGTCCATCAGAGGGGGTGATGTTTTTTGTGGTCATTTTTAGCTCTTCATAAAGCGGAGCTCCACCCTAAAGTGGATTTTCCGCTCATCTGAACCCTCCCCCCCTCCGGTGTCAAAATTGACACCTTTCAGGGGGGAGGGGGGTGAAGATACCTGTTTAAGACAGGTATTTTCACCCACATCCGGGAGTCCTCTCTGCGGCAAATCTGCGGGAGACAAGTCACTTCCCGCAGAATACCCGTAGTGTTCTTGGAGACACTCGGCTCCCAGAACACAGGAGGACCAGTCCGAACTGCGCAGCGCTTCTCGTGCATGTGCTTTAGGGAACCGGGCAGTGAAGCCGCAAGGCTTCACTTCCTGGTTCCCTCACCAAGGATGGTGGAGGGGGCAGCAGAGTGACGAGCGATCGTTCGTCCTCTGCTGCGGATGTCGCTGGACTCCAGGACAGGTATGTGTCCAAATATAAAAAGCCAGCAGCTGCTGTAGCTGTAGCTGCTGGCTTTTAATATTTTTTTGGGCTACAGAGCTCCGCTTTAAAATACTCCTTCCAAATTAATGCTATACTGATGTTTTGCCAAGAGGGTTTTGTGATAATCTGCTTGCAATGTTTAGGTATCAAAGTCTTAATTTTTTTTTGGTTTGACTCCACAGTTACCTTCCACGCCACAGGAATGGCAGAATGTGGCATCTGAGTTTTCTCAGCGTTGGAACTTTCCCAACTGTGGAGGAGCCATTGATGGCAAGCACGTCCGCATCGTGCCACCACCCCAATCGGGATCCTTTTTTTATAATTATAAAGGGTTCCACAGTATTGTGCTGATGGCGGTGGTGTCTGCCAACTATGATTTCCTTTATATTGACGTTGGGAAAAATGGGCGGATGTCTGACGGTGGTGTTTTTGCCCAGACCGATTTCGCCGACCGGCTTCTATCAGAGGACCTGGCATTGCCACCTGCGACAGACAATGAAGATGGCCTACCCTTTGTGTTCCTGGCAGATGAGGCGTTTGCGCTAGGTCCCCATTTGATGAGGCCTTTTCCACAAAGGACCCTCACCCCTGAGAGGAGGGTCTTTAATTATAGGCTGGCCAGAGTGAGAAGGGTGGTAGAAAATGCCCTTGGCATCATGGCCAGTCGTTTCTGCCTGTTTATGACTGCTCTCAACATGGCGGAGTACAAATGGAATCATCTAATAATGTGCTGTTGCACCCTACACAATTTTTTTTTTTTTTAAATTCCAAGAATTACCTTTCTTCAGTTGCCCTTTAGGGCACACAGTTATCCGATGGACCATTGCCAGCCCAGGTAGCTGGCCCTACAGGCTTGGCCCCCCAAAGTGGGCATGAGGTGCGCCAACGCTATGTCGAGTATTTTATGGGTAGGGGGGCCATTCCAATGCCTGATCATGTTTGAAAAAATCTTTGGAAATCTTTGGAATCTTTGTAATAAACAAATACTTTCTAATGAAAACATCTTGTTTGTTTTTATTTTGGTTGATTTCATCTTTCTCCTAGGTCAGTGATGGTGAACCTTGGCATTCCAGATGTTTTGCAACTACATTTCCCATGATGCTCAACTCCACTGCAGAGTGCCTTAGCAACATGGGAAATGTAGTTCAAAACCATCTGGGGTTCCAAGGTTCACCATCACTGTCCTAGGTTATACTAGTGCAGTTGTAGTGCCATGTTTCATTTTCTGAAGTAAATTACCATCATTTTGAGTGTAAACACACCCATTTTTTTTTTGGGGGGGGGGCAACATTGATATAAGAAGCCACACATTGTTGATTTCAAAATATTTTTAATAGGAGCACAATTTTTTGGTAATTTTTATAAAAATAGAAACTTTTTTTTTTTTTGCGGGGGATAATTTTTGTGATAAAAGGCATGAAACATATGTACAACATGTACAATAGTACTTTAAAAATGTAAAGCCTTACAAACAAAAATAGAAAATCAACAATCAACAAACAAAAAACAAAATCTAATTTTCGCCCATATAAAAGTTTTAAACCCTCCCAAGAACCTGTTCTATTTTTTTTTTTTAACTTTATATTCTTTATTATTTTTCATGTTACGTAGCATTTTATAAAATTACATACATTTATTTTATCCTTATTTCACATAAAATATTTTAATATTGTTTTCTATGGCTGACCGCTGTATAAGGTCCCCCGTATCTTGACATCTAGGGCACTTGTCATCTGCTCTCCTTCCAAACATGTGTAACCTCTTTGGGGTGTAATAAACTCTGTACACTAAGAACAAGTGTGACACTCTCTGTGATGGGGAGAGTGAGACCATTGTTCCCTGTTCCAGTACCCGTTCCCATTGTGCAGTTGTTATGGGTTCTATATCCTCCTCCCATTTTTCTCTATCTTTCCCCAACCTCTTCTCAATTATAAAACCCCCCTTAATCTGTGAGTATAATTCTGAAATAAGGCCTTTTGATGTTCCTGTCTTAATTAGCCGTTGAAGGTGGGGGATTTTTTGCCAACACACCGGGTGTGTTTTAAATTGGATTTGAAGTGCGTGTCTTATCTGCAAATAAGTATAAAATAATGAATTTGGGATAGCATACTCTCTGCTTAGTTCTGAAAATGCTTTCAATGTGTTGCCTTTATACAACTGATTCAGTCTAGTTATACCACACTGTTCCCATTCTTTTAACTTCCCCATAACTTGAATTTCTGGTAGATTTGTATTTTCCCAGAGAGGGGAGTATTCCGTTAGCCCTTTATATCCCATAGCCTGTTTACCTTCCCGCCATGTTCTTATGACCGCTCTCGATGTTGAGTTCTTAACAGGGAAGGAATCAGCCTCCAAATTTTCTATTATGGTATTATGTGGGGCCCCCATTAGCATCATTTTCCCACTGGCCTCTCCTCCTCTCTCCATTGTACATCCCTTCAGATGCTGTAGCTGGGCCGCTATAAAGTAACTATAGGGGTGTGGAATGGCCAGCCCTCCCTCATTTGTTGATAACTGTAATTTTTGGAGACTGATTCTTGCCCTGCCCTTCTTCCAGAATAATTCTCTGAAAAGGGTCTCTATTTTTTTAAGCCAGGCTTTCCCGATCCATACTGGGGCATTATGGAGCACATAAAGTAGTTGTGGCATCCAAATCATCTTGATAAGATTGCTTCGTTCAGCTACTGATAGAGGAAGACGTTCCCAAATGTCTGCCTTTTGTTTAAACTTAGCTAAGAGTGGTCTTAAGTTATTATCAATATATTGTTCTGGATCTTGTGTCACCACTATCCCCAAATAATTCATTTTTTCCACTACTTTTAATAGAGGGATACCTTCACAGAGGGCGTTATCTACAGGATCCACTGGTAGAAGTGCAGACTTCTCCCAATTTATCGCTAGTCCCGAGAAACGGCCAAATACCTCCACCGTCTGCATCGCCTTTTTTAATGACGTTGAGGAATCCCCCAAAAAAAGCAGAATGTCATCTACGTAAAGTGCAATTTTCTCCTCCCCCACTTTCCTCTGAAATCCCTGTATCGCCTTTTTAGATCTAATTGCTATTGCTAATGTCTCTATTGCTAATGCAAAAAGGAGGAAGGACAGAGGGCAGCCCTGCCTTGTCCCCCTCTCCAGCCTAAAGCTCTTTGAATATTCAATATTAATTTTTATTTTTGCGCTTGGGGAGTTATAAAGCGTTTTTACCCATTTAATAAAAACGGAGCCAAATCCAAATTTCTCCAACACGTGCCAGAGGTAATCCCACTCTAGGCTATCAAAGGCCTTGACAGCATCCAGGGATAAGATAGCTCTGCCACTACTGTTCTCAGTTGGCGTCTGTAAATTCAGATACAGTCTTCTGATATTGGTGCTGGTAGCTCTATTGGGGATGAATCCGGATTGATCCGGATGTATTAATTTCTGAATATATCTATTCATTCTGGCTGCCAGCACTTTTGCCAATATCTTGACATCTGAGCACAGCAGTGAAATTGGTCTATAAGATGATGTATCTAGTTGATCTTTCCCCTCTTTATGGAGTACTATTATGGTGGCCTCTAACATTGAGGCCGGCAGTTTCCCCTCTTCTACCGCCCAGTTTAGTACCTTTAGCAATTCAGGGAGGAGCACCTCCCCATATTGTTTTTAGATTTCCACCGGTAGGCCATCTGGCCCGGGGGACTTCTGATTAGCCATTTCTGCTACTGCTGATTGGATTTCCTCTAGGGTTATCGGTGACTCTATAGCTCTTCTATCCTCCACAGATAAAGCCGGTGTCTCTATCCCCCCCAGAAATTCCTCCATTTGTAACGTCTTGTCTTCCCTCTTTGATCTATATAAGTCCTGAAAATAGGTCTCAAACGTCTTCAGTATTTCAAATGACTGAGAGGATATCTCTCCCCCCATCTTCCTTATTGCGGGAATACTTGAAGGAGCTGAGTTAGTTTTAGCCAATAGGGCCAATGTATGCCCTACACTTGCCCCTTCTGCAAAGGTACTCTGTTTTTGAAATAGGCGCTTGTTCTCTTCTTTCCTCACAACTGCCATTTTGTACTCCTGTTGTTTCTCAAGCCATTCTCTTTGTTTCATCGGGGATGGGTCCGTCACATATTGTTCTTCTGCCTCTTTCACCTCTTTCCTAATCTTCTCTTCCCATACCCTAGAGTTTTTTTTAATCTTGGCTATTTGTTGGATCAATATTCCCCTAAGAAAGGCCTTTAGGGTGTCCCAAATCACTCCCACCGGCGCTGTCCCTTCATTAAAGCCCACCATCTCAGTTAATTTTATATTTATCTCTTCTGGTTTTCCCATTAGTTCTAACCAGAAGGGGCTCACTTTCCAATTACTTGGAGGGCACTTTTTACCTGTATTTATGGTCAGCACCAGTGGTGAGTGGTCCGACACCCCTCTTGGATAATAAACAATTTTTTGCCGATCCGCTGCAGGCTAATTTCATTTCCTAGGGCCATATCTATTCTAGATAATGTAGAGTATGAGCTTGAGAAACAGGAGTACTGCCTCTCATCTGGGTTTCCCATTCTCCAGATATGACACCATCCAACCTCTTCCAAAAACTGAGTTAAACGACCCTCTCCCCTCCCATCTGTCCGTGTCCCTGGTGGAAATGTATCTATTGTCCTGTCCAATACTGCGTTAAAGTCCCCTACTACTATTATGGGGCATTCTTCCTTATTTAACGCAAATTCCACAACTTTGTACAGGATCTCCATGTTAAAGGGTGGTGGAACATAAATATTTACTAGTACATATGGTTCATCTTCTATCAAACAGTGCAAAAAGATAAAACGACCCAGTTCGTCTATCCTAACCTCTTTACAAACGAACGTCAACCCCCTTTTCACCAGTATGCTCACCCCCCCTAGAGTAAGAAGAATGGACTGAGTGATACTGGCACTGGTATTTCCTATTGGATAGTTTTCCCTCTGTTTCTTTTGTTAAATGAGTCTCCTGAATGCAAATTAATTCCACCCTATACCGTTCAAGCGTAGAGAATACTGCAGCCCTTTTTATCGGGTCACCCAACCCCCGGACATTCCAGGAGCCTATATTAAATGTTTTAGGCCGCATATCTATACAACAGCATAATAGCAAACAGAAAGCATATAAAAACAAGAGACCCAACTGGGCGCCAAGATATTCAACCTTGAGCAGAAGATACTAAACACGCATAACCTGCAAAAAAATTCCTTAATACACATGATCAAAAAGAAAAAAGATAAACAAATACAAAAAAAAACAATTACTCTACTATTCCATCTTTGTCCTTGAACTGTTACTAGATTGCTTTTTTTAAATATAAAAAAACTGAAAATCCCATCTTTTAATTTAAACTGTGATATCTTAGTGTCGTGTTTCTGTGAATCAAGCAGGGAAGCTATACTTCCTATCATAAAAAAGAAAATTGGGTAAAAAATTAGAAGAACATTTTTTTTTTCCTTTTTTCCATCAATAGCAAAGCAAAAAGAGAAAAGAGAAAGGGGGGAAACAAACAAAAAATAAAAATCTTTCTCTTTCCTTCCCCTCTCCTCTCCTCTTGTAAATGTGTTCTTCCTAAAGTGTGAGTTTCCCCATATTTCCTTTATCTCCTGTTTCCCTTTCTTCTGTACTTGAAGTGTGACATTTATGAATTTGTGCCATTTTATCCCCCCTTTCTGTCTCTTAACCCGCCCCCCTGTTGTACCTTGGCCTAAGCTTTTTCTATCTGCCGCAGTACCTGTTTGATTTCTCCCCCCCTGTGTTTGTTGATGTTGAGTCCCTTTACCTGGTGAGATTGCCGAGATATGGGCAAACCTCTCCAATTTAGCTGCAGTAGCTACCACCGCTGCCTGCATTGCTCTCTCTTTTTCTTTTGCCGCTCGCGTTGTTTGAGACCCCCCACTTTCTTGATTAGGCTGTTCTTTTTTTGATGCCATCCTATACTCTATGCCCTGGCCAAGTACTATTGACCACTGTTTTAATAGGCGATTTGGGTGAAAGAAAGATGGGGGCCCAAGCTGAGAGTAAGTAGGAGTAAGATAAGTTTTGATTTGCTGTTGATTCACAGTACAATTCAATGTGCTTCAGTGTACTACGGTAAAGTCCTCAGCTGTTTAATAATCACTCTAGTCCCGGCTAATGACAGGGGGATCGGTTCTAGGTCTTCTTTACCAGCTCAGTTAATTATTCGGAGTGCACAGAATGCTCAGTTCATGGTGTGGTATGCAGCCTGCTGCCCTGTTACATAGACCATCCAGATCCTGGGAGCGTATCAACTGTCCAGGTGCATTGGTATATTTAATAACCTCCACCACCGCTCCCCCCAACAATCCTCCAGCAGTTTTACCGGTGTGTAAACTGTCACTGCTGTACTTTCAGCCACAGACTCTCTTCACGTATCTAAACAGGCTGCACATACCAGTGTGAGGTGGTTCTCAGGATCCCCGCTGCCTCCCTCGTGCAGATAGCCGCTGTTCCTGGCGTGTTAGTCTCCTCTCCTCTCCTCCTCCTCTCCTCCTCGGTTCACAACTCCCGCCGCTCAGTTCTCGATCTTGCGGGATCTCACAAGGTACTGCGGGATTACGAAGGACGGTCACAGAGGGCAGGGCAGCCTCACAGCCGTTAGTGCACAGAGCGCATCACTGGGTTCCCGCTCACACTGCCCGGCTCATCCCCGATAACAAAGGTATGACAAAATCCTCTATGCCTGTGTCCAGCAGCAATGCTCCTTTACATTGCGGTTGTCCGGGCGGGGGGGCAGAACAAGGGAGCAGGTCGGGCGGCGGTCACACAACCATCCTTACTCCTTGCTCCACACACACCTGTTCTATTTTTTTTAGTCTTTGCTCCAGCTGCTTGGTGTTTTGCCTCATCTGGAACAAGTTTTCTTTAATTTGTTCCAGGTCACGAGAGCAGACCCTCAGTTCTTTTAGCAACATCTGGGCAGTGTGTCAGGTGAAGGTTGCTTGGGCCGCAGGCATTAAAGTACCTTAAATTCAAACAAAAAAATGTCTTAATAAATATACAGGCCTACATCTATTACCTGAGGCTGTGGTGTATGACACTGACCTGTTGTGTTGCCATTTTCCACTTCTTCAGCCACATCCTGCGGTTGTGGGTCTTGGGTTGGTGGTGCGGGGTTCGCAGCCTCCTGTTTCTTAGCTCTTTGAAGCCCTATGAGATAGAACCCAAAGGTAGACTTGAGTAACTAAATATATTTAGGCCTGAAAGAGGAATATTAATCATTCTTTGGAAGTGTGGTACAATTGTAATTTTTTTAAAGATTTCTAAGCTGAACACATGATTGTATCCATTCCCAAAGCTGGTAGATTGATCTATTTTGGTCAGGTTTCACACATTGAAACACACCAAGTATCCACTGGATCACCTGTGTGTGACACCATCAAAAGGTTGTTCTTGTGGCCCATACTTGTGCTAATGAGTCCAGATGTGTAAGCAGCTGCTGAGCATACTCTACCAACACATATACACAACCATGTTTCTAATTAATTCTCACATAAACAGTTCAAGATGTCAATTTTCATGTTGCTGGGCACAAGATTCAGTCGTAGGAATCATCGTTCACTAAATGACGATCCTTTGGTCCGATTCAGTGTTAAGTACATTTGATCATTCCTAATAATAGGCATTTTCAAATTTAGTTAACACTGTATTCTCCCAAAAACATTGTATTATTGATAATGAACGAGGATTTCTACGATTGATTCTTGTGCCCCACAACATGAAAATTGACATCTTGAACTGTTCAAGATGTCCGGTTTCCTGTTGTTGGGCACAAGATTCAGTCGTAGGAATCATCGTTCAATCGTTCACTAAATGACGATCCTTTGGTCCGATTCAGTGTTAAGTACATTTGATCATTTCTAATAATAGGCATTTTCAAATTTAGTTATCACTGTATTCTCCCAAAAACATTGTATTATTGATAATGAACGAGGATTTCAACGATCGATTCTTGTGCCCCACAACATGAAAATTGACATCTTGAACTGTTCAAGATGTCCGGTATCATGTTGTTGGGCACAAGATTCAGTCGTAGGAATCATCGTTCATTACCAATAATACGATGTTTTTGGGGAATACAGTGATAACTTAATTTGAACATGCCTATTATTAGGAATGATCAAATGTACTTAACACTGAATTGGACCAAAAGATCGTCATTTCGTGAACGTTTGAACGAGGATTTCTACGATCGATTCTTGTGCCCAACAACATGAAACCGGACATCTTGAACTGTACTACATACATTAAATAAAAAGCACATGCAGCACCACGCTATTAATAAAAATCAGAGTAAATGTAAATCTACTTACTTTTTCGGATCACTTTTTTTATTTTCTTGTATTGCTCCGGCTCCCTTAACTTAATGTCCGACCATCTTTTTCTGATCTGTTCTTTGGATCTGCGAACCCCAAATTTCCTGGCCAGAGTTTGTACCACTTTATCCATGATCTGACCCTTCACCTGATTCGGCTTTTTATATGGGCCATGTTTCGCATCATAATCCTCCCTCAGTAATATGGTGACCATTTCCACCATCTCCTCAAACGCCATATTTGTGGCTTTGTATCTCCTGGATCTGGTCTTGCCTACTTCCACACTTTCCTCTTCATCTCGGTGAGTCTCCGCCATGTTGTCAGTCTCCGTCATTAAGGACGAGCGAGAAGGGACGGGGAAAGTAGTATAACGAACGTCAGGGGCGGGAAAGCGTGCGGAGCGTCACGCATGCGCACTGTAATATAACGGAACTAAGCATCGTTGAAAGCGACGTTCAGTGAGTGGAAGAAGGTCGGAAGTAACGAACGTGTAGATCGCGGGTACGTAACATTTTTCATACTTGATATGTCGAGGGTTGAGCGGACCCGAACTGTAAAGTTCGGTACCGTACAGAACTATTGTGTTTTTGGGTCCCGGACCCGAAACATAACAATTCACTGTATGTTCGGGTCCGGTGTTGGGCAATATGCATGTAAATTTGCGCTTGCTTCCCGTGCTTTTAGAACTGGCCCTGCACAAAGTGTCATTTTTGAATCAAAAAAATACATTTAAAACTCACTCGCGGCTAGAATGAATTCTCCGGGCCCGGCAAATGGCAATACATAGAAAAGTCATTGTTTGAAAAAAAAAAAAAACGTGGGGGTCCCCCCAAATTCTACTTGCAGGCCCTTCAGATCTGGAAAGGATTTTAAGGGGAACTCCACCCCAAATTAAGGCAAAAAATGGCGTGGAGTCCCCTCAAAAATCCAGACCAGACCCTTATCCGAGCACGCAACCTGGCAGGCCGCAGGAAAAGAGGGGGGGACGAGAGAGCGCCCCCCCTCCTGAACCATACCAGGCCACATGCCCTCAACATGGGGAGGATGTCCCCATGTTGATGGGGACAAGGGCCTCATCCCCACAACCCTTGCCCGGTGGTTGTGGGGGTCTGCGGGCAGGGGGCTTATCGGAATCTGGAAGACCCCTTTAACAAAGGGGACCCCCAGATCCCGGCCCCCCCTATGTGAATTGGTAATGGGGTACATTGTACCCCTACCATTTCACCAAAAAAGAGTACAAAATGTTAAAAAATGACAATAGCCGGTTTTTGACAATTCCTTTATTTAACGTTTTTTTATTTCTTCCATCTTCTTCCTTCTTCTTTTCTCCATTCCAGTTTCTTCCTCCATCTTCCTCTTCCTCTTCATCTTCATCTCCATCTCCATCTCCATCTTCATCTCCATCTTCATCTTCCTTCTTCCTTCGGTGTTCTCGTCCGCATCTTGCTCCGGCATCTTGCTCCGGCTTCTTCTTTCTTCGTCCGCTTCGTTTGAATTGGAGGTTCCCGCTGTGTGACGCTTCAGTCCTTCAGTTCTCCTCTTGGTCCGGTGATCCCGCCCCCCTCTGACGCACATGGATTTCATGGGGACTTTCCCCGTGCTGTCAGAGGGGGGCGGGGCCTCCGGGGCGTAGCGGACCTAGAGGAGAACTGAAGAACTTAAGCGTCACACAGCGGGAAACTCCAATTCAAACGGACCGGACAAAGAAAGAAGAAGGGAAGATGCCGGAGCAAGATGCGGACGAGACTACCGAAGGAAGAAGGAAGATGAAGATGAAGAGGAAGATGGAGGAAGAAACTCGAATGGAGAAAAGAAGAAGGAAGAAGATGGAAGAAATAAAAAAACGTTAAATAAAGGAATTGTCAAAAACCGGCTATTGTCATTTTTTAACATTTTGAACTCTTTTTTGGTGAAATGGTAGGGGTACAATGTACCCCATTACCAATTCACATAGGGGGGCCGGGATCTGGGGGTCCCCTTTGTTAAAGGGGTCTTCCAGATTCCGATAAGCCCCCTGCCCGCAGACCCCCACAACCACCGGGCAAGGGTTGTGGGGATGAGGCCCTTGTCCCCATCAACATGGGGACATCCTCCCCATGTTGAGGGCATGTGGCCTGGTACGGTTCAGGAGGGGGGGCTGCTCTCTCGTCCCCCCCTCCTTTCCTGCGGCCTGCCAGGTTGCGTGTTCGGATAAGGGTCTGGTCTGGATTTTTGGGGGGACTCCACGCCATTTTTTGGCTTAATTTGGGGTGGAGTTCCCCTTAAAATCCTTTCCAGACCTGAAGGGCCTGGTATGGATATTTGGGGGGAACCGCACGCATTTTTTTAACATTTGCGGCAGGGTTCCCCTTAATATCCATTCTAGACATGAAGGGCCTGGTAATTGAATTTGGGGGAACCCCAACGCTTTTTCATTTTTTGTATCAATGACTTTTCTATGTATTACATTTGACAGGAGACAACTATTCATTATAGCCAGGAGTGATTTTTTATTGAATTTTTGAAATTCACAAATGACACTTTGTGCAGGGACAGTTCTAGGTACTCCTTTACTTTTTTGGAGCCATTTTAGTCCTCAGAATTTCGGGGCCCCATTGACTTCAATGGGGTTTGGGTTCGGGGTCAAGTTCGGGTCAAGTTCCGGCCCGAACTCGAGCTTTTTACGAAGTTTGCCCAAAAGCGTGTAACACAAACATCCAGGTGTCTGCTCAACTCTATGATGACTGATCAATTGCTGAGTTTGTGGCCTTTATATGGTGAGAAAGATTAGTAGTAGTCTTGACTGACATTAGATTTTTTGTCTGTTTTTTGACTTGCAGAAAAAATGCAGGTATTTAAAGACCCTGATTTCATGTTAGAATTCCTGCAAAGGTGGAAAAATCTTCCGGTTTTATGGGAGACCAAAAATAAACAAAATAAAAATAAAGACGCCAGGAAGAGAGCACTGGAGACCTTGCTTGAATTTGTGCAAACTCAGATCCCCACAGCAACAATACAGGATGTGAAGACGAAAATTGGGACCATTAGGGGCACATACCGGACTCAACGAAACAAAGTCCGAACATCTATGCTGTCAGGAGCAGCTGCAGAGGACAGATACAAGCCGAATCTATGGTACTACCAGCATCTAAGTTTCCTGGATGACCACCTGGAATCAAGGGAATCCCTTTCCAGCCTTCCCCCCAGAACGAGCTCCAGACTTCCCTGAAGCCAACCCTCCAGCCTTCCCTCCAGCCAAGATGAGGTTTCTTTGGAGGAACAAGCTGAACTCCTGGAGGAGCCTGATTTGAACATTTGGAGCCAGGTATAATATTTAGCTAAAGATTTGTTGTACTAAAAGTCTAATGTGGTCAAAGATGTTAAACTTGTGTGAAAAATGTTAGCATTTTCAAAAAAGTGTTTGACATATCAATAGACAGCAGTGGCCAAAAATTATGGGGACAAGAATGAAAAATGCTGGTGTCAGAATGATTAACTTTAATATTTATTTGCATTCAATTAGCAAATGTCATGAGGTGACAAATGTGTGTGATAGATGAAGGCAAAAATTACAATATGTACCTTTTTTATACAGGATGAGGAGGCAGGCGCCAGTGTGACCCAGGAGGAGGCAGGCGCCAGTGTGACCCAGGAGGAGGCAGGCGCCAGTGGAACCCAGGAGGAGGCAGGCCCCAGTGAGACACAGGAGGAGGCAGGACCCAGTGGGACACAGCGGAACACCAGGCCCCAGATACCTCCGCTGCGTATTCCCCAAAAAAGGGCAAGGAAGCTTATTCAGATGGAGGAGGAGACCCAGGCCCTAATTAGGGAGGCTACTGCGGCCCTCAGAGAGCCCCCCACCGCTGCAGAGGGATTTGCTGCCCTTATTGGGCACAAACTGCCCGAAATGGAAATGGCACAGCGGCTAAAATGCGAGACCCTGATCTTGAAGGTCGTAAATATGGGCATGTTGGGGAAACTCAATGACTTTACGGACGTTGTGGATGTTTCTTATGTCCTTGCTCATGTTCCTGCTCCAGTTCCTGCCCCACTCCCTGCTCCTGCCCCACTCCCTGCTCCTGACCCAGTCCCTGCTCCACGGACACAGCCTCCAAGGAAGGCTGCAGGGAAGCCTGCAGGGAAGGCAACAAAGAAAAGCAGGAAATAAGCCCAGGATATGTCCTTCAGATGGTCCCAATTTTCGTCTTCTCATCCTTTGTTGTTTGCTGTGGTGATCTGTGTCTGCACTAATTTAAGTAGGGTCTCCAGTGCTGTCTTCCTGGCTTCTTTAGTTTTACTTTACCTGCGGTTTTGTTTTGCCTTAACCTTTAATTTGTTTTTAGGCCAGAATAAATGGTATTTTTGTTTCATGATAAATATTGAACATGTGTTTTTATTCTAAATAGACAGTTTGCTAGTGAGTAGGCAGGGACATTTGACAAAAAAATTGTGAAATTAACAAGGGACACTAACCTCCTTGAGGGTAAATTAGAATAAATAATAATGTTGTTGTGGTAACTTGACACACTCAAAAATATCAAATAATATTGGAAAACAGTCTAAAATATTAACAAAAAAATTATCAAAAATAACATCTTCAATACAAGATGGAAACTCAAAAATATTGGGTATTTAGGGAGATCTGGCTTACAATAAATATAGATTAATCATGAGAAAACAATAAATAATAAAGACAAAAGTTTTTCATAACTCTGTGAGAATATCAGCAGCAAAAGAATTGGATTATTGCAGCATTATAACGAAGAAAACAATGCGCTGCATTAAACGATGCAATAATTTCCAGCATGACGAATGTGCTATCTCCATTACGAACGGTAGTTTTACCAGAACGGGCGCTCCCTTCTCATCACTTACTTCTGAGCATGCGCGCTTTTTTCACGTCGTTAAAGCCTACACACGACCGTTTTTCATGACGAGAAAAACGACGACGTGAAAAACGACGAGAAAAATTAGAGCATGTTCTAATTTTTTCCTGGCCATTTTTCACGTCGTGAAAAATGCTCTGAAGCCCACACACGATCGTTTTTAATGACCATTTTTAAAAATGAAATTTTTCTCGTCATTAAAAACGGTCGTGTGTATGGTAGTGTGTATTATAGTGTAAATGTGAAATATCAAAACACATTTAAGTCCCCACAACATGTGAATCCTTCTTCAAATCTCAATTCTTCCCTTTGTTTTCGTGCCCCCAGTGTCAATAAACTCTCACCAGATATTTTGACCCTTATGTATCAACGGGTCAAATCAGGCTTGAGGTACAGTATCTCTGGTGAACTCCATGCCCGAGAGGGTTAAGGCAGTGCTGGAACATATTGGTGGCCACACAAACTTTTAACACTTTGGGCCCAATTTGGACATTTTCACTTAGGGGTGTACTCACTTCTGTTGCCAGTGGTTTAGACATTAATGGCTGTGTGTTGAGTTATTTTGAGGGGACAGCAAATTTACACTATTATGCAAGCTGTACACTCACTACTTTACATTGTAGCAAAGTGTCATTTCTTCAGTGTTGTCACGTGAAAAGATATAATAAAATATTTACAAAAATGTGAGGGGTGTACTCACTTTTGTGAGATACTGTGAATATCTTTCTCGCCTGCAAATGTCTCCCTCCTTCTTACCGATAATACCCAGATATTCCACAGTTTTTATGGCCCTCACAGCATTTCATGCAAAACTAAATATAGCCATAGTGTAGCATATCATAATACCCAGTGATTTACAAAAAATTTTGCTTACGTTACTTATAAACACAGTGCTCCCAAAATAGTGCTACATGTGCTTGTTCAAATCAACTCCACTATCACCCCTGTGCTGGAATCCAATGCAGATGGATTCTCACCAGAGTCTATGACCCATGGTTCTCATAGGGTTCAAACAGGTTCAATATATAAGGATGTATCCACCACTTGTTCACTTCTTGTGCTTCAAGAGGAAAAGTCAGATACAAAGGAAGGAACCGGAAGTATGAGGAATGCCATCTTTGTTTTATGTTGTTTTATCTTCTGGACTTTTGTAAGTGTATCTTTTTATTAAATAAACTGTGGTTTTAATCCTACTACACTATGAGCTCTGTTTTTCCACACTATTCTCTGAAATAATCAGAGGGGAACGTTTGGTGCAAGTTTGGAGCACAAGAAGTGAGCCACCCATGTAACACATATGTACAATGGCAAATAGGGTGGGCTTTAACATCCCTGCATCCATAGGCATCAGAGGTTTCTGTGCTGGGAGCGAGCAGTGAGCACAAAGACAGCTCCTGGTCTCTAGTGATGAGATGACAGGCTTCAAATCATGTGACCAGTGTGACATCCAATCACAGTGGTCACGTGATTGGGCAGACCTTCCCACCCCCAGAGCTAGCTTTGGGGGTGGGAAGGTCCCTGGGCTAGTGGTTAAAACCCGGTGTTGTCATCCCTGCATACAAGAAGAATCTGCAATGCTCGGGCACCATGAGGAGGGCATCTGTCAGTGTTTTTTGTAACTTTTTGAGAGCGCATTCCCCATTATGCAGTCTAGAAATCTTACGCATAGCCTGCTAATTGCAGGAGTGGATGGCTGCAATAGACAAAGAGGCTCCTGGCCTTGTACTTAAAGTTTGAGGTTATGGGATGCCGGCCTGTCAATTAAATGACGCCGTTTTTATAGTCAGCAGTTTAGACCAGGAGTCCAAACTGTGCAGTAACGTAATTACCATATATACTCGAGTATAAGCCGAGTTTTTCAGACCTTTTTTTAATGCTGAAAATGGCCCCCTCGGCTTATACTCGAGTCAGTGTACCTGTCGGGTCGCGGGCGTCCATTTTTCAAAAGTCACGGCTTCCTCCTGGTCCGTGATAGGCATTTGACACTGTGTTCCGCTACCCCCTATCACGGAGCTCCTCTCATCCTTGGACTTTCCCAGCAGACACTGTGTTCAGTGTTCCGCCTATCATGGACGTCCTCTTGTCCGAGGATGAAAGAAGGTCCGTGATTGGCGGAACACTGAACACAGTGTCTGCTGCGAAACTGAGTCCCGAGGATGAGAGGAGCTCTGTGATAGGCGGTAGCGGAACACAGTATTAAAGGCCTATCATGGACCAGGAGGAAGCCGCAACTTTTGAAAAATGGATGCCCGCAACCCGACAGGTACACTGACTATCATGAAACAGAACGGGACCCGGAGGAAGCCGCGACTTTTGAAAAATGGATGCCCGCAGCCGGTCAAGAATACAGGTACACTGAGGCTGCAATGGGCACAGTAAGACTACAATGGGCACAGTGAGAATGGGCACAGTAAGGCTACAATGGTCACAGTGAGAATGGGCACAGTAAGGCTGCAATGGGCACAGTGAGAATGGGCACAGTAAGGCTACAATGGGCAGCACAATAAGGCTGTAATGGGAACAGTAAGGCTGCAATGGGCACAGTGAGAATGGGCACAGTAAGGCTGCAATAGGCACAGTGAGGTTGCAAATGGGCACAGTGAGGCGTGCAAATGGGCACAGTGAGGCATGCAAATGGGCACAGTGAAGCTGCAAATGGGCACAGTGAAGCTGCAAATGGGCATTGTTGACCCTCTTTTCCGCTTACAGTAGCTGTTGCATTCTCACCCTAGGCTTATACTCGAGTCAATACGTTTTCCCAGTTTTTTGTGGTAAAATTAGGGCCTCGGCTTATACTCGGGTCGGCTTACACTCGAGTATATACGGTACATCACTGCTTGCACCAAAGGAAACTACAGTGAGGAATGGCTAGGAAATAGCAGGCATAGCAGCCACTAGTCTTATGAACAGTATGTTAGGGGATAGAGGGCATGTAATAAAGAAGTCTGGTGTTCTCAGTTCTCACTGCCTGGACGGGTATGAATACAAAGAAGAAGACGTTTTTATATAGGTATGAATGCACCTTTATATACATTTCTGACCACTTTTCAGCTTTAAGGAAAACTATTTTACATTAATGTATTCATGTACAAGAAAAGCAAATGCCCTTTACTCAATTTACATAACCTTTAATAAAAAATACTTTTTGCCATGGTAACATTACAGCATATCACCCAAACGTCTCCTGAGGTAGACATGTCTGAGCATGTATGCTATTAAATTGTTGCACACCAACTCTAGGGAGGTATGCAGAGTGAAATTACGCCATAACAACTACCTTAGCTTAGAAGATGCTGAAGTGCCATTTTACAGCTATATATTTAATATTTCAAGAGTCATTAGCATATCAGAAAATGGTAGGTCCTTAAGAAATAAATAGGCCTACAATGGCAATGCTCTTGATGTGCCTTAACACACGTTGGGCAAATCGCATTAAAGTGATAGTAAAAAGAGACTTTAATTTACATTGTCCCTTCTATTTTTGTATATGGATGATGGCACTGTAGCCATTTTAATTTACCTTTTAATTTACCTTTACCTTTTCCTAATCGATGTAGAGCTGTCACATGACCCAGCTCTCTCCCAGCCTGTCTGCAGGGAAACATAAGCAGGAGGAGCTTCTAGCGCTACGCTGCTGGTCTGATGTTCAAAACAAAAAAAACAGCCTTTGGAATACAGAGTAAAAATAAATAATTAATATCAATAAATGGTTTTAAATTGTCATACACATATATATTTGAAATCAAATCTTTCTTATTTTTGGCAATAACATGGTGTGGACAGATTTCTGACAGTCACAGACTGTGTCACGCCCATCCACCCTGTGTCTTAAAATAAGAGGGAGGTAAAGTCTCCATTAATCTACATATAATATCCCACCCCCACTGAGTGAGTATGAACAGCATGTAATACAGCATTTATTGATAGTTTTTTATGATGTGGTTTAAGTGACACTTTGGGGCTGATTTACTAATAACAGTGCGCTGCGCTGCTTCTAACCTTAATTGGTGCGCCTGATAACTCCTTCACTGGGCGCAGGAAGCAGCGGCGCACTGTTATAGTAAATAGAAATGTCAGCGGCGCTCTATTGAAAATGAATGGTTCCCTATAGGAGCCCATTGATTTGAATAGAGGTCGCCCGGGAAGTCGGATCCGACTTGAGGGCGACTCATGTGCCGGCTGACACAGGGACAGCGCGACTCTGCCAGGCAACCTGGACACAACCTGAGCGCGTGAGGCAGCCGCTCAAGTCGTGTCCTAGAGGAGACTAGCTGGCCGAGAATGTGTCCAGCGCGATGTCATCGCGCTGGTCCTCGGCAGCCTCGCTGTCCCATGTTTTGGTATGAATCATGAAGGGGAACTCCAGGCCAAATTTTAATGAAAAAAACCGTCATGGGTTCCCCTTCAGGAGCATACCAGGCCCTTAGGTCTGGTCTGGATTCTAAGGTGAACCCCCTAAGCCGAAAAACGGCGTGGGGGTCCCCCCCAAAATCCAAACCAGACCCTTAGGTCTGGTCTGGATTTTAGGGTGAACCCCCTTAAGCCGAAAAACGGCGTGGGGGTCCCCCCAAAATCCAAACCAGACCCTTATCCGAGCACACAACCTGGCAGGCCGCAGGGGAAAAGGGGGGGACGAGAGCGGCCCCCCCTCCCTCCCTCCGCATGCCCTCAACATGGGGGGTTTGGTGCTTCGGGGCAGGGGGGCCTGCGGCCCCCCCACCCCAAAGCACCCTGCCCCCATGTTGATGGGGACAAGGGCCTATTCCCGACAACCCTGGCCGTTGGTTGTCGGGGTCTGCGGGCGGGGGGCTTTTCGGAATCAGGGCGCCCCCTTTAAAAAGGGGGCCCCCAGATGCCGGCCCCCCACCCTATGTGAATCAGTATGGGGTACATCGTACCCCTACCCATTCACCTGGTGGCAAAATAAGTCAATAAAAAAAAGACAACACAGGTTTGAAAAGTAATTTATTGGGCAGCTCCGGGGGTCTTTCTGCCGGGCCCCCGCTATCTTCTGCTAGCTCTTTTGCTAGTGGGGGTCGCGAGCTTCATCTCCGTCTTCTTCCGACTTCGGGGGTCTCTTGTTCTGTTCTCCGGTTCTTCTCCCGCTCTCCGACGCCTTCTCCTCGATCTCCGGTTCTTTCTGCCGGACGCCCCGCTATCTTCTCGCAGCTCTTTTGCTAGCGGGGCCGGTCTTCTACGTCGCCTTCTTCCTTCTTCTCTTCGCCCGATGTTGACTCGTCACTCTCCACCGCCGCAATGATCGTCTGAGCAGCGGTGCCACTTTTATTGGCATGGGGCGTGGTCACCGGATGATGCCGCCGCTGACCCCGCCCCCGTTTCACGTCATAGTCCCATCATTCCCCGGGACTGTGACATCATACGGGGGCGGGGTCAGCGGTGGCATAAGCCGGTGACCACGCCCCATGTCAATAAAAGTGGCACCGCTGCTCAGTCGATCATTGCGGCGGTGGAGAGCGACGGGTCAACATCGGGCGAAGAGAAGAAGGAAGAAGGCGACGTAGAAGACCGGCCCCCGCTAGCAAAAGAGCTGCGAGAAGATAGCGGGGCGTCCGGCAGAAAGAACCGGAGATCGAGGAGAAGGCGTCGGAGAGCGGGAGAAGAACCGGAGAACAGAACAAGAGACCCCCGAAGTCGGAAGAAGACGGCGACGAAGCCCGCGACCCCCGCTAGCAAAAGAGCTAGTAGAAAATAGCGGGGGGCCCGGCAGAAAGACCCCCGAAGTCGGAAGAAGACGGCGACGATGCCCGGGACCCCCCGCTAGCAAAAGAGCTAGCAGAAGATAGCGGGGGCCCGGCAGAAAGACCCCCGGAGCTGCCCAATAAATTACTTTTCAAACCTGTGTTGTCTTTTTTTTATTGACTTATTTTGCCACCAGGTGAATGGGTAGGGGTACGATGTACCCCATACTCATTCACATAGGGTGGGGGGCAGGTATCTGGGTCCCCCTTATTAAAAGGGGCTCCCGGATTCCGATAAGCCCCCCGCCCGCAGACCCCGACAACCAATGGCCAGGGTTGTCGGGAAGAGGCCCTTGTCCCCATCAACATGGGGGCAGGGTGCTTTGGGGTGGGGGGGCGCAGGTCGCCCCCCTGCCCCGAAGCACCAAACCCCCCATGTTGAGGGCACACGGCCTGGTACGGTTCAGGAGGGAGGGGGGCCACTCTCTCGTCCCCCCCTTTTCCCCTGCGGCCTGCCAGGTTGAGTGCTCGGATAAAGGGTCTGGTGTGTATTCCAAGGGGACCCCACGCAATTTTTTTTTTTTTTTTGGTGCGGGGTTCCCCTTAAAATACATGCCAGACCTGAAGGGCCTGGTATGGATTCTGGGGGGACCCCCACGGCATTTATTTTTTATTTTTGGGGGGGGTCCCCTTTGAATCCATACTAGACCCAAGGGCCTGGTATGGACCTGGGGGGGGGGACCCCACGCTGTTTTTTTTTTTTGGTTTGGTATTTTGAACTGTTTTTTTTTTTTTTTACATTTGCTTTAACAACCAGCTATAAACAGGTCAAACAAAAAATCGCAGCAAAATTGCAGTACTTGCGTTTTGGATGCGGGTCCATTGAATTCTATTACATCCAAAACACTGTTTTTGTCCTGGCCAAAAAAATCTGCAGTTGCATTTAAAATCGTTTTTCACAAACCCTCAAAATGCCTTCAGACGCCAAAGATTTCCACGTATATGTATATATATATATATATATATATATATATATATATATATATAAAAGAAGTTGCTTCCATTGCATTGTGGACAATCCACAACTTGGGGCAGCTGACGTGGCAAGTGGACAATCCACAACTTGGGGCAGCTGACGTGGCAAGTGGCACGCTAAATACAACTACACTGCTGCTCTCAGCTGCTCATATCACTCTGGTCTCACTAAATAGCTAAAATCATAAATAATACTGTTTTTGGAGCTTAGGGCGGCTCCTTATCATATACACGCAAATGTGGTAAAACACGGCATGCAAACGCCACAAAGCGCGCCTTTCTAAACGCCACTTTCAACCTTAGTTCTGAACACTTTGCACCAGCGTCCCGTCTACATGGGGCCTAAAAACGCCTATGCCATTTACAGCACAAAAAGGCCATGGTGGCCATGAGGCCATAGGCCAGTGATGGTGAACCTTGGCACCCCAGATGTTTTGGAACTACATTTCCCATGATGCTCAGCTACACTGCAAAGTGCATGAGCATCATGGGAAATGTAGTTCCAAAACATCTGGGGTGCCAAGGTTCTCCATCACTGCCATAGGCTAACATGGAGAGATGTTTTTAAGCTGCAAAAAACGCTCAAACAAGCGGCTTGAAAAACGTCCGTGTGCATGTAGCCTTATATTAACCACTTGTGCACTGCCCAGACCAAGTTTCACATTTCAGCGCTGATGCACTTTTAATGACAATTGCGCGCTCATACAACACTGTAACCCAATGAAAATGTTTTATTTTTTGGCACACAAATAGAGCTTGCTTTTGGTGCTATTTGATCACCTTTGTGTTTTAGTTTTATTTTTTTTCTATAAATACAAAAGACCGAGTTTAAAAAAAAAAAAAAAAAAGAATATTTTACCCACTTCAGCACTGGGCCTATTCTGGCACTTCTCTCCTTCATGTAAAAATCATAAATTTATGGCTATAAAATTACTTCAAAACACCAAACATTATATATGTTTTTGGAGCAGACACTCTAGGGAATAAGATGGCGGTCATTGCAAATTTTTATCTCGCTCGGTATTTGCGCAATAAATTGTCAAACGCCTTTTGTTTGCTAAAAATATTACAAAACAGTAAAGTTACGGCCAATTTTTTGGTATAATGTGAAAGATGTTGTTATGCTGAGTAAATAGATACCTAACACGTCACGCTTTAAAATTGCGCACACACATGGCATGACACCAAACTTCAGTACTTAAAAATCTCCCTAGGCGATGCTTTAAATTTTTTTACAGGTTACCATTTTGGCATTACAGAGGAGGTCTAGTGCTAGAATTGTTGCACTCGTTCTAACGCACGCAGCAATAACTCACATGTGTGGTTTGAACGGCGTTTACATATGAGGGCGGGACTTACGTGTGTGTTCGCTTCTGAGCGCGAGCTACCGGGGACATGGGCGTTTTTTCTTATTATTTTTTTTAATTTTTTACTTTTTTGTATTTCTTACTCTTTTTTTTTATTTTTTTATTTTTGGGGATCACTTTTATTCCTATTACAAGGAATGTAAACATCCCTTGTAATAGGAATGTGTGTGACAGGTCCTCTTTATGGAGAGATGCAGGGTCAATAAGACCGCCTATAAGAACAAACAAGCGGCGGAACTGCCACTATGATCGTTTTTATTGTGCACAGAATCGCCGGCTGAAAAGAATGATATCTGAATGATGCCTGCAACTGCACCCAACATTCAGATGTCTCCGCACAAAGCCAAGGATGTCATTTGACGGTGGGCGGTAGAAAACTGGTTAATATTTTTAAAAAAGGTAATTTTTCTTCTTCATTGATGTACACTGAGACTGCACTGATGGGCACCGATAAGGTGGCAAGGGTGGGCACTGAGAGGTGGCATTGCTATTTGGCACTGGTGGGCAGTGAGAAGTGGCACTGCTAGGTGGCAATGATAGTTGGCAGTGATGGGCATTGATAGGCAGCACTGCTAGGTGCCACTGATTGGCACCAGTGTTCGGCATTGATAGGTGGCACTGGCAGGGGCTACTAATTGTCACAGATGATGCAGAATTGCCTCTTCCTCTTCGGGCCCCATGTCCCTTGCACATAAGCCGGTGATTGCCTTTTTTTTATGCTCACGCTGTCAGCACAAGGAGAAAACAAAAACCATTACCCAGCTTTTGTTTACATCACGTGATCAGCTGTCATTTGCTGACAGCTGATCACATGGTAAAGGGCAGGGATCGGCCCCTTACTCGGATCTGTCATCACCTGAGTCTCAGTGACTCTGTGACCACAGCGCACGCAAAGGGGAGGACATTTATTGACGGACTCTCGGCAATTGAGGACCATGCTGTGGCCGTCGATCAGTTATAGCGCTGATCTCAAGTGATTAAAGAGGGTCTAAATGGGCCATTGACATGCATTACAATTCACCTTAGGAATGAGTCTTTGAAAAGTTAAACTAAATAATTTGGCCACTTTATCCTTCCAAATAATTCACTTCCTGTCACATAGCCACACGGGAAGTGAGGGGAAATCCCTAACTATGTCTTTCCTTGGGGACACACGGGTCAGTCTAAATACTTTCCCCATTATGCACATTGCGGGGTACACCACAATTTATTAGGTAGTTTGGACTGTGTTTTTTTTTTACTAAAGGCAAATCTACTTTGCACTACAAGTGCACGTGCTGTATATCTGAGGGGTACATGCAAGCCAAAAAAAAACATCTTTGCTTTTACATGATTGTAACATCCAATCACCAGTACTTTCCCTCAGATTTTCAGCAGCTACACTTTTACTGCAGAGTGGATTTGTCTTTACTAAACCCCAAACTACCCAATGATTTGGGGTGTACACAACAAAGTGCTAGAGTGCAATTTGCTTAATGGGGACACTAGTTAGATTGATCTGTGTGTCCCCAAGAAAAGCCATTGGTAGGGTTTTACCTTCACTTCCTGTTTAGCTGTGTGACAGGAAGTGAAGCCAATGTTAGGAAAAAGGAGACCAAGGCCAAACTACAAAAAAAAATAAAAAAATTCTAAAAAAAAATACACACACGCAGTGGTTAACACTTACTTCGTTTCCCTCAAAATGCCCACAATTAGAATTGTATGGCCTTGAGCAATTTTTAAATGCAGCGCTCTAAATCAGTGCTTCTCAAGTACCCCCAACAGGCCATGTTTGCAGGTTTTCCTTCATCTTGCACATGTGCTTTAAATCACAGTCAATGGTTTTGATTTTTGGACAGCAATTCTCGATAAGCTAAATTCACAAAACATGTCCTGTTGGGGGTACTTGAGGACTGAGGCTGAGAACCACTGCAGTAAAAAAGGAAAATGTAATACTTACCGCTCTGTATTTTTAATTTCCTGGTGACTATCCATGGCAGCACACAATCCATGCATATACTACCATGAAGGCACCAGGGTAGCCAAATTACACCAAAATTACACCAGTTTTGTTTTGACATGCCAATCAGCTGTCACATTTGTTGCAAAGAAAACACAAAACAAACATCAAAATTTTGCATCTAATTTTATTGTTAAACAAAAGGGAAGGCAAAATAAAAAACATGGTCAATTTGAAACAGTTACAGACTCAACATCTTGAGCAATTTTTGGCCAAAAAATGCAGCAGACAATTGAATCAAAGTGAACAAACAACACACATTAACAACATCAGAATTATTTCAGGGGAACATTTTCCCCACACAAAATATATACAATCCACAAAATAAACCAAACACCTGTTTTGCAAAGACATAACAAATAAAATACATGTGTTACAAACTCGATAAGGACACACACGCATGCGCACGCACGCGCGCGCGCGCTCTGCAAGCTTTATATAACATAGGTTTGTGTGCTAATGAGGCAATTGAAAACACATGCACAGTCCATGAAACACCCAAAATGCAAGTTCTCCCAATGTAGAGACTGAACTTCAAAGTGGGCACACCTGTTAAGATGTCCTTCAATTTCTTACCCATAAAAACACTCTCTGAGTGAGCATGCCCAGAAATATCCAGGCGCTGTTCACACACAAAAAGCACGCCAAAAAAAACTAACTGGCTGGGCATGTGCAGAACAACACCAATGCAGCTAGCAGTCTATGGGAACTGACTTGTTAATTTTGCTAGTCCCCACTTGGCTGGCTTATCTTCTAGGTATTGGCCTTAAAATGGGGGCCCAGGTCCCACCCTAAGGGACATATATCAATGTCACCAATTTGGAAAACACCAAAAACAAAACAAGGAGAAGTGCCTTTAACCAGTTAACAACCACATCCCGACAAATAACGTCGATAAGGTGGTTGCTTAACTCTGGGAGGACATTATATAACGTCCTCCCAGAATCGCGCTCCCGCGCGCCCCCTGGGGCGCGCACACGGGAAACTCCGTGACCGCCAGGTCCAGAGGACCCGGCGCATCACGAATCGCGGTAAATCGCCGCTGATAGCAGCCGTTTACCACGTGATCGCTCCGTCAAATGACGGAGCAATCACTTGTAAACAGACCGGCGTCATGTGATGACGCCGGTTCCTCTCTCCCCTCTCTGTACCGATCGGTACAGTGTGAGAGGAGAGGGGGAGAGAGCGGATGACTGCAGCAGCACTGTGGGCTGGATCTGTGACAATTGCAGTCACAGATCCAGCCATCCATCCATCCCTGCTCAGCCATCCCTGTGCAATACCCTGCCAATACTCTGCAAAATACCCTGCAATACCCTGGTGCAATACTCTGCAATACCCTGCACAATACTCTGCAATACCCTGCACAATACTCTGCATCACCCTGCGCAATACTCTGCAAAATACTCTGCAAAATACTCTGCAAAATACTCTGCAAAATACTCTGCAATACCCTGCGCAATACTCTGCAATACCCTGCACAATACTCTGCAATACCCTGCACAATACACCCTGTGCAATACTCTGCAATACCCTGCGCAATACTCTGCAATACCCTGTGCAATACCCCCTGTGCAATACCCCATGCAATACCCTGCCATACTCCGCAATACCCTGCCATACTCCGCAATGCCCTGCCATACTCCGCAATGCCCTGCCATACTCCGCAATGCCCTGCAATACTCCGCAATACCCAGAAATACTCCGCAATGCCCGGCAATACTCTGCAATAACCACTTCCCGCCCGCCGGCCGTCATATGACGTCCTTGACTTTGTGCGGGGATATCTGAATGATGGGAGCAGCTACAGGCATCATTCAGATATTAGCTTTTTCAGCCGGCGATTCCCTACACCATAACAACAATCATAGTGGCTGTTCCGCCGCTTGATCATTCTTACGGGAGGCGAGAGGGGATGTCCCCCCCCCCGCCGCCCTCCGGTGCTTCTACCGACTCACCGCTACGATCAAAGTCAGGATTGGTTTTTTTTTGTTTTTGTTTTTTCAGGCTTCCCAGCCTAGAGGTGAGATGTGGGGTCTTATTGACCCCATATCTCACTGTAAAGAGGACCTGTCATGCCATATTCCTATTACAAGGGATGTTTACGTTCCTTGTAATAGGTATAAAAGTGATCAAAAAAATTTTTGGGGCAGGAAGACATGTCAAACTAAAATAAATAAAGTAAAATGAACGATAAAAAAATATTTTTTTTTTTTAAAGCGCCCCTGTCCCCGTGAGCTCTCATACAGAAGCGAACGCATACGTAAGTCCCGCCCACATATGAAAACGGTTTTCAAACCACACATGTGAGGTATCTCTGCGAACGTTAGAGCGAGAGCAATCATTTTGGCCCTAGACCTCCTCTGTAACTCAAAACATATAACCAGTAAAAATATTTAAAGTGTCGCCTATGGGGATTTTTAAGTAGCGAAGTTTGGCGCCATTCCACGAGCGTGTGCAATTTTTAAGGGTGACATGTTAGGTATCTATTTACTCGGCGTAACTTCATCTTTCACATTATGCAAAAACATTGGGCTAACTTTACTGTTTTTTTTTTTTTTAAGCACAAAACATTTTTTTCCGTAAAAAACGCGTTAAAAAAATTGCTGCGCAAATATCGTGCGAGATAAAAAGTTGCAACAACCACCATTATATTCTCTAAGGTCTTTGCTGAAAAAACATATATAATGTTTTGGGGTTCTATGTAATTTTATAGCAAATAAATGATGATTTTTACATGTAGGAGAGAAATGTCAGAATTGGCCTGGGTGCTCCAGAACGCCTGAAGGTGCTCCCTGCATGTTGGGCCTCTGTATGTGGCCACGCCGTGTAAAAGTCTCACACATGTGGTATCGCCATACTCGGGAGGAATAGCAGAATGTGTTTTGGGGTGTAATTTGTGGTATGCATATGCTGTGTGTGAGAAATAACCTGCTAATATGACAATTTTGTGAAAAAAAAAAAAGGGAAAAAAAAAATCTTGATATTGCAAAGAATTGTGGGAAAAAATGACAACTTCAAAAAACTCACAATGCCTCTTTCTGAATACCTTGGAATGTCTTCTTTCCAAAAAGGGGTCATTTGGGGGGTATTTGTACTGTTCTGGCATGTTAGGGTCTCAAGAAATGAGATAGGCCGTCAGTACTTCAGGTGTGATCAATTTTCAGATATTGGCACCATAGCTTGTGGACTCTATAACTTTCACAAAGACCAAATAATATGCACCAATTTGTACTTATTTTTACCAAAGATATGTAGCAGTATAAATTTTGGCCAAAATTTATGAAGAAAAAATTGTAATTTGCAAAATTTTATAACGGAAACGAAAAAAAAAATCATTTTTTTACAGAATCTTTTTTCTCTTATAGCGCAAAAAAAAAACAACCCAACAGTGATTAAATACCACCAAAAGAAAGCTCTATTTGTGTGAAAAAAAGGACAAAAAATTCATATAGGTACAGTGTTGTATGACTGAGTAATTGTCATTCAAAATGTGAGAGCACCGAAAGCTGAAAATTGGTCTGGTTATTAAGGGGGTTTAAGTGCCCAGTGGTCAAGTGGTTAAATATGCCAAATTGCTTAAGGGCCATTTCACACCACATACAGTCCATTGCGTTTTTTATGCATCCAAAATGCATGCAAAGTTGGTTATATGGTTCTAAATGGCAGTGTTTGTTCCAGTGCGTTCCAGTTCCACCAAAAAAGTAGAACATGCTGTATTTTACCTGCACTGAACTGTACTGGAACGCATCAAAACGCATCATAAACGCACTGGAACGCACAGGAACACACCTAAATGCACCAAAACGCACTGGAACACACTTGTCCTTATCTATGGTTAATAAAAAAGAGGGGAGAAAAAAAAGCACTGGACTGCATCAAAAACTTACCAAAAATGCACTGGAACGCATGAAAAACGTGCATGCAGAAAAGCACCTGGAACACATCCGGATTGTGTTTCTATGGTGTGAACTGGCCCTAGTTCACACTATAGAAACGCAGTCTGGGTGCGTTCCAGGTGCTTTTCTGCATGCGCGTTTTTGGCACATTCCAGTGCATTTTTGAGGCGTTTTTGATGCAGTCCAGTGTTTTTTTCCCCCTCTTTTCACTTAGGACAAGTGTGTTGCAGTGCGTCTTTGGTGCATTTAGGTGCGTTGCGGTGCATTCCAGTGCATTTTTGGTACGTTCCGTTGCGTTTTTGATGTGTTTTACTGGGGTCCAGTACAGTTTTGTACCTAAAAAATGCAGCATGACCAATTATTTTTTGGCTTTCTAAAATGCACTGGAACGGACTGCAGTGGTGTGAACTATGCCATTGGCATTAATGTGATCAACTTTCTTTGCATTTTTCAGGCATCAAAAAAACGCACTGCACTGCATCCGGTGTGAACTGGCCCTAAATATCATCCCCGGGGGGTGTCTATAGTATACCTGTAAAGTAGCACATGTTTTCCATGTTTATAACAGTTGAAGAGCAAAATGACATTTCTAAAGTAAAATAATAGTAATTTAAAAGTCCTTGCGGCTGTAATAAATTGCTGGTTCCTGTCAATACAGATAAAAGTCATTGAAAGTCTTTGCTAACCAAAAAAAAAATGTGTGGGGGTCCCCCAACTTCCATAACCAGGCCCTTCAGGTCTGGAATGGATATTAAGGGAAACCCCGCTGCAAAATTTAAAAAAAAATGACGTGGGGTTCCCCCCAAATATCCATACCAGGCCCTTCAGATCTGGCATGGATTTTAAGGGGAACTCCACCCCAAATTTTAAAAAAAAATGGCGTGGAGTCCCCCTAAAAATCCATACCAGACCCTTATCCGAGCACATAACCTGGCCGGCCGCAGGGGAAGAGGGGGGGACGAGAGAGCGGCCCCCCCTCCCTCCTGAACCGTACCAGGCCACATGCCCTCAACATGGGGAGGATGTCCCCATGTTGATAGGGACAAGGGCCTCATCCCCACAACCCTTGCCCGGTGGTTGTGGGGGTCTGCGGGCAGGGGGCTTATCGGAATCTGGAAGACCCCTTTAACAAAGGGGACCCCCAGATCCCGCCCCACCCTATGTGATATGGTAATGGGGTACAAATGTACCCCTACCATTTCACAAAGAAAGTGTAAAAAATGGAAAAAATTACAAGAGCCGGTTTTTGACAATTCCTTTATTAATGTGTTTTCTTTTCTTCCATCTTCTTCTTCTTCCATCCTCTTCTTCCATCTTCTTCTTCCATCCTCTTCTTTTCTCCATTCGGGTTTCTTCCTCCATCTTCCTCTTCATCTTTATCTTCATCTTCCTTCTTCCTTCGGTGTTCTCGTCCGCATCTTGCTCCGGCGTCTTCCCTTCTTCTCTCTTCTCCGGCCGCTCCGTTTGAATTGGAGGTTCCCACTGTGCAACGCTTCAGTTCTTCAGTTCCCCATCGGGTCCGCTTACACCCGGTGACCCCGCCCCCTCTGACGCACATGGATTTCACGGGGAGTTTCCCCGTGGTGACAGAGGGGGGCGGAGCCACCGGGTGGTTAGCGGACCAAGTGGAGAACTGAGGCGTCGCACAGCGGGAACCTCCAATTCAAACGGAGCCGCCGGAGAAGAAAGAAGAAGGGAAGAAGCCGGAGCAAGATGCGGACGAGAACACCGAAGGAAGAAAGAAGATGAAGATAAAGATGAAGAGGAAGATGAAGATGGAGGAAGAAACCCGAATGGAGAAAAGTAGAAGATGGAAGAAGAAGATGGAAGAAGAAGAAGGAAGAAGATGGAAGAAAAGAAAATACATTAATAAAGGAATTGTCAAAAACCGGCTCTTGTAATTTTTTGCATTTTTTACACTTTCTTTGTGAAATGGTAGGGGTACATTTGTACCCCATTACCATTTCACATAGGGGGGGCCGGGATCTGGGGGTCCCCTTTGTTAAAGGGGTCTTCCAGATTCCGATAAGCCCCCCGCCCACAGACCCCCACAACCACCGGGCAAGGGTTGTGGGGATGAGGCCCTTGTCCCCATCAACATGGGGACATCCTCCCCATGTTGAGGGCATGTGGCCTGGTACGGTTCAGGAGGGAGGGGGGGCCGCTCTCATCCCCCCCTTTTCCCCTGCGGCCAGCCAGGTTATGTGCTCGGATAAGGGTCTGGTGTGGATTTTTGGGGGGACTCCATGCCATTTTTTAAGAAAATTTGGGGTGGAGTTCCCCTTAAAATCCATTCCAGATCTGAAGGGCCTGGTTCGGATATTTGGGGGGAACCCGCACGTCATTTTTTTAAAAAATTGCAGCGGGGTTCCCCTTAATATCCATTTCAGACCTGAAGGGCCTGGTTATGGAATTTGGGGGGACCCCCACGCTTTTTTTTTTTGGTTAGCAAAGACTTTCTATAACCTTTCTCTATATTGCCGGGAGCCGACAATTCATTACAGCCGCGGCTGCTTTTAAATGTTTTTTTTTTCCTTTAGAAATGTCATTTTGCTGGCGCACTGGGAAGTTCAGGGCTGCGCCTGTTCAACTTATGCAAATTAGTTTACGTGACTTGACATTTACTAAGATTTTGCCGGCGCAGTGTCTTGGCGCATTTAAACCATTGAAATTCCCGCGCTGAGCTCAAAAAAACCTCCCGCAGCTCGAATCGGAATTGCCGGCGCATGGGGCTGGTTTTGAAAAAGTTACTTTATCACTCTATTTTGGGCATATTAGTTATTTGGGCAGGTGTCACTACACTTCCTCACATCACCCCACATCACCCCCATTATATTCTCACTTCCAGCTTCTTTATATTTAGATTTTAACATGCCGTGCGCCAGGTCCATAGTAGCGCACTGAGCGCCTCCTCCCGGGCGCAGAGAACACTATAGTAAATGGGAAATAGGGCTGCGATACCGACGCTATTTTTTTGTAAATACCAAAACAGCCATTGCGCACGCAGATGCGCCAATACTCATGGCGCAAACGTTTGGTAAATCAGCCCCTTTAAGTCACAAAGTAGCAAACTGGACCTTTATGTGCTGGAATTACTGTGTGTTCCTATTTCTAACCTTTTCAAATTAATCCTACTTCTTTAAAGTAAACCTGTCATGGAGGAAACATGAAAGGTAGACCTAACAATAATATTATACTGGTTCCTTATAGTTTTTTTTGCCTACAGTACTCTCCACTGTCAACATGCCCTGTCCTGGCCAATGTTTTAAAGGTAGGTTTGTTTTTCAGGATTTGTACTGTTCCCTTTGCTCTATTTTGTGTTCATAGATGTATTACTCTTCTGCCTGGTTTCCTATTATCCTCAATATCTATAGGTAAGCATATTTATATTGCTGTTAGTCATGGCAAAGGGCCAGGTGCTAAGGTATGTTTGTTGCCTACAACTGTTCAGTTTAGAGTGTGCAGCCAAGCTCTCCTAGAGACCAGCCACAGGTGAGGGTTGGAAAGGTATTGTATTGTCCTAAAAATGAGTGCACAGTATGGGCCAAATGGATTGTAATTCTTTCCAGCCCTCAACGCCAGCACCATCCTTTGAGGAGCAAAGAGGTTACTTGATCTCTTAATCAAAATGGATCCTTCCAAAAGCCCAGATGGGGGCATGTTTCCGAAAGCCTACAATGAGTGCCAACCAAGATGCACAATCTCACGCCACAAGGATCATCCAAATTGCAAGAAGTGCTGGGTGTGTGGTCAGCCAGCATCGCCGGACAAGATGCTGTGCTATAGATCTATGTCTGAGGCAGCAGTGGAAAGATATTCTGATTCAAACCCTCATGAAATTTGTGTGGATCATCAATTCAGAAAAAAAATAAAAACAGCTCATTCCCACATAGAGGAGGATGTTCCTAGGAGCAGGCCTAGGCACTCAGAGAAACACAGAACACAGTGGACCTTCTGTTAGAGAAAGCAACAATCCTAATGTCCCATCTGAGACAGGTCATGTCTCTCTCCCATCTGGCAGCCTCTCAGTGTCTCAAATTGCTGCGGAAATTGTCTGCTAAAATCCCTTTGGTAAAGTAGGCATACTGGAGGCTAGGGACCTTTCAGGTAGGCTTTTTGAGGCAATAGGAACATAAAAACATTCACTGCCGTTTGAGGTGTTTCCCATTATGGTCTGTTTGCTTACATTGCAGCACCACTGAACTTTCTGACAAATACTTTGAACTGCAAAGTCCTTGACAATGAGTGGCCATTGAACCAGTTGGTTTTTGCAAGCAGATGGGGGTACCCAGACCTTTACCTGATGGCAACCCCTACCAACACGAAGTGCAAACGCTTCCTGTTTTTGTTAATATTCCTAACATCAGAGGCTGTAGATTTAGTAACATTTAGCTGGGTCTGCAGACTAGCATATGTGTCCCACCAGTTCTTTTGGTCTTCAGGCTCCTCAGTAGATTCCGAAGTCATGCAGGTGTGGTATATTCCCCTGTAGCCTTGCAGAGCGTGGTGTCCTCTATTGCAGTCTCAGGCCCCAGAGCCTCCTATCCTTCTTCTCAAGATTTCAGATCTCCTTTTACGGGGTCTGCTGTTACATCCAAACTCAGTCAGGCTACAATTGTATTACATGTACTTTGCCCCATCAGGAACTGAGTCATGTAAAAAAAATGTTTTATAATTCCTCTTTAACTAATTGTTGTGTGCCACTTTTTTATTAATTTATTACCTGGAAGCACTAATTAAACTGACATATAGAATTTGGTGTATTTCTGTTATTTCATTTCATTGTTTTTACAAAGTTCTCCACATTAGAAAGAAGCTCTATATACTGTAGAACTCACTGGTACAGTCCAGGACATGGAATCTAAAAAATACCTATACATTTCAGTGTAAGAGAGCCAATGAGTACCTTCTAGGGAACAACAATCATACAGTACACAAAGTGCAAATCTCACAATGGCATATAGCACAATGAAAAACGTGAGTAAGTAAAATCTTTACAAACTGAACTTCTATGTCTGCAGTTAAAGTAACCACATACTGTAAGTATTCATGCATTAATGTATAAGAAAATAGAGGATACATTTTCTACAAAGCTATTTCCCACTGCTAGGGACACTTTAATAGCATTCAAGAAATTAATGTACGGTATATCCTATTTAGTTCCTACAGTTGTTAATTAAAATGTTTAAAAGCAGGCTTCACACAAGCACACATACACAGCTTATCCAATTAGTTGAAGCAATTATGCAATTCCTTTGAAGTTATGTGCCTAAAATTCTTGATTAATACATTGGTATTCCTTTACTGGAAGCATAGTAAAACACTTCCTGTTGCCAGCTGGGGAATTTATCAAAATAGTCAGTCGCATTGGAAAGGACTCTGGAGATTAAGATCAAACAAATAAAACAATTAACTTGTTTTAATGGTGAAAGCGGAATTTTTCTTTTCATTTACATAATCCTTTTAATTCAACAAACAGCAGAAATGTAATAATTAATCTTCAGTTACAAGATGATAATAAAGATAAAACAAATGTAACGAACCTACATTTGTTAGATGTGGTTATCATACAAGATAATGCAATAATTTACCACATTAGGATCATTCAACAGACAGCACATGGGAGTAAAGTGCAGTAACTTATAGCAACTAGTTAGTATTCCCTGTACTAAACTCATTATATAGGACTATTCCTGAAGAAGTCTATTGGATTAAACGCATTGAGGGAGGATACACCTGAGTTCAGATGCTTAGGAACCCGGAAGTATCTGATTGGATTGAGAATAGCGGCTAGTCTATGATTTTAAAATTTTTGGTGTGTTGGCCCCTGCGTGGCTCCGAGGTCTGTGGTGGGGCCGGGGGTCTATGTTGATATGCATCCCTTTCTGGTTGCCATCTTAGTACACCCAGATGTAGATGGGAGATGAGTCCTTTCCCTATGCAATTGGCGCACGGCTGGCATCTTGGTATACCCGATGGTGGTGTATAATAGATTCTTTGATTTACTTTTGGGTTTTGCGTCATGTCCGATTGCGCACTTCCAGTCTGGGCACCATTTTGCTACACCCATGAGAGTCATGAATGTCTATACAAACAGGACCATTCGACCTGCCTCTCTTTTTGGAAACCTCTCTTTTGAGCAAGGACATCAATCCATCGGTGGGGTGATTATTACAGGGGCAGGAAAGGCCCGCCAGTATAGTGTGGGCGCTCATGGGGTTAATTCAGTGACCCCATCCAGGACATACCAGGTGGCCCTTGGGGGTTACCCTTGATGCGGGTATATATAGATCACCTGCTATGGTCAGCTTTTGGCTCAGTTTGAGAAGGAGAGTCTGACCTGCTGTTTGTTCAGCCGAGGTTAATGATATATGTTTTTAAATTTCTTTCTATCCTTATTTAGTTTTTTAGCTTCTCTGTTATATCATATTTGAGAGTATGGCTTCTTATTTGGACGATACCCACTTTTGTATGTTTTAACATAGATGACCATAAACTGGTAGGGTCTCTGATGGGTATAAATGGAATTATTTCTGTCTATCATTAGGTTTAGTTTATATTAAATTGTAAGTGAAAAATATGTTAGACACCAGCCTGCCTGGACGGACCACAAACAATAGTCTTAGTCTATCCAAAGATAGTGAACAGCCTGGAAACCGTACCCTTAGTATATACGATGGCTGACAGCCCCTAGCTGCCAACTAGATTATAATACACGTGAAAAAAAATATTGAATGGCAACAATACTAATAACATGCAGTGATAATGGTAGTGGAATGTCCCAAGATTTAAATGAATATAATTAAAGAGAACAAAAAATAGTCCATATAGTGAAACCAATGAATTTAATCCTGGATGATATCTGCATTCAACAGGAGAAATAGATTGAAGGAAATTGCTTGAAGTGATAGCCTTCACCACCTTAATGCAAAACACCCGATAGTGCTCGTGTTGAAAAATTGGCTGCTTACCAGATAATGTTGACTCTTTTAATTAAAAAATAAGTCAAATACGCTTTGTGCAAGTACCACTTGCTGGTATGGATAATGGTGTCAAAAGAGCAGGCATGAAGGATCCCTGCCTCACGGAGGCTCGAATGGAGCAGTGCGGACCGCAAGAAAGAAATAAAACAGAAAATAGTGTAATCCCGTTTATTTAAAATACATCAAATTAAAATAGCCAAATGCCCCCTTACTTGGTTGGTGCCTTGAGCCCGGCACTGAGGCTGAAGAGCGTGGGCTGATGTGGCTAATGTCTCATGGAAAGGTGAGCCGGCGTGCGTTCCACCTATGGCAAACGATGGACCAGCGGGACCGGAAGTGTCGTCAGATCGTGGTCTAGCGCCTCGACAGCTGTTTCGTGTGTTGCACGTCGTCAGGAAGCGTACTAGACCACGTGGATCTGACTGTTAAATACGGATGTCAATCACAATAGGGGGAGGGGTTACCGGACTGCGATCCAGCCTCAATGCCGTCTCTCTGCATAATACAAATACAGCACAATGGAAATCTATAGCTAATTGTACAATGTAAGTTGCAGAAAATCAATCCACTGCCTACATCCCACCTATAACATGGTTTATAATAAAACATTATCTAAAATACCCATACATCAACCCTGTCAATGTACATTATTGAATGATGAGTACCGCTCGTACCCCCTAGTGGGTGAATACGGCACTAACCCATACCCAATATTACATATTGCAATAAATGTATAATAATGCGAAGACACATCATGGACAGGGTATAAAGATTAAATAAAAAAAGGAAAAATGTTGGAATACTTAAAATTAGATTAATAAATCTATGCACCTGTTGGACCCCCAATTGATTGTATCAATTGTGGAGTTATATAATTATTCATTGGTGAGGAAGCAATTCAGGTCCAAATCTATATTGAGGCCCAGTGGCTGCATTGTGGACAATCTAAACAGCCACTGGGTCTCATTCTGGGAGACAGCCTTAGTAAGGTCTGTCCCTCTCCAGTTGTATGTAACCCTATCTATGCCATAGAAGACCAGCTGGCGAGGGTCTCTGTTATGGTATTGGAGAAAGTGTCGCGACACACTATGATTTGGGAAACCCTTTGCTATATTGGCTACATGCTCGTTGATTCTAATTCTAAGCTCTCTTGTGGTGCGCCCCACATACTGAAGAGAGCAGGGACACTCCAAAACGTATGTCACATGTTTGGAGTAGCAAGTAATCAAGGGTTTGATATTAAATTCTTCTTGTGTCACTGATGATTTAAATTTGGTTACTTTCCTTGTGCGTCGTATTGTAGTACGACAAGCTTTGCATCTGGTGCAGTAACGAAATCCAGAACCATCCAAGAAAGTGGGGGGTTTTTTGGGTGGATCTGGAACATTAGGCGCAATAATATTTCTCAGGCCTGGTGCCTTTCTGTAAATGAATCTGGGTTTGGAGGGTATTACCGATACCAGATCTATGTCTTTCTGAAGTATAGGCCAGAACTTTTTAAATATCTTTTCGATACTTTTATATTGTCTGTTGAATCCTGTAATGAATGGCACCGTCCCCATTGTCATAGCAGTTTTCTTTTTAGACTCTAAAAGGGAATGTCTGTCCATAGCTGCTACTACATTCTTAGCTCGGGTCAGTTCAACCTCACAATACCCCTTTTCACTAAACCGTTCTGTGAGAATTGAGGCCTGTGTGATGTAGTCACTCTCCTCAGCGCAATTCCTTCAGATGCGCATTAACTGGCCCTTGGGTATAGCCCCGAGCCATTGGGGATGGTGGCAGCTATTAGTTGGCACAAACGCGTTCCTGTCTGTTGCCTTAAAGAACGTCCTTGTGCCAATCCTGTCTTTCTGTTTAACCAAGGTGAGATCCAAATAGTTTATAGTTGTCAGACTAAACTCTGCCGTAAACCTTAACCCATATTGGTTGGAGTTTAAATTTTGTAAGAAGCTATGTAGTGTGATCTGGGATCCCTCCCACAACAATACTACATCGTCGATGTACCTTTTATAATAGAGTAGGGGTAATGGTTTATCTTTATAAATGGTTTCTCCCTCCCACTTATTCAGTACCATATTGGCTACACTTGGGGCATAGCGAGCCCCCATTGCCACCCCTTTAATTTGATTATAGAACACCCCTGTGCCCAAAAATAATTGTTCCCCATTGCAATTTTGAGTCCCTCTACTAGGAAGTTGATTTGGGCTTTTTTTAGATGTGAATCAGCAGTTAGTGCAACCTGAACTGCAACCAATGCATCCTCCTGTCTAATGTTTGTGTAAAGGGACTCTATGTCCACTGTAACCATAATAGTTGCATCGGTTACCTGGACATTTGAGAGGGATTTAATTAATTCACGACTATCTTTGAGGTATGATTTGCCTTGTTTGACCAAGGGTTGCAAGAACATATCCAGATATTCCCCTACCCTAGAGTAGAGTGAACCTATTCCGCTTATAATGGACTGGCCTGGGGGATTTTCCTTGTTTTTATGAATTTTTGGTACCACATAGAGCCCCGGGGTGCGGGGTACTTTTGGTAAAAGGTACTGTGCTTCCTTTACATCCAATATCTTTTGGTTGACCCCTTTGTCAATCCAATTGTGGAGTTCGATTTTGAGTTTATTCAATGGATTAGATGCTAATGGTTTATACATACTAGTGTCCTTTAATAGCCTTTGGATTTCTCCATAGTAGTCCTCCTTAGTAAGTATGACTACTCCCCCCCTTTGTCTGCTGGTCGGACTACTATGTTTTTGTTTTTTTCTAATTGCTTGATTCCCTCAACTAGAGACCGTTTGGTTCTGGCCTTCTTGATTTCTAGAGACTTAATTTCATCCTGCACCATATGCTTAAACACCTCTATATGGTGGTGTGTACCCTTTTGAGGGTTAAATATAGAGTTGTTTCTTAACCCACTATGTTTATACTTGTCTGTTTCCACAACAGGGGGACATGTGTCCCTTTTGTATGGCAAAGAATTTTTTAATGTTTAACTTCCTCACATATTTTTCCACATCAATGAACAATTCAAACTTGTTGAGATTCTTATCAGGTGCAAATTTTAAACCTTGCGATAAAACCTGTAATTTGTTATCTGTAAATGATGCACCTGCTAGATTAAATATACCTTCATTTAGCTGTCCCTTGGTCTTTTTCTTTCTGGTTCCCCCTCTTCTACCTCTTTTTCTGAATATTCTTTGGGATATTGGGGTGTAGTAGGTGGAATTTTGTAGGGCTCTTTCCATCCCCTCCATTCCCCCCCTTGTTGGTAATTATTTTGATAGGGCGTAGGTCGCCCCCTATAGTTGCCCCTAAAATTACCCCTGGGGGGTCTGGGTGGATAATGGCTAGATCCTTGATACTGGTAAGGGTAACCATTATCACTTGGTCTATTATCCAATGGTCCATACCTATTATGCGTAGGTGCTGAATAGGGAGTGGAATAGTAGTCATTGGATGGGGGGTAATTGGCCCCTATATGAGGTGGGGGATACCCCCTATTGGCTTGGGTGGCTTGACCCTTAGGATTAGCTAAAGTCTTAGATTTTTTAGGAGTATGTATCTTGTTTTTATTTTTAACTAATTGTGCAACCGTGTTGTGTACTTCCGTGTCCCTGCCCACCGGAGATTCTTTGGAGTTGTCCACATCCAAATCATCCTGCCATTTATATACCTTGTTTTCTTCGTAATCTTTGATATCTCTCTGGTATTTTTTCATTTTTTTCTGTTTGATCTCTCCATCATATTTGGCCAGGTGAGTCTGAAGGCTCTGTGCCCTGTCCAAATACTCTTTGGTTCCCATGAAGGGCTCCATACTAGTTTTGAGATCAACTATGTTGGCTTCTACCACCATATTTTTGGCTTTACGCCTCCTAATCATTAGCTGCATTAATTTTTGTTCGCAGCCATTGAAAAACTGAAACCATTCATCTAATAAAGTTAAATTATCCGCACTGTCAGTTGGATTGACATCCCATCTTAACCTCCGGGGGGTGAGATTTTTGCCAATATACATCTCAAATGAGGCTATGTCCCACCATAGCCTAATTTGTTTCTCCATGTCATACTGGAGTTGTTTGAACCCTTTTTCCACATCCAAATTTGGGCTAGGTGTCTGTTGGAATATTTCTTCAATATTTATCTGTCGACCCTTCATGAAGTTAAATACATCCATGGCTGCGTAGATTGAAAACGTTTATGATAGAACCTCTAAAAAAGTGTATATAGTGATGATCTCGCGCCTTATAAAATTAATTAAATTAATGAATAATTAAGCTGCAAACCCCAAAATTTCAAAACATTGAAACCGTAAGTGGAAGTGATTATATGTGCTGAATGAGCAAATATGGTGGGGGCGCTAAACAAAACTAATAATATTTAGTTTATATTAAATTGTAAGTGAAAAATATGTTAGACACCAGCCTGCCTGGACGGACCACAAACAATAGTCTTAGTCTATCCAAAGATACCCAAGGGCCAGTTCATGCGCATCCGAAGGAATTGCGCTGAGGAGAGTGGCTACATCACACAGGCCTCAATTCTCACAGAACGGTTTCGTGAAAAGGGGTATTGTGAGGTTGAACTGACCCAAGCTAAGAATGTAGTAGCAGCTATGGACAGACATTCCCTTTTAGAGTCTAAAAAGAAAACTGCTATGACAATGGGGACGGTGCCATTCATTACAGGATTCAACAGACAATATAAAAGTATCGAAAAGATATTTAAAAAGTTCTGGCCTATACTTCAGAAAGACATAGATCTGGTATCGGTAATACCCTCCAAACCCAGATTCATTTACAGAAAGGCACCAGGCCTGAGAAATATTATTGCGCCTAATGTTCCAGATCCACCCGAAAAACCCCCCACCTTCTTGGATGGTTCTGGATTTCATTACTGCACCAGATGCAAAGCTTGTCGTACTACAACACGACGCACAAGGAAAGTAACCAAATTTAAATCATCAGTGACACAAGAAGAATTTAATATCAAACCCTTGATTACTTGCTACTCCAAACATGTGACATACGTTTTGGAGTGTCCCTGCTCTCTCCAGTATGTGGGGCGCACCACAAGAGAGCTTAGAATTAGAATCAACGAGCATGTAGCCAATATAGCAAAGGGTTTCCCAAATCATAGTGTGTCGCGACACTTTCTCCAATACCATAACAGAGACCCTCGCCAGCTGGTCTTCTATGGCATAGATAGGGTTACATACAACTGGAGAGGGACAGACCTTACTAAGGCTGTCTCCCAGAATGAGACCCAGTGGCTGTTTAGATTGTCCACAATGCAGCCACTGGGCCTCAATATAGATTTGGACCTGAATTGCTTCCTCACCAATGAATAATTATATAACTCCACATTTGATACAATCAATTGGGGGTCCAACAGGTGCATAGATTTATTAATCTAATTTTAAGTATTCCAACATTTTTCCTTTTTTTATTTAATCTTTATACCCTGTCCATGATGTGTCTTCGCATTATTATACATTTATTGCAATATGTAATATTGGGTATGGGTTAGTGCCGTATTCACCAACTAGGGGGTGCGAGCGGTACTCATCATTCAATAATGTACATTGACAGGGTTGATGTATGGGTATTTTAGATAATGTTTTATTATAAACCATGTTATAGGTGGGATGTAGGCAGTGGATTGATTTTCTGCAACTTACATTGTACAATTGGCTATAGATTTCCATTGTGCTGTATTTGTATTATGCGGAGAGACGGCATTGAGGCTGGATCGCAGTCCGGTAACCCCTCCCCCTATTGTGATTGACATCCGTATTTAACAGTCAGATCCACGTGGTCTAGTACGCTTCCTGACGACGTGCAACACACGAAACAGCTGTCGAGGCGCTAGACCACGATCTGACGACACTTCCGGTCCCGCTGGTCCATCGTTTGCCATAGGTGGAACGCACGCCGGCTCACCTTTCCATGAGACATTAGCCACATCAGCCCACGCTCTTCAGCCTCAGTGCCGGGCTCAAGGCACCAACCAAGTAAGGGGGCATTTGGCTATTTTAATTTGATGTATTTTAAATAAACGGGATTACACTATTTTCCGTTTTATTTCTTTCTTGCGGTCCGCACTGCTCCATCCGAGCCTCCGTGAGGCAGGGATCCTTCATGCCTGCTCTTTTGACACCATTATCCATACCAGCAAGTGGTACTTGCACAAAGCGTATTTGACTTCTTTTTTAATTAAAAGAGTCAACATTATCTGGTAAGCAGCCAATTTTTTAACACGAGCACTATCGGGTGTTTTGCATTAAGGTGGTGAAGGCTATCACTTCAAGCAATTTCCTTCAATCTATTTCTCCTGTTGAATGCAGATATCATCCAGGATTAAATTCATTGGTTTCACTATATGGACTATTTTTTGTTCTCTTTAATTATATTCATTTAAATCTTGGGACATTCTACTACCATTATCACTGCATGTTATTAGTATTGTTGCCATTCAATATTTTTTTTCACGTGTATTATAATCTAGTTGGCAGCTAGGGGCTGTCAGCCATCGTATATACTAAGGGTACGGTTTCCAGGCTGTTCACTATCTTTGGATAGACTAAGACTATTGTTTGTGGTCCGTCCAGGCAGGCTGGTGTCTAACATATTTTTCACTTACAATTTAATATAAACTAAATATTATTAGTTTTGTTTAGCGCCCCCACCATATTTGCTCATTCAGCACATATAATCACTTCCACTTACGGTTTCAATGTTTTGAAATTTTGGGGTTTGCAGCTTAATTATTCATTAATTTAATTAATTTTATAAGGCGCGAGATCATCACTATATACACTATCATTAGGTTTGTTTACCTATCTTACCCATTACATCTATTTTAGACCCTGGACTATAACTAAACACAAGCTCACTTGTCATAATCTATCTATGATAAGGGTAAGTGCGGCTTATATAGACTATGCTGTCCTAAGCTAATACTTTCACTTACACATTTTTTTACAGCTATTTCTGCCTTTGTTTATAAAGCTTGGACTTTTGGACTATTGTTTGGTGTATACAATATATACCCAAGGGATATGGGCCAGCAGGCATGGAAAGCTATTGACTCTTTCCCGTATACCTCCACATCTTGCCCTTATCCTTTTTAGGGAAAGAAACTTTACAATATTAATTGATATGGGCTGTGGGATCTTTTCTGTTTATATCATACATGAGGAATGTACAAACCTATATGAAATATCTATATATACATATTTTTTTTCGGTTGGCACTGATATATCTGTGTATATCATGTAAAATGTGACCAGTCTTGTACCTATGGAATATGTCAATGTGATAGTTTTTGTTTGTTTTTTTAGTACTCCCCCTTCTGTGTCGCAGGTGTTATTCCTTCTGCATCAGCACAGCAGTGGTATACTTTTTTTTTTTTTTTTTCGGCGGCGCAGCAACACTTAGAATATTTAGGGCATAATTGCTGTCCCCCTTCCACATTGCAGGTGTTTCTCTTTCTACATGAGCAGTGGTTCCCTTTTTCTTTCTTTTTTTGGGCTTTTTGAATTTTTTATATTTCAGCAGCAGCAAAAAAATGTCTATAATTGCTGTTCCTTCTTCTGAGTCGCAGGTGTTCTTCCTTCTGCGTCACCACTGTTTCCTTTTTTTTTTTTTTTTTGGCCTTTCTTATTTTTTTTACATTTATTTTATTTTAGTTTTTTTGCAGCAGCAACAGTAAAAAAAATCTCTACAATTGCTGCACCTTATTTTCTTTATTAAAAAAAAATATAATAAAATGGTTTATAGTGCACCAAGCACAAAGGTATTGCACCCAAGCACCATATTCCCATCCCACACTCTATAATAAAAAATCTGTTTGATAGGTGCATGTCATTTTATTTATTTTTTCAATTTTTTAACAGCAGGGCCCGTTTTTGCACCCAACAAGAGTAACTGTGAGGGGTTACAGTGTTCAGGCCCCATCAACACCCAAGGTCCAGTTTTTCTGCACCTTTTTCACAGGTGCATGTCATTTAAACTTTTTTCTAATTTTAATCAGCCCCCCCTCCCCCCTAAACCATACTAGGCTGCTTGCCCTCAACACGGGGAGGGTGCAGTGGGGCCTCCCAAAGCACCTTGTCCCCACGTTGATGGGGACAAGGGCCTCTTCCCAACAACCCTGGGCTATGGTTGTCCAGATCCCGGCCCCCCATGTGAATGGGTATTGAGTACATCGTACCCCTACCCATTCACCAAAAATGTCAAAAAGTAAGAAACACTTTAAGCAGTTTTTGACAAGTCCTTTATTAAAAAGAAAGGCAAAGGGCCCCGACCACCCGGCTAAGTCACCCGGTGGCATCGCCCCTTCTGACATCCTGTGATATCAGAAGGGGGCGGTGCCATCGGGTGACGTGACCGGATGGTCCTGCCCCTTGCCTATAAAAGACCTGTCAAGCAGAGAGGAGGCAGATGGGCGGTGGCCCCCAAAGAGATGATAGCAGGCTTTTTTTTTTCTATTCTTCGGGTCAGTGGATTGACAATGGATTACATCAAGGGACATTTTTTTAACTTTTTTAATAAAGGACTTGTCAAAAACAGTTTACTGTGTTTCTTAAGTTTTGACACTTTTTTGGTGAATGGATAGGGGTACGCTTTAGGGGGGGCCGGATCTGGGGGATTCTGCCAAAATTCTGATAAGCCCCCCACCCATAGACCCCGACAACCACAGCCCAGGGTTGTCGGGAAGAATCCCTTGTTCCAATCAAGATGGGGACAAGGTGCTTTGGGGGGGCGCATTCCCCCCTGCCCCAAAGTACCCATCCCCCCATGTTGAGGGCATGTGGCCTGGTATGGTTCAGGAGGGGGGGGCAGCTCGCTCCCCCCCCCTTTTTCTGACCTGCCAGGCTGCATGCTTGGATAAGTGTCTGGTATGGATTTTGGGGGACCCCATGCCAGACCCGAAGGGCCTTGCATGGAATGGGGGGACCACACGCTGTTTTTTTTCATTTTTTAAATCTATATTGCCGGAAGCCGGCAATACATTACAGCCGCAAGCAAGTTTAAATTACATTTTTTTTCATTTAGAAATGTCCTTATTGCTGCAGCATTTTCCATACATTCTATGCACAGATGCGCCACTTTACAAGCAGACTAAGGGGACCCCCCAGGCACGATATTTAAAGGAATATTTTTTTTTTTTTTTTTTTTACATTAAGCATCATTAAAATCATGTTCATGTTCACTAGAACTTTTTGCCTGTTCGAGATGTTCTGGTGCAAACCAAACCAGGGGTGTTCGGCCCATCCCTAGTCCTAAAGAAGTGGTATATCCATGAAACTTGTAGACCTCAAATGAAGGACACAGATTGCTTGCCTTTGTCCAATGTCTATATGGTTGGTTTTAAACTGTATTTAATATAATTGCGTTTTTTATTAACTTGTATGTTCTGTTAAATCATAGTGACATTAGGGGTATATTTAAAGTCCCAAAGCCTCCCTTACCTTCCCTTTTCTGATTTTAAAAGTAGTATATAGCAAGTGTTTTGAATGGGAGTTGTTTATAGCGTTTGTTACCCCAACATTTCATATGCCCGAAATGTGCCTGCTGTACCATGTACTTGAATGCAAAACTATCCTGTTCTCTTTGCATTGCTTCCATTGTGTGAAATCCCTGGTGTTCCTGCCAGTCCCTCTGCTTTCCTATTAAAAACTGACCACACTAAGCAGGAGAGCACACTATAGTCAGTTCTCTAGCTATGCTGGGAACTCAGCCTGCTCTTCTCCAATGATCAGACTTGCCCTGACATGCCTCCCCTGCACAGCCATTCACTGGGAAGCTCAGTGTATGGCTGCTTTTCCTCCCCCCAGCTCTAATGCAACTGAAAACAGAGGGAATGTGATCACTTATAAAATAGGAGAAAAAAGGTATTTATAATGTTTTTTAAATCTATATACACGTTTTGCCTTTCATTTCTATTTTAAACTGAATGGGTTGTTTTACTTGTTTTATAAGGTGATCGTTTACAATCACTTTAACTTAATATATTTTATTAAAGCGCCTTACAATTTTACACTATGCAGAATATTTTCTTGTGTTTAATAACATGGTATATGCTGATAAACTGATGAGTGATTACTGGAATTGAAGAAATGTATAGGGGAGAAGTACTAAGCAGTGTTTAAAAGCTTTTTATGACCTTCTTAGAGATAAGGGATAATAAAAATCTGGTGATTGAGTTTGATTGGAAGCACTGTTTGGCACGGAGGTGTGTTATGTTGTGAAGGGGGATTTCACATTGTGGATCAAGGATTTCATTTTGGAAGAAAATTGAAAGTTAATGAAGAACTGTTTGAGATTTATGCATATGTTGTGGACTTTTTTACTTTTTGCTATAATAAATATCCCCCAAAAATATATAAAAAAAACGTTTTTCCTCAGTTTAGGCCGAAACTTATTCTTCTACATATTTTTGTTAAAAAGAAAATCACAATAAGTGTTTATTGATTGGTTTGCGCAAAAGTTATAGCGTCTACAAAATAGGGGATAGTTTATGTCATTTTTTTTTTTTTTACAAGTAATGGCGGTGATCGCCGATTTTTATCGTGACTGCAACATTATGGCGGACACATCGGACACTTTTAGCGCTATTTTGGGACCATTCACATTTACGCAGCGATCAGTGCTATAAATATGCACTTATTACTGTGTAAATGTGACTGACAGTGAAGGGGTTAACCAGGAGGAGGCACTGAAGGGGTTAAGTGTGTCCTAATGACACGCTTAATGTGTTCTAATTGCAGGGGGTGGGCTACGTGTGACACGACACTTATCACCGCTCCCGATTACAGTAAGGTGACCAGATTTTTAAAATTAAATCCAGGGACATATTTATTTTTTTACTAGTAATGGCGGCAATCAGCGACTGCGATATTGTGGCGGACAAATCTGACACTAAGTGGCATTTTGTGGGAACCAGTGACACTAATACAGTGATCAGTGCTAACAATATGCACTGTCACTGTACTAATGACACTGGCTGGGAAGGGGATAATATCTAGGGCAATCAAAGGGTTAAATGTGTGCCTAACAAGTGTTTTCTTTCTGTGGAGGAGGTGCTTTTACTAAGGGATGGCATAGATCCTTGTACCTGCTTTGCAGGAACACAGGATCAATGTCTTCCATACTGCCAGAATGGCAATCTGCCTTGTTTACATAGGCAGACCACCGTTCTGCCTGTGTACAGAACGATCAGCGGGTACCGGTGGACATTGAGTCCGCTGGATCTGCTGATTGGCTCCCAAACCCAGAAATGCAGGATCACGTATATACGTGATTCTGCGCAGTGCGACCGCCCTGTTACAGTAAATCTGCTATCAGGCGATCAGCAACTGGTTAACATCATCAGCATTATGATAACTTACAGGCAGCGGGCACTCTATCATGGCTCTGGCTGGCTCTGTCACAGTGTGTCACATAACATGGCTGCTGGGTGCTGATTTTGTTAACTACATTTCACAGACACCCCCAAAGCACTCCTGTGTTGAAGCCTTGAAGGCACTGGCAGCCCCACGATCGGCTCCACTTCCCCTCTGTTCCTGCTGCTGGACACCTCTCTGCCCGTCACCGCACCCGCCTCACAGCCTCTCAAGTCTCACTCTCTGGGCCCCGGCTACTACTGGGTGGGGAGTAGAGGAAGATCACTCCACCAGGTAAGGCACGGAGATAAACAGGCAGGAGGCTGGCCGGGACTAGAGCCAAGGCAGAAGAACATGCAAGCGGAGCTGAATGGTCATGCACCCGAAACTGAAGAAATGGTCCCTCCGCTCCGACCAGCACATGATCATCAGAAAGGGGCACATATAATAGAAAAAATACACCCCCCCCCCCCTAAGCTAGTAGGTGCGTGGAGCAGGGGGGTGTAATTCAGATTTTTATTTTATTCTGCACTGACTGTCTTTGAAATTGCCCCAGCCCCTGTTCAAATCCAATCCGGGGACAAAACTGGGGACAGACTTGGTCCGGGGATGTCTGGTCACCCTAGATTACAGGGAGCTGTGATCAGTGTCCTGACACTAGGAAGAATTGGGAAATGCTTGTTTACATTAGCATTTCCCCGTTCTTCCTCTCCGTGAGACGATCGCGGGTATCCCCGCAGGCATCGAGTCCGCGGGACCCGCGATCACACACACGGAGCGCACGGCGCGGGCGCCCACAATGCCGCATCTTAAAGGTGACGTACAGGTATGTTAACCTGCCTGTACGTGCCATTCTGCCGATGTATATCGGCGTGAGCCGGTCGGCAAGCTGTTAAATGTGTAGAGATTAACATATTATTTATTCATTTTTGGAATATACACTATATTACCAAAAGCATTGGGACGCCTGCCTTTACACGCACATGAACTTTAAAGGCATCACAGCCTTGGTCTGTAGGGTTCAATATTGAGTGGGCCCACCCTTTGCAGCTATAACAGCTTCAACTCTTCTGGGAAGGCTGTCCACAAGGTTTAGAAGTGTGTCTATGGGAATGTTTGACCATTCTTCCAGAAGCACATTTGTGAGGTCAGGCACCAATGTGGACGAGAAGGCCTGGCTCGCAGTCCCTGCTCGAATTCATCCCAAAGGTGTTTTATCGATTTGAGGTCAGGACTCTGTGCAGGCCAGTCAAGTTCCTCCACCCCAAACTCGCTCATCCATGTCTTTATGGACCTTGCTTTGTGCACTGGTGTGCAATCATGTTGGAACAGGAAGGGGCCACCCCCAAACTTTTCCTACAAAGTTGGGAGTATGAAATATTCCAAAATGTCTTGGTATGGTACAGAGTCCTGGCCTCAACCCAATAGAACACCTTTTGGATGAATTAGAGCGGAGACTGTGAGCCAGGCTCTCTCATCCACATCAGTGCCTGACCTCACAAATGCGCTTCTGGAAGAATGGTCAAACATTCCCATAGACACCCTCCTAAATCTTGTGGACAGCCTTCCCAGAAGAGTTGAAGTGGTTAGAGCTGCAAAGGGTGGGCCAACTCAATATTTAACCCTACGGACTGGAATGCCATTAAAGTTCATGTGTGTTTAAAGGCAGGCGTCCCAATACTTTTGGTAATATAGTGTGTGTGTATGTGTCGGGGTGTCACTTTATGGTGTTCATAAGTGACTATATTGCATTAAGTGAGTCCCATCCTCCTCTGGTTCCTATTGGATAATACGCTGGCTATTGCTTGACAGTAAGAAGGAAAGTGCATGGTGGGATTTGTGGTACCGGGAGATTTGGACTCCAATGGCAAGGGTACTACACGGACTACCATACCCACAGTGCAACGGAACATCCATTGTGCATTGCCCGGTGCAAGGTCTGCTGGGGATGGACTATTTAAAGGAGGGAGGAGCAACGCGCGGTCTCTTTGGACATCGCCCGCCCAGCAACTTGGATCCTGTTGGGGCCTGTCGTGTTGGTTTAGGCCGGAGAGTCCGGGCCTACCGAGGGGAGCAAGCCTGCTGATCGGAGAGGGAGAGAAGCCTCATCCAGAGAGCCTGCTGACACCTCTGATTTCCTGAGGGTCGAGCCATATTCACCTTCCCCTTTGGTTGTCCGAAGATCGGAGACTGCGGGTGACCGGGAGATCGCGTGCCGAAGCCCAGCAGTGAGATCGGTTGACGGATTGGTCTGGTTGGGTGAGAGAGCACTTGCTCAGGAGTTCTTAACTGTGCTAGGCCTGAGATTCTTTACGTAGGCCCCACAGCCATCACAGCGGTGTGCCGCGCGCCCAGTGATAGGGCGCTGCGCAGTTGAAGTTGGGCGTCTCTTTGCCTGTGACTGTAGATCCAAAACCACAATAGGATTACAATTAACTGTGTTACCCCCTTGGATTACAAATGTAAAAGTGCACCAACATTGCTAGCGAAGACCCCTTCTATAGGAGTAACTATAACTCACAGAGTCCTTGTTCGGGCGCCATATTGCCCACGAGGGGGGGAGCTCGAGAGCGCAGTTCTATCAGAGACATTTAGAGTGTATAAGATTGTGTGTATCAAGACAGTGGTTATATTGTGCATAACTTTGACTTTGCAGGGCCCTGCATGTTCAAATGCTTGTCTGTTAACCTAACCTTTTCATTACCTAGTAAAGATACTTTATGGTTAAGCAATCACGGTGTGTGGACTGTTAACTGTTCCAGAGAGATGGCCAGCACAGGTACTCTAATCTCAAACAGTGAAGGTATATTGCATTGTGGTTTTCATTCGTGTGTGCTGCAGAATCTCATTTGTTTAACCGCTGTGCCAGCGAAGGGTCAGAGCCAGTTTATCGGGGGTTGACAGCAGTAAGGTACAGGCCCAAATCAGTACCAGCAGCTCTCTTAACTGGGGGTAGTTCTACACGTGGGGGCTCGAGTCCGGGATCCTGTACTCTGCAATCAAAACCCCTGCCCGTGGTGCCAGCATGGATCCTTTTACTGTGGCGAGTGTGGCTATGGAACTTCCCAGAGAAAGCTGGGTAGAGGAGGAAGTTGACAGGCTCATGAAGTTACTATCTCCAAGCAGGAAAGCATGGGTGATTGATCTCAAACCGGAAGAGGGAACTTCCCGTATCTACGCATTATTAGAGTGGAGGGATGGTGTGTGCCCGAGGATTTCAGAGGCCGGAGTGTACAGTCCAAGGACCGGAAGACATACTATCTGGTGCACCCAAAGACTGTAAAAGAAGAGGTTCCTGAAACTAGCCAAGGAAAACCCCTAAGAGAACCGACAACCTTCCCGGCACCCCTGACCACTATAGGCCCTGAACTCCTTAACGCTTTAGGGGACCTCGTGACAAAGTGCCAAAAGAATAACACAGTGTGCTTAGAGACCGGATACAGAAAGCTGAGGTCTTTCTCAGGGACACAGCCTGTGCCGCTTGGAGAAGAGGACTTTGATACCTGGATAGAACAAGCAATGCAGGCTGTGGAAGGTTGGGAACTGTCAGAAGCCCAAAAGAAGCAGCGCATAAATGAAAGTTTAAAGGGAGCTGCTACGGAGGCTGTGAAGAATCTAAGATTCAGCAATGTCACTTGTACTGCCTATGATTATTTAGTCATGTTACAAGAGGAATTCGGTCAGTTGGAGAAAGGGCCCCGGTGAAGGAGTCAACCGGGTGCCCATCAGTTCCAGCCAACTCCAACAAAATACGAGACCCAGGGAGGTCGCAAAGGGAGAACAATTCTCCACCCAATGCATCGGATACTTCTTGCTTCAGGTCCCAATATAATGACAGGAGGAAGGAGATCAGTGCATACCAGGCCCAACAAGGACTGAGGTCCCGGAAGAGACTGAAAAAAGAAAAAAAGAAAAAAAACTCAAGCAGTAGAACCCAGTCAGGAGACTTCTCATTGGAAATTTCCCATTAAACTGGTGGGACCCTCCCCAGTTGTCCCTATTCAAGTAGAAGGAATCTATACAAAGGCCCTTCTTGACACAGGAGCTCAAGTGACCCTTCTATATCAGGACTTTTACCAAAAACATCTGAGACATCTGCCCTTGCAGAAGCTAGAAGACCTGGAAATATGGGGCATTGGGACCCAGAGTTTCCCATACGGTGGATACCTCCCGAGCAAATTGGCCTTCGACTCTTCAGTGGCCGGGGAAGCAGAGATCTTTGACACAGTGGCTGTGGTTTGTCCTCGCCCACCAGGAGCTAAAGAGAGTTCCCTCATATTAGGGAACAACAATGATCTGGTCAGGAGACTACTGACACCCATAGCCCAGGAACAGGATACCCCAACGCCCAGGGTTCACCCTATGTTGCACCAGGCGTATCAGCGTTTGGTGCTAGAACAGAAGGCCCCGAAAGAAGGAGTAGGGAAGATCTGGAAGCTAGACAAGATGGAAAAAGTGCTACAGCCGGGAGAAGTAACCTGTCTGAGGGCCACTGTCAAACTCACTTGGGAGCAACCGGGCCCTTTCGTCCTACTGGAACCAGACCCTCTGGAAACTTATCAAGGGTTGGAGGTAATCCCCGAAGTGGTCCCGTTGAGGGCACTGAAGAAGAGCAATAGCAGGGTATCGGTGAGCATCAGGAATACTGCTACTGCCCCGGTGAAGATCTCAGCCAGAATGATGTTGGGCCGGGTGAATCCTGCCACCCCAGTCGCTCTATCGGACTTGGAGAAGGGAGAAGAGAGAGGGGCCACAATAGAGAAGCTTTGTCTTGAAGACACGACCCTCCCACCGGCTTGGAAGGAGAGGGCCAAAATCCAATTGGCTAGGTGGCAGAAGATCTTTTCTAAGAATGAGTTTGATGTGGGATGTGCAAGAAGTACCACTCATAAGATTCGCCTGCAGGAAGACAAACCGTTCAGGGAAAGAGTCCGGCGGGTCCCTTTTGCCGACTTAGAAGATCTGCGTGAGCAATTGGCAGAACTTAAGAGAACTGGTGTCATCAGGGAATCCAGGAGTCCATATGCTTCTCCAATAGTGGTAGTCAGGAAAAAGAACGGGTCACTGAGGCTGTGTATTGACTATCGGACACTCAATAGAAGAACAATACCGGACCAGTATACCACTCCCCGAATAGAGGATGCATTACAGAGCTTGTCTGGAGCCAAGTGGTTCAGTGTGATAGACCTGAAAAGTGGGTATTACCAAATCCCAATGCACCCAGAAGATCAGGAGAAAATAGCCTTTATTACCCCTGTGGGTTTCTTCGAATTTAATCGCATGCCTCAAGGGTTGTCCGGTGCCCCAGCCACCTTTCAGCGACTTATGGAGAAGACAGTGGGGGACATAAATCTCATTGAGGTGCTGGTTTATTTGGATGACATCATTGTGTTCAGAAAAACCCTGGAAGAACATGAGGAAAGATTGGAGAAAGTCCTGAAGAGGCTCCATGACGAAGGCCTAAAGCTTTCCCTGGAGAAGTGTCAATTCTACCAGTCTTCAGTGCATTACTTGGGACATATCATGTCCGCAGAAGGAGTGTTTACAGATCCAGAAAAATTGGAGGCTGTCACCTCTTGGCCCAGGCCTACTACTGTGACTGAACTTTGGTCGTTTTTGGAATTCTGCTCTTACTACAGGAGGTTTGTTGAGGGTTTTGCCAAGATTGCCAGGCCCTTAAACGAGCTTCTGAGGACTGGAGGAGAAGAAGAAGATTTCGGGCCTAGGAGACCAGGGGAGTCTATAGAAGACCAGTGGACCATCAAGTGTGAAGAAGCTTTTACCAGGTTGAAGGAAAGCCTAACCACTGCCCCCGTCTTGGCCTATGCAGACACCAGGAAGCCCTATGAGTTACATGTAGATGCCAGTCGTGATGGTCTAGGAGGGGTGTTGTATCAAGAGCATGACGGCCAGTTAAGACCTGTTGCTTATGTGAGCAGAAGCCTGGGCCCGGCAGAGAAAAACTATCCCACCCACAAGCTGGAATTCCTGGCCTTAAAATGGGCTGTGGTGGATAAATTAAAAGACTACCTGTATGGGGCTGAGTTTGTGGTTAAGACAGACAATAACCCGCTCACCTACCTTCTGACCATCGCCAAATTAGATGCCACAGATTACCTTCAGTTTGAAATACAGGCCTGGGGCTGGAAATAGAGATGCGGATGCCCTATCCAGAAAAGCTCATACCACAGGGGATTCTACCGAAGGATGGACTCAGCTGGCCCCAGAGGGAGTGCGAGCTCTATATCAGGGAGCGGAGTTCCAGGCAAATGGAGGATCCAGAGCTGAATAAATAGGAGTTTCGGTTGTCGGGTGCCTAAATATTACTGTGATGTAACTCAGATTGAGGAAGAGAATCTACCAACACTATCAAAGGGAGACCTGAGAAGAGATCAACTGGAAGCCCCCCTAAGGAAGTTGAAATTGGAGGCATTGGAGAATCAGGACCCAGATGTGTTCTCAAAGGACTCTTCAACAGAGGCTCGTTTGCTAAGGAGGGAATGGGACCGGTTGCAGTTGCATCAAGGGGTGGTCTACCGAAGGGGCCCCTCTGATGATCTAGAGGAAAAGTAGCAGTTGTTCCTGCCCGAAAAACACCGGAGGGCAGTATTGATTGCTTTACATGATGACCATGGCCATCTAGGCTCTGAGAGGACTTTCCAACTCGTAAGGAACAGGTTCTATTGGCCCTGTATGCGGGCTGAAGTAGAGAAATACTGTCACTCTTGTGCACGCTGCATACAGAGGAAGACCCTGCCTCATCAAGCTGCCCCAATGGGCCACCTACAAAGTCAGGGCCCCTTGGATCTGGTATGCATTGATTTCCTTTGTTTGGAGCCTGATCTGAGGGGACAAGGGAATGTTCTGGTAGTAACCGACCATTTCACTAGATATGCTCAAGCATTCCCAACCAAAGACCAGAAGGCCTCAACAGTGGCCAAGGTTTTTGTCGAAAAGTTCTTTGTGCATTACGGGTTACCTCAACGCCTCCATTCATATCAGGGAAGAGACTTTGAGAGTAGGCTGATAAATAAGTGGATCGACTAAGACAAAGTTTAAGGATGGCATACGAGAAAGCTTGGGCGGCTTCTGATCAAAGAGAAGTAAGAAATAAAAGGAGCTTTGACCTCAAGGTCCGGATACAAGATCTACAACCAGGGGACAGAGTGCTGTTGCGGAATTTAGGTGTGGAAAACACGAGTTGGCTGACCAATGGAGATCCCAGCCATATGTAATCTGTAAACAGCTGCCTGTCTTGCCGGCGTATCAGATCAAACCAGAAGGAAGTGTGGGACCTTTGAAGACCTGGCATAGAAATCATCTATTGCCTCTCTCAGAAGCAGTCTGTCTATCCCCCACCTTGGAACCTCAAGGGACTCCTTCAACCTCCAGTACCCCTGGACCAGTTACTAGGTCTCAGGCTACTCTGTCAGATGGGGGGGCAGTAGAATCGATGATGTACCCAGTGAAGTCGAAGAGATGGGGCTGGATTGGCTATGGCCACCTCAAGGGCCGGAATCCTTGGATGTTGCTTCATTACCTCCTGAAGATACTTTGAACCCGGAGGCTACTGAGTTTATGCCACATCCTACTCTTACTGAGGAATGGGAGGAAGCTTTAGAATCCTTCCCAACTGAAGACCACAGAGAACTTTCATCCTCTCTTGTATCTGATTTGGATGCTCCCGGAACTGCAGGATCAAACACGCTTAACCAAGAAGAGAGAATCAGTAAAGAAGATACGGAAGGAGCTGGACCTGTTACTTTGGATATACAGACCCCAAAGCCAAGAAGAGAAAGAAGAGTCATTCACCCTCCAAAAAGACTGACTTATACCCAAATGGGTGAATGCTCTGAAGAAGCTGTTTTTACAGCAAGAAGGACAGTAGATGAGGCTGGTCCTTTCACTGTACATTTGGTGGAGGGCAACCCTAGCTCGCTCCCTGGCACAGCTGAACAGGTTACCCCCTTTAATGTGACCTGTAGACAGGACAATCCCCCTTCCAAAGCTTGGTGGGAGATTCCCCTGTCGGATTCCTTTGTTACGGTAAACTGTGTTCTTCATGTGCGCGAATTAAGTTCTTTTGCAGGAATTTTGTTATCTTTGGGGACCAAAGACTTTAAGTGGGGGGAGTGTGTAGCGGGGTGTCACTTTATGGTGTTCATAAGAGACTATATTGCATTAAGTGAGTCCCGTCCTCCTCTGGTCCCTTTTGGATAATACGCTGGCTACTGCTTGACAGTAAGAAGGGAAGTGCATGGTGGGATTTGTGGTACCGGAAGAGTTGGACTCCAATGGCAAGGGTACTACACGGACTACCACACCCACAGTGCAACGGAACATCCATCATGCATTGCCTGGCGCAAGGTCTGCTGGGGATGGACTATTTAAAGGAGGGAGGAGCAACGCGCGGTCTCTTTGGACATCGCCCGCCCAGCAACTTGGATCCTGTTGGGGCCTGTCGCGTTGGTTAAGGCCGGAGAGTCCGGGCCTACCAATGGGAGCAAGCCTGCTGATCAGAGAGGGAGAGAAGCCTCATCCAGAGAGCCTGCTGACACCTCGGAGTTCCTGAGGATTGAGCCATCTTCACTTTCCCCTTTGGTTGTCCGGAAGATCGGAGACTGAGGGTGACCGGGAGATCGCGTGCTGAAGCCCAGCAGTGAGATCGGTTGACGGATTGGTCTGGTCGGGTGAGAGAGCACTTGCTCAGGAATTCTTAACTGTGCTAGGCCTGAGATTCTTTACGTAGGCCCCACCGCCATCACAGCGGTGTGCCGCGCGCCCAGTGATAGTGCGCTGCGCAGTTGAAGTTGGGCGTCTCTTTGCCTGTGACTGTAGATCCAAAACCACAATAGGATTACAATTAAATGTGTTACCCCCTTGGATTACAAATGTAAAAGTGCACTAACGTTGCTAGCGAAGACCCCTTCTATAGGAGTAACTATAACTCACGGAGACATTGTTCGGGCGCCATATTGCCCACGAGGGGGGCAAGCTCGCGAGCGCAGTTCTATCAGAGACATTTAGAGTGTATAAGATTGTGTGTATCAAGACAGTGGTTATATTGTGCATAACTTTGACATTGCAGGGCCCTGCATGTTTAAATCTGTCTGTTAACCTAACCTTTTTATTACCTAGTAAAGATACTTTATGGTTAAGCAATCATGGTGTGGACTGTTAACTGTTCCAGAGTAGGGATGAGCCGAACACCCCCGGGTTCGGTTCGCACCAGAACCTTCGAACGGACCGAAAGTTCGCGCGAATTTTCGAACCCTATTCGTTATAATGGACGCGAACGTTCGAAATCAAAATTGCTAATTACAACGGCCAATATGCATGTTAATGTTATAAAACAGGTTTGGGGACCCGGGTCCTGCCCCAGGGGACATATATCAATGCAAAAAGAAATTTTAAAAACTAAAGTTTTTTCGGGAGCAGTCATTTTAATGATGCATAAAGTGAAAAAAAAAAAGTGAAATTTTCCTTTAAATATGGTACCTGGGGGGTGTCTAAAGTATGCCTGTGAAGTGGCATGTGTTTCCCGTGTTTAGAACTGTCCTTGCACAAAATGACATTTGTAAAGGAAAAAAAGAAGCCATTTAAAACCACTTGCGGCTTTAATGTCATGTCTTGTCCTGGCCGCCATATGGCTGAAAATCCTTGAGAAAAATGGCATGGCTACCCCATCACCCCCCCCCCCCCCACCCCAGCCCCTTTGGGTCTTGTATGGATACTAAGGGGGACCCCGCACCCAAAATAAAACCCTATACCTACAACCCTATATACTCTGAACAGCAGTATATAGGTGGTGCAAACAAGACATGGACTGTAGGTTTGTTCTTAAGTAGAATCTGAACAGGTACATTATGAAGTGTAGCTACATCCCAAAAAAATCAATTTTTAAGCTTTTTGGAGAACATAGGGAGGGGTTATCACCCCTGTAACATTTGCTGTCTTTGCACATCTGTTCAGAACATGTCACCTCACTTTCCGTCCCAATGACAAATGTTTTTGGAAAAGTGGGGTTTTAATTGAAACAAGGATTGGTGATAAAGCATCAGTAGAGAGGAGATACCTTTTTCCCAAATTAAATCTAACAGGATAGAATTTTCCTTCCTAGGGGTAGATTTCCTCTCACTTCCTGTTTTCTCTTGCCGTTTGCAAGTAGGAGTCGTTTGTAAGTTGGATGTTTGAAAGTAGGGGCCTGCCGTATATACTCTGCAGAAATTTGCCCTATTAGATGTTGGTGTAGCCACAAGACTGGTGGGCACAGGAATGGGCCCTGCTGTGAGTTAATAGATCAAGATTTGTACTTGCATGCACCTGTTGAACCGGGCAGAAAAATTGGGCCTTTGGTGGTGGTGGTGGTGGTGGTGGACGGTGTTGCCACAAGACTGTAAGCCCTCACAGTTACTCTTGGTGGGTGCAGGAATGGGCCCTGCTGTGAGTTATTAGATCAAGATTTGTAATTGCATGCACCTGTTGAACAGGGCAGAAAAATTGGGCCTTTGGTGGTGGTGGTGGTGGTGGACGGTGTTGCCACAAGACTGTAGGCCCTCATAGTTACTCTTGGTGGGCGCAGGAATGGGCCCTGCTGTGAACTATTAGATCAAGATTTGTAATTACACGCCCCTGTTAAACAGGGGCTGAAAAATTGTGCCTTAGGCATTGGTGCTGGTGCCACAACACTGCAACCCCTCACAGATACTGTACTTGGAGCACAGCAGTCACACCTGTTGCGAAGCATCTTTTTAAAAAATTGTAATTACACGCCCCTGTTATACAGGGGCTGAAAAATTGTGCCTTAGGCACTGGTGCTGGTGCCACAACACTGCAACCCCTCACAGATACTGTACTCTGAGCACAGCAATGAGACCTGTTGCAAAGCATTGCCTAAAAATTGTAATTACACGCCCCAACAGGGGCTGAAAAATTGTGCCTTAGGCACTGGTGCTGGTGCCACAACACTGCAACCCCTCACAGATACTGTACTCTGAGCACAGCAGTCACACCTGTTGCGAAGCATCTTTTTAAAAAATTGTAATTACACGCCCCTGTTATACAGGGGCTGAAAAATTGTGCCTTAGGCACTGGTGTGGTGGCATGGATCATTGAGGAGGAGGAAGAGGATAGTCAGTGAACATAACAGGACAGTCACTCAGCATCAGCATAGGCAGTCTTGAAGGGATGTGACATTATAAATTATTCCGTTATATCCGCTTCAGGTGTCTGGTAGCTGATGGTGATCCAAGACTGATTCATTTTTATGAAGGTCAGTCGATCAACCGAGTCGGTGGACAGGCGCACCCTATGATCGGTGACAAATCCTCCAGCAGCACTGAATGTGCGTTCGGAAAGAACGCTGGATGCAGGACAGGCCAGTAGCTCAATTGCATACTGTGCAAGCTCTGGCCAGTGATCCATCCTCAGGACCCAGTAAGCCAGAGGATTTTCGGTGGGAAAGGTGTCCAAGTCTGACCTTGCCCCTAGGTATTCCTGCACCATGTATATCAGACGCTGGCGATGGTTGCTGGAACCGATCATACCTTGGGGCTGCGGACTAAAAAATTGTCTGAACGCATCGGTCAGACGTCCACCTTCCCCACCGCTCCTTCTGCTACTGACCGAAGCCTCAGCAACTTGTCGTCCAGGACCAGGAGTTTGTAACCTCCCAGTTTCTGGGAACGCGTTGCACAGACCTTTCTGCAAGGCCTCCCTGAGATGTCTCATCCTCTGCTCCCTCTGCGACGGCAAGATAAGGTCCGCAACCTTACCCTTGTACCGTGGATCAAGGAGAGTGGCCAGTCAGTAATGGTCACTCTCCTTGATCCGAAGAACACGAGGATCCTTCCGCAGGCTTTGCAGGATCAAGGAGGCCATGCAGCGTAGGTTAGCTGAGGCATTCGGTCCGGAGTCTTCTGGGTCACTGAGGATGACATGATCGCCAGCCACCTCCTCCCAGCCACGTACAAGTCCACTGGTTTGTTGGGACTGTACATCATCCCTAAAAGACTGCTGCTGCTGATGCTGAGTGCCAGGCTCCACCTCCATGCTCACACAATCCTCCTCCTCCTCCTCTTCCTGTGTGATGGGTGGGACAGAAGGAACATTGTCTGGATAAAGGGGGCCTTGAGAGACAAGGAAGTCCTCCTCTTCCTGCCTCTGTTCTGCCTCAAGTGCCCTGTCCATTATCCCACGCAGCGTATGCTCCAACAGGTGGACAAGAGGTACAGTGTCACTGATGCATGCACTGTCACTGCTCACCATCCTCGTGGCCTCCTCAAATGGTGAGAGGACAGTGCATGCATCCCTGATCATGCTCCACTGGCGTGGGGAAAAAAAGCCAAGCTCCCCTGACCCTGTCCTGGTGCCGTAGTCGCAAAGGTACTCATTGATGGCCCTCTGCTGCGTGTGCAGTCGCTGCAGCATGGCCAACGTTGAGTTCCACCTGGTGGGCATGTCACATATTAGGCGGTTCTTGGGCAGGTTCAGCTCCTTTTGCAGCTCAGTCAGCCGAGCACTGGCATTATAAGATCGGCGGAAATGCACACAGACTTTCCTGGCCTGCCTCAGGACATCCTGTAAGCCTGGGAACCTGCCCAAGAACCGCTGCACCACCAGGTTGAGGACGTGAGCCATACAGGGCACATGGGTGAGCTGCCCCTGTCGCAGGGCGGAGAGGAGGTTGGTGCCATTATCAGAAACGACCATTCCTGGCTTAAGCTGGCGTGGCGTCAACCACCTCTCGGCCTGCCCCTGCAGAGCTGCCAGAACCTCTGGCCCAGTGTGGCTCCTGTCCCCCAAACACACCAGCGCAAGCACGGCATGGCATCTTTTTGCCTGCGTACTCGCGTAGCCCCTTGTACGCCTACGGAGCACCGCTGGTTCCGAGGACAGAGCACTCGAAGAGGACATGGAGGAAGAAGAAGAGGAGGGGGTGGAGGAGAGAGGTGTGTCACAACCAGTAGTAGCATTTTGGAGGCGTGGTGGCGGAACAACCTCCAACACTACTGCACCTTGTCCTGCATCCCTCCCAGCTACCAATAGAGTGACCCAATGGGCCGTGAAAGAAAGATAACGTCCCTGTCCATGCCTGCTGGACCATGAGTCAGCGGTAATATGCACCTTACCGCTGACCGCCCTGTCCAGCGAGGCATGGACATTGCCTTCCACATGCCAGTAGAGAGACGGAATCGCCTTCCGTGAGAAAAAGTGGCGTTTGGGAACCTGCCACTGAGGAACCGCACATTGAACAAACTCACGGAAGGGGGCCGAGTCTATCAACTGAAAAGGCAGCAGTTGAAGTGCTAGCAATTTAGCCAAGCTAGCATTCAACCGCTGGGCATGTGGATGGCTGGGAGTATACTTCTTTCGACGGTCCAGCAGCTGGGGCAGGGAAATTTGCCTGCTACAATCGGACGTCGGTGTACTGCAAGTACTTGGTTGTGACACACCTAATTCTACACCTTCAGTCCTCTCAGAGCAGCTTTCAGAGAGGACTGAAGATATAGTGGGGATGGAGATCCCAGCTGATGAGGAGCAAGGAGAGGTCCGCTTTGTTCTTTGGTGTGGGTCTTTTATGTGTGCTTGCCAACGAGCTGCATGGCAGGTCGACATATGTCTGCTCATGCTTGTGGTGCCCAAGCGGCTGATGTTTTGGCCACGCGAGATACGCTTGAGACAAATATTGCAAATAGCAGTGGTGCGATCTGATGCACTCGTCTCAAAAAAGGCCCACACCAAAGAACTTTTGTGATAACGTGCAGAGGCAGCGCCCTGCACAGGCGGAGCTCTGCGGTGTGGTACAGTTGCTGTGCTGGCCTCTAGCTGGCCTCCAGGGGGCATCCTGCCTCGTTGGACATGTGACGCTGCATCCTCCTCCTCCTCCTCCTCTCTCCCTTCAGGCACCCACGTGGAGTCAGTGACCTCATCATCCCCTCCCTCTTCACCACTAGAGCAAACCTGGCAGTAAGCTGCAGCTGGTGGAACACTACTGCCAGATTGCTGTCCTTCAGCATCCCCTCTCTCTGCGCGCACACTACTGACTTCCTCAAGCTGGGTATCATCATCCGAGCCTTCGAATCGTTGGGCATCCTCCTGGAGCATGTACCCAACACTGTGCTCAAACAGTTCGGGGGACTCCTCAGGAGGACATGGTGGGTCTAGGGAAGGGGTGGCTGATGATGCCATTGAGTACGCGTTGGCAGCTGCTCTGCCAGTACCCTGAGCCTGGGTGAGAGAGGATGAGGAGGATGAGGAGGGCTTGGTCATCCATTCTACCAAGCCTTCGGCATGATGCGGCTCCACATGTCCAGCTGCCGAAAACAAAGACAAGCGTGTCCCATGGCCACGTGCTGATGACGATGCACGACCACGTCCACGGCCAGCACTGTTGTCTCTAGAAACAGAGCCTGCCTGCCCTGTGTTCTTGCCTCGGCACGCTCTGCCTCTCCTTGGCGGTCTTCCAGCCATTGTAGTCGGTAGTGTATATAGTATAAAAAATAGAACTCCTATGTGTGCTCACAACACACTGTAGGTCCTATGGGTGCTGACACTAACACACTATAGGTACTATGTGTGCTGCTGACAAGAAAATATAGGAGCTCTGTTTGCTGCCACTAACACACTAGAAGTCCTATGGGTGCTGCTGAGAAGAAAATATAGGAGCTCTGTTTGCTGCCACTAACACACTAGAAGTCCTATGGGTGCTGCTGAGAAGAAAATATAGGAGCTCTGTTTGCTGCCACTAACACACTAGAAGTCCTATGGGTGCTGCTGAGAAGAAAATATAGGAGCTCTGTTTGCTGCCACTAACACACTAGAAGTCCTATGGGTGCTGCTGAGAAGAAAATATAGGAGCTCTGTGTGATGCCACTAACACACTAGAAGTCCTATGGGTGCTGCTGAGATGAAAATATAGGAACTCTGTGTGATGCCACTAACACATTAGAAGTCCTATGGGTGCTGCTGAGAAGAAAATATAGGAGCTCTGTTTGCTGCCACTAACACACTAGAAGTCCTATGGGTGCTGCTGAGAAGAAAATATAGGAGCTCTGTGTGATGCCACTAACACACTAGAAGTCCTATGGGTGCTGCTGAGAAGAAAATATAGGAGCTCTGTTTGCTGCCACTAACACACTAGAAGTCCTATGGGTGCTGCTGAGAAGAAAATATAGGAGCTCTGTGTGATGCCACTAACACACTAGAAGTCCTATGGGTGCTGCTGAGAAGAAAATATAGGAGCTCTGTTTGCTGCCACTAACACACTAGAAGTCCTATGGGTGCTGCTGAGAAGAAAATATAGGAGCTCTGTTTGCTGCCACTAACACACTAGAAGTCCTATGGGTGCTGCTGAGAAGAAAATATAGGAGCTCTGTTTGCTGCCACTAACACACTAGAAGTCCTATGGGTGCTGCTGAGAAGAAAATATAGGAGCTCTGTGTGATGCCACTAACACACTAGAAGTCCTATGGGTGCTGCTGAGAAGAAAATATAGGAGCTCTGTTTGCTGCCACTAACACACTAGAAGTCCTATGGGTGCTGCTGAGAAGAAAATATAGGAGCTCTGTTTGCTGCCACTAACACACTAGAAGTCCTATGGGTGCTGCTGAGAAGAAAATATAGGAGCTCTGTTTGCTGCCACTAACACACTAGAAGTCCTATGGGTGCTGCTGAGAAGAAAATATAGGAGCTCTGTTTGCTGCCACTAACACACTAGAAGTCCTATGGGTGCTGCTGAGAAGAAAATATAGGAGCTCTGTTTGCTGCCACTAACACACTAGAAGTCCTATGGGTGCTGCTGAGAAGAAAATATAGGAGCTCTGTGTGATGCCACTAACACACTAGAAGTCCTATGGGTGCTGCTGAGAAGAAAATATAGGAGCTCTGTTTGCTGCCACTAACACACTAGAAGTCCTATGGGTGCTGCTGAGAAGAAAATATAGGAGCTCTGTTTGCTGCCACTAACACACTAGAAGTCCTATGGGTGCTGCTGAGAAGAAAATATAGGAGCTCTGTGTGATGCCACTAACACACTAGAAGTCCTATGGGTGCTGCTGAGATGAAAATATAGGAACTCTGTGTGATGCCACTAACACATTAGAAGTCCTATGGGTGCTGCTGAGAAGAAAATATAGGAGCTCTGTTTGCTGCCACTAACACACTAGAAGTCCTATGGGTGCTGCTGAGAAGAAAATATAGGAGCTCTGTGTGATGCCACTAACACACTAGAAGTCCTATGGGTGCTGCTGAGAAGAAAATATAGGAGCTCTGTTTGCTGCCACTAACACACTAGAAGTCCTATGGGTGCTGTTGGGGTGCAATGCTGTGCTAACAGCACTGCGGTTGGTACTACTGCAATACTGTACTAACAGTAAGCACGCACCAGACTAATCCCCAGCAGCAGCTAATAACACACTAACTGTGCAATCAGCAGCAATGAACGATCAATGACTTAGGTAGCAATGGTTTAGCAAAGAAATAGCCAATGGTTTAGCAAAGAAGAGCAAATCTTTCAGTATCAAGCAAAGACAGAATCAGCGACTAATCTCTCCTAAAGCCGGAACTCATGTGACCGGGGCCGATGGCGTGGCGGCCTTTTAAATGGTGGGGCGTGTACTAAAGCCCCTGAGCTGTAATTGGCTACAGCCGTCCTGCCTGTAGCCAATTATTGCTCTCCGAGTTTCGGGCGCTGTGATTGGCCAAGCATGCGGGGTCACAGTGCATGCTTGGCCAATCATCAGCCAGCAATGCACTGCGCCGGCCGCGCCGGCCGCAATGCATTGCGGGGCCGCTCGCATCACACGAATGTGATGCGAACGGCCCAAATAGTTCTGGGCTCGACGAGCGAGCGAACGCCCGATGCTCGATTCGAACATGGGTTCGAATCGAGCACCGGGCCCATCCCTATTCCAGAGAGACGGCCAGCACAGGTACTCTAATCTCAAACAGTGAAGGTATATTGCATTGTGGTTTTCATTCGTGTGTGCTGCAGAGTCTTAGAGGCAGCGGAGGACAGCTGCAGCTGGAATCAGTGCTGCAGCATAAGTATGATTGTTTATTTTTTTCCAAGTCCAAACTTCTCTTTTAACCACTTGCCGCCCGCCATATAGCAAAATGACGTCGGCAAAGTGGTTGTGTTATCCTGACCCGATGTCATATGACGTGGTCAGGATAACAAGCCTCTGCACGCCCCCGGGGGGCGCATCGCGGCGATCATTGTTGCGGCGTGTCAGTCTGACACACCGCAACTCCGATCTAGGTAAAGAGTCTCTGACAGAGACTCTTTATCACATGATCATCTGTATCCAATCACAGCTGATCACAATGTAAACAGGAAGAGCCGTTGATCGGCTTTTCCTCACTCGCGTCTGACAGACACGAGTAGAGGAGAGCGGATCGGCTGCTCCTCTGACAGGGGAGGTCTGCACTGATTGTTTATAAGCGCAGCCCCCCCCATGGATGCCCACCCAGGACCACCAGGGATGCCACCAGGACCACCAGGGATGGCCACCACTGATGACCACCAGGTTTGGTATCCCTGGTGGCCATGGGTGGCAATGTGTGCCCACACATAATGCCAATGTATGCCCACACATGATGCCATCAGTGCCCACCAGCAATACCTGCCAGTGCCTCCTAATCAGTGATGCCAATCAGTGCCATCTATCAGTGTCAATCAGTGCCACTAATAAGTACCCATCAGTGCAGCCTTTCAGTGCCCATCTGTGCCACCTATGAGTGCCCATCAGTGCTGCATATCAGTGCCTTCATTACAACAGCTTTGGTGCACATGGACCTCAGAAAAGCCTTGTAACTAATCTCTTTTAGCCAAAAAATACTTATATTTACACCAACTCCCCACAGTTAGGGGTTGCAGAAGAAGACAGGTGTTAATAATTGTAATACTATACAGAGATCTAAAAACAAGGAGGAGCGCAAGAATATGACAAAACATTCAACATAATCTCTGAGCCTGTTGTGGATAGCTTAATATAGTGGCCCTCATGACCCTACAGGTCCTATTTTACCCAGTTAAAGCATGTTCACAAAGGAATATTTACCAACTACCAATATTTCAGTAAAAACAAATAATTCCACAAAGGTAAAATGCCACTACAGAATAAAAATAATTATTCTACCAGTAAAATAATTATGTGAGAAGCTACATGAAACATTTCAGAAACGACGTTGTTAAAACATGTTTTTCCTATATCCACAAGATGGCGCCAGTGAATTGGTTATTTTTGATAACTTGTAGAAAGCTGCAAACTGAACTATAAATTTATACAGAACATCAATTCTATTTGGATTTCCAGATAGTAGCTAATGTTCCCTAGCTCTTTGATTTAGAAATGTTCTTTCAGTTTGTGAACTATCTGATTGTAATCACCCTTCTTGTTTAAAACAAGTTACAATGTCATCAAGGAAAGGGAGCCGCTCAGGTGTAGATATCCTCCAAATAATTACCTCCTCCCAGCAACCACAGGTGCAAGCAATGCAAATATAAGCAAGGCAGGAGAAAAAAGATCTTCTGGACAGCAGCACTCAGAATAAAAGCCTTTATTTCATAAAATCCAGGAATCCAAAACACACACTGCAGATCACAGCACACTGGTCAAACTGGCTGATGCGTTTCACACTGTACTAGTGCTTATTCATAGCATGTATATTATGAATAAGCACTAGTACAGTGTGAAACGCGTCAGCCAGTTTGACCAGTGTGCTGTGATCTGCAGTGTGTTTTTTGGATTCCTGGATTTTATGAAATAAAGGCTTTTATTCGGAGTGCTGCTGTCCAGAAGATCTTCTTCTTTTTTCTCCTACAATGTCATCAACATAGATTAGAATTTATATTCATCTGTCTCCTTGATTCCTGGAATAGAGACAGGGGTCTGCTTTAATTCTTGAGAATCCCTCTCTGGTAAGTACTTTGTTCACTTTCTCATTCCACATCTTGCAGATTGCTGAAGACCTTAGATGCTCTTCTAAAGTTTACACACAAGGTTGTCTCCTTGCTCAAACCAGGGTGGTTACTCCAAGTAGAGATCTTCCTTAAAGTCTCCATAAAGGAAAGCAGTTTTAACGTCTAGGTGTTTCACTTGTATGCCCTTCCCGGCTGCAATGATAAGAAGCGCTCTTATGGTGGAGTGTTTTACGGCAGGAACTAATGTTTCATCGTAATCTTCACCGAATTTCTGGGAGTAACCCTTGGCAGCTAGTCTGGCTTTGTATTTGGGCACATTCCCTTCTGCATCTGACTTTACTTTGAAAGTCCACTTACTTCCTATAGTTTTGTGGTTAGGAGGAAGCTTTGTGAGTGCCCAGGTTTTATTTTCTTGATTCTTCTTCTTCTGCTTTTCTCCATTTATTGGCTTCACGTTTTGGCAGTTTTTCTATGTCTTCCCAGGATGTTGGTTCAAGTATTCTGTGTGTTTTGACAGTGTATGACAGTTTGCAGGGTGGTATCCCCTTTATATTCTGAGTGGATCTTCTGATTTCAGAATGTTCAGCAGGATCTGGTGGGGAACTTGATTTAGGCATTGTGAGTTCCACCTCTTGTTCTGACTCCTGCACAGGTTCGCATTGGTCAATCTGGTTTTCTGGGTATATTCACTTCACAGCTTTCAGGGATTGGCATTTCTGATGATAAAATAAACACTATGGCTTATTTTCACTTTGTCAGTCTTTGGGTGTAGGATTCTGTAACCCTTAGTTTGCTCGCTGTGGCCTCCTAGAATGCCCTCTATGGCTCTGTTCTCCATCTTAGATCGCTTTTCACTTGGAATATAGGCCATATGCTTTACATCCAAATACTCTGATGTGCCCTATGTTAGGCTTTGATCCATGCCACATTTCGAATGGAGTACTTTTAATAGCTCTTGAGGGTAGTCTGTTCTGTAGGTAGGTTGCAGTCATGACTGCTTCTCCCCAGTATTTGTGAGGTAGGATGGCAGCCGACAACATTTCCCCTTGTCTTTTCTATAACAGTGTGAGTTTTCCTTTCTGCTATACCGTTTTGTTCAGGGGTGTATGGTGTGATTTGGCTGGTGTACTATTCCTTGTCTCTTCATATATAATTCCACTTCTTTGCTTATGTATTCTCCCCCATTGTCGGTGCATATTATTCCTGGTTTGCATTGGAATTTGTTGCTAGACATGGCAACGAACTCTTGAAGTTTCTCTGTTTCATTCTTGTGTTTCATCAGATAAGTAGTTGTGTACCTGGAATGATCATCAATAAGAGTCAGTAGATATCTGTTCCCGCGTGATGTGGGAGTTTTCATTGGACCACATACAGGGCCGGACTTACTATTGGGCTTGACTGGGCTCAAGCCCATGGGCCCCGCCCAATAGGGGGCCCCGGTGCCCCGCCCGTTTACGTTTTCTTTTAAGCACGCCGGAAGATTTACTGTTCCGCTGTTCTGTGTCACTGGGTAGTGGTACGGTCCCTCACTTCCTGTTTCCCCTGCCGACGTCGCAGCCGGTCTGACGTCACTGGTGGGTGTGACCATTGGCTGTCCCCACGGAGCTCACTGCTTATGTCTTTCCATTCCATCCATCGGTTCACTGCCGAGTGCCGACGGTGTTTACTGAGTGTTTGCCTCTACTGTGTACTGGGAAGCAAGTCCGCGTTCTGCGGGGGCTGGGCGCCTTACAACCCGGAGTCAGTACCTACCTCCTCCTATATACTCTATACTCTACAACGACTGTACTAACGCCAGGTATGTGACTACCTACCTCTATATATACTGTACTAATGGCAGGTCCGTACCGACCATATATACTGTACTAATGCCAGGTCAGTCAACCTACCTCTGTATACTGTACTAATGCCAGGTCAGTGCCTCATTATGAGGCCCTCATACCTCCTCTATATATTCTATATACGGCACCAACACCAGGTCAGTGCCAGTGCCTCATACCGCCTCCTATATACTCTACAACGACTGTACTAACACCAGGTCAGTGTCAGTGCCTCTTACCTCTCTGTGCCTCATACCTACTCTAAATACTGCACCAATGCCAGGTCAGGGTGAGTGCCTCATATCTCTGTGCTTCATACCTCTGCCAGTACCTAGGACAGTGCCTCATACCTCTGCCAGTGCCATGCATAACTTTATATACTGCACCAACGCCAGGTCATAACTCTCCCAGTGCCTCATGCCAATGCTAGTGCAATGCATAACTTTATATACTATGGATGTAGATGAGACGATACCTACAGCCTAACTCCAGTGCCTCATGCCTCACTTACAGTAGTAATGACAGGTGAGACCATTATGTTATATATACAACAGCTGGACACCTGGTATATACTGGTCATAATATATTCTAGATATAGCAAAGCTGGGCACCTGGTATATAATGGTCATAATATATTCTATATATATCAAATCTGGGCACCTATTATTTACTGGTCATAATATATTCTATATATAGCAAAGCTGGGCACCTATTATATACTGGTCATAATATATTCTATATATATAGCAAAGCTGGGCACCTTTCATATACTGGTCATAATATACCGTATTTATCGGCGTATAACACACACTTTTTTCCCCTTAAAATCAGATGAAAATCGTGGGTGCAGATGGACACTGGGCAAGGCTGCAGATGGACACTGGGCAAGGCTGCAATGATGGACACTGGGCAAGGCTGCAATTATGGACACTGGGCAAGGCTGCAATGATGGATGGACAAGGCTGCATATAAATGTAAGTTTTTTTCCTTGAACTTCCCTTCTAAAAGTTTTTTTCCTTAAAATTCCCTCCTAAACTTGGGGTGCGTGTTATACGCCGATAAATACGGTATTCTATATATAGCAAAGCTGGGCACAATAGATTATAAATATCACAGCTAGGCACATTATATGTCTTACTACCCGGGCATCAGTCAGCTTGGCGGCCGTCTCTTTCTCTACTCTTCTGAGCCAAGCCCATTTGAGCCATGCCCACTATTTTGAGTGAACCACAACCATTTTTCGTAATGTATAGAAGGTAGGGCCCGAAAGTGACTCAAGCCCAGGGGCCCGCACCACCCCAAGTCCTGCCCTGACCACATACCTCACTGTGTATGAGCTGCAGGGGGTATGTAGTTTTTCTTTGAGATGCTTGTGGAAGAGGAGCACGTGTGGCTTTTGCTTCAATATAGCACTTGCATTTCATGAGCACATTGCAAGGCGTGATTGTCAAATCTTCTGATAAACCTCTCTTTATAATGTCCTGGATAGCTTCTGGACTTCTGTGCCCCAGCCGCCTGTGCCAAAGGTGTATACATTTGCTGAGTGGGTCTTTAGAGACTATATTGGCTTGCTGGTCTGTGGTGATGAGCCTATATAGGTGATCATCCAGTTTTCCTTTTGCGAGGAATCGCTTATTGTGAATTGTGCATTCATCACCCTGGAACTTAACTCTGAGTCCATTGTTTGCAAGACTTTTCACTGATAAAAAGCTGCCTTCTAGTTCTGGAACATACAGCACTTTCTTTACAAGGATACTCTGCTTGCCTTGTGGTGTAATACAGTTTGGGAAGCCCTGACCTTTACATTCAGCAGTGATACTTTTCCCGTTTGCTAGGAAAACTTTGTCTTTTGCGCTGTAATCAATGTTTGTGAAGAAGGTCTCATCGCTGCGTGGCTTGCTGCTCTGTGTTACTTTTAAAGGTGCCACTCCAGGACATGTGTGCGGTTTCCTTTGCGGCTGCTTTGTGGATAGCTCTAGCTTTTGCTACTCGACTTTCCTGATAGAACAGTCCTTTTTAACCACTTCATTACCCAGCCATAGTCCTATGACGTCCGCAGATGGGATCTCCCATCTTGGGCGGGCGTCATATGACGTCCTCGGCTTACTGCGGCGATCCGGCCTGTCCCTCGGGACACAGCCGTTCCCCGATGGGGGTAATGAGCGGGTGGAGGAGCGTGGGGAGCAGCGTGACCGGCTGTATCCAATCACAGTCGGTCACTATGCAGAGCGGCATGTGAAGCGGCGCCCCGGGGGCGTGCAGCGCGGCGATCAGGGCTGAGGCTTTTCCCTTGGATACAGCCCAGCACCGATCAGGGTAAAGAGCCAATGAACTTGTCTCTTTACCACGTGACCGGCTGTGTCCAATTACAGCCGGTCACTAAATGTAAACAAACATTCTTGTGTAACTGCTGTTGCTGGGTTCTCCTTTTCACACACCGATCCAGTGTGAGGAGGAGATCAGCTAACAGTGAGTTACACATTACTATTACTATTATATGAACTACTGTGCCCAGATTGTCCCCCCTAAATAAAGAGGACCTGTCATCAGGAGTACCTGTCATCTAGTTACCTGTCATCTAGTTACCTGTCATCTAGTTACCTGTCCATCAGGAGTACCTGTCCATCAGGAGTACCCACCACCAGAGTACCTGCCACCTCACCAGAGTACCCGCCACCTCACCAGAGTACCCGCCACCTCACCAGAGTACCTGCCACCTCACCAGAGTACCCGCCACCAGAGTACCTGCCACTATGTCCAGAAAGGTGTACACCCCAGAAGAGGCATACCAAATACTGAGTCTCACCGATGAGAGCAACGGGGAGCTCTCACCGCCCAGTTCTGATTCCGATTCTGGTTCAGAATATGAGCCCCCCGAAGGCAGCACATCAGGATCCGAATCAGAGGAGGAAGCAGTTCGTCCAAAAAGAAGACGGTCTGAACACCAGGCAGCTACCAGCAGTGGCAACGGCAGTAGACCCCAGGAGGAGAGGCCCAGTACAAGCGCTGCTAGACCCCAGGAGGAAAGGCCCAGTGCACGTCAAAGAATTAGGGCCCAAACCCAGCTTCCAGATGCCTTGGCAAACCCATTGTGGCTGCCTTCTACCACAGGGTCAGCCACGATCCCCCCTTTCACAACACAGCCAGGTGTGCAGGTCAACACTGCAGGTTTTTCCCAAATTGATCTTTTTAATTTATTTTTCCCTGACAAATTAGTTCAAGGCATCGTGGACCAAACTAATCTTTTTGCCCAACAATTCATTGCAACCAACCCCAGCTCCGACTATGCCCGCCCTTTTGAATGGAGACCCCTAACAGTGGAGGAGCTTAAATTGTTTTTAGGCCTAACGCTCAACATGGAGTGCATAAATATTGGTCGACCAACCCTATCCACCACATGCCAATTTTTTCATCGACCATGTCCACGTCCCGATATGAAATTATAATGCGCTTCCTGCATTTCAGTGACAACTCACAGTGCCCCCACCCCCCCCCCCCCGAAATCACTCAAACTTTGATAAACTATATAAAATTTGCCCCCTAATTGATTTTTTCTCCAAAAAGTTTGCCGAACTTTATGTCCCTGACAAAAACATCTCTGTGGATGAATCCCTGGTGCATTTCACAGGCCGGCTGGGAATCAAGCAATATATCCCCAGTAAGAGGGCAAGATATGGGTTGAAGCTCAACAAGCTCTGTGAAAGCTCCACCGGTTATGTGCACTCATTCCGCGTGTACAAAGGCAAAGACTCCCATCTCCAGCCCCCTGAGTGTCCATCGTACATGGGAATAAGGGGAAAATTTTTTGGGAGTTGGCATTCCCACTCCTCCAAAAGGGCTATCATATTTACATGGACAATTATTACACCAGTTTGCCCCTTCTCCGCCACCTACACCTAAAGAAAACTTTGGCCTGTGGTACAGCAAGGAAAAACAGAAAGGGCTTCCCACAGTGTCTAGTCACCACAACCATTCAAAGGGGGGAATCGACAAGCTTGAGGAACGAGGAAGTGTTGGCTGTGAAGTGGAGGGATAGGAAAGATGTGTACATCATGTCCACCATCCACGATGACACCTCGGTGGAACTTCGCAGAAGACGCGGTACCGCTCGAAAGTCTTCCTGTATCGTAACGAGTACAATAAATTCATGGGCAGTCCTATTTATTAACACATAAATCCCTCTTCTGGTACAAAAAAGTCGCAATTTACTTTTTTCATTTGGCCATGTTAAATTCTTTCATCTACTAAAAATCAACGGAAACACCCACCACCTTCCTAAAGTTTATTGAAGATATTGTCACTGCCCTGATATATCAACAAATATCCCCCCCAGAAAGCATTCGATCCGATTATGTCAACAGACTACATGAGCGCCATTTTCCGGACCATATTCCACCGTCAGGATCCAGAAGACGAGGCCAAAAACCTGGCCTTTGCATTGGAGAATGCTTCAAACACTATCACACTCTTGTAAACTATTAGCCCATATTTCTAATACTGCCATTTCCCCGTTTTCAATTTCTGTCCTGAATATTTCCCTGGTGCCTCAACCAACCATATCATTGTCTTCCATGTGAACTGACCCTGGCCTGTTTCTCGACTATGCCTCTGCCTGCCGTACTTCAATGTTGGTCCTCTGTATGTGGCCAGGCTGTATAAACGTCTCGCATGTGTGGTATCGACTCGGGAGGAGTAGCAGAATGTATTTTGGGGTGTCAATTTTGCTATGTACATGCTATGTGTTGGAAATATCTTATTAATGGACAACTTTGTATAAAAAAAATGCGTTTTAATTTTTTTTCCACATATTCCAAAAACTTCTGGAAAAAAATGAACCTTTCAAAAGACTCATTATGCCTCATAGATTATATTTTGGGGTGTTGGCTTTCCAAAATTGGGTCATTTTGTGGGCGTTTCCAGGGCCTTCAAAAGTGTGATAGGTTGTCATCAAATGAGATGTGCAATTTATGCTCGTAGAACGCCTGGCGGTGCTACTTGGATGTTGGACCTCTGTATGTGGCCAGGCTGTGTTAAAGTCTCACACATGTGGTATCACTATACTCAGGAGGAGTAGAATAATGTATTTTGGGGTATCATTGCAAGTATGCATGTGCTGTGTGAGAGAAATAACTTATTATGACAATTTTGTGTAAAAAATAAATAAAAGTAATAATTTTCCCAAGAATTGTGGGAAAAAATTACAACTTCAAAAAACTCACCATGCCTCTTACTAAATACCTTGGAATGTCTGCTTTCCAAAAAGGGGTAATTTGGGGGGTATTTGTACTTTCCTGGCTTGTTAGGGTCTCAAGAAATTAGATAGGCCTTCAGTACATCAGGTGTGATCAGGTGTGATCATTTTTCAATGATTTGCACCATAGCTTGTAGGCTCTATAACTTTCACAGAGACCAAATAATATACACTAATTTGGGTTATTTTTACTAAAGATATGTAGCAGTATACATTTTGGCCCAAATTTATGAAGAATAAAGACTTATTTGCAAAATTTTACAATAGAAACTAAAACAAAGTTGTTTTTTTACAAAAATTTATTTTTTCGCTTATATTGCAAAAAATAAAAAACCCAGCGGTGATTAAATACCACGAAAAGAAAGCTCTGTTTATGAGAAAAAAATTATAAAAATTTTGTTTGGGTACAGTGTAGCATGACTGAGTGAGTAATTGTCATTCAAAGTGTGAGAGCGCTGAAAGCTAAAAATTGGTCTGGGTAGGAAGGGTGTATAAAAGCCCTGTATTGAAGTGGTTACGTGACAGGTCCTTTTTATAGCTAAAACAGGCTCTGGTTTCTTTGTTGTGCTTTGTGCCTTTGTACATCTTAAGAGCTTTGTTATCATGGTGCGTATTTTCTTTCCTTCTGTCATAATTATCGATTAATTTTCCTTTGACATATTCCAGTGTCAGTTCCTACTCGGGTCTGGTTTCTAAAGCGTTAATGAGAGCAGTATATGTCTCTAGAATGCTGCAGAGGCACAGGGCAACAATATGGTTATCTTTGATGTCCTCTCAAGTGGTGCTCAGCTGCTCTATGATTTGTAGCATAGCTTTCAGGTGATTACATATTTGCTGCCCTTCTTCTAGTCTCATCTTATACAGCTTAGTAAAAATAGATTGCTGTTTAGACTTGAACGCTCATGCACTTTTTGTAATACAGTCCACATACCTTTGGCCGTTTTCTCTGTTCCCATGTGGATCGTGTATAATAATAATAATAATAATAATAATATTAATAAGCTGGTCATCTTCCACTAGTAAGCTTATAGTTGCTTTTGCCTGTCTATCCTTCCTGTCCCAGTCCTCCGTCTCTCTGTTTGTGGGCCTGTCTGTATTCAGCACTTGCCACAAATCCTTACTGAGAAACCTTTCTAGTTTAAACTTCCACAGCTGGTAATTGGCATTGTTCAGCTTTGCAATTGCAAACTTCACATCTGAACCACTTGCCATCTTTCAGTAGCTTGCATACAATACTCACTGACTCACTAAGGAATTCTTTCCAGTGCCTGGATGCTGTTGGGTGCCTGCTGGGTACGCTGGGGTATCCTCTCCAATGCCTGGACCCATAACCTGTTGTGCAGAGTATTGAATTTATGCGCTGGAAGCTTCTTGGATGCAGAGAATACTTTACTTTCATGGAGGATATTAGATTATAACTTACAGCATGGAAACACGAAACAGGAACTAAATACAAAAAAGTGCAATAAACTTAGATAGACGGTACATCCTGTCATATCATAGAATACACATTATAATACTACAGCGCCACCTTTTACATAGATAAGTACAATGCATGCAGTATTGTCAGTTTATTAGCAACCATGCTGTTCTTTTCAACAGACAGCACTGCATTAGTAGTCCATTACTTCTTCCACCCCTGTAACAGCAACTCCTTCCTGAAGATCTGAACTGGTTGAGGTACATACCTCTGTACATACATGGGGTCAGAGGAATAGCCTGCAGGAGCCTGTGCATTGCAGCCACAAAGCACTGATTGCGGTTGCAATGCTTAAAAAATAATAAATGCAAATTTCTTAATTTTTTTTAGTATGGGTGCATTTATTATTTTTTTGAGAAGGGGAAAGTATTATTATTATTATACAGAATTTATATAGCGCCAACAGTTTGAACGGCGCTTTACAAAATGAAGGCAGCCAATACAGTTACAATACAATTTGGTACAAGAGGAAGCAGAGGGCCCTGCTCTTTAGAGCTTACAATCTAAGAGGGAATGTGCCCTTAACAAAAAAAAAAAAAAGGTTAATTAATAATTAAACTTTTGTTACAAGATTATGATTAAGATAAAACAACCACATTTATGAATATATGTATTTGATGGAACACCATTTGTTAGCTTCAATAATAGATTCTGCATTTATATTTTACAGCATGTGTAAATGTTTCCAAGGTAAATTCGTTTTTGTATTCACACATAGGGAAATATTGAGATGGCTACACTGCAGCAAGGAGATTATGAAACAAAAAATGGAAGCTAATTTCCTATGATTCTCTTTTGGTAAAATACTGTAAAATAAGCTAATTTGGGGTTTCACAGTAAAGGAAGCCTAAAGAAGCCCAGAACCCACCCACTGGGCAACTGTAAGGGCCCCTTCCCACTTACAACAGTCATTTTCATGTTAAGATGGTAATTTGACAGCTTACACCTGGTGACAGGTTTACTTTATGGTATTCACTAAAGGTCCAATCCAGTTATGTTCAATAGTAGTTTATTGAAAACATTTCAAAATACAAAAAAGTAGTACAATAATGCAAAAACAAACATAAAATAATTAACAAAACAATGGAAGGCACCAAAGTGTAAAGGTGCACAAAATATATAAACACCCCACATAGAACATAGAAGGAATACAGTAGGGACCAGTGATAATACAAAAGAATGGGCCGAAACAGGAGCATAGCTATAAAAGGAGATAGTATGCCAAATAGCACCAATTATTATGCCACAACCTCCCACCACTAGTGGGAATTATGATCCATAATACATCAGTTCCTAATATCAAACAACGACTTCAGGGAGGATGGGGGGACAAACAAACAGAAAATATATAAATAAATAAGAATAATATTACAATTATATATATACATATATATGCAGTATCTCAAAAGTGAGTACACCCCTCACATTTTTGTAAATATTTTATTATATCTTTTCATGTGGCCACACTGAAGAAATCCCTCACCGTGAGCAGGAAGGAGATCTCAGGGGGAGCTCAAGAGACTTGATGGTGAGCAGCACTGAATTATAGAACATATAGTGCAGAGGAAGGATCATGCTATGGTAGTCAATGGACTATAGAACTACAATTCCCAATGCAAGATTGGAGACATAGGCACCGGAGGAGTGGGGAATAGCTGACAGATCCTTTCAGAGACCATGGCAGGGGCAATAGCCATCCGCGCTGACTGATCTCTTGCAGGGATCAGACTTTCTGGTAAGCGGCAGTCACATCAGAGGTGGTGGATCTTTCTTCTATCCGGATAACAGCATTTTTTCTCTGGTGTTTTGATGTTTGAAGTCACATATGTTTTAAATGAGGATTGATATTCACACTAGCAGTCTTCAATGTTAACTTCCTTGTTCCAGACAATACGTATGAACTGTTTTTGGAACTATATACATACGGTCTAATTTTATCTCTCAAGAGTTTGGTGTATTAAGAGACTGTTTTTCTGGGGCTTATTACCCCTATATTCAACTGTTTGGGTCACCCATAGTTGGGTCGCCACCTTGGGTGCAGGACTTTTTACACGCCAGAGTTTGACTTATCATTTTGTAGGGGGGTCTCCTTTAAGGCCCCGGGACTATGTTACCCAGAACCCCATCCGGCCTCAGGGTGAAAGTTTCCACCGCAGAGACTCATGGGAGGGGCTATTTAAGGAAGAGGCGAGGCGGAGCTCGGCCTCTTTGGACAACGCGCTGCAAGCAACCAGTCTTCCTGTGCGGATCTGCTGCGGTACAAGGCCCGAAGCCTGGGGCCTTGCGTGACTTCTGAAGAGCCTTTCACCCCGTTTATCTGCTGTTCCACGGGGGGACCGGTAGCAGGACAGAGTTGAAGTGTCCCCCCCAGTATAGTTGTTCCAAGTTATTGCCTGTTGTGGATTACAAACTAGAATTTCATCAAGTGCACCACCGAAAGCTGGCATGCGAAGAAATCCTTATAGGAAGAGACTGAGATTTACTCCATGTCAGGCCTGACTCGGGTGGGGAGATAGTATATTGTTTAGTGCGCCATAGGGCGCGCACACCATAATAGCTACGCGTGGTGTAGTACCGCGCAGTGCCATTATAGTGTGCTGAATTGATGGCTGCAGGGCTCTGCAAGCCAGTTGCATGTGTGATGTTATACCTATGCTATTTACTATAAGAGTAAAACCGTTATAATCAATCTCTCGCCTTAGTGTGTTGTCTTACTGCTTAGAGATTAATTCATGCAATACAATTGAATGTGGTATAAGTATAGCCCTAGACTAACTGTGCCAGTGGGGGTCGAGTAAGATTGCCGGGGGTTGGCGGTACTGCACACAGGGCCCGAAAACAAACCAGCGGCTCTCTTAACTGGGGGTAGCGCTACACTTGGGGGCTCTCTAGTCCGAGATCCTGGTGCAGCAAGTAACGCGCCAAAAAGTACCAGCATGGACCCATCGGAAGTATTCAAGTGGTGCAAGGTGGTCAGCACAGATCCAGGAGGGGTAGTAGTTATAGAACTCCCAGGGATCTGGCAAGAAGAAGCGGTGAAACAGCTAGTGACGTCGCTGTCCCCGCACCAGAAGGCATGGATAGTGGATGTCAGGTCGAATTCTTCACTGACGCACGCACTGATAGAGTGGAAGGATGGAGTCCCGGAGGACTTCAAGAATCCAAGTATAAAAGCGACAGATGATCAAACCTATAGCCTAATACACGCACTGCCACTCACACCAAAAACAGTAAAAAGGGAGAAGAAAGAGAGTCCCGGGTCACCGCAGGGCACCCTCAGCACCGAACTATGCGCGGTCCTAGAGGAAATTATAGCCCAGTGTAAGAAAGACCCTCCAGATTACCAAATGTCAGGATACCGAAAACTCAGAATGTTTTCAGGGAGGAAACCTGTACCTTGGGGTGAAGAGGGGTTTGAGGAGTGGCTAGACGGTGCCACTCAGGCCTTAGAAGAATGGGAAGTCCCAGACCACAGAAAAAAGCAGAGAATTGCTGAGAGCTTAAAGGGACCTGCTCTGGAGGCCATACGCAACCTTAAGATGAGCAAGACAGACTGTGATGCGCAGGACTATCTGGACATTCTGCAGAATGTGTTTGGTGGAACAGAGAAAATCACTGAGCTCACTTATCAGCTGGAACACTGCTACCAAAGGGCAGGAGAAAAACTGTCAGATTTCATGAAGTGCCTGGATAAGATACTGCACAAGATGATCCTTAAGAAGGGGATTGATCCGCGGAAGGTGGATGAGGCCCGTGTTCAGCAGGTGATGAGAGGATCTCAGCCCCTGGACCCCATCGCACTGGTGCTACGAGACAGGATGGGAAGAGCCTGGAGTACCCTGACTTGATCCGAATAGTCAGAGAAGAAGAAGCTATGCTGGAGGAGAAGAAGAGGAGCCAACCAGTTGAGACAGTGAATCCTCCTCCCGTGATGGTCAGGACGGCCATGATCCTGGAAAGAGACGCAGAGGTGGATACCTTGAAGTCGCAGATGTCCCAAGTGTTGGGGATGCTGACCTCCCTGATGGAAAAGGAGTCAAGGGTACCAGAAAGGGAAAGCCCAAGGAAAGAGCTGTTTCCAAATACCTCAGCGCCCGCATCCCTAGAAGATAGGGGGGATATGACTTGTTTCAACTGCGGAAGGGTTGGCCACGCTGCCAGAGTGTGTTCCAGTCCCAAGAAAAAGAGACTGAATAACCGCAAGCCGCCGGAAAACTTCAGCGGGCCCCGGTGAAGGAGTCAGCCGGGTGCCCATCACCTTCAGTGAGCTCCAAACTGAATAAGAAGCACATGAGAGGAGTGGACAAGACCCCTCAGAAGAAACATAAGGTTCCTCAGAGGGAACGCACTCCAAAGAAAGACAGTAATGTTCCTTAAGCGGGTAGCTACACCCCTAAAAAGGGGGGAGATCAATGCATACAAGGCCCAAGAGAGACTTAAGTCCAGACACAAATGGAAGAAAGAAAGTAAAGAAGGGAAATGCAAAGATCAAAAGAAAGAGACCCCTTCGAAGCGGTATCCAGAGAAGCTGGTGGGCCCCTCCCCAATAGTATCTATTCAAGTGGAAGGAGTTTACACAAGAGCCATATTGGATACTGGGGCGCAGGTGACCCTGCTGTATCGGGACTTTTATGACAGGCATCTAAGACACCTACCCATCCAGAAGATTGAAGAGTTGGAGATATGGGGAATTGGGACAGAGAGCTTCTCTTATGATGGCTATTTGCCCATAAAACTGACTTTTGACCCGTCCATAGCCGGAAAGGCTGAAGTGTTCGACACCTTAGCTGTGGTGCGCCCCCGACCGCCTGGAGCTAACAAGAGTGTCCTAATAATAGGGACCAACATGGATCTGGTCCGAAGACTTCTGGCCCCACTGACAAGAAGGAAGAACCCCACAGTCACTGAGATACACCCAATGTTGAAGACCGCCTACCAACGGCTGATCTTGGAACAGAAGGCCCCGGAAGAGGGGGTAGGGAAGGTCTGGAGACTGGGAAGAAGGGGGATAGTGCTGCAGCCTGGTGAAGTAACCTGCCTGAAAGCCACAGTGAAACTCACTTGGGAGCAGCCTGGCCCTTTTGTCATGTTGGAACCCGATCCAACGGAAGAACCTTCGGGCTTTGAAGTAGTCCCAGAAGTGGTTCCGGTGAGGGCCCTGAAGAAGGCCCACTGTAAAGTGCCTGTGAGTGTCAGAAACACCACAGATGGTCCCATGGAGATCCCAGCCAGGCTGTTGCTGGGCCGGGTGAGCCCAGCTACACCAGTTGCTTCATCAGATGTGGAGAAGACAGATGGAGAAAGTACTGTGTGGGAGAAACTTTCCATGGAGAATCCAAACCTGCCCAGAGCTTGGAGAGAGAGAGCCAAAGCCCAGTTGACCAGGTGGGAAAGGATCTTTTCCCATGATGAATTTGATGTGGGGTGTGCTAGGAGTGCCACCCATCGAATCCGCCTCCAGGAAGACAAGCCCTTCAGGGAGAGGGTTAGGCGGGTTCCGTTGGCAGACCTCAAAGATTTGAGGGAGCAGCTTGCCAAGCTCAAGCGAACAGGGGTGATTCGAGAATCTAGAAGTCCCTATGCCTCCCCCATAGTGGTGGTCCGGAAGAAGAATGGGTCATTGAGGCTGTGCATAGACTATAGGACCCTCAACCGGAGAACCACACCGGATCAGTATACCACTCCGAGGACAGAGGATGCCCTACAGAGCTTGTCTGGAGCCAAGTGGTTCAGTGTTATGGACCTCAAGAGCGGGTACTATCAGTACCCGATGCATCCAGAAAACAAAGAAAAGATGGCTTTCATAACCCCGGTAGGGTTCTTCGAATTCAACCGGATGCCTCAAGGCCTGTCTGGAGCTACAGCCACCTTCCAAAGACTCATGGAGAAGACTGTGGGAGACATGAACCTCATCGAAGTCCTCGTATACTTGGATGACATCATTGTCTTCGGGAGAACTTTGGAGGAACATGAAGAAAGGCTGGAGAAGGTTTTGAAGAGACTGAGTGAGGAAGGACTCAAGCTCTCACCTGAAAAATTTCAATTTTATCAGTCTTCAGTCAACTACCTGGGGCACATAGTGTCTGAAGATGGGGTGGCCACAGACCCTGGAAAATTGGAGGCAGTCACCTGATGGCCAAGGCCCACCACCATAACAGAACTCAGGTCCTTCCTGGGATTCTGTTCCTATTACAGGAGGTTCGTGGAGGGGTTTGCTCGGATAGCCAGGCCCTTGAATGAGCTGCTGAAGACGGAGAGGGAAGAGGATGACTTGGGCCCCAGAAAGCCAGGGAAGTCAGTCAAGGACCAGTGGAATAAGAAGTGTGAAGACGCCTTCCAGATGCTGAAAAATAACTTAACCACTGCCCCTGTTCTGGCCCACGCAGACCCAAAGAAGCCCTATGAGCTCCACGTAGATGCCAGCCATGATGGTTTGGGAGGAGTGCTCTACCAGGAGCATGAGGGGCAACTGAGACCTGTTGTGTATGTGAGCAGAAGCCTGACCCCCTCCGAAAAGAACTATCCTACTCATAAATTGGAGTTCCTGGCCCTCAAGTGGGCTGTAGTTGACAAACTCCGAGATTATCTGTATGGGGCAGACCTCACTGTAAAAACGAACAACAATCCCCTTTCCTACCTTTTTACCACAGCAAAGCTGGACGCCACAGGACATAGATGGCTGGCGGCGCTGTCTGCCTTCAATTTCAGCCTGAAATACAGACCTGGGGCGGGAAATCGAGATGCGGACGCCTTGTCCAGAAGATCTCACGTCCCCACCTGCAGTATAGAAGACTGGACCCAAGTGGCACCCGACGGGGTGCGGGCCCTCTGTCAAGGGGATGAACTCCAAGCCCGGGGTGGCTCAAGAGCAGAAGAGATAGGGGTTACCATAGTAGGAGTTCCCAAGCAATACTGTGGGGTAACCCAACTGGGAGAAGATAACTTACCAAAACTGTCCAAAAAGGAGTTGAGATCCGACCAATTGGAAGACCCTATGGGGAGATTGGTCCTAGAGGCACTGGAGAACCAGGATCCGAACAGACTCCTATGTCACCCCTCAAAGGAAGCTTGCCTGTTGAAGAAGGAGTGGGACAGGTTGCAGGTGCGTCAAGGAGTGGTCTACCGAAGGGGCCCCTCTGATGACCTGGAAGACAAATGGCAGTTGTTCCTGCCCGAGAAACACAGAGAGACTGTCATGATTGCTCTGCATGACAACCATGGCCACCTAGGGGCGGAAAGGATTTTCCAACTCGTTAGGGACCGTTTCTATTGGCCCTGCATGAGGGCTGAAGTTGAGGAATACTGCCATTCATGTGCACGATGCATCCAGAGAAAGACTTTGCCCCATAAAGCTGCCCCAATGGGCCACCTACAAAGTCAAAGCCCGCTTGATCTGGTATGCATTGATTTTCTCTGCCTCGAACCCGACCTGAGTGGACTAGGAAATGTTCTGGTAGTAACCGACCATTTCACCCGGCATACTCAGGCCTTCCCAACCAAGGACCAGAAGGCCTCCACTGTGGCCAAGGTACTTATGGAGAAATACTTCATACACTACGGGCTACCACAACGGCTCCATTCAGACCAGGGAAGGGATTTTGAAAGTCGACTGATACGAAAGCTCCTGGATACCTTGGGGATTAAGAAGACAAGGACTACCCCCTATCATCCACAAGGTGATGCTCAGCCGGAGAGGTTCAACCGAACCCTGCTCAACATGCTGGGAACTTTAAGCGGTGAAAAGAAGCAACATTGGAGTAACCACATAGCGGCCCTTGTGCATGCATACAATAGCACTATCAGCGAAGCTACAGGATACTCACCCTATAGACTCATGTTCGGGAGAGAAGCAAGACTGCCAGTGGATCTGGCCTTTGGCACCTCCATAGACCATTGTTCTGCTGCTTCCCACAAGGGATATGTCGATAGACTCAGACGTAATTTGAAAGTGGCCTATGAGCAGGCCCAAGCGGCCTCGGAGCAAAGGGGGGCCCGCAACAAGAGAAATTTTGATCTAAAGGTTAGGATCCAAGATCTACAACCAGGAGACAGAGTGTTGCTGCGGAATTTGGGAATCCCTGGAAAACACAAGCTTGCAGACAGATGGAGACCTGAACCTTATGTTATTTGCAAAAGACTACCGGGCCTACCCGTTTACAGACTTAAACCAGAAGGGAAGTTGGGGCCTTTGAAGACCTGGCATCGGAACCACCTACTTCCACTAGCTGAGGCGGTTCGGATACCCCCTATGATGGATTCCCGTGAACCAACGTCCATTCTGGACACTCCCAGACCCAACACTCGGTCTCAGACCCCTCGGACCGAGGATACAGAAGACTCTGAGATAAGTGAAGATGAGGGAGAAGAACTTGGTTGGATTTGGCCTTCCCAGGCCCCGGCAACTTCAGCTATTGATCTTCCACCTGACGAAGATACCGAAGATCAAACACTGAATGCAGAAGCTACTGAGTTCATCCCGTCCAGTCCTTAGTCAGATGCTTGGGAGAGTGCATGTGAATTACTCCCAGAGGAAGATCCAAGGGAAGCAATGTACCCCCCTGCTCGGGAGTCCAAGGCTCCCGAACCAGAGGAAATTCCTAAGTCAGTTACAGAAGAAGAACCTGTTTCAACAGAAAGTCCAAGAGGACAGAGGAAGCGAAGAGCCATAAAACCTCCCAGGAGATTAACCTACCCACAAATGGGGAGGAGTGCTGAAGACACTGTGGTCACTGCCAGAAGGAGTATGGAAGACCCTGACCCTCCCACTGTTCATTTGGTGGGAGGCAACCCCAACTCACTCTCTGGCACAGTTAGACAGGATACTGATGATAGTGTGTCCTGTGGGCAGGGGAGTTCACTACCTCAGTTTTGGTGGGAATTTCCTCTGCCGACATCATATGAAACTTTGATTGATGTTGTACGTTCTGTAATTTAAGGTTATGTTATCTTTGGGGACCAAAGAGTTTAAGTGGGGGGAGTGTGTAGCGGGGTCTCCTTTAAGGCCCCAGGGACTACGTTACCCAGAACCCCATCCAGCCTCAGGGTGAAAGTTTCCACCGCAGAGACTCATGGGAGGGGCTATTTAAGGAAAAGGCGAGGCGGAGCTCGGCCTCTTTGGACAACACGCTGCAAGCAGCCAGTCTTCCTGTGCGGATCTGCTGCGGTACAAGGCCCGAAGCCTGGGGCCTTGCGTGACTTCCGAAGAGCCTTTCACCCCACTGCGGAGCCTGGGTGGATCCTGATTTGTCGAGTGAGGACATCAGTTGGATCGGGGACCCGATCGTTGCAGACGCTGTGTGCGGATACACAGCAGGTGGAAGTCCCGGACTGGGATCGCGTCCGGAGTGGTGAGCGGGCACCTGCCCAGACCAATAGACTGTGTCGTGTTCAGTCCTATAGAACTGCATAGGCCCACAGTTCATTTATCTGCTGTTCCACGGGGGGACCGGTAGCAGGACAGAGTTGAAGTGTCCCCCCCAGTATAGTTGTTCCAAGTTATTGCCTGTTGTGGATTACAAACTAGAATTTCATCAAGTGCACCACCGAAAGCTGGCATGCGAAGAAATCCTTATAGGAAGAGACTGAGATTTACTCCATGTCAGGCCTGACTCGGGTGGGGAGATAGTATATTGTTTAGTGCGCCATAAAGCGCGCACACCATAATAGCTACGCGTGGTGTAGTACCGCGCAGTGTCATTATAGTGTGCTGAATTTATGGCTGCAGGGTTCTGCAAGCCAGTTGCATGTGTGATGTTATACCTATGCTATTTACTATAAGAGTAAAACCGTTATAATCAATCTCTCGCCTTAGTGTGTTGTCTTACTGCTTAGAGATTAATTCATGCAATACAATTGAATGTGGTATAAGTATAGCCCTAGACTAACTGTGCCAGTGGGGGTCAAGTAAGATTGCCGGGGGTTGGCGGTACTGCACAGAGGGCCCGAAAACAAACCAGCGGCTCTCTTAACTGGGGGTAGCGCTACAATTTATTTTCATTCAATTCATTGTTGCGCAGCTTGTTTTTATTTTTATTTTGTTTTTTTTTGTGTGTATCTCACATATATAAGTTGCAGCATTTTTTCACACGTATCATGTTCACTTGACATTTATAGTATAGCAGTATTTTCCCATTTTTTGAATTAATGTTTAGACCTCTATCAACAAAAGTGAGTACATCCCTAAGTGAAAATGTCCAAATTGGGCCCAATTAGACACCTTAGTGTTACAAGGTCTCATGTGTGAATGGGGAGCAGGTGTGTTAAATTTTGTGTTATCAGTCTCACTCTCTCATACTGGTAACCGGAAGTTCAACATGGCACCTCATGGCAAGAAACTCTGAGGATCTGTTGCTCTATATAAAGATGGCCTAGGCTATAAGAATATTGCCAAGAAACCCTGAAACTGAGCTGCAACACGGTGGCCAAAACCACGCAGCGGTTTAACAGGACAGGTTTCACTGAGAACAGGCCTCGCCATTATCGACCAAAGCAGTTGAGTGCACGTGCTCAGCGTCATATCCAGAGGTTGTCTTTGGGAAATAGATGTATGAGTGCTTCCAGCATTGCTGCAGAGGTTGAAGGTGTGGGGGGTCAGCCTGTCAGTGCTCAGACCATATATCAAATTGGTCTGAATGGCTGTCATCCGAGAAGAAAGCCTCTACTAAAGATGATGCACAGGAAAGCCCGCAAACAGTTTGCTGAAGACAAGCAGACTAAGGACATGGATTACTGGCACCAAGATAAACTTGCTTGGTTCAGATGGTGTCAAGCGTGTGTGGTGGAAACCAGGTAAGGAGTACAAAGACAAGTGTGTCTTGCCTACAGTCAAGCATGGTGGTGGGAGTGTCATGGTCTGGGGCTGCCAGCACTGGGAAGCTACAGTTTATTGAGGGAACCATGAATGTCAACATGTACTGTGACATACTGAAGCAGAGCATGATCCCTTCCCTTCAGAGATTGGGCAGCAGGGCAGTATTCCAACATAACGACCCCAAACACACCTCCAAGACGACCACTGCCTTGCTATAGAAGCTGAGGGTAAAGGTGATGGACTGGCCAAGCATGTCTCCAGACCTAAACCCTATTGAGCATCTGTGGGGCATCCTCAAACAGAAGGTAGAGGAGCGCAAGGTCTCTAACACCCACCAGCTCCGTGGTGTCATCATGGAGGAGTGGAAGAGGACTCCAGTGGCAACCTGTAAAGCTCTCGTGAACTCCATGCCCAAAAGGGTTAAGGCAGTGCTGGAAAATAATGGTGGCTACACAAAATAATGACACTTTGGGGCCAATTTGGACATCTTCACTTAGAAGTAGGGATGAGACGAACACCCCCCTGTTCGGTTCGCACCAGAACATGCGAACAGGCAAAAAATTTGTTCGAACACTGTTAAAGTTTATGGGACACGAACATGAAAATCAAAAGTGCTAATTTTAAAGGCTAATATGCAAGTTATTGTCATAAAAAGTGTTTGGGGACCCGGGTCCTGCCCCAGGGGACATGTATCAACGCAAAAAAAAAGTTTTAAAAACTACCGTTTTTTTCGGGAGCAGTGATTTTAATAATGCTTAAAGTGAAACAATAAAAGTGAAATATTCCTTTAAAATTTCGTACCTGAGGGGTGTCTAAAGTATGCCTGTAAAGTCGCGCATGTTTCCCGTGTTTAGAATTGTCCCTGCACAAAATGTAATTTCTGAGGGGAAAAAAGTCATTTAAAACCACTCGCGGCTATAATGAATTGTCGGTTCCCCTGCAATACAGATCAAAGTCATTGAAAAAATCGGTCCCCCCCACAGTCCATTACCAGGCCCTTCAGGTCTATTTGCTACAAATGAAATTACTAAATGAAAGAGAAAGGATGCAGTGGCAGAATTTAAATTAATGAACAAACAATCATTGTTGAAAACAATAAGGGGTGTATTTATAAAAAAGAAAATTGCAGAGCTATTTGTCCTGTAAAACTGCATGCGCATTTGGGTCAGAAAAATACTGCATTGACGAAATAAGCAGGGCCGGTACTAGGGGTATAAGCAGGGCAGATGCTAGGGGTGGGCGGGAGGGGCAGCTACCCTGGGCGGGGTGATTTACTGATTTACTGTGGGAGGAGGGCGCAATTTGCTCGGTACAATCCTGCCCAGCACAGAATATGCTGCCAAATTTGTTCCTGCACGTAGGGTACTTTGTAGCACTGCATCCGCCCCCTGCCTGCACAGTACACTGTGAGCGACAGGAGAGTGGAGCAGGCGGGCACATCAGGTTGGGAAGGCATCGGCTGTCAATGCTTTCTTGATTGACTTTCCTGCTCCTCTCCTTCCCTAAACAGAGGCTTCTCTCCTCCCTCTCTAGTCTCTATCACTCCTGCGCCCCTCCCCTCCCCAGTCTCCTGTTCTTATCTGTTCATGCTCTGTAGTGTCCCCTCTTCCTGTGCCCTTTACCTCAGACCCCCTCCTCTGTACAGCCACTGTATCCTAACATGACATGCAGGTGTGAGTTTCCAATAGAAGTGAATGGGACACTGGCACAGGGATGCACACAGTGTCGGTACATTCCCATGCTGATAAGTGAGCCCTGCACAGGACACACGTTTCTGGCACATGTGAATGTGCCCTAAAGAACTCCTGTACATGGAGGCTTAGTGAGCTTCCCGGTGTTCTGACAAAAAGGACCAACCTGGCAGAATCTGCAACCCACGTAATTTCCTGTGACGTATAATCAGTTGTATTGCCATATCGGCCGCAGAGCTCATGCGCAACGCATCATACCAGCCTTCAGTGGCTGATGTTATTCCAGACGAATATGCCTCGCAGAATGCTCGACCGCCTTCTGCGCATGCGCACGGCAACACCTTACACTCAATGTCAACACACCTACAGTAAGCAGGCGGGGCATCGGACATGTTGCTACACCAAAGGCCGTTTTGAATTAGCAAACTAATTTCAGCAATCGAGTAAGCTCAATCGATTGCTGAAATTAGTTTGCTAATTCAAAACGGCGTTTGGTGTAGCAACATGTCCGCTGCCCCGCCTGCTTACTGTAGGTGTGATGAGGTAGTGTAAGGTGGAGCAAGATGGCTGTACGCATGCGCAGTAGTAGGTCAAGCATTTTGTTTTGCAAATAAAGTGGAACCTCGGTTTAGGAGTAACGCGGTTAACAAGCATTTTGAAAGACGAGCAACTTTTTAAAAAAAATTCTGACTCGGTTTGCAAGTGTTGTCTCGCAAAACGAGCAGAATTCAAGCTAATGGGTTGTGCAGTACCGCATTTGGCCTGAGGTGCGGGGGTGCCGGAAGCGGAGCAGAGCCAAGCCATTCGGAAATGCTCGGAAATACTCCCTTCCCGGGTGTTTCCGAGCTTTTCCGGGGTCAGCCGAGCTGTCCCCAGGTCTTTCCGAGTGTTTCCGAGGCTCCCGGCGCCCCCCCAACCTATGGCCACATGCGGTATTGCATGCCATTAAAGTCAATGCGGAACAAATTATTTTAGTTTCCATTGACTTCTATAGGGAAACTCGTTTTGATATGCGAGTGCTTTGGATTACGAGAATTCTCCTGGAACGGATTATGCTCCTAATCCAAGGTTCAACTGTACCTCCGTCCACTGATGTCAGCCACTGAAGGGATGTATGACACATTGTGCCTGCGTAGTGCCCGCGGTTTGGAGCTCCAGCTGATTCCACGTTACAGGATGTGACGCAGGTTGCAGATTCTGCCAGGTTGGGTCTTTTGTCAGAACACTGGCTTCCTGGTTATAAGAAAACAGAGATTTGCTGACGCATGAGCAGGTTCTCTATTTTTCTCGTTGAGATTCCAGGCAGTTTTCCCGACGAGAAAACATACACACGAATGGTTTTCTCTGCAAAAAGCTCTCCCAGCAGTTTTCTTGCTGAGAAAACCGGTCGTGTTTACGAGGCTTCAATATTAAATTATGCGGTCTTTTTTTAAACTGTACCCATAATAAGATTAAGCCTTCCTAATAATATTGTTATAATGAAAACATTTCCAAGAGTAAATGAACTTAGTAAATATACAAAATGTCAGAACTGAGAATGACATTTTAAAAATTGTTTTATAAACAGATTATATCTCCTTTTTCTTAAATTTAGAATGTCGCTTTTGACAAAAGCAGTCCTTGCTCTGCTTTGTTGCTCTGATGGATTGCTCTGATGGATTGCTTCTACGGTCTGCTATTTGCATCCATTTTTTTAGAAAGCCTTCAGCTCGACAACACAGCCCCACACAGAGAAAATTGTCTGTTAGCAAGCACCCTTTGTGGTGTAATTGGATTTTCCCCCTTGTTAAATGGCAATGAAAATGTCATCCATATTGGTGGGCACCTATTCAGATCAAATAAAATTCAGTTGTCTAAGGGGTGAGCTGTGAAAGCTCTCTCCTAGTAGACAGCTGCAAAAAGAAGGAAGCTTATTTTATGTTTGTAGAACATACTATTGGTCGCATGACTAACCTTTGAGTCTTATACTCATCCTAATAAAGGAGACCTCACATGACAAATTTTTACCCAAATAAACGTACCTATTGTTCAACCACAAAGAAACAACTTCAGAAGAATAAATTCATGTGTACACCTAGAATAGAATAGAATTCCACCATTTTTGCATGCCGAGAAGGGTTATGTCAGTTTTATTACCACTCTATAATTTTAAAGTAGACCTTGCATATAGCGCAAGGGCCGATGTTTGGGTTCCTCCCCCTTCCCCTCCGCCGTCCTAAATGCTGGGGAAAAATAAAATGTAGGGATAAAATATATAATGCTTATGCTCCCTCTGACATCTGTGGTGTAAGTCATTATCCTCCAACGTGATCCTGGGGCTAAAACTAAAACAAAAACTCACTTGAATGAGCTGCAGCACTGTACTGGGTGCATCTTGTTAGCGAGATTTGGGCAGCTCTACATTCTCCAGATCTTGCCAGTAGGATGAGGACATCACCTATGCACTGTGTGCAGTAGCTAGGGGAAAAATCTGTATACTTTTAGGTGCAAAGTCCACTTTAAAAACTGCCCATGGAAACATAGCAAACATAGTAAGCTGTGGGTGATATAGATGTACAGTACATCAGTAACATATTGAGCAATCAAAAGTTTCTGTTGTGTTGAATCTTGCCACATTTTGTCTATCTACTGTATAGGCAAATGTACCAGCACCACAATCGTATTGACCGCTTTAAGAGAACTAAAATTGCATACCTTTAAAACTCTATGCTAGTGGCACATGACAGATCTCAGGCAATTTCAAGAAGTTTTAAATCAGAGAAACAACCAAATGGATCAAGGAAACCTACCACCGATACTTCAGATAATTTTACAGTGTCCACAAAAGCTATTAGTGGTAACTTGCATTCATCCATCGCGTCACTTTTTGCTATTGAAATCTAGTTGAATTGAGCTAAAATTGCTATGTGTGCAGTTAACATTAAAACCCAAATCCAGATTAGTATTTTTTGGGGGGGATAATTGAGGAAAAAGACAATTATGGTATCTATACTGTACTCCCAAAATGAATGCAACATTTTTGAAAAATAAAAGAATTTACAAAAACAAACTGAGATTTTTGTTGCTGTCACTATATTTTGGAGATTATCCTTTATTTCCTGCATGGTCACAATGACAGAAAGTGAAAAGAATCTCTCCAACAGAGACAGGGTCACGTTTTTGATTGCTAGGAAAAAAATAGAAACTTTCAGAGAAATATGACATATACAACAAGACGCAGTTCTAATGGATGTCTTCACATCGTCGGAGGAAGGCAAAACCCTTCTTAAATTTTTGATATATATCCCAAATCATACCCAAGGGGACCTCTCCCCATCCTAGCCCCCTCCCCCCCCCCTTTTAGAGATTTCTGCATTCCTTTTCTTTAACTGACTTGTCCTTTTACCTCCTCCCTCCTCAACAAGGGTTATTCTGTCCCACCCTACCCATTCCACCCCCTATCTAACTAAACAGTCATTCCCTACTTGTTAAATTAACTTTTCTTTTAAGCAAACATTAGGTTTGTAAATTTTAAACATTCCGGAGACCACCTTTTTATGTTTAAAAACTGTATTTGACTGTATTCTTTGCCATTGATATGTCTCTCATAAGACAGTTTTGATCTGTATTCTATTTTATCCTCGGATTTAATAAAACAATTTTGAAAAAGAATAACGAAAAAGAAAACATTTTTTTATAGATTTTTGGTGTTGTGTCTAAATTTTGGATATTACCCTTTATTCCCTTTTGTTTTGATAGGAAAGGATAAAAACTTTGATAGAAACACAACATATATAACAAGACATGGTTATAAAACTGTATGTGATTGTATTCTTTATCATTGATATAGATCTCTCATAGGCCCCGTAAAATTTGTTTTGTATTCTGTGAATTAATACAACAATTTTTTTTAAATAAAATAATTTACAAAAAAAATATATATATATATATATTTTGGTGCTATGACTATAGTTTGGAGATTATCCCTTTTTTTCCTGTATGGTCACAATGACAGAAAGTAAAGAGTCACTTTTTCGATAGATGGGAGAAAGATAAAAACTTTGATAGAAACATGACATGTACAAGAAGAAATGGTTCTAGCAGAATGTTTTCACGTTTTTGCAGGAAGGCAAAGCCCTTATGTTTGGGGATTCTTGAACTTTTGTCATATATATCAACTCTTACCTTTAGTACAGTGGGGAAGGGTTACCGTATATCTCTATCCCGTTTTTATCATTGTCTGTGTCTCCCATTGAGGAAATTCTAGAAAACATTCCCTAAATGGATAAAATCTTTCCAGTAACAGCTGTTAAAGATGTTTTTTTTTCCTTCAGTTTGGAGAGACTTGCTTTACATTATATTTGTTGGACAGGAAGAGAAAGTTTCTCACTGGAGATAACGACAGCAGTAAGAATGTGACAGGTGTTCTAACCGTCCACCAAAAAAACAATACATAAATATCTGCAATTAAACATTACCTCACTTTCCTCTCTATTAATTTAGCTATTTGACAAACAATGCTATGGCCATTGTTTAAAATTGACTCTGTACTCACAGCGTGCAAAATAAACAAAGTCCACTGTTAAAGAAGAGGTTTACATACAGTACCTTGACGGTGACATGTGTCTTCAGTCTTTCCTGTGCCCTGGCTGCTGCAGATATTCAATACTTCCGAGTTTGTCAAATACATGCTGGCAACGTACAAGCATGTAGGGAGGAACCAAAGTGTGTGGCAGGAGGAACAGATATTCTACACATTTGGACATTTTGAATACCTGCAGTAGCCAGGAACCAACAAAGCGGTAGAGCAGGGATATGCAATTAGCGGACCTCCAGCTGTTGCCAAACTATAAGTCCCATGAGGCATAGCGAGACTCTGACAGCATCAAGCATGACACCCAGAGGCAGAGGCATGATGGGACTTGTAGTTTTGCAACAGCTGGAGGTCCGCTAATTGTATATCCCTGCGGTAGAGTATGAAGATCATAGAACCTCCCAAGGTTGTATCCTCCCACCCCCTCTCCTCCCAAGAAACACCCCACTACCCTATCCCAGGACCCACCCAAACCCTACCCAACCTACAAAAACCCTGTTCCCCCCTCTCTATAGATGTAATCTAAAAGATTCCTCAATTGACCCGCAATAAATGTCAGACACCACTAAATAAACTTGATAAAGAAAACAGTCTCTGTATAAGACCAAATGCAAAATGTTTATTGTTGAAACTCAGGCGATTCTTCTGATAAAGGACTATACTGCACGACAAACTCTCCTCACTCTATCCCTTCCATACAAGCCAGGCCCAGCTTGCTGTGTAATAGTGCCTAGCCAGCCTGACCAGATACAAGATGACAATTTGCTGTAACTCAAGCAATTCTTCTAAGCAATAGCTAATCCACAACAGTCTCTCCTTACTGTACACCTTCCATGCAAACCGGGTCTAGCCTGTAGGTAGTTTGGACTAGAGTAGCCAAGTATGATTGATTGACCTAAGGCAGTGATGGCGAACCTTGGCACCCCAGATGTTTTGGAACTACATTTCCCATAATGCTCATGCACTCTGCAGTGTAGTTGAGCATCATGGGAAATGTAGTTCCAAAACATCTGGGGTGCCAAGGTTCGCCATCACTGACCTAAGGCTTGCTGGTTGAGTATAATTGAGAAGCTGAACTGTGACAGGTACACTGCGCTTTATATAGTGTAATGCTTGTCTCACTGCATCTTGCCAATAGATAAAGTCCTCTATCCTCCTTGTTTGAGAATACACTATGAGGAAGCCTTGGTCAGTGGGAGGGGCGAAACGCATCAGCTGGTGGGGATCCGGAACCGGCCCTCCCCTCATGGCACAGAGTCCTGCTGTCATGCTGGAGTGCACACTGGTATAACTGGCCTGTTGTGAGACAGTACAACACAAAGCGGCAGCCTGACACGCTATGGAATACAGCCAAGCTGCTTCAGACGCCACTCACATGTTTCCAGCAAGACAGACAGAGGACTTTATCCATCTGCGAGATGTGGTGAGACAAGAATTAGGAGAAAAGGGTGGGTATAGAAACAGAGAGAATCTGGTTAGGGACTGGGAGAGGAGTTCCATCTCACCGGGTCAACTACCCACTCTCCTACTTGTGTTCCTGAGAGATATTGAATCCATGAGTCCTAAAGTCTCCCTGAAGGCATCCATCTTGTCATTTAGTAGTGCAGATTTTTTTTTCCTGATCACTATCCATGTTTTGCTTTCACCAATTCAAATAGGATAGGTGATGTCTTCTCTGATCTAGCCATAGATATTCACACCGCTATAAAAGTGGAGGATATCAGCCTTCGGATCTCCACACAAAACCTACTTATCAATGCTTGGGGTGGAGACTTGCTATATAAAATTATATATTCTAATCCAGAATCGCTTAATTTTTTAACAAAACCACCACATATATTGTTCTATGCCTTCCTGCATTCTGGAAAGCATTAGGTATTAAGGATGGTTACTATCTTAGTAACACCTTATACTATGTTGTAATTTTCTTCAATTATTGAGAAAATTATTAATATCTTAGATACCCTAGATCAGCCTTTTTTAACCAGGGTGACTTTAGGTTTCTTCAGGGGTGCCTTGGCAAAATGCATAAAAATTGCCCAAAAATTGTATATAAGCCAGTGGGTGCACAAAGCCACAGGTTTTCATTGTGCTCCATTACAACCTTCCAGCTGCCAGCATCCTAACGACCAATGTTGTTATTGGTTGATGAAGAGGACATCAATCGCCTGCACAGCATCCTTGTTTGCCCCTCTCCTCCCCCTTTCCGTCAGCACTGGGGTCACATAAGCTGAGTGAGGGATAGAGACTGAGGGAGAAGGAATACTAGTCAGTACCAGTATGAAAGGGTGTATTTGCTTTGTAAGAATAAATCGCATCTGATTTTGAGTGTGCTCTGGGTGTGGTAAACTATTAGTTTCGTTTTTTACATTTGAGAATGGGGTGCCTCGAGATTGTGCAGAATTTTAAAGGGTGCCTTGACTGATAAAAGGTTTTCCATGTAAGGTTATTTTTTAATAAGTGAAGATCGCAAAGTGGAGTCGATGTTGGAAATATGGCATGTCATCCTGTCCAAATTACTGCAATGATATTCATATGACATCATTGTAGTCAGATCTATTTGAGAACCCAAAAACAAGTTGGTTCTGTCAAAATGAATGGGTTTTGGGTATATTAAATTGTTTTGCTTTTTGTTTTGTTTTTTTGCAGGAATGATCTCGACAGGATCACAGGTCAGCTATTCCTACAGTGGTATTAAACCACCAAAAAATTATTTAACTGTAGCTCACTCATTCTTAGATGTTGTAGCTGCATTAGTTTTTTTTTAGTCTTCTTTTCTCTACTTTAACCTGTTGATGCAGTAAGTTTGTTATTTTTTAGATTACTTTAACAGATCAAGCTGTCCAGACAACATAGCAGTTAGAGGGTTTTCTGCAGTTTTAGGCAGACTATATATACAGTATATTTAGCTTAATATGCACTATATCTGCACACAAACTTATTTTTGTTGTTGTATGTGTCTGAATGGAGGGATTTCTCTTCACTTCCTGTACTGAAGACACAACAGCAGAGGAAAGAAAATCTCTCCAAAGTGAAGAGGAATTTCTTTCTTTGCAAAGTCTCTGTTTTTACATTTTGAGGGGAAAAAACAGAGTCACTTACAACACACATTGGCCTCACACAGCAACCCTTGCCTCCCTTGCATTGTATCAGTGGCGGCTGGTTGCTCAAAATTTTTGGGGGGGCGCAAACAAACTGAAAAAAAAAAATCAATTGCCGCCACTGTGCCCATTAAACACAGCCACTGTGCCCAAATGCCACCAGTTTGCCCCCTCAAATACAGCCAGTTTGTTTCCATATACAGCCAGTGTGCCCCCATATATATACAGCCAGTGTGCCCCCATATACAGCCAGTGTGCCCCCATATATATATATATATATATAGCCAGTGTGCCCCCATATACAGCCAGTTTGTCCCCATATATATAGCCAGTGTGCCCCCATATACAGCCAGTGTGTCCCCATATATATAGCCAGTGTGCCCCCATATACAGCCAGTTTGTCCCCCATATACAGCCAGTTCCCCCCAAATGCAGCCAGCGTGTCCCCCATATACAGCCAGTTCCCCCCATATTCAGCCAGTTTGTCCCCCATATACAGCCAGTTCCCCCCAAATGCAGCCAGCGTGTCCCCCATATACAGCCAGTTCCCCCCATATTCAGCCAGTTTGCCCCCCATATACAGCCAGTTCTCCAAATATACAGCCAGTTTGTCCCCCATATACAGCCAGTTCCCCCCAAATGCAGCCAGCGTGTCCCCCATATACAGCCAGTTCCCCCCATATTCAGCCAGTTTGTCCCCCATATACAGCCAGTTCCCCCCAAATGCAGCCAGCGTGTCCCCCATATACAGCCAGTTCCCCCCATATTCAGCCAGTTTGCCCCCCATATACAGCCAGTTCTCCCCATATTCAGCCAGTTTGTCCCCCATATTCAGGCAGTTCCCCCCAAATGCAGCCAGTTTGTCCCCCATATTCAGCCAGTTTGTGCCCCATATTCAGCCAGTTTGTCCCCCATATACAGCCAGTTCCCCCCAAATGCAGCCAGCGTGTCCCCCATATACAGCCAGTTCCCCCCAAATGCAGCCAGTTTGTCCCCCATATACAGCCAGTTCCCCCAAATGCAGCCAGTTTGTCCCCCATATACAGCCAGTTCCCCCCAAATGCAGCCAGTTTGTACCCATATACAGCCAGTTCCCCCCAAATGCAGCCAGCGTGTCCCCCATATACAGCCAGTTCCCCCCATATTCAGCCAGTTTGTCCCCCATATTCAGCCAGTTCCCCCCAAATGCAGCCAGTTTGTCCCCCATATTCAGCCAGTTTGTGCCCCATATTCAGCCAGTTTGTCCCCCAAATGCAGCCTGTCCCCCCCCCCCAGCCCTGCACTTACCTTCCTCGGTCCGCGCCGTCCTCGATGTGTTCTCCCGCCCTCGATGTCGCTTCAGCCAATCAGGTTACCGGTAACCAGATCCGGTGAACCTGATTGGCTGAAACCTCCACACAGTCTTCTTCCAGGAACGCACCCCCGTGCGTACCTGGGAGGAGTTTTTGGAAGCCGAATACAGCATGAGAGCTGTATTCGGAAAGCCTATCAGAGCCGCTGGCTCTGATAGGCACTTCCAAGTTACACCCACCGCCGGCCGCCGCTCTAATTCATATGGCCGGCGCTCACCAGGAGGCCGGCCATATGTATAGTGGGCAGCGTGGCAGCGGTGACAATACACAGATTCATGCAATGCATGAATCTATGTATTGTCTTTCAGTGGCGGTGCGGGAGCGAGAGGGGGCGGCGCTCCGGCGCCCTCTATGGACGCACTGCCACTGCATTGTATACTTACCCAATTACACTACCGCCCCGCAAGCAGCATCCCTGTCTCACACCCCCTACCCCACATGACAGTTATTCAGCCTAGTGAATGCTCCCACCAACATGGAGGGCCAGATTATTTAGCAAGGCATCAACAGCATGAGGATATGGATGGTTAAAGTGTTACTAAACCCAGAACCCTGCATTCACTACATCTGGTTTCCCACAGTACACAGAACATGGAAATACAATTATATAAGTAAATATAAACTGCTAAATACCTTTTCTCATCAGCAGTATATAGCAGTCTTGTGACTTCTATCAGTGTCTGGTTAAACGAGGAGTTTTTATTATCCCCTGAGGCTGCAGGACCCCTGAACCTCTGTCTAGACAGTTCTGATTGGCCTTGTACCAATCACATGCACTCACCTAAGAAAAAAAAGCTCTCTAGCAATACACACCAAATTGAGCATGTGCAGGGTGACCCCAAAGGCTCTGTACTATCAGGAGATGGATTGGGGACAGTGGAAGAAGGATCAAACTGCCTTTTTACAGAATGTGGAGGATTAACCCTTTAGGTTCCACACTAAGTATAACAAGCATGCTTTACTGCATATACAGACTGATTTTTTAGGGTTTATTAACACGTTAAAGTGGTTGTACACCCTGTACAACCACGTTTACCTACAGGTAAGCCTAGATTAAGGCTTACCTGTAGGTGCTGGAAATATCTCCTAAACCTTCGCAGTTTAGGAGATATTTATGTAGCGGGTATGTACTTTTAAATCTGGTGAGGACACCAGTGATGCATAGTTCCCTGCGGCCCAGCAGGTGGCGCTGTCACTTTGGGCCGGGGTTGAACCATCGCTGCAGTGCCGTACCCTTTGTGACCTCTCGCAGCGGTTGTACGGCGGGGCGGGAAACCCGCCGTGCGTGCTGGGAGAGGGTATAAAGGGGGCGGACATCTTCGCCACGAGGTTCAAGTCCCAGGCACCTTCAGCCTGAGGGCCGCTGTGCAGTCGGTGTCCAGGCGGCCTAGGTCTGGACACTTGGAGTTCGTGTTCCATCCCAGACACCTTCAGTCTGGGGTGAGGTGCTCAGCCGGAGGCCTGGGGCCCAGTACCTTCCGCTGGGTCCCGCGAGGGAGGGATTGTCCTAGGGGGCCCCGGGAGTGGGGCACCCGAATCCAGAGGCGTAAGGGACCGGAGGAGGGACTCACCTGAAGACCTGGTGCAGCAGATTGGAGACCGCCCGGAGGGATATCTCTCCCGAACAGGGGCCAAGTTCAGAGAGGAAGTTCAGTCCATGTTCAATGACCGGTGGCAGCGGTCCAACTATTCCATTCAGGTCAGTGGCAGAGACCTGCTATTAGGCCTGTGGCAGGGGCCTCAACAGTTCATCCGGTCGGTGGCAGCGACCAAAACTCACGGTCGGTGGCAGAGACCGTGCGCCAGGCCTATTCGCTATCAAAGGAATAGGAGAGTTCAGTTGTGCCTGGGCCTACTCGTACCCACACCCCTCTTGTTCATCTGTTATTGGAGGTTCAACTGATTGTGTTCACTGTATTGTACGAGAAATAAAGGAGTGTTGGACTTTCGATTGGTGTGGGGCTCTATTATTGGCAGACACATCTCCACAGAACAACTAAAGCTTTGTATGCAGTGGACAGACCCGGAGGTAATTGATCTAACTCTGCTTAAACCTCATACACATACGAGGGGAGAGCTTGGCATAGTGTTCCTGCACTCTCCTCTCCCAGGTACCCCTAGACACAAGTCCCTCACACGAGGAATCACAGAGAGGGGGAGTGAGGCTCCGCTACATTTACAATAGAGCTGTGCGCCGATGTCTATGGCGCAGGCGCACTTTAGAAACGGCGATCATGCCGTTTCTAAAGGGGTCTCATGCCGTGACTGGCGGATCCCGCGCACATGCGCGGGAGTGATGTCACGTGACTCTGGCCAGTCACAGAGCCGGAGTTTGTGGCCCCAGAAGGAAGAGGGCTGAAGATGGACGCTCGCTGCTAGTGGGGACAGCGGTGACATTGCAGGCTTTGGTTTCAGGTAAGTGACACATAATGGGCTACTATGCGATGCATAGTAGCCCATTGTGCTTTACCTTTGCAGGGAAATAACGAGGAAGTAAAACCCATCAGGGTTTCCTTCCTCTTTAAGTACACATGTCTAGAATGATAAGCTGTATCTAGGTACTGCATGGGACCTCTTAACAGTAGCATCATAATCCAAAGCAAATATCTCATATATTTTCATGATATAATAATACATTTTAAGTTAATAATCCAACATATCCCTTAGCATTCCAACACTGAGAGCACAGTGTTTTTGCTGCCATACGGAATACAACTGACTACAGCTGCCAATTGATCAATCATGTGCTTGGAAAGTTAAAAAGAGGGTAAAATGTACCACATGTAAAGGATGTGCCCATTAGGCTTTTAATTGAATGAGCATCCTAGGAATTTATTTCAGCAGAAACCCACCATTATGTTACCAGGGGACAAACCAGTGTAGGCTACAAATGCATCCTAATGGCTAATCCAATTTATCTGTTTGGATAAAAGTTTCCACAAAGCTTCACAGTGAAAGAAAGCAATGTTATCATTAAATATACTTTAGAAAATAAGTTCCAAAAGATATGAGAAAAGTCACTGTTATCCTCTGAAGCATTGTGAAGCTCCTATCCTCTATTCCAAGCACAGCTTGTACTGCATACTTACATTTATTATAAAAAATAAAAAAAAATTCTTATAGATCAAAGTAACCCAGCAAGCTCATGTCACAATGTCTCATTTCTTTTTTTCCTTGGTCCACAATGTTGTGAGAGAAACTAACTGACATTGAACTCATATATAAACATTTGCACAACCGCAAGGCTTTAATGATCACCTTAGATGATCACAAAGAAAATTAATGTTTTTTCTATGCAAAATTATCCAGCCGATCGCTTTTGGTCTGTTCACAATGAAGCAACGACCTTATCATCTGGGGTGTGCCAACATTGCCATTGCCAACACACTCATAGAGGTGGTCACTTCATTGTGATACGCAAGCCCCTTCACCACAACAAGGTAACGATCACGAAGGGGAATTGACACATGTATGTGCTTTTTTTTTTTGTTTTGTTTTTGCAGCCACAGTGCAGCACCAGAGGCCCAAAAAATTAGGCATGTACACATGCCTGAAAAATTAGGTATTGTTGCAGCTGTTTTCCAGGCAGAAAGTGCCCTAAAACATTGCGGCTTGAACCCTAGTTGGTGGCGGATAAGTCACGCAAGTCATCTGGCATGCAGAGATAAAATACAGCAGCATGTGGACCACTTTTAGCCCAAGGCAGCTCATCTCATCAGGCCTTTTTTTGTCAAATGTATCGCCCACTGTCAGTCCCTTCGGGATCCATGCCTCATTCATCTTTTTTTTTTTCAATAATGTTTATTGGATTTTACAGGATTACAGAAGATTGTAAACAATAACAATAATTTGTGTCAGAAACAGAGATAGGAAAAAACAGATGGTAGGTATTCTACAGTGTCTATTGAATAACAGATAAAATGCAGTATAGATTCAATCATGACTTCAGCTATGAAGATAACATAGCAGTCGTCAGGCCACAGTTCAAGCCTGCACACCCAGTAGTCAAGGGGTTCATCGCTCCTCAGAGTGTCGATATCTGCAGTTAAGGCGAGGTAGTCTGCTACCTGTCGGTCGAGTCGTTCTCTGAGGGTGGACCCCAAAGGGCTGTGGCGATGCGTAGGACTTAAAAAGCTCTGCATGTCCTCCATCAACAACACGTCTGTAAAGCGTCCTGTCCTTGGCGGCGTGGTCGTGGTAGGAGGAGGATTACTTTCACCTCTTCCTCTGTTAGATTCCCGTTGTGCTGTGACATCACCCTTATATGCTGTGTAAAGCATACTTTTTAATTTATTTTGGAACTGCTGCATCCTTTCCGACTTCCGGTAATTCTGTAACATTTCTGGCACTTTCTGCTTATACCGGGGGTCTAGTAGCGTGGTCACCCAGTACAGGTCGTTCTCCTTCAGCCTTTTTATACGAGGGTCCCTCAACAGGCACGGCAGCATGAAAGACCCCATTTGCACAAGGTTGGATGCCGAGCTACTCATGTCCCGTTCCTCGTCCTCACTGATCTCACTGAAGGTCTGTTCTTCCCCCCAGCCACGTACAACACCACGGGTACCAGATAGGTGACAACGAGCACCCTGGGATGCCTGCTGTGGTTGGTCTTCCTCCTCCTCCTCAAAGCCACATTCCTCCTCTGACTCCTCTTCCTCAGACTCCTCTTCCAGCGTTGCCGCAGGTCCAGCAAGCGATGCTGATAAGGCTGTTTCTGGTGGTGACCACAACTCTTCCTCTTCCTCTTCACGCTCATCTACGGCCTGATCCAGCACTCTTCGCAGGGCACGCTCCAGGAAGAAAACAAATGGGATGATGTCGCTGATGGTGCCTTCAGTGCGACTGACTAGGTTTGTCACCTCCTCAAAAGGACACATGAGCCTACAGGCATTGCGCATGAGCGCCCAGTAACGTGGCAAAATAATTCCCAGCTGCGCAGAGGCTGTCCTAGCACCCCGGTCATACAAATACTCGTTGACGGCTTTTTCTTGTTGGAGCAGGTGGTCGAACATTAGGAGTGTTGAATTCCAACATGTCGGGCTGTCGCAAATCAAGCGCCTCACTGGCATGTTGTTTCGCCGCTGGATATCTGAAAAGTGCGCCATGGCCGTGTAGGAATGCCTGAAATGGCCACACACCTTCCTGGCCTGCTTGAGGACGTCCTGTAAGTCTGGGTACTTATGCACAAAGCGTTGTACAATCAGATTCAACACATGTGCCATGCACGGCACATGTGTCAACTTGCCCAAATTCAATGCCGCCAACAAATTGCTTCCGTTGTCACACACCACTTTGCCGATCTCCAGTTGGTGCGGAGTCAGCCACTGATCCACCTGTGCGTTCAGGGCGGACAGGAGTGCTGGTCCGGTGTGACTCTCTGCTTTCAGGCAAGTGAACCCCAAGACGGCGTGACACTGTCGTATCCGGGATGTGGAATAGCCCCTGGGGAGCTGGGGGGGTGCAGTTGATGTGGAGCAAGACGCAGCAGCAGAAGAGGACTCAGCCGAGGAGGTTATCGAAGAGGATGGAGTAGGAGGAGTAGAGGAGGTGGTAGCAGGCCTGCCTGCAAGTCGTGGCGGTGTCACCACCAACTCCTCTGCAGAGCCACACATTACATGCTTGGCAGCCGTCAGCAGGTTTACCCAATGCGCAGTGTAGGTGATATACCTGCCCTGACCCTGCTTTGCAGACCAGGTATCAGTGGTCAGATGGACCCTTGCCCCAACACTGTGTGCCAGACATGCCATGACTTCCTTTTGCACAATAGAGTACAGGTTGGGGATTGCCTTTTGTGAAAAGAAATTTCGGCCGGGTCCCTTCCACTGCAGTGTCCCAATAGCTACACATTTTTTGAAGGCCTCAGACTCCACCAGCTTGTATGGTAAAAGCTGGCGGGCTAAGAGTTCCGACAAGCCAGCTGTCAGACGCTGGGCAAGGGGGTGACTCTGTGACATTGGCTTCTTACGCTCAAACATGTCCTTGACAGACACCTGACTGTGGGCAGATGAGCAGGAACTGCTCAAGGCGAGAGACGGAGTGGCGGATGGTTGAGAGGGGGCAAGGAGGACAGCAGTGGTTGACGTGGCTGAAGATGCTGGACCAGGAGGAGGATGGTGGCTTTGAGCTTGTGTGCTGCTTGTACTCATCATCATGTGTTGATCCCATAGGCGTTTGTGATGTGCGATCATGTGCCTTCGCAAAGCAGTTGTACCTAGGTGGGTGTTGGATTTCCCATGACTCAGTTTCTTTTGGCACAGGTTGCAAATGGCATCACTGTTATCAGAGGCAGACACACAAAAAAAATGCCACACTGCTGAGCTTTGCAATGACGGCATTCTGGTGGTGGCAACAGCATGCGTTGATTGGCGTGCTGTCTGGCTGACCCCGGGTGCCGATACATGCTGTCTGACTGTGCCACTAGCTTTTTGCGACGACCTACCCCTGCTTCCAACTCGTCTCCTCCTCCTCTCTGTCTCCCCATCTGAACTTTCCCCCTGTTCTTCTTCTCTTCGAGCGGGCACCCACGTGACATCCACATCGTCATCATCAACCGCTTCACTTGTATCTGACAACTCAGCAAAGGAAGCAGCAGCGGGTACAACATCATCATCATCATCATCACACCGTACGTCCATGTGTGTAATGCTACCTGACTGAGACATATCCATTTTATCTACATCCTCTGGCAATAATGGTTGCGCATCACTCATTTCTTCCAACTCATGTGTAAATAACTCCTCTGACAGATCAAGTGAAGCAGCTGTGGTGCTAGTGTTGGTGGTGGCGGCGGGCGGGCGAGTGGTAACTTGAGAGGTGCCCGAAGCTGAGCTGGAGGAGGATGGTGCGTCAAGGTTCCGAGCGGAAGCTGTAGAAGATTGGGTGTGTTAGCCAGTCAACTATGTCCTCAGAACTTTTCGAGTTCAGGGTACGTGGCCTCTGAACACTGGGCATTATTCTAGGGCCAAAGGGAATCACAGCACCACGACCACGATGGCCCCTGCGGGGTGGCCTGCCTCTGCCTGTCATTTTTTTTTAGATTAGTTTAGTTGTACTATGCGTGCAAGCTACTGTGACACCAGATATGAGTGGCACTGTGCACTGGCAGAAGTTGGCAGAGTAGACGCTGTAGGCCTGACACACACGCTGTCAGGCAACTGACTGCTATTCTACTGCAGTCAAAACTGTTGTTTTTTTTTTATGTAAGCTACTGTGACACCAGATATGAGTGGCACTGTGCACTGGCAGAAGTTGGCAGAGTAGACGCTGTAGGCCTGACACATACGCTGGCAGGCAACTGACTGCTATTCTATTGCAGTCAAAACTGTTGTTTTTTTTTTTAATGTAAGCTACTGTGCCAGAAAAAAAATGTACTAGCCCTAAAAAGGGCTTTTTGGGGTGCTGTCAGGACGCTGTCCTTACAGCAGAGATCAGATGAGTCTTTCAGGAGTGGAGTGGACACTGAATAAACTGGCCTAGCTATAGATTTCCCTATTAAATCAGCAGCAGCTACACTGTCCCTCCTCTCACTAAGACTGCAGCTTCTGAATGAATCTAAAATGGATGCTGTCCAGGAAAAAAAAAAAAGCAGACTGATGTACTAGCCCTAAAAAGGGCTTTTTGGGGTGCTGTCAGGACGCTGTCCTTACAGAAGAGATCAGATGAGTCTTTCAGGAGTGGAGTGGACACTGAATACACTGGCCTAGCTATAGATTTCCCTATTAAATCATCAGCAGCTACACTGTCCCTCCTCTCACTAAGACTGCAGCTTCCAAATGAATCTAAAATGGATGCTGTCCAGGAGGTGGGAGGGTCTGGTAGGGAGGGTATGCTGCTGATTGGCTGGAATGTGTCTGCTGACTGTGAGGTACAGGGTCAAAGTTTGCTCAATGATGACGAATAGGGGGCGGACCGAACATTGCATATGTTCGCCCGCCACGGTGAATGCGAACAAGCTATGTTCGCCGGGAACTATTCGCCGGCGAATAGTTCGGGACATCTCTAATGCTGAGCCCCACTGAATGTGCAAAGTTCAGAAGTGTTGGTGTTTTGAATGTGTAGGGAGACAGGATGGGGTGAAAGGGCTCAGCTTAGCTTAGAATGGCCTTGAATAGAGGGGGCAACGAAAGGTATGCTGCAAGTATATGTAGTCACCATTAAATGCTTTACACTTTATAGCTGACAGCAGTTTTGATTTTTTGTAAGTGACAGACCGAAAAATCATTTTTGCACAATCATGACTGTTTTTTGCCACTTGTGAGCATTGTTTTTAAAGGGCCTTGGCATTTCACAAGCATTTCACAAGCTGAACCCTAAATATGCAATAAAGGCTATCAGCAGTCTGGGGCTCACCTAACAAAAAGAATACAACTAAGTTGAGATGCAAGCAGTGAAACAGTTTCCACTTTCTTGCTGAAAATAGTGAAAAAATCATGTTTTTCTGGCTAGATGAGCAGCAGTTACAAATGATCTGGGAACAACTGGTTCACCTGTGTATACTGGTGTGGGTAGGGCTTAACTACAATTTTCAATTTTCCCCCCAAAAAAAGAACAGTGGCCCAGCAGCAGAAAAAACATATTTCTTGTTGCTACACTCTCCTTTTCTCTGGTGCTGTCCCTTACAGACTTGCTGCTCTCCGATCCATCAGTGGCCCTCCTCTGGGTTTAATAACACCCAGCATTATCCAACCCACTTTTTGTGAACCTATGCCATTATGGAAATGCCCCTTTAGGGCACATAATCACCCTGGCCTAGACAGTGTGACAATCACATGTTATTAGGTGTGTGCAGAGCTACCATATTCAAAGAAGAGGAAGACCCTTGACATAACCAAACAGGCCTGAAGGCTGCAGGAAAAAAAAATGCATGTATGACTGATTAAAAAACAAAATAGTGGTGGGCAGAGGCCACAAGAATACTGTTGGGTTGAGCTGGACTTTACATTTCTGAGTAGCAAATTCTGCATTTGGAAGTACCACTGCTTTAGCCTAATGTTAGAAAGTAGAACCAAGAATAGGAGCACCACATCAAGAGGGTAAATGTTTTTACCTCTAACGTTTCAACAACTTTGGCAGGTGCCCAGAATTGCCCCCTTCATCAGGGATCATGTTGTATGTAGAAAAAAGCTACTGGGTGGATTAAAATTAGGGAGCAAGAATTTACAGGTACATTCTTCAGGAGTTTGCGTAGGCAGCATCTCCCTACAGACCTTGTTAAAATGACTTCAGCAGAATATTTTTGGACTTTTTTCTCCTTTCAATTCCACCCTGAAGTGGCTTTTGAAGCCCTTCTGTACATATGAAATGCCTACCCAATGTTAAATTGCTGCAAATCACCAACTTTACATCACTTGTGGAGGTAGAACCATCTTGGCGCTTGCAGACTTATCTGCCCATTTCTCAGTATATCTTTATATTGGCAGTCCTGAAAACTTTAGAGAATGTATTTATGCCAGTAAAATTAAGGGTTTTACATCAGACCTTACTTTTCAAAAGTCTATTATCTTTGGAAGGTATAAACCTGCTAGTGGTTCCCAAAATGTTTACATTATTGGCCTGTGCCACACAATTTTGGCAAGTGAGCACTTCTGCTACAAATAGAAGGACCAGATGCTAATATAACCTAATATTTTACTAAATAACCATTTGCGTTTGCTGTGACCATTTGCCTGGTAGACAGAAGTTTGAATAATCCTCGAAATAAGAGCATCTAGGCGACAAATGCAATCTTGCATAATATTACCAGAAAAGATTAGGCCGTGGGATTAGTGGATTTTATGATAATGCCCCAGAATATATATGAGCTGCTGTTCACCCTTCCTGACATCATTAGCTTTTGCCCAAGGCTGCCTTCTTGTGTAGTATTTGCAATAGGAACTATTTATAGGATTATGGCCATCACAATATTCAACAATGGAGACCTGCAGCTCTACACCAAGTATATGAAAAAAGAAACAAAGGGCACCTGACCCTCCTCATAGACTGACAGGATGGGCTTATATCTATATGAGCAAATTGACCGTTTCTGGTAATTAAAATACAGAGGGGCTATAGAAATAAACAGTCCTTAGTAACCTTGACATTCTGTTGAGATTCGGAGTATGATTACAGCCAATACTAGACATATCTATGTGTATTTCAAATTCCTTTTAACTGGCTATAGACTAGGAATAAGCTTCGAGTTCGAGTCGAACCCATGTTCGACTCGAACATCGCCTGTTCGGTTGTTTGCCGAATTGCGAACATTATGGGCCGTTTGCGCCAAATTCGAGTGGCGCGTCACAGCCCATAATTCACTGCGGCATCGCAGTGCATTGCTGGCTGATGATTGGCCAAGCATGCACTATGACCCGCATGATTTGGCCAATAACAGCGCGGAAAAAACGGAGAGCCATAATTGGCCAAAGCCAATTATGCCTCACACACTATATAAGGCGGCCTGGAAGCCGGCCTTGTGTAGTGTGTTGCGGTGTTGGTTAAAATACAGACGGAGAGAGAGAGACAGTGTATTTTGATTTGAGTTAGATAGAGCAGGCAGGCGAGTCAGTTAGCTGCAGTTACAGTGTGTAGAGGATATATATGCTTTATAGGTGTTGTATATATATTTACACACTGTATTCAGTTTAGCTAGATCCGTTCCTGTTATTCTCTATACTGTGAAAGGCAGGTAGGTGATTGTGCTAGCTGCAGTGTTTCACTTAGTGTACTGTGTCCTTTGCATAGCGTTCACCTAAAGCTTACCTGAATACAATTAGTGGTGTTCTCATACAAATACAGGCAGGGAGCTGCAGTATTTTGTTTTAGTGTCCTTTGCACAGTGTGCACCTAAAGCTTACCTGAATACAATTGCTGGTGTTCTCATACAAATACAGGCAGGGAGCTGCAGTATTTTGCTTTAGTGTCCTTTGCACGGTGTGCACCAAAAGCTTACCTGAATACCATTGCTGGTGTTCTGATACAAATACAGGCAGGGAGCTGCAGTATTTTGCTTTAGTATCCTTCGCACAGTGTGCACCTAAAGCTTACCTGAATACAATTGCTGGTGTTCTCATACAAATACAGGCAGGGAGCTGCAGTATTTTGCTTTAGTGTCCTTTGCACAGTGTGCACCAAAAGCTTACCTGAATACAATTGCTGGTGTTCTCATACAAATACAGGCAGGGAGCTGCAGTATTTTGCTTTAGTGTCCTTTGCACAGTGTGCACCTAAAGCTTACCTGAATACAATTTCTGGTGTTCTGATACAAATACAGGCAGGGAGCTGCAGTATTTTGCTTTAGTGTCCTTTGCACAGTGTGCACCTAAAGCTTACCTGAATACAATTTCTGGTGTTCTGATACAAATACAGGCAGGGAGCTGCAGTATTTTGTTTTTTCGTCCTTTGCACAGTGTGGACCTAAAGCTTACCTCAATACAATTGCTGGTGTTCTCATACTAATACCACAGGCAGGGAGTTCAAAATTACAAACAGATTCTACGTAACAACAAACCTACAGTCCCTGTCTTGTTTGCACCGCCTGTATACTGCTGTTCAGAGTATATAGGGCTTGGGGGCCCCACGCCTTCCCTTTTTTTAATTTAGGTGCGGGAGCTGCAGTATTTTGCTTTAGTGTCCTTTGCACAGTGTGCACCAAAAGCTTACCTGAATACAATTGCTGGTGTTCTCATACAAATACAGGCAGGGAGCTGCAGTATTTTGTTTTAGTGTCCTTTGCACAGTGTGCACCTAAAGCTTACCTGAATACAATTGCTGGTGTTCTCATACAAATACAGGCAGGGAGCTGCAGTATTTTGCTTTAGTGTCCTTTGCACGGTGTGCACCAAAAGCTTACCTGAATACCATTGCTGGTGTTCTGATACAAATACAGGCAGGGAGCTGCAGTATTTTGCTTTAGTATCCTTCGCACAGTGTGCACCTAAAGCTTACCTGAATACAATTTCTGGTGTTCTGATACAAATACAGGCAGGGAGCTGCAGTATTTTGTTTTTTCGTCCTTTGCACAGTGTGGACCTAAAGCTTACCTCAATACAATTGCTGGTGTTCTCATACTAATACCACAGGCAGGGAGTTCAAAATTACAAACAGATTCTACGTAACAACAAACCTACAGTCCCTGTCTTGTTTGCACCGCCTGTATACTGCTGTTCAGAGTATATAGGGCTTGGGGGCCCCACGCCTTCCCTTTTTTTAATTTAGGTGCGGGATTCCCCTTAATATCCATACAAGACCCAAAGGGGATGGTAATGGGCTGGGGGGGGGGGGGTGCCCAAGCCATTTTTCTCAATGATTTTCAACCAAATTGCCGGGACCAGATATTACATTAAAGCCGCAAGCAGTTTTAAATGACTTTTTTTCCTTTAGAAATGTCATTTTGTGCAGGGACAGTTCTAAACACGGGAAACACGTGCCACTTCACAGGCATACTATAGACACCCCCCAGGTACGATATTTAAAGGAATATTTCTTCTTTTTTTTTCACTTTATGCATCATTAAAATCACTGCTCCCGAAAAAACGGCCCTTTTTAAAAACATATTTTTGCATTGATACATGTCCCCTGGGGCAGGACCCGGGTCCCCAAACCATTTTTAGGACAATAACTTGCATATTAGCCTTTATAATTAGCACTTTTGATTTCGAACGTTCGGTCCGTTCGTAGGTTCTGGTGCGAACCAAACCGGGGGGGTGTTCGGCTCATCCCTACTATAGACACACATAGACATTTAGACATGCACAATTCAACTTTGTGAAAGCATGTCCTAAATGTTCAAACAGACAATGTAGGGAGGAGAAGGCAATGTAGACAGAGACTTTCCGAATCTTTGCTGCTCAGCAACTGATGCCAAGTTATTCTTCCTTTAAAGTGGTTGTAAACCCACTTAGACAACTTGCACCTACAGGTAAGCCTAAATTAAGGCTTACCTGTAGGTGCAAGAAATATCTCCTTAACCTACATGGTTAAGGAGATATTTACTATAAAGCGATGCGCCGATGACGTCACGCGCATGCGCACTAGCGGGCCGGCTTCATTGGCGGTTTTCTGAATGGGCTCTTGCCGGCCCGAGTGCGCATGCGTGTGACGTCATCGCCGCTCCGGCGAATCACAGCGCCGGAGCGGCGATACACTGATAGGACACCGAGCCAAGATGGCGGCGGTGGTGACCAAGGACCGCTGCGGGGCTTCGATCTCAGGTAAGTCATTCATAATGAGCTAGTATGCTATGCATACTAGCTCATTATACCTCTCTTTTGCAGAGTTTTTTTTTTTTTAAATGCCTTTACTTCCTCTTTAATGAGATTTAATACCGGTTCTAATATAATCTGTGAAGTCACTGGTTTCTCCAAATCAATCTTGTTTTATCCTGTGTTGAGTACTAATGAAGGGGAGAGGTGTTGGCTGTTTTTATATGACTTGTACCAACTTGTACCAACAATTAAAATGATCTTGGACTCCTATCAAATCGGTGCAGGTTATCAGTGCACATAAGTGAAAAACAAAAATTGCTTATTTGCAAAATTGTATAACAGAAACTAAGAAAAACGTTTTTTTTTTTTAAATCACCCAGTCTTTTTTGTTTGTTTAGCAAAAAAATTAAAACCCCAGTGGTAATTAAATACCACCAAAAGAAAGCTCTATTTGTCAGAAAAAAGTAAAAAAATAAATCATTTGGGTTCAGTGTTGCATTATTTTTTAAACTGGAAAACTTTCTGCATCTGTCCTTCCATCCAAAATTGAGTTAATACCTGATCATCAGTATAGTTAACACACACAGGAGTTCTTTCACTGAGAAACTCTGCACTGCAAGCTGTATGTACAGTAGGCAGGGCCGGGACAAGGGGTGGGCAGGAGGGGCGGTTGCCCCTGGCGCAATGATTTATTGCAGGGATTGGGGGCACCCTGACCCTAACCCTAAGGGAAAGGGGGGCGCAGTTTGACATCTTTGCCCTGGGCGCTGGATGACCTTGTCCCGGCACTGACAGTAGGGCTGAGCTTTATGTTCGGGTCGAACATGAGTTCAACACGAACATTGGGTGTTCGCCCGTTCGTGCTAAATTCGAGCGCTGCGTCACGCCCCATAATGCATTGAGAGATCGCAGTGCATTGCTGTATGATAATTGGCCAAAGCATGCACTATGACCCGCATGCTTTGGCCAATCCCAGCGCCGTCAGCAAAGAGAGCTGTAATTGGCCAAAGGCAGGGTGCCTTTGGCCAATTATGGCTCAGGGGGACTAAGTCCACACCCCACACTATATAAGGCCGCCTGCACGTCGGCCCTGTGTAGTGTGTTGCTGGCGTGGACTGAGAGAGAGTGTCATTTAGATTGAGCAGGCAGGCAAGCAGGCAGGCTAATCACTGCAGTGCATTTTATATATATATATATATATATATATATATATATATATATATACAGTCAGTCTCGTGTGTGTGTATATATATATATATATATATATATATATATATATCCACTGCATCCAGTGTAGCTAGATCTGACTGCAGGCCGTTCCTGGTGTACTTTTTCTAATATACAGGCAGGCAGGTTAATGAGTTAGCTGCAGTGCATTTATATATATATATATATATATATATATATATATATATATATATATATTATATATATACTATATATATACACACATATATACACACACACAGTCAGTCTCGTGTATATATATATATATATATATATATTGTGAGGGGGTTAGCTCGGCAGCGGGTGTGTGTGACCCCCGGGATGGGCTCCCCACACAAAAACAGGCCCAGCAAACGGAGGTTGTGGTTTTCAAAATCAAAAAGGTGCGGTTTATTTTCTATTTACAGTGACAAAACACAGCAAAGCAAAAGAAACATAAATAAAATAAATCCTGGTCAACTTGACCTCTGACTAAACATACAGGTTTCCTAACTAACAACTGGGATCAGCCTAGTGCTGTCCTAGTCCCTAAGTCCCTGGTTTTAAATGTCCAAGCAAATAGCCACACAGGCTTTGTCTCACCGCACAGGGGTTCACTCTCCCTAGACAGTCCACACAGGTCTGGTTCCAGGCATGAGCAAACACCTAATGAATCTGGGAGTTCTTATAGAGGCCTAAATGAGCTGACAAGCTTCAGCTGGTCTCATCAACTCCCTGTCTGCACGACGCCCCACACTCTCCCTAGAGGTATGAGTCATCCATGAGCCCACTAGCCTCAGCTGGGCTTATACAACTCTCCACCTAGTTGTATAAGTCGGCGTAAAGCCTGAATCTGGGCGAAATATATCTACCCCCCTGGATGCAACCAGGTGACTTTACCTTCCTGCTGTCACATACCCCCCCCTCTTGTTTTAACCTCGGGGTTGGAACACCAGCAATCAGGCATTCATGTACTCGAGACAAAGCATCCACATTCCCCATTTGAACGCCAGGGCGATGCTTTACTGTGAAGTTGAATTCCTGGAGGGCCAGGAACCACCTATTCACTCTTCTATTTGTTTCCTTGTTTTGAGCCATCCACTTTAACGGAGCGTGATCCGTAACCATGTCAAAGTGCCTACCTAGGAGGTAGTACCGAAGGGAATCTAGAGCCCACTTCACCGCTAAACACTCCTTTTTAACGGTGGCGTAATTTACCTCATGGGACTTCAACTTCCTGCTGAGGTAAATGACTGGGTGCTCTTCCCCGTTCCAGACCTGGGACAATACTGCTCCTAACCCCACATCTGACGCATCACTTTGTACGACAAAGTCTTTAGAGAAGTCGGGTGAGTACAACACTGGCTGGCTACATAAGGCTTGTTTCAAGAATTGGAATGCTGCCTCAGCCTCGGGGGTCCATTTAATCATGACCGACCCTTTCCCCTTCGTCAGGTTGGTTAGGGGCACAGCCTTAGAAGCAAAGTGGGGAATGAATCGCCGATAATACCCAGCGATTCCCAGAAAGGCTCGTACCTGCTTCTTGCTGTTGGGACGTGGCCAACTCTGGATGGCCTCGACTTTGTTGAGTTGGGGTTTTATTACTCCCCTCCCAATGGTGTACCCAAGATATTTGGCCTCCTCCTGCCCAATGGTACACTTCTTGGGGTTAGCCGTAAACCCCGCTTCCCGAACAGAGTCCAGGACTGCTTGCACTTTTGGCAGATGTGAGGCCCAATCTGTGCTATGGACAATTACGTCATCCAGGTAAGCCACAGCATACTTCCGATGGGGCCTCAGCATCTGGTCCATTTTCCGCTGGAATGTGGCCGGCGCATTCTGTAACCCGAACGGCATTCTTTTATATTGGAACGCCCCGTCTGGGGTTACAAATGCGGTTTTCTCTTTGGCCGACTTGGCCAGGGGGATTTGCCAATACCCTTTTGTGAGGTCAAGAGTCGTCATGTATCGGGCTGTTCCCAGCCGGTCGATCAACTCATCTATACGTGGCATGGGGTAGGTGTCAAATTTTGTAACTTTGTTCAACTGACGAAAATCGTTACAAAATCGCCAGCTCCCATCCGGTTTAGGCACCAACACAATGGGACTAGACCAATCACTTTGGGACTCCTCTATCACCCCTAAGTTCAGCATTTTCTGTACTTCCTCCCGTATTGCCTCCCGTCGGGCCTCTGGGATCCGATAGGGTTTTAACTTCACCCTTTCACCGGGCGGGGTAATGATGTCATGCTCTACCCCAGATGTTTGTCCCGGCAGCTCAGAGAATACCTCCTTGTTGCGAAGCACAAACTCCTTAACCTCCTGTTGTTGGGGTTGTGACAAGGTGGCTGCTATTCCAACCTCAGGAATCACGCAACCAGTTTGAGCTGGTGACCAAGTGTCTGCGACTAGGGACTCTCTATCCCTCCAGGCTTTCAACAGATTAACGTGATAGATCTGTTCGGGCTTTCGCCTTCCTGGTTGTCTGACCTTGTAATTCACTTCGCTCACTTTTTCCATTATCTCATAGGGGCCTTGCCATTTGGCAAGGAATTTACTTTCAACCGTAGGGACAAGTACCAGTATCCTATCCCCCGGGGAAAAGGTACGGGTCTTGGCTCCACGGTTGTACACTCTCTGCTGTGCTAACTGCGCTTGGGCCAAATGTTCCTTCACGATGGGCATTACCTGTGCAATTCGGTCTTGCATCAGGGCGACATGCTCAATCACACTCCTGTGGGGAGAACTCTCACTTTCCCAAGTTTCCTTGGCAATATCCAACAGCCCTCTTGGGTGTCTCCCATACAGTAACTCAAAGGGGGAGAATCCCATAGAGGATTGGGGCACCTCCCTAATAGCAAACATCAGATAAGGAAGTAGACAGTCCCAATCCTTTCCATCTCTATCCACCACTTTCTTCAACATTTGTTTTAGGGTTTTGTTGAATCTTTCAACCAGCCCATCGGTTTGGGGGTGATACACAGATGTACGTAATTGCGTCACTTTGAACAATTTACACAGCTCCTTCATAACCCGGGACATAAAGGGTGTACCTTGGTCCGTAAGCAGTTCTTTACAAATACCCACCCGGCTAAACACAAGAGATAGCTCTTTGGCTATGGTTTTGGCCGAGGTATTTCGGAGAGGGATCGCTTCTGGATAACGGGTGGCATAGTCCATTATAACTAATATGTACTGGTGCCCCCTAGCGGACTTGATTATAGGCCCTACCAAATCCATGGCGATCCTCTCAAACGGGACCTCAATGATGGGTAGAGGGACCAGCGGGCTACGGAAATGTGGCATCGGGGCCGACCTCTGACACACAGGGCAGGAGGAACAATAATTTTCTATGTCCTTCATCACCCCCGGCCAATAGAATCTCTGTAATATCCTCTCTCGGGTTTTCTCTGTCCCCAGATGACCTCCAAGAATGTGCCCATGGGCCAACTCCAACACCAACTTCCTGTAAGGTTTGGGCACCACAAGCTGCTCAACGGTTTCTTCTGCCCTTTTTGCCACCCGATACAGTAGGTCCTTCTCTACGCTGAAGTATGGGTAAGTGCAGGTATTATCTGGGTTCACTAACTCGCCATCTATTTTCACTACGTTTTCCCGTGCCTTTATTAGGGCGGGGTCTTTCAACTGTTCTGTGGCAAAGTTTTCCCTGTGAACCTCAAGATCAGAAAACTCCACAGACGGTAGGTTTTCGTCTGAGGAGGTGGGCTCCTCTCCAGTTTCTTGAGTCTCCCCTGCCAATACTGATAAGGGAAATTCCGGAGAGTCCTCACCACTCTCAGGGGAGTTCTGGCTATCACATTCCTGGTACATAGGGGCACCAGTGGGGGGCTCAGGATCATCCCACAGTTCCCAGAACTTCGGAAAATCCCTTCCCACAATGGCGTCATGCGGTAACTGAGATACTAAGCCCACTGGATGAGAGAGGGTACCTTTGGGGGTCTCGAAACACACTGTAGTCACTGGATACTCTCGGGTGTCCCCATGCACACAAATAACAGCTACCTTGCTATTCCCAAAGACCTCTGTTTTAACTAACTCAGCCTTTATCAGGGTCACAAGGCTACCTGAATCCAGCAATACCACAACATTTCTACCATTAACACACATTTTGCATAAATGTTTCTCAGTTCCTCGAATGGCAGTGCATGCGACTGTCGCACACAGCGACTGACGTCTGCCCGTCAGAAAGTCACACTGCATGGGTTCCTCCACAACCGGGCAATTGGCTGCAATATGTCCCGCTTGCCGGCAGCGGTAGCAAACGATCCTTCTTGCCGCCTCTTGAGCCGCTGATTTCCCAGGCTGTTCTCGCCAAACTTGGGGTAGAGCTCCCACCCTCTCACTCTCTCCACCCTCACCCCTTGGAATCCTCTTATCCGCCCCTGGGGATGGTCTGGTCTTAGGGTGGAAAGTCCGAGTGTCTCTGGAAGAGGCCGTCAGGTTCTCTGTAGCCAAGTATTTCTCCACACGATCCACAAGACCATCGGCCGTCTCTGGGTCTCCATGGCTTACCCACTTTTGGATGGCAGTAGGAAGAGCTCTCAAAAACCGATCCATTACAACACGTTCCACAATCTTTGGTGCGGACAAAGTCTCTGGCTGTAGCCACTTTCTGCTCAGGTGAATGAGATCATACATTTGAGACCTGGGGGGTTTTCCAAGCTGGAAAGTCCAGTTATGCACACGCTGAGCCCGGACAGCCTGGGTGACACCCAGCCTTGCCAAAATTTCAGCTTTTAGCATCACATAGTCTTTTGCTTGGTTAGGCTCTAGGTCATAGTAAGCTTTCTGCGATTCACCAGTTAACAGAGGAGCCACCAGTCCAGCCCACTGCTCCTCAGGCCACTTTTCTCTTTCAGCGGTCCTTTCAAATGTGGTCAAAAATACCTCTGGATCATCCTCTCCAGTCATTTTTGTCAATAAACGACTCACCCCAAAGGACGCGGTATTAGTGGGACGGCTTTCCTCACTGGTCTGCGGACGTTGCTGCATTACTGCTTCCATCTGTTGTTGTAGTCTCTGCTCTTGCTTCTGCAACAGGTCTATGAAGCGGGCCTCAGATTGCTGCTGGGCTTGTTGCTGAGCCTCCAGACTCTGTTGCAAAGTTGCGTTTGTCTGCTGCTGGGCTGCAAGGCTCTGTTGATGAGCTTGCTGCTGGGCTGCGAAGTTCTGTTGTTGAGCTGCAAGGCTCTTTTGCAAACCTGCATTTGTCTGCTGTTGATTGGCATTTGCTAGAGCCAGCTGCTTCAGTATCTCCTCCATGCTGGCTTAACAAAAAACTGCCACTGGTTCTCCACCAACTGTGAGGGGGTTAGCTCGGCAGCGGGTGTGTGTGACCCCCGGGATGGGCTCCCCACACAAAAACAGGCCCAGCAAACGGAGGTTGTGGTTTTCAAAATCAAAAAGGTGCGGTTTATTTTCTATTTACAGTGACAAAACACAGCAAAGCAAAAGAAACATAAATAAAATAAATCCTGGTCAACTTGACCTCTGACTAAACATACAGGTTTCCTAACTAACAACTGGGATCAGCCTAGTGCTGTCCTAGTCCCTAAGTCCCTGGTTTTAAATGTCCAAGCAAATAGCCACACAGGCTTTGTCTCACCGCACAGGGGTTCACTCTCCCTAGACAGTCCACACAGGTCTGGTTCCAGGCATGAGCAAACACCTAATGAATCTGGGAGTTCTTATAGAGGCCTAAATGAGCTGACAAGCTTCAGCTGGTCTCATCAACTCCCTGTCTGCACGACGCCCCACACTCTCCCTAGAGGTATGAGTCATCCATGAGCCCACTAGCCTCAGCTGGGCTTATACAACTCTCCACCTAGTTGTATAAGTCGGCGTAAAGCCTGAATCTGGGCGAAATATATCTACCCCCCTGGATGCAACCAGGTGACTTTACCTTCCTGCTGTCACAATATATATATATAAATATAATGTAAAGTTGGGGACCATTAGCTCTCGTGGTAGATGCGTTTTTACAGTGACTCAAGCCAGTCAGGAACTATATTTTAGGGCATGGTAGCCCATTTTTATTAAAAAGGCAAAATAAAAGTCCAAACAAAGGTTTCCCACGCAGGGATTCTTCTCCATCAAATACACAGAAAATGCTAGCCCACATCTGTAGCAGTACTTCTGTACTTTATCCTGGCCACCCAGACCACCGGACTCCTCAAAGTAGACGGCTTCCCTTTAGCGTCAACAGATCTACCTCTTGCAGTCACAAACGTTCTGGCTGCCTCCTACAGCCTCTCTGGCTCCTGAAGACCGCCTGTCTCTTGGTGTGGAGCTGTCTCCAACTGGGAGCCATGAGGTCTTCCCATACATTCATTATAAGGGCTGTGCTCACCTAAGCACACACCCTGCTGGTAATCAACAAAGTCTGGATACAGGGTTGGAGATCCCGTCCCTCCCAAGACACTGTGGAATCTCCAAACTACAGAGCCTCATTCCGGAATACCAAAACCTGGAGAAAGCTGCAAAAGCAGTCTTCTCCAGTCCACATCTACGCTCTGTAGTCTTGCACCTCGCAAATGTGCATACCCTGTGTCCAGAAAACTGTCCATTTTACAGTGACAGTAGCTCCTACTGTCACTATATATATATCCACTGCATCCAGTGTAGCTAGATCTGACTGCAGGCCGTTCCTGGTGTACTTTTTCTAATATACTTCAGGTAGGCAGGTTAATCAGTTAGCTGCAGTGCATTTAATATATTTATACAGTCTCGTACATATATATATCCACTGCATCCAGTCCAGCCAAGCCTATACCTGACTGAAGGCCATTCCTGGTGTACTTTTTCAAATATACTTTCAGGCAGGCAGGTGATTCAGTGAGCTGCAGTCCATTTAATATATATATATATATATACTGTATATACACAGTCTCGTACATATATATATCCACTGCATCCAGTCCAGCCAAGCCTATATCTGACTGCAGGCCATTCCTGATGTACTTTTTCAAATATACTTTCAGGCAGGCAGGTGATTCAGTGAGCTGCAGTCCATTTAATATATATATATATATATATATTGTGAGGGGGCTAGCTCGGCAGCGGGTATGTGTGACCCCCGGGATGGGCTCCCCACCCAAAAACAGGCCCAGCAGACGGAGGTTGTGGTTTTCAAAATCAAAAAAAGGTGCGGTTTATTTTCTATTTACAGTGACAAAAACACAGCAAGGCAAAAAAAACAAACACAAAATAAATCCTGGTCAACTTGACCTCTGACTAAACTTACAGGTTTCCTAACTAACGACTGGGATCAGCCTAGTGCTGTCCTAGTCCCTGGTTTTAAATGTCCAAGCAAAATATAGCCACACAGGCTTTCTCTCACCGCACAGGGGTTCACTCTCCCTAGACAGTCCACACAGGTCTGCTTCCAGGCATGAGCCAACATCTAATGAATCTGGGCTTTCTTATAGAGGCCTAAATGAGCTGACAAGGTTCAGCTGGACTCATCAACTCCCTGTCTGCACGACGCCCAGCCCTCTCCCTAGAGGTATGAGTCATCAATGAGCCCACTAGCCTTATACAACTCTCCACCTAGTTGTATAAATCGGCGTAAAGCCTGAATCTGGGCGAAATATATCTACCCCCCTGGATGCAACCAGGTGACTTTACCTTCCTGCTGTCACATACCCCCCCCTCTTGTTTTAACCTCGGGGTTGGAACACCAGCAATCAGGCATTCATGTACTCGAGACAAAGCATCCACATTCCCCATTTGAACGCCAGGGCGATGCTTTACTGTGAAGTTGAATTCCTGGAGGGCCAGGAACCACCTATTCACTCTTCTATTTGTTTCCTTGTTTTGAGCCATCCACTTTAACGGAGCGTGATCCGTAACCATGTCAAAGTGCCTACCTAGCAGGTAGTACCGAAGGGAATCTAGAGCCCACTTCACCGCTAAACACTCCTTTTCAACGGTGGCGTAATTTACCTCATGGGACTTCAACTTCCTGCTGAGGTAAATGACTGGGTGCTCTTCCCCGTTCCAGACCTGGGACAATACTGCTCCTAACCCCACATCTGACGCATCACTTTGTACGACAAAGTCTCTAGAGAAGTCGGGTGAGTACAACACTGGCTGGCTACATAAGGCTTGTTTCAAGAATTGGAATGCTGCCTCAGCCTCGGGGGTCCATTTAATCATGACCGACCCTTTCCCCTTCGTCAGGTTGGTTAGGGGCACAGCCTTAGAAGCAAAGTGGGGAATGAATCGCCGATAATACCCAGCGATTCCCAGAAAGGCTCGTACCTGCTTCTTGCTGTTGGGACGTGGCCAACTCTGGATGGCCTCGATTTTGTTGAGTTGGGGTTTTATTACTCCCCTCCCAATGGTGTACCCAAGATATTTGGCCTCCTCCTGCCCAATGGTACACTTCTTGGGGTTAGCCGTAAACCCTGCTTCCCGAACAGAGTCCAGGACTGCTTGCACTTTTGGCAGATGTGAGGCCCAATCTGTGCTATGGACAATTACGTCATCCAGGTAAGCCGCAGCATACTTCCGATGGGGCCTCAGCATCTGGTCCATTTTCCGCTGGAATGTGGCCGGCGCATTCTGTAACCCGAACGGCATTCTTTTATATTGGAACGCCCCGTCTGGGGTTACAAATGCGGTTTTCTCTTTGGCTGACTTGGCCAGGGGGATTTGCCAATACCCTTTTGTGAGGTCAAGAGTCGTCATGTATCGGGCTGTTCCCAGCCGGTCGATCAACTCATCTATACGTGGCATGGGGTAGGTGTCAAATTTTGTAACTTTGTTCAACTGACGAAAATCGTTACAAAATCGCCAGCTCCCATCCGGTTTAGGCACCAACACAATGGGACTAGACCAATCACTTTGGGACTCCTCTATCACCCCTAAGTTCAGCATTTTCTGTACTTCCTCCCGTATTGCCTCCCGTCGGGCCTCTGGGATCCGATAGGGTTTTAACTTCACCCTTTCACCGGGCGGGGTAATAATGTCATGCTCTACCCCAGATGTTTGTCCCGGCAGCTCAGAGAATACCTCCTTGTTGCGAAGCACAAACTCCTTAACCTCCTGTTGTTGGGGTTGTGACAAGGTGGCTGCGATTCCAACCTCAGGAATCACGCAACCAGTTTGAGCTGGTGACCAAGTGTCTGCGACTAGGGACTCTCTATCCCTCCAGGCTTTCAACAGATTAACGTGATAGATCTGTTCGGGCTTTCGCCTTCCTGGTTGTCTGACCTTGTAATTCACTTCGCTCACTTTTTCCATTATCTCGTAGGGGCCTTGCCATTTGGCAAGGAATTTACTTTCAACCGTAGGGACAAGTACCAATATCCTATCCCCCGGGGAAAAGGTACGGGTCTTGGCTCCACGGTTGTACACTCTCTGCTGTGCCAACTGCGCTTGGGCCAAATGTTCCTTCACGATGGGCATTACCTGTGCAATTCGATCTTGCATCAGGGCGACATGCTCAATCACACTCCTGTGGGGAGAACTCTCACTTTCCCAAGTTTCCTTGGCAATATCCAACAGCCCTCTTGGGTGTCTCCCATACAGTAACTCAAAGGGGGAGAATCCCGTAGAGGATTGGGGCACCTCCCTAATAGCAAACATCAAATAAGGAAGTAGACAGTCCCAATCCTTTCCATCCCTATCCACCACTTTCTTCAACATTTGTTTTAGGGTTTTGTTGAATCTTTCAACCAGCCCATCGGTTTGGGGGTGATACACAGATGTACGTAATTGCGTCACTTTGAACAATTTACACAGCTCCTTCATAACCCGGGACATAAAGGGTGTACCTTGGTCCGTAAGCAGTTCTTTACAAATACCCACCCGGCTAAAAACAAGAGATAGCTCTTTGGCTATGGTTTTGGCCGAGGTATTTCTGAGAGGGATCGCTTCTGGATAACGGGTGGCATAGTCCATTATAACCAATATGTACTGGTGCCCCCTAGCGGACTTGATTATAGGACCTACCAAATCCATTGCGATTCTCTCAAACGGGACCTCAATGATGGGTAGAGGGACCAGCGGGCTACGGAAGTGTGGCATCGGGGCCGACCTCTGACACACAGGGCAGGAGGAACAATAATTTTCTATGTCCTTCATCAGCCCAGGCCAATAGAATCTCTGTAATACCCTCTCTCGGGTTTTCTCTGTCCCCAGATGACCTCCAAGAATGTGCCCATGGGCCAACTCCAACACCAACTTCCTGTAAGGTTTGGGCACCACCAGCTGCTCAACGGTTTCTTCTGCCCTTTTTGCCACCCGATACAGTAGGTCCTTCTCTACGCTGAAGTATGGGTAAGTGCAGGTATTATCTGGGTTCACTAACTCGCCATCTATTTTCACTACGTTTTCCCGTGCCTTTATTAGGGCGGGGTCTTTCAACTGTTCTGTGGCAAAGTTTTCCCTGTGAACCTCAAGATCAGAAAACTCCACAGACGGTAGGTTTTCGTCTGAGGAGGTGGGCTCCTCTCCAGTTTCTTGAGTCTCCCCTGCCAATACTGACAAGGGAAATTCGGGAGAGTCCTCACCACTCTCAGAGGAGTTCTGGCTATCATATTCCTGGTACATAGGGGCACCAGTGGGGGGCTCATGATCATCCCACAGTTCCCAGAACTTCGGAAAATCCCTTCCCACAATGGCGTCATGCGGTAACTGAGACACTAAGCCCACTGGATGAGAAAGGGTACCTTTGGGGGTCTCGAAACACACTGTAGTCACTGGATACTCTCGGGTGTCCCCATGCACACAAATAACGGCTACCTTGCTATTCCCAGAGACCTCTGTTTTAACTAACTCAGCCTTTATCAGGGTCACAAGGCTACCTGAATCCAGCAATACCACAACATTTCTACCATTAATACACATTTTGCATAAATGTTTCTCAGTTCCCCGAATGGCAGTGCATGCGACTGTCGCACACAGCGACTGACGTCTGCCCGTCAGAAAGTCACACTGCATGGGTTCCTCCAAAACCGGGCAATTTGCTGCAATATGTCCCGCTTGCCGGCAGCGGTAGCAAATGATCCTTCTTGCCGCCTCTTGAGCCGCTGATTTCCCAGGCTGTTCTCGCCAAACTTGGGGTAGAGCTCCCACCCTCTCACTCTCTCCACCCTTACCCCTTGGAATCATCTTATCCGCCCCTGGGGATGGTCTGGTCTTAGGGTGGAAAGTCCGAGTGTCTCTGGAAGAGGCCGTCAGGTTCTCTGTAGCCAAGTATTTCTCCACACGATCCACAAGACCATCGGCCGTCTCTGGGTCTCCATGGCTTACCCACTTTTGGATGGCAGTAGGAAGAGCTCTCAAAAACCGATCCATTACAACACGTTCCACAATCTTTGGTGCGGACAAAGTCTCTGGCTGTAGCCACTTTCTGCTCAGGTGAATGAGATCATACATTTGAGACCTGGGGGGTTTTCCAAGCTGGAAAGTCCAGTTATGCACACGCTGAGCCCGGACAGCCAGGGTGACACCCAGCCTTGCCAATATTTCAGCTTTTAGCATCACATAGTCTTTTGCTTGGTCAGGCTCTAGGTCATAGTAAGCTTTCTGCGATTCACCCGTTAACAGAGGAGCCACCAGTCCAGCCCACTGCTCCTCAGGCCACTTTTCTCTTTCAGCGGTCCTTTCAAATGTGGTCAAAAATACCTCTGGATCATCCTCTCCAGTCATTTTTGTCAATAAACGACTCACCCCAAAGGACGCGGTATTAGTGGGACGGCTTTCCTCACCGGTCTGCGGACGTTGCTGCATTACTGCTTCCATCTGTTGTTGTAGTCTCTGCTCTTGCTTCTGCAACAGGTCTATGAAGCGGGCCTCAGATTGCTGTTGGGCTTGTTGCTGAGCCTCCAGACTCTGTTGTAAAGTTGCAAGGCTCTGTTGATGAGCTTGCTGCTGGGCTGCAAGGCTCCTTTGCAAACCTGCATTTGTCTGCTGTTGATTGGCATTTGCTAGAGCCAGCTGTTTCAGTATCTCCTCCATGCTGGCTTAAAAAAAAACTGCCACTGGTTCTCCACCAACTGTGAGGGGGCTAGCTCGGCAGCGGGTATGTGTGACCCCCGGGATGGGCTCCCCACCCAAAAACAGGCCCAGCAGACGGAGGTTGTGGTTTTCAAAATCAAAAAAAGGTGCGGTTTATTTTCTATTTACAGTGACAAAAACACAGCAAGGCAAAAAAAACAAACACAAAATAAATCCTGGTCAACTTGACCTCTGACTAAACTTACAGGTTTCCTAACTAACGACTGGGATCAGCCTAGTGCTGTCCTAGTCCCTGGTTTTAAATGTCCAAGCAAAATATAGCCACACAGGCTTTCTCTCACCGCACAGGGGTTCACTCTCCCTAGACAGTCCACACAGGTCTGCTTCCAGGCATGAGCCAACATCTAATGAATCTGGGCTTTCTTATAGAGGCCTAAATGAGCTGACAAGGTTCAGCTGGACTCATCAACTCCCTGTCTGCACGACGCCCAGCCCTCTCCCTAGAGGTATGAGTCATCAATGAGCCCACTAGCCTTATACAACTCTCCACCTAGTTGTATAAATCGGCGTAAAGCCTGAATCTGGGCGAAATATATCTACCCCCCTGGATGCAACCAGGTGACTTTACCTTCCTGCTGTCACAATATATATATATATATATATATATATATACATACACAGTCTCGTACATATATATATCCACTGCATCCAGTCCAGCCAAGTCTATATCTGACTGCAGGCTATTCCTGGTGTACTTTTTCAAATATACTTCAGGCAGTATTTTGCTAATCAAAATTTACAGCATGTCCGGAAGGCCACCAAGGAGAGGCAGACGCTCACAGGCCACTAAAAGAGGGCAAGCAGGCTGTGTCTACAGTCAACAGTGCTGGTCGTGGACATGGTGCATCCTCAGCATGTGGCCGTGGGGCACGCGTGTCCTTTTTTTCTGCAGCTGGTGGTGTTATTGAGCCACAACATGCAGAAGAGTTGATGGAATGGATAACAAAGCCGTCCTCATCCTACTCATCCTCTGTCAGCAGATTGCACCGTTGCTGTTTGCAACATATGTCTGAAGCGTATAAAAGCGTGGCCAAAACAGCAGCCGCTTGGGCACCACATGCTTGACCAGACATATGTTGAACTCCCATGCAGTCCGTTGGGAACAGCACTTAAAAGACCCACATCAAAGAACAAGGCGGACCTCTCCTTGCTCCTCATCAGCTGGGATCTCCAACCCCACTATACCTCCAGTCCTCTCAGAAACCTGCACTGAGAGGAATGAAGGTGTAGAATTAGGTGTCTCAAGTACTTGTGGGCAATCTGCTAGCGGTACACCAACATCCGATTGTAGCAGGAAAAATTCCCTACCCCAGTTGCTAAACCGTCTATAGAAATTCGGTCCCAGCCATCCACATGCTCAGCGTCTGAATGCTAGCTTGGTCAAATTTCTAGCACTGCAACTGCTGCCTTTTCAGCTGGTAGACTCTGCCCCCTTTCGTGAATTTGTGGAATGTGCGGTACCTCAGTGGCAGGTTCCCAAACGCCATTTCTTTTCACGGAAGGCCATTCCAGCTCTCTACCGGCATGTAAAGGGCAATGTCTTGGCCTCATTGGACAGGGCGGTCAGCAGTAAGGTGCATATTACCGCTGACTCATGGTCCAGCAGGCATGGACAGGGACGTTACCTTTCTTTTACGGGGCACTGGGTAACTCTGCTGGCAGCTGGGAAGGATGCAGGACAAGGTGCAGTAGTGCTGGAGGTTGTTCCGCCACCACACCTCCAAAATGCTAGTAGTGGTGATTCTACCACAGCTCTCTCCTCCACCCCTCCTCCTCTTCTTCCTCTATGGCCTCTTCCTCTGCAGATTTGTCCTCTGAACCAGCGGAGCTCTGTAGGCATTCAAGGGGCTATGCAAGCACTCAGGCAAAAAGATGCCATGCGGTGCTTGAGGTGGTCTGCTTAGGGGACAGGAGCCACACTGGGGCAGAGATTCTGTCAGCTCAGAGGTGGTTGACGCCACGCCAGCTTCAGCCAGGAATGGTTGTATACGACAATGGCACCAACCTCCTCTCCACCCTCCAACAGGGACACTTGACCCATGTTCCCTGTTTGGCTCACGTCCTGAATTTGGTGGTGCAGCGGTTCTTGAGCAGGTACCCGGGCTTACAGGATCTCCTGAGGCAGGCCAGGAAAGTCTGTGGTCATTTCCGCCGGTCATATAATGCCAGTGCTCGGCTGGCTGACCTTCAAAAGGAATGCAACCTGCCCACGAACCGCCTCATTTGTGACATGCCCACCAGCTGGAACTCAACGTTGGCAATGCTGCAGCGGCTGCGCACGCAGCAGAGGGCCATCAATGAGTACCTGTGTGAGTATGGCACCAGGACAGGGGAGCTTGGCTTAGAATGCATGCACTGTCCTGTCACCATTTGAGGAGGCCACAAGGATGGTGAGCAGTGACAGTGCATGCATCAGTGATACTGTCCCTCTTGTCTTCCTGTTGGAGCACACGCTTTGTGGAATAATGGACAGGGCACTTGAGGCAGAACAACGGGAGAAAGAGGAGGACTTCCTTACCTCTCAAGGAACCCTTTATCCAGATAGTATTCCTGCAGGCCCGCCGATCACACAGGAAGAGGAGGATGAGGAGGAGGATTTTGTCAGCATGGAGGTGGAGCATAACACTAGTAGTACAACAGCTACAACTCCATTTGGACACCCACAAACTCTTGGACCCACTACAATCAGGCTTCCGCCCAGGCCATGGCACAGAAACAGCACTTCTCAAAATATGGGATGACGCCCTTGAAGCAGCAGATGACGGAGAATCATGTCTCCTGGTACTGCTGGACCTCAGTGCAGCGTTCGACACAGTAGACCACAAAACTCTACTCATTCGCCTTAAAGAAGTAGCAGGAGTCGCAGACCCTGACCTACCCTGGTTCGCATCCTTCCTATATAATCATTCCCAGACAGTGAAACTAGGAGCCTTCACCTCTGAAACTCGCGCAATTTCTTGCAGAGTCCCTCAAGGATCACCCCTGTCACCCGTGCTCTTTAACATCTACCTCCGCCCACTCCTCAAAATCATCAGAAAACAGGACCTGTGCTACCACTCATACGCCGACGACAGCCAACTCTACTTTCGTATCACCGGAAAAAAAAAGACCAATATCACGGATTGGAAAATTGCCTCACATTGATCGATGATTGGATGACTGAGAGTTCCCTCAAACTCAATGGATCCAAAACAGAACTCCTTCTCCTCCACGCAAACCGAAAGTCAAAAACTAAAACTTCTTGGACACCACCCACCATTCTTGGACAGACCATTACCCCAAGCACCAAAGTCAAAAGTCTCATGCCGCGTACACACGATCGTGATTCACGGCGGTGAAAACACCGCCGTGAATCACGACGGGAAAAACGAGGGAACCGCTTGGTTCCCTACACACGTCCGTTTTTCCCGACATTTTTTTTTTGGTCGTGAAAAACGACCGTGTGTGGGCCCCGTGGCAGTGTTTCCCTATGGGAAAACTGCCGCGGGAAAAAACGACGGGAAAACGACGAGAAAAATTAGAGCATGTTCTAATTTTTCTCGTCGTGAAAAATGTTGTTTTTCCCGTCGTGAAAAATGACAAAATGCCCACACACGATCGTTTTTCTCGTCCAAAGGAAATTTTTTAATTTTTCTCGACGGGAAAAACGGTCGTGTGTACGCGGCATTAGATTCACCTTTGACTCTGAGATGTCGATGGATGCACAAATAGGATCAGTAGTCAGCGGATCTCATCATCTCCTCCGCCTGCTGCGTAGACTCATCCCCTTCATCCCAGAAGAGGACACAGCAGTAGTAGTTGGAACAATTATCAACTCCCGACTCGACTACGCAAACTCCCTCTACCTCGGACTACCCAAATACCAGATTTTGCGAGTACAAGTCATCCAGAACACGGCAGCCAGACTGGTAACAGGGAAAAAACCTTGGGAATCCATCACCCCTTCACTGAGGACCCTTCATTAGCTAACTGTAAAGGATCGGGTCACATTCAAGACCCTCTGTCTCACCCACAAGTGCACACAAGGAAACGCTCCTCAATATTTATGCGAGAAGATAAAACACTACACCCCCAATCGCATCCTCCGATCAACCAACCAAAACCTCCTTCACATCCCCAAGTCCCGCTACAAATCAAAGGGAGAACGAAGATTTGCAGTCCAAGGACCACGGCTATGGAACGCTCTACCCACAGACATCCGCATGGAAGAAAACCATCGGGCCTTCAGGAAAAGACTCAAGACCCACCTCTTCTGATTGATCAGGACGTCACTGGATGTAAAGCGCCTTGAGGCAATTTAGTTTGCATTCGTATCGCTATACAAGTTATTCACTCACTCACTCAACACTCAGCATCAGCAGCAGTCTTCAAGGGATCGTTTTCAGTCCCCAGAAAGACATGGAGTTGTACTTGGCTGGGAGGAGGTGGCTGCGGATCATGTGATCCTTAGTGACCGTTTGATTTTTCGTGTTTAGGTCCCATAGACTTTAACAATGTTTGAATGGTCGCACAAATTTTCGGTCCGTTTGCATATTCTGCCGTGGACTGAACCGGGACAGTGTTCGGCTAATCCATAATGTACAGAATATAATTAGACTGAAGGCTGCCTGTGGCACCTTCTTCCTATTAACAGTATGCTTACACCAGTTATTAAATCACATACTTCTAAACCAAACATTTAAACTGGAACTTTACCCATAACAATTTGATAAAAAATAATGTTCTTTAGCAAGGAAATTAAAGCGGACCTTCAGTAATTTTTTTCAACTTTCCATCTATTAAATCTTCTGCCCTTGTTGTTTTAACTTTGGATAGTAAAACATTTTTTTTCTGACAGTAAATACCTTATACAGCCCACTTCCTGTTTCTTGTGTGGTAAAATGCCTAGGCTTATGACATCATGTACAGTTCTCTCTTTCACTCTCTCTCTCACTCTTGTGACAGTTTGCCAGGAAGGGAGGGGGGCGGATGAGTCATAAAAAAAACAATGAGAGCTGCAGAGCTGGAGGTGTGCCTCTGTGTAAATCTAGAAAGTGAACAGGCAGCAGCCCACAGTTAAAATGATTGCAGCCAGACTCTGCAAGATTTCTTCTTGCTGAAGGTTGCCAATTTGCTGATGCCCAGAGCCCCTGATCAGCCTCTACAAATTTGGCACAGTGCCTAAAAACAGAGAGCGACTGAGCATGTTTGAAGCAGGGTGAGACTGTGTATTACTGGATTTTAAACCAAAATGTTCTGCTGCATGTGTGCAGTAAAACTTTTTATATTTTTAATGTGATTTTAAATTAATACCTAATAAAAATGAAAAAAACTTTTTAGGATTTGTATTGTTTAGCACCATAAAAATCCCACATATGTGGAAATTGGTTTATATCATTTTGGGGACATTAGTGCTATTTCTTGATCTCCTGATCCAGTAATACTTTATGTAAAACATAACTGGATTTTAAACAGTATAGGCACTTATTTTTAATGTTTTACAAAGTTATACCTTCAAAAGTGGCCAGCCTGAAGTGATCTAGCAGAGCTTAAAGTGTTATTAAACCCACAACAGTAAAATCACTCTGTATATGCAGTAAAGCATGCTTGTTATACTGACTGCAGAACCTAAGGGGTTAATCCCTCTGCATTGCTTAAAAAAAGCTGCTTAGTCTTGTATGCACAGATCCTCCTCTTCTTCCACTGACTCCAAAACATGTCTGAATAAGACAGAGCATTTGGAGTCAGGCTGCACATGCTTATTTTGATGTGTATTGCTAGAGAGTTTTTTATTTTCTTGGGTGTGATCAGCACAGGGCCAATCAGCACTCTCCAGACAGAGGGTCAGGGGTCCTGGATTCTGATAGGACAGCTCAGTGCAGTATGAAAACTCCTCCTACAATCTTTCATCTAGTCATATTTACTAAAACGATTGCATTCCATGATCTGTGTACTGTGGGAGACCAGATAAAGTAAATGCAGGGTCCTGGGTTTAGTAATACTTTAAAGTGGCTGTAAGGGCCCAAGGTTTTTTTTCTTTTCCTCCATGCATGAGGGTAAAAAAAACCTTCTGTGCATCTTCTGTGCAGCAGCAACCCCCCTCCAGCTCCCCCTAAAGCTTACCTGAGCCCAGTGATCAATCCAGTGATGTTCACAAGAGCCTTGGCTCTCCTAGGTCTCTCCCTCCTCATTGGTAGCCATTGGCTCCCGTTACTGTCAATCACAGCCGGTGTGTCAATGAGGAGAGAGTGGGGGCGGGGTCTAGCCATGCTCTATGTGTGAATGGACAAACAGAGCAGCGGTTCAGGAGCAAGACAGCTCGAGTGTCCCCATAGTAAGCTGCTTGCTATGGGGGCACTAGGCAGGAGGGAGGGGACTTGAGCGCCGCCAGGGGACCTGAGAAGAGGAGGATCAGGGCTGCTCTTTGAAAATCCACTGCACAGAGCAGGTAAGTATAACATGTTTGTTTAAAAAAAAAAAAAAAAAAAACTTTAATATCACTCACTTAAAGTGGATGTAAACCTACTCTCATCCTTTCTAAACTACTGCCATAGTGCTGATCTATAAGGATTTATATGCCCTCTGCATGTATCCTTATCTGTCAAATGTCTCCCCTCTGTCTGTTATGAGACCTGAAAAACTGCAGATTCTGTGGGTGGATCTGTTGTCTGGAGCTCGGTGGGTGGAGTCGTGATGTCAGTAGACTCCCCGCCCACCTCTACACTCCCCTTGTCAACATGCATTTTCTCATGTGTATTCCTTACACTGAACTTCTGCTATGATCACTAACATCCAGTCAAAATCCAGAAAAGTAACCACATGACTTCAGAAAAGGAGTGGGGGTGGGAATGAAAAAATAATGCCTGTCTCAAGCTTAGTGCATGAGATATGTAAATAACCTGACATTCACAGCAAGGGGGCGGAACGGACAAAAGTGTTCTCCTGTTTGTCCGTTTATCTCACTGAAAAAAGAAAAGAGGATTGCTCAGAGCTGGATTAACTCTTTGTGGCAAGACCTGGCACAAATGATAGGAAACCGTATACACTACATTGTGACAGCAAAACAAAATTAAAAAAAAAATTTGGGTTTACATCCACTTTAACTTTCTGACTAAAGTTCCACTTTAATAGATAAAGGCTGATCAAAAGCTGTTGTCAAAATTGAGGTATCTAGCAAAGATGGATTAAACAAATGCAAAATAGAAAAAAAAATGTGTAATCAGTTGACAGCAAATATAGCTGTTCATTCAGCTAAATTGTGGCCAAAGTGATACTAAAGGTTCGTTTTTTTTTTAAAATAACAAACGTGTCATACTTACTTTCACTGTGCAGTTAGTTTTGCACAGAGTGGCCCCGATCCAGTGCTGGGACAAGGCCATTTGGTGCCCAGGGCGAAGATGGCAAACTGCGCCCCCCCCCCGTTTTTAAGAAAGAATCAATGTTGTTTCAAAACAAGAATATACTTAAAGCAATAGAACAAAGGACTGTTCCCCCCTCTTGTCGAGCCCCGGCCATCTGAATTTCAGCGGTGGGTGTGTTTTGGAAGTGCCTGATTAGAGCCATAGGCTCTAATAGGCTTCCTAATTAGAGCCTGTGGGCTCTAATAGGCTTCCAAATTGCTAGGCAGCGGGCACACTGCTGTGCGGTCTCTGCTTACGTAGGGCTTTGTTAGGGAATCGCTTCCCTAACACTGACCTGCCTCTCAGCCAATCAGGTGCACCGGGTCTGGTTACCGGTCACCTGATTGGCTGAAGCGACAGGCGCTGTGACACAGTGTCACTGTGTCATAGCAGAAGACGGAAGAAGGGAGAAGACATTGAGAACTCGGAGGACAGCTTTGACCGAGACAGGTAAGTGCCGGGTGGGGGGGTGGGGCACACTGGCGGCATTTGATGAGGCAAATCTGGCAGCACACTGGCGGCATTTGATGGGGCAAATCTGGCAGCACACTGGCGGCATTTAATGGGGCAAACTGGCAGCACACTGGCGGCAATTGATGGGGAAAACTGTCAGCACACTGGCGGCAATTGATGGGGCAAACTGGCAGCACACTGGCGGCAATTGATGGGCACACACTGGCAGCAATTGATTGGGCACACTGGCAACAATTGATGGTTAGCAGTAGAGGGGGACTACAAGTGAAATATCTCCTAAACGGAGCATGTTTAGGAGATATTTCCACTACCTATGGGTAAGCCTTATTCTAGGGGTAAACTGGCAGCACACTGGCGGCAATTGATGGGCACACTGGCAGCACACTGGCGGCAATTGATGGGCACACACTGGCAGCAATTGATGAGGCACGCTGGCAGCACACTGGCGGCAATTGATGGGCACACACTGGCAGCAATTGATTGGGCACACTGGCAAGAATTGATGGTTAGCAGTAGCGGCGGACTACAAGTGAAATATCTCCTAAACGGCGCATGTTTAGGAGATATTTCCACTACCTATGGGTAAGCCTTATTCTAGGGGTAAACTGGCAGCACACTGGCGGCAATTGATGGGCACACTGGCAGCAATTGATGAGGCACGCTGGCAGCACACTGGCGGCAATTGATGGGCACACACTGGAAACAATTGATGGTTAGCAGTAGCGGCGGACTACAAGTGAAATATCTCCTAAAAGGCGCATGTTTAGGAGATATTTTCACTACCTATAGGTAAGCCTTATTCTAGGCTTACCTATGGGTAGAAGTACAAAAAAAGGGTTTACAACCACTTTAAAAGGTTTCTTAAAAGTTTTCAGTAATTAATATATTTTTATCAGTTGTCTGTATGGTATGTTAATATTCTTCTTAGACCCCTTTCACACTGGGTCGCTTTGCAGGCGCTACAGCGCTAAAAATAGCGCCTGCAAAACCGACCTGAAACAGCCGCTGCTGTCTCTCCAATGTGAAAGCCCTGAGGGCTTTCACACTTGAGCGGTGCGCTAGCAGGATGGTAAAAAAAAGTCCTGCTAGCCGCATCTTTGGAGTGGTGTGTTTACCGCTCCTCTACCGCTCCTGCCCATTGAAATTAATGGGCACCGCGGCTATTAACCCTTTTTCGGGCCGCTAGCAGGGGTTAAAAGCGTCCCGCTATCGGCCAAAAACCTCCGCAAAAACGGCGTTAAAGTGCAGCTAAAAATAGCGGCGCTTTACCGCCGACGCCGCCCCCGCCCCAGTGTGAAAGCGGCCTAAGAGGTACAATTAAAGTCCCACATCATCTGCACGCGGGGCCAACCCCCCCTATCTTCAGGTATATACCCCTACATATGCTTATGTAGAGAAGGAATATGCAAATGGTAACATCAAAGAAAAAAAGAAAAACAAAAAAACAAAACCATAACAAGGGGGAACCCAAGACCATAAAAACATTGTGACATAGGTTTTTCCATCTTTAGAGGCCAATCTGTATGATCAACCTACCCATGTTACTGACTAGCATGTCCTACTGAAGATGATCAAGATCCCACAAGGGTCTGTCCAGACCACCTCACACCTTTATCTCTCCAGACACCGATTTGATCCATCCAGCCCACACTTTGTTACATTTTTTCGGACACCCCCTGGAAATGTAAGTTAACTTATATTTTGGGAGGGCTCCATTAACCAGGTCAATCCAGTAGTGGAGCGACGGAGGCCTATCATCCTTCCACTTCAAAGCCAATGCTTTCTTAGCATGGAAGAAAAGTGTTCTCAAACGTTTTTTTAGAGTCGGATAAATCCTCATCGCCAAGGACAACGAGTATGCATCTGGCCGGGTCACATATATTCGGGAGAGCCAGTCTCTCCTCCAAGAATGACATAACATTCGACCAGAATCTGCTCACCTGCGGACATAGCCATACCATATGAAAGAAATCACCTATCTCCACCCCACATCTGTTGCACTCAGGAGATTCCACCCTGCCCATCTTATGAAGCCGCTTCGGAGTGTAATATACTCGATGCAGGAAGTTAAATTGAACGACTTTACCTCTGGCCGAAATCACAGACGGCAACAATGATGCGGTGACTGTAGCCCAAGATTCCTCAGTGAGAGCTGGAATATCACCTCTCCACTGCGCCTCCACCCTCTCCATCCTAGGGGATGAGGATGTCATTAAGGAGAAATAATATCTCTATACTAGTTTTGAGTGGTCTTCCTCAAGTAACAGTTTCTCCAGTTCCGAGTTCTTCAGCTGGATCTCCCGCAGACCAAATTGAGCCGCTACAGCATGGCGCAGCTGAAGATACCTATAAAAGTAATTGTTGGGGCACTTACATTCAATCTGAAGGTCCCTGAATGTCCTAAAAGTCTGGTTCCTGATCAGTTGATGCAGATACTTGAGACCATACCGAGCCCAGCATGCCCCATCAGGGATTTTACAGATCTCTGCGAGATGAGGGGTGAGGATTATACCACAAAGGTGCATTAGGGGAGAGAGTTAGCGGGCCACCCCCCGTTCGTTTGTTACACATGTGAAAAAATGTATAGGAAAGTTTAAGGATCTCTGCGCCTTGGAGGCGGATATGGGCCATTCCTGTATATTACACCCCTGCCGAGTGCCCCTAGCTATTTCGAAGGTCTCCGTCACTGTGTTGTTAACCCTCAATCGTGCTAGCAGTCTAGAGTACAACAACTAACCCAGTTGATAAATTTAGGGCCGAAGCCAAATCTTTCAAGGGCTGCCCACAAGTAGGGCCACTCAATAGAGTCAAAGGCCTTATGGGCATCTAGTGACACTACAATTCGGGTATCTGGAACAGGGCCTACAGATTGTAGTACAGTAAAGAGTCTCCTCAAGTTTATAGCCGTGGATCTCGTTGGGATGAAGCCTGTCTGGTCAGGATGGATAATGATCCCTATTACCCCATTCAGACGCTGAGCTAGGAGTTTGGCCAAAATTTTTGCATCAACATTAATGAGGGAAATGGGCCTATAGGACTCACACTGTTCATGGTCCTTATGGGGCTTAGGGAGCAGTACAATCAATGTCTCCCGCATTGAATCAGGAAGTATCCCCTTGTTCATAGATAGTCCTTATATACCTCCAACAAAGTGGATGCCAGAAATTCTTTATAAGTGGTAGGATACCCATCTAAACCAGGAGCTTTATTAGGGTTCATGGAGAGCATTGCAGACAGGATTTCTTCAGTACTGAAAGGAAGGTCCAAGTCTTCTGCCACCTCTCTCGACAACTCCTTCAGAGGAATTGGCGCTAAAAACTGACAGACCTCTTCCTCCTGATAATCAACTCTAGTCTTATAAAGGTCAGAATAGAACTCCAGAAAAGCATCAGCCATATCCTCTTGCTCGGTACACAGAAAGCGACTTTTATTATAAATCCTAGGAATAGAGGCCGAAGTCTGTTGCCAAATATGCCAATAATTTACTATTTTTGTCACCGAACTCAAGGATACGCTGTGATTGGTATAGCAACTTCTTCTGGGTTTTTTCCACTACTATTAAGTCCAACTGCCTGGCCTTATCTCTCCATTCCTCAAAATTGTGGGGGCTAGGATTAGTAATATACTCCACCTCCGCCTCTGTAGCAACTTGTTCATATTCCTTCACCTTCCAGTCCCTATCGGCTCTTAATTGTTTAATTAACCCCAAGATAGATCACCTAAGGGTGGCTTTAAATGCATCCCAGGTAGTCCCAAGCGGTACTTCCCCTCTATTTTCCAACCAAAAATGTGTTATTTCCTTGGCGGTTGCCCTTTTAAAACACTCCTCCTCCAGCCACATGGGGCTCAGCCTCCAAGGCTTGCAACTCTGAGACCTACCCATGGTGACCGAAACCAGCAAGGGGGAGTGGTCTGAAATAGCCCTCGGGAGGTACCACACATCATTCACCCTTTGCAAGACCTCCCCTATTACAAAACACATATCCAGTCTAGATAAAGTACCATATGTGTAGGAGAAACATGAAAACTCTCTAACATCAGCGTGTTTCCAACGCCACACCTCCACCAGGCCATAGTGATCCATGCAACCAGCCAATGGAGAAGTGCAGTTGGACACCCTTTTAAATCTATCCATGTCAGGTGAAAGAACAGCGTTAATATCCCCCGCCATAATAATAGGCCCTTTGGCCACCAGGAGAACCTTTGCCATTATCGTATCCCACAATGCAATGGTAAACTATATAAATTGCCACAAATGTATGGGGGGTGTTATCTATAATGAGAATCACTATGACATATCTGCCAAAGGGGTCAGTTACTATCCTCTCCAAAGTACAAATTAGCAACTTGGTTATTAAAATAGACACTCCTCTAGCATAATTGGAATAGGTGGAGTGAAAAGCATGTTGTACAAACGCCTTCTGTAAGGCCAGAACCTTAGAGCCTACCAAATGAGTCTCCTGGAGGAAAATAATTTGTGGCTAATGCCTCTGAATATAATTAAAGTCTAGTGCCCTCTTGACTTTTGAATTGAGGCCTCTCACATTCCATGAGAGGAGTTTAAAAGTGCTAAGCCTGGCCATCATACCGAGAGGTGATTGCATAGTGGGACCTAGCAAACCATTAATGAGAGGTATACGGCAAACAAGAAACTATGCGCAAACCATGCGCATCATAGAAAATTACAGTGGTTAAACGTGGAATAACAATATCATGCGTCCCCGAAAAGAAAAAAAATGGAAGAAAAAAACAAAAAACTTGTGTTTTGAAAAAAGGAAAACTAGAAAGAACAATGTCCCCATCCGTAGAAGTGGTGGTCCAGAACATTGGAACACAAACTCCCCGCCCCCCTCTCTGCCCGCAGTCCCCAACATTCTACAGGCTTTTTTCCCCAAACGAAAACAGTAGTTTCACCCTAACAGGGGGAGCCCTTCCTTATCTAGCCGGATAGCAAGGGGAGGGTGATAACTTAGTGAGCTGCAGAGCAAACCACGAACCGCTGAGTGGAAAAAGAATGAGTTACTGCTGCCATACCACTTTGCATCTATGCAGCTGTAACGGGAAGGCCCTAGGAAAGGGTCGTTTAGCTGTGGATATCGGTAGCGAGTGGATGTGTGTCTAGGAGAGGGAACATCTTAAACGGCGTTAATACCCCTTGAGATTGGGGTGCCGTTACATTGGTTGGCAGCAGCGGGATTTTCCCTCCAGTTCCTGGGACACTCCAAACCACCACAGTGACTGGCCAGCGATGCAGCCGAAGGAGGGTGATGCAGGACCCCGGTCAGTTGAAGATTTGTTTCAGCAACGAGTGCGACAGCGGTTGGCATTGTATGGTGCTAACCCATCAGAGACATCGAGTGGCAGGATGAGTGGCAACATGAGCAGAGAATGGCGCAAATACGGCAATCGGGGACAACGCCTAAAGAACCAGCCGCCATGGAAGAGGAATTCGGAAGGAGGTTGCGAGAGATGCAGGGAGGAGAAGCAGGCCATCTCCCCCCCCAACAGTTAACCAGAGCAGATGGTGTGGAGTCCCCAGCAGAAGTGCTGGCAACAGGGCAGAGTGATACCCACCTCTGCCCAGCACCGGAAACCACTGTGGAGTTTCAGGGAGCCGGGGCAGTTGGCCCCTCTCCCCAGCAACAAGCTGAGGCAGTAAAGCTTTTACTCCCAGCTGAATCACTGGCAGCAGGGCAGAATGCTACTGGCCGCTGCACAC